>OY748293.1:14080674-14680674 GCA_963556515.1 Nudaria mundana
AAAGGATGAGCCCATATTGCCGCTAATAATAAGGCACTAATAAATATACTATAATAAGGCACTGTCTGTCCCTATGTATGCTTAGATCTTTAAAACTACGCAAAGGATTTATATGCAGTTTTTTTTAATAGATAGAGTGATTCAACAGGAAGGTTTATATGTAAAATACATGTATAATATATTAGAGTAACACCGATAATTTTAGAGGTTTCTAATGTAATGTTGTAGATAAACACTTTTTTGGCACTTTCTTTGCAAACGCTGACGAAACCCAGCGAGACAGATCAAATATAGACATAATAGACAGGTCTACAAAAAAGTTTGCGATAGCATATGTCCAACTCTTAAGGATAACTCACAGTAACAATTTTTATCTTTTATAAATGACAAAAAAATTATGTGTCATTTGCCAAGCTATTTTTAACAATGCAGTATAATGCGTTATCTAATTGAATACTTTACATACGTTGTGCATTTAATGTAGGCCAAATTTGACATTCAAACAATATAATTTGGACGAATTACTTAAGAGATATCTGTGATGAGAAAAATACGAGCGCGGCGACGTGGCCCGGCCGGCGCGGCGGTGGCCAATGACGGCAGTGAACACAGCGATTTTAAGCAATACAGCATAAATCCTTATCCAATTAAGTACCTAACTTAAATACATTTTGCATTTAATATAGATCAATATGGCCCTTTACAGCATGTAATTAAAATGAATATTTTCGAAGATATTACAGGATAATAGGTATTGTGATGATAGTATTTTCTTTTTCATTCAAAATTCATTTTCATTCATTCAATTCATTCGTCATTATTTTCGAATTTCATAGTAGGTAGGTACCTCGGTTGGATAGAAATTAGATTATAACATTTTTTAATTACGTATAAGTAATTCTTTTTTAAGACAAAACGTGCTTTTTCGTTCTACAAGTTTTTCGAAATTGTATGTTCGTACTTTAGTAGGTAATAAGGTTAATTTTTAAACCGCACTTATTTGGTGGATAGTATTAGAATTAAACAATTGAATATAACAAAAAAGCGGATAAGGTAAGGTGTTTAAGTTCAAAAAAGAACTGCATAGGATAGGTATAAAGTCATGTCTGAAAGAAGTCGTCGTTCAAACATAGGTCGTAGTACAGGGAATGCCCAAAGAGCACGTTCAGCTAGAGACGATGAATCGTCAAGGGAACGTGAGGCTCGGCTTAGCCAACTACGGGCTAGATATAGAGCTGAAAGAGTAAGAGAATCTCAGTTGAGCGTGAGCCTCGCCGCAACCAGGATCGGGAAAGACAGAGCTTTCGAAGAGCCAGAGAATCGTCTGCCGAGCTTGAGGCTCGCCTCAGCCAGGATAGGGGTAGGCATCGATTACAGAGAGACAAAACTAATTAATGGGTAAATAAAGAAAATTCTGCCATCGATTCTTTACAAAGACGATCGTATAGTATCAATAGGTAGCATGTCAGTAGTGTGTGAACATTGTTTGGCATTGAAATTAAAAGACGAATCTAATTCCACAATTCTAATAGCACAGATAAATACAATTATTCTACCAAAAAAAATCAAAATCAAAATATCTTTATTCATGTAGGTCACAAAGTAACACTTATGAACGTCAGAAAAAGAAAATGCTTCTACGTTTACATTTAACGCCAGATTCGCAAGGCAATAGGTAGAGCCTGTGAGGAAAGAACCTGGCAAGAAAAACTCACGGCCACTCTTTTTTTTCGCCAGTAAATACAATGATTCTGTTACAACAATAAAAAGAGGGCAAGGGCAGTACGTGACCATGTGTAGACCAAGTGAACTTAAAAATTATGAATCTCTGTTATTCACAAAAAAAGTTAAATACTAGTTAAAGGTGCCACATAATCTCAAAGTACCCATACCTTACAATATCATAATAATAATAATTTAACAATAATAAGTGAGTTTCAGCAATAAATCAACATTTCAAACAGAAGTAGCCCCTATGTAGCTCGAGTGATGAGCAAGCAACTCATTGCCATTTCTCTGTATCGTTTAAATAATCTTTAATAGTATAATATGCTTTTTTTAGGAGGTGTGTCTTAACAGCCACTTTGAATTTATTTAAAGGAAGGTTCATAATGTTTAGAGGAATTTTCTTATAAAAACGCACACCAAATTCTGCAAAGGAGTCATGAACCTTCTGTAAACGATAATACGTCCCAACCAATTTATGCTTATTTCTAGTATTTATTGCATGGATGTCACTGTTCATACTGTATAAATGTATAATTATTCTGTTTAACGAACACAATATTCGCATATATATATTTTGATGCAACTGTTCAAATGCCGATTTCTTTAAATCTTTCTCTAAGAGAAACTCGTGCATTCAGTTTATAAATCGCACGTATAGCTCGCTTTTGGAGCATAAAAATGATCTCTATATCAGCTGCCTTGCCCCACAGTAAAATTCCATACGACATGACACTGAAAATAGCTAAAATAAACCAGCCTGGCAGTTTCTACATCCGGTAGTCTGACTTTACTAATAGCAAAAGCCGCAGAGCTAAGTTTCCCTGCAAGACCCGATATTTGGGCGTTCCACTGTAATTTACTGTCGAGAGTAATACCCAAAAATACGGTTGATTCTACAAGATTAAGGGTATAACCGTTCAAAATAATATTAGTACCGTAGTTCTGAACATTAGGCATACTAAATCTAACACACTTAGTCTTTTTTGCGTTCAGAAGTAAATTGTTGGTTGTAAATCAATCCAGAACTAGTGCAAGTGAACTATTTACTTCGTCAAAATTCCTCAGCTTGCGATCAACTTTAAAAATAAGTGATGTATCAACGGCGAATAGAACAATGTCGCACAAGTTCTGTACATAGAACGGTAGATCATTAATGTAAACTAAAAATAGAAACGGACCTAGAATTGGTCCTTGTGGCACGCCCATAGCTACAGAAGCCCCTGAAGACCGACCCATTGATATCAACATGTTGTATTCTATCACTGAGGTATGAGGTAACTAGGTCCAGTGCCGAATCTCTGATACCATAATAATTGAGTTTCCGTAATAGGGTATTATGTTCAACGCAATCAAAAGCTTTGGAGAGATCGCAAAATATACCAATGGCATCTTGCTTATTCTCCCAGGCATTGAAAATATGCTTCAGAAGCGTTACCCCTGCGTGAATGGTAGAACGACCTCTTGTGAATCCATACTGCTCATTATGTAGTAGCATATTTGAATTAAAATATGATTGTAATTGCTGCAATATAATTTTTTTTTAAATTTTGCTAAAGGCAGGTAGTATTGAAATTGGTCTAAAATTACCAGGGTCGCTTTTGATCCAGTTTTAAATAAAGGTATCAGTTTACTGTATTTCATGAGATCAGGAAACACTCCACTATTGACACATTTATTAAATATTGCAGCTAGATGTGGAGATATATTCACAATAATGGACTGAAGCAATTTTACAGAAATACCCCACAAGTCAGCTGTCTTTTTTGAGTTAAGCGACTTGAATACTTTTATAATATCATTGGGGTTTACATATTCAAAGCTAAATGAGACATGACACTGATTCATGCCGCTTTCCAGCATAAGTTGAGCTTTAACTGGGCAAGAATTCAAGGAGCTAGTTATATTCGCGGGTATGTCTATAAAAAAAATATTAAAGGTTTGTGCGACATCTGGTTCTTTGTTAATGACTTTATTATCAATAATTAATTCAAAGTCATTGTCACGGGGCTTTAGGCGACCGGTTTCAGCATTAATTATATTCCAAGTCGTTTTGACTTTATTGTTGGACTGTTTAATCTTATTACTCAATATAATGACTTGGCAGCAACACACGCTTTTCTGAAAGCAAATATTTCTGAAACCAATGCAAATAGCATTAACAAATATTTGCATTGGGATATTTCAATTGTAAGACATTGCACCCGTGCGAAGCTGGGGCGGGTCGCTAGTTATTTATAAATAGAATAATGTTAACAATCAAAGTATCTACTAGTTTGTAAGTAATGTCAAGAACTTTATTTAACTAACTTAAATGTCCTTGGATAAGCAAAATTGTTGTACTGGATTAATAAATTCAGATAATATGCCTGAAAAGTATGCTTATTATAGTTTTCCTTGTAATGGTAGGTTATGGTAATTTCTACCGTGTATACCGACAATTTGTGACTTAACGGCCATTTACTAGTTTATTTGTACGCTTTATAGATTGTGAGGACGTAGTTTGTGTGGTCTATATCTAATTTACAAGATTTTCGTGTTACAGTGTTTGTTGTCAAGTTCCTCCAAAACAGCTTGACCGATGAAAAGGTCTGAGAATCGGTCGTAAACTATTTTTTAAACTCCTATGTGATAAGGGGGACCTACAAAAAGTTTGAGGGGTCAGCTATTTATTTTAATAATAATTAAGCTTAAGAGACAGAAGATGTTGTCGGCAAATTACATCGATTTTCGACATCAGTTTTCAGATGCGACGGCAGTAGCGACGGTATAGTACAAAATTATAATGTTTAAACTTTAAAAATGTCCCACCTACTTGTACTTGTACTTGTAGTCACGGGCTGATCATCTCCGTCGGTCCACGTCTAGTGCGCGGTTTTGCGTGTGGGTGGGACTCTCTCACTCGTGCCAACCGATCTCTTCCAGGAACGCCAGCAGGCCCCGCATGTTATGCAGAGTTTCAGGGATTGATCCTGGAGTCCCGAGATGCCTGTCCCTGTAGTTTCGAAATGAAGAATGTCCTACCTATTGGTACTAGGTTCTAATCTAGACAAATATAAAGCTTATACAACGAATTAACATAAAATTAAGCGAGAGGTTGTTGATTTATTTCCTTCACAGCTTTCTACAAAATACATTCAACAAGCGTTCAATATATCTTCAAGTTACGAGTATATGGTACAATATTTTACCGACATAATAGGAAATGTAAAATATAATAGGAATTGACTACAGATGAGTGATGACGGTCTTAACATCAAACACGTGAAAGATAGACAGACAGACGTGTGTAATAAATGAAGCAGATGTTATTATAGTAATAATGTTCAGCGATATTTCTAGTAGTGAGTTATTGGGCATTCTACCCCACCTTAGTTCCATCGGTTATCTTCGATAACCTCAGTCACGGTGGGGTAGAATGCCCAATAACTCTGTGGGGTAGAATGCCCAATAACTCTGTGGGGTAGAATGCCCAATAACTCTTTGTAAAATCATTTACCTAAGCCAACGTTCCACATTTTAATGCCGTTCAATACACTACATACCGTTCCGTCAATGGTTAACCAATTTCACTTGCTAGATGATTGCTTTCGTACAGCAAACTAACCCGATGCATGTTTGTTAACATGAACACGTTAAGATCACATTTTTAAAATAGATAAAGGTGGGATAGAATGCCTAATATCACTTTGGATTGGGAAATAACGTAACTAAACGAATATTCCACATTAATATCATTTGAGCACGCTGTCCCACTGTTCGTACGTTCGCTGAAGCTCCTTACTACTACTTGTAGTTATAAATATTTATGTTATAAATTCATCTTTTCATTACGAGTCCATCAGTATTACATAGCAAACATGAAATTCGTTAAACAAACACAATCGTTACAGGTCAATACAATCTGTGACGATTTGACAAAAAACAAGTTACGCCATGGAGAATTATTACCGAATACAGTACGTTGCATCATTTGCGGACCATCAAATTGTGGAAAAACTAACTTATTAATTGGTCTTCTATTGCATGAAAATGGATTGACATTTCAGAATGTTTATGTATATTCTAAAACTCTCCATCAACCAAAGTACATCTTTTTAGAAAAAGTTTTACAACGAGTACCAGGTATCACTCTCCAGAAATACCAAGCAAATGATGACGTTTTGAAGGTTACAGATGCGAAACCTAATTCTGTGATTATTTTTGACGATGTAGCATGTGAAAATCAAAGTAATATGCGTGATTATTTTGCAATGGGAAGACATAAATTGATTGACAGTTTTTATTTAAATCAAACTTATACCAAAATACCTAAACAACTTGTAAGAGATAATGCTAACTTAATTGTGCTTTTTAAGCAAGATGAAGTTAACTTGAAACATGTTTACGAAGAACATGTTAACACCGATATGACATGGTTGAAATTTCGAGAAATGTGTTCCCTAATATGGAAAGAGCCTTTTGATTATGTGGTAATTAATAAAGATTGTTCGAAAAACAACGGTTGCTATAGAAAAACGTTTGACACTTTTGTATTATTAGATGAAATTTGAATATTTAAGTAGACTGCAGTCACGTTATTGTTATTCTTTAATTGGTTCTTATCCGATTACCACCTATTTTACATAATGGATAAATCATTGAAAAAACAAATTGTTGATGCGACACAAGCTGTCAGGAAAAAAATACGTAAAATGAAGGATTTAGAAGATAATAATAGACATGCTCTTGATACAGTTTTTAAGCCTGTTACAGAATCTCTCAATTTAATAGCCAACACTAATAACCACTTAGCTCTAACAAAAAAGGAGGAAAAAGGAGAACCCCAAGAACCACAAGACCAAGATATGAAAGAAACAGATGAGAGCAGTAATGATAGTAACGAATCGGAACCCTCATCAGATTCTTCATTTCAGTCATTAGTCGATACTAATCCAGATGTATCATCTTGGTCATTATCTTCACAAGTACTATCGGATGTACCATTTGGTATAAGAAATAACCGTGGACAGTTAATGTTAGGTTCCTCTGGCATAACGATTGGAGATCAAGTTATTACTGTAGCCGGACACAAGTACGAAAGTACACCTGGGTTGCGAGAGTTACTGTTAAAAAGAGACATTGATCTGAGCTTGGTTAATGACTATGACAAGCAAAATTATAAGGCAATGTTACTTGTAACGAATGCACATCGTCGTGATTTCGATTCAAAAAAACCAATTAAAAGTAATAAAGGACAAAAATATTTGCAAGTTATTAAACCACTTTTCGAACAAGAAAGTAAAAGTCCAAGTTGTAGACAGAAAGTAGGAAAAGGATTACCTTTAACAAAAATGTGGAAAAAAAATACAGATTTTGTATATTGGGATGATCCCAATGAATTGGTTGATAGATTAAAATTATTAATTGCTTCTCGAGATGCTGGTAACACAGGAATAGACAATGAAATAATATCTATCATTGAAGAACTACGTGAAAGCAAAATCATCAAATAAATAAATCTACTAATATTATATGTGTATCATTTTACTATATACCGTTCAACATAATACACCTTTAATATGAATGTAGACAAATTTGGTCATTATATTCATAAGCGAATGCGTATATCGGAAATACTGGATTTTAATGATAACGCATTAATAAAATCTGATCGTGGAGATTATGACTTGAAGACATCGAGGTTAAAAGGTGTCAAACCTCCTCAAGACGCAGATGATGCAGTAAATAAAGCATATGTAGATGAATTGAAAGGTGTACTAATGAATGACTTACAAAAATTGCAAAGTTCTATTCCAAATAGTGTTCAAAACCACATAGAGAAAGCTTTAAAAACAATAATGTCTGAGATAGTGACTCATTTGGAAAACAAATTTTACACAAGAAACGCAGTTGATAGACTAATTCAAGACGCAATTCAATCTATATTAAAAGATCGAAAAACATAGACCTTAAAGTTTATCAAAATGGCGAAACAACAAATCGTCAATGAAATACATAAAGCAGCACGAAAAAATTTTCCTCGACGATCTGTAATTTTAAAAGGTATTGATGATTTGTGGCAAGCAGATTTAGTTGATATGCAAAACCTAAAAACCTTTAATAAAGGATATAACTATATTTTAATAGTTATTGACTGCTTTTCAAAGTACGTTTGGGTGGAACCACTAAAAACTAAATCCAAACATGATGTCTCTCATGCATTTGAAAAATTACTTTCTACTAATCATAGGATACCAACTCATCTGCAAACTGATAGGGGTACTGAGTTCTATAATTCTACATTTCAAAAGCTTTTACAGAACTATAATATTAATCACTACTCAACATTTTCAACCAAAAAGGCTTCAATTGTTGAACGAGTTATTAAAACGCTTAAAAATAAATTGTACAAATACTTTAGCTTGAACGGACACTATAAGTAGATAGATGGTGGCTTGAACGATGTTATGAAGACATATAACAACACAAAACATCGTATTATTAAATTTGCACCTGTTAATGTCAATAAGTTTAATGAAACGGACATTAAAAATAATATTACAAATTCCATGATAAAGGTAACCCAAAAATGTCGTCCAAAGTTTATAATTGGTGACAAAGTTCGAATTAGTAAGTACAAACATATATTTGAGAAAGGATACACTCCTAACTGGTCAACAGAATTATTTACTATAAAAAAGATAAATAACACTGTACCAATAACATATCGCATCGAAGATAATCAAAAACAAGTCATATTAGGAACTTTTTACGAACAAGAGCTTCAAAAGTCGTCCTGCCCTGGTGTCTATTTGATAGAAAAGGTATTAAAAAAGAAAGGAAACAAACTGTTTGTAAAATGGTTGGGTTTAAATAACAAAGAGAACAGTTGGATTGATAAGACTGCAATAGTGGAATAAGTTAATTATATAAGTGATATATAATTTTAAAGTTTATTCATTATTCTTTAGACGATGCAAGGTGGTGGACTAATAAACAGTATCATTAATCATTTACCATTCGAACTTCACATACCCGGTTATAACTATTGTGGACCAGGAACAAAGCTTTCAAAACGATTACTACGTGGTGATAAAGGTGTAAACAAGTTAGACGAAGCTTGTATGCATCACGATATCGCATACGCAAACTACATAGACTTGCCTAACCGTCAAAAAGCCGACTTACGTCTTATAGATATGACTAAACAAAGACTTAAAGCAAAAGATGCTCGAACAGGGGAAAAGATTAGTTCGTGGATAGTAAACAAAATTATGAAAGCTAAATTGAAGTCTGGTGCTGGTGTTAAGACCTTTAATAACTTTGTTAGGAAAATAAAAAGAAAAATCAAAAAACTCTCGCCTAAAGATAATAAGTCACTAATAAATATAGCTTATATGGTTGCTAGAAAATTAGTTCCATGCATTCCAAAAGTTCGCGTACCTCGAATGATACCTATACCAAAAACTGGAGGCATTCTACCTTTAATCCCAATTTTTGCTGGTTTGTCTGCTTTAGGAGCATTAGCTGGTGGTGCAGCTGGTATTGCTAAAACAGTGAATGATTATAAAGACGGTCAGACAAAATTACAAGAAACTGAACGTCATAATAAAACTATGGAGGCTATAGCAATAGGTAAAGGTTTATACATTAAACCACATAAGCAAGGTCAGGGATTGTTTATAAAACCATCAAAAAACTAATTGATCAGCTACCTAATCGCGCTTTAACTAATATCGATATTCAGAAGTATGCCTATTGTATTCCTTACTTTCGGGGAGTTTACATGAAGGATCAGTTACCAAAAACACCTAAACGAATTGAATGTGGTATAGTTAACCTAGATAATTCAAAAAATGATGGAACGCATTGGGTAGCTTATGTTAAAATAAATAATTATTGTGAATATTTTGATAGCTTTGGCGATTTAAAACCGCCAAGAGAATTAATCATATATTTTAAGAACTGTGATGTTTATTATAACTTTAGTAGATATCAACAATTTAACACAATAATTTGTGGACATTTGTGTTTAAGATATTTGCAATGTTTTTGGAATAAATACTATAAATTTTATATCACTCTTTCATTTCCATCATTTGCAAGATGTCACTCACCTTATCGATAACTGGAAACTCATCGGTATTATCTACCTATTATCCAAGCACGCTGCCATTAGTTGGGGAGTATGAATGTGCATTATTACATTTCTCTACATATAATTCTATTCCAAATTTTGATAATACAAATAATAAATTATATTATGGTTCTAAAAATGTTATCGAGATACCTGAAGGAACTTATAAATTACAAGATATTAGCGACTATTTAAAAACTGAGATAAAAGATGCATCCATAAAACTCAATTGTAATAACAACACCTTAAAAACTATGTTATTTTGTACATCAACTATAGATTTTACTAAAGAAGGTACATTTGGAAGTTTATTGGGATTTAAAAAACAGATCTTAGAAGCAAATAAATATCATGTATCAGAGTTTCCAGTTAACATTTTGCCTACGACTGTCATAAGGATTGAATGTGACATAGTTAGCGGTTCCTATATAAACGGTCAATCCAGTCACATCTTACACGAATTTGCACTTAATGTTCCACCTGGATACAGGATTATAGAAATTCCTAAAAACGCAATCTACTTTCCAATAAACCAAACCAATATAAGCTGCATACAGATAAGGCTGTTAGATATAAATAATAACTTAATAAATTTGCGAGGTGAAGAAGTGCAGTTGTATCTACATATCAGAAGAAAACATGATAGATTATAATAAATATGTGGTTCATTCAACTAAACATAACAGTCCTACTCAAACTATCAAACCAATAAGAGCTCGATCCAAAAAGGTCACAAAATTGAACAACAATAATAAAGCTTTTCTTAAAGCGATTGGTTTGTTAAAATGAATATACTAGATGTTTTATCCGCTCCTGCATACAACAACTCTGTGGAAGGAATTGAATTTCACTCTTACAAGTCTTACGTAACAAGTTTCAATAGAAGCGATGAAATCAGGATACCTATTAATCAACAAGACTTGTATATATTATCATCAGCAAGCACTTTGTTTTTGGAAGGAACTATTGTTGTAAACAAGGCTGAAAATTCTAAAGAGAGAGTCAGTAGCGTTCATTTCACAAACAATAGTTTACTTTACTTGTTTCAAGATATAAGGTATGAGATAAATGGAGTGGAAATAGATAAAATAAAAAACGCTGGTATAACTACCACAATGAAATCATTAATATCAATGAACGAAAACGAGGCTAAAGTATCTAATGCTTGGGGTTGGAATATCGATGGTATAAATAGTACAAATGGGGGTAGCTTTTCTGCTTCCATACCCCTCTGTAACATTCTTGGTTTTGCAGAAGATTTCAAGAAAGTAGTGATAAACAGCAAACATGAATTAATATTGTTACGAAGTAATACTAATCTGAACGCCCTAAAACTTAGCGCTGGTGAGACGGTAGAAGATATTATTATAAATAAAATAATATGGCGAGTACCACATGTCAAAGTATCCGATAGAGAAAAAATAAATATGTTAAAACTTTTAGAAAAAGACCGACCACTCCAGATGATATTCAGGAATTGGGATTTATATGAATATCCGGCTTTACCAAAAACTACTAAACATACTTGGTCCATAAAAACATCATCGCAAATAGAGAAACCAAGATTTGTTATTATTGGTCTGCAAACAAATAGAAAAAATAATCCTAAATTGGATATGTCTCAGTTTGATCACTGTGACGTTCGTGATGTTAGAGTATACCTAAATTCAACCTACTTCCCTTATGAAAATTTAAATTCAAGTTTCTCGAATAACAGAATTGCGTTAATATATGAACAATACACCAGATTTCAACACTCATATTACGGAGGTCGTCGTGGTGAACCGTTATTAAGTGAGAAACAATTTAAAAATATTGCTCCGTTGTTTGTCGTAGATTGTTCTAGACAACCAGATAATCTTAAGTCGGGTCCTGTTGTGGATGTCAGAGTGGAAATTGAAAGTGACATTGATATACCAGATCAAACTTCAGCATATTGTCTTATATTGAACGACTGTATAATTGAGTATAAACCATTAAGCAGCACTGTGAGAAAATTATCATGAACCCGAATACGATTATAGTGGATGTCCAGGGCTTTAAAGACACTTGTAATAACTTTATAGTCAAGGAATTAGCTCTGGCCACTCGTGTTTATACCCAAACGTTCTTAATAAAGCCTCCATACTTATTTAAATACTTAACTACGAATGAAAAAAAACAAGTTACGTGGTTGGAGAGAAACAGAGGGATTTACTGGAATGAAGGTTATATCGACTATAGAGAATTTCGACGTATAATTGTTCCTTATCTAGAAAATAAAGAAATTATTGTGAAGGGCTTAGAAAAAGTTAAGTGGATTCAAGATCTTTGTATGAATTGTATTTGTATAGATCTTGGTGAAGACAAGTGTCCAAATTTATCACTGTTGCATAACAAATATTCAAATATTGAAACCAGTTTTAATTGTATTAATCATATTAAACAATGTGCACTTAAAAATGTTTTATGTATAAAGAACTATTTAATAGAGCAAGAAAGGTAATATGTTAGCGTTAGCGTATAGGAAGACGCAGTTTTAATAAATAAAACATTTTTTTAAAGTAAATGGTTTTTTATTTTTTAACACACATTTTTAATATTTATAATTTTTTGATATATATTTTCATAGTAAATAATTTTTTTATAAAATCTAAATATGTTCATCACTTTATCTACTAGTTACATTAATAAATTATTACCTGATTAAAAAATATGATATGAGTAGCCACACAATTATTACCTATGGTTTTTATTTTTTAACACACAACTTAATATTGAAATTTTTTTAACACATATTTTCACATTAAATAAAATTTTAATAAAATCTAAATATTTCATCACTTTATCTACTAGTTACATTAATGAATTATTACCTAATTAAAAAATGTGATATGAGTAGCCACACAATTTTTTGGAAATATTGTGAATTAATTTTTCAGCTTGATCCGATATCTCATCTACCGTATCTTGTACAATATACTGTGCAGTGATTATGTCCTTACCTTCATCTTCGTCGTCTCTTGACTCACTGAGTTCCTTGATCGTAATTTTTATTAAACGTCGTCCTTTTCTTCTTTCACTGTTAATAATATAGGAATTCAATGCACTGCGTTTGTTTGTAATTGGTTTTCTTCGATTAGTTTTCTTTTTGTTTCCTTTTACTTCTTCATTGGGTGTTATTATCCAAGGTCTATTCATTGCGTTGTCCAAGTCGAACTGATCTTGCAGGTCTGGAAGATATTCAGGAGAGCTCTCTTCTATTCCGTTTGAAAATTTGTTTAAGTTGGTATTCTGAAAATTATTTAAAACATTAGTAATAAATCATACTAAGTATTTTGTAAATAGATTGAAATTTTCAATAGATTGAAAGTTATAAAATACCTACCATGTTGTTAGATATGCTCGTATTGACTGTTTAATAAAGAATGAACTAGGTAATAATATTTTTTCTAACGCAGTTGATATATCAAATTATGTTGACATAAAGTATTTATTGGTATGATGATCAAGTTAGAACTTGAAATTCAACCATTCAATAATTCGTATGTGCATAATGTTATTGTTATGCACCTACTTAATAGTTGTGAAATTCTTATGAATTTCAAACGTGTTGTAACGTGAATGATGACGTATTTCGTTATCAATATCAGGTAAGGAATATAATAAAAACACAATAATTATGTAATTGCTTATTTTAATTTATTCGACATACTAATATAGAATCGGGTGACCAGTTAAATACCTATAGGCACCTTATCAGTTAGTATCATACGAAATGAACTACAATAGGTATTCCTAATATTTCATATTTTGTATTGTCTAAACTCTCCAGCTATTCTAAAGAATACCTACATTATTCCTTACTGATGATATTATATTCTACAACTTCTTTGGGAGCTACTCTAATTGAGTCACCAGAGCCTATTCAAATTTGATAAATTATTCTACATTATGTATAACTACGTGCTAGTTTAATTTTACACTTTTTGGAATGAACAAAATATATAGGTATCTACTTACAAATTGATTACGTGGTTCACCGCGCTGTCCATGAGTGTTCCTTGTCAATTTCTTCCGTGATGATAAAATATCTGAAAATAAAATTAAATATAGGTTTAAGTCTAATTATTGAAAATCGGCAAATGTAGTCCAAATATGTCAAACCTACAACTTCTTCGGAAGCTACTCTAATTGAGACACCAGAGCGTATTCAAATTTGATAAAATATTCTACTTTATGTACAATTAAGTGCTACTTTAATTTTACACTTTTTTGAATGACCAAAATATATAGGTATCTACTTACAAATTGATTACGTGGTTCACCGCGCTGTTCATGAGGGTTCCTTGTCAATTTCATCCGTGATGATAAAATATCTGAAAATAAAATTAAATGTAGGTTTAAGTCTAATTATTGAAAATCGGCAAATGTAGTCCGAATATGTCAAACCTACACAACGGGGTGCTTTGGTCAGTTCCTCCACGTGGTGCACCCCGGGCAACGGCAGTGGCTGCAACTCTGCGGCAACGTACCGCAGAGTTGTAGCTACTACGGCTAATTCTGGCCAAGGTGGGGGTCTTGCCGCCTCGCATGAGGAACGCAGACCCACCACGACGGGGGCCTAGTGCGGCCCAGGTCTCTCCGCCGACACTCTGCAGAGCAGAGTGCTGCTGTGCGGAGAAACCACCAGGGCGACGGGTCCGACATCACTGAGCTCATCAGCGGTGTCGGACACGGTCTCGCAGAGACCACCGTTCGGCCGAACCCCGCCTGACCTCAGGCGGGAAGTCGGTTCTTCGGAACCGTGAGGAAGAAAACCTCGTTAAAAAATCACCAACGGGGCGGGCGGAACGGTCTTGTAAAGACCCCCGCCCGGCCCAGCCGTAATCCTGAATTGACAGGACCGGTGGCCCCTCGGGGCCGCGAGGATGAACACCTCTATAAAAAATTAACCCAATCCCAAGCTCTGACACCCGGTGAGGGGATGAATCGTGCAGGGGAGCTGTCACGCCTAGGGTGTCGCCCGTCGAAGGACGTTAAACTAATAAAAAATGGCTTTGCAAAGTGCGAATAATAAGATTACCCAACGGGGAACTGGAGGTGAGGAATCCCTCCACGAACACCCGGCTGTGACTGATGCGGGGCTCAGGCCCGGCACCAGTCACAGCGACCCCCATCAGGTATTTGGGAGGGGTCAACAAAGCCCGACAGGCCAGGGGGTGTGCCTCAAAACCACCCCCCAAACCGACGCGGAGGTCGCGTCGACCGCTGCTGGGACAGACGTCGTTCCCAGCAGCATGGAGACGGAGGGTTCTTCCTTGTGGAAGACCCCAGTCAAAAGGACTCGGGAGAAGGTGGTCCCGAAGGCGGGGTCGTCGCGTGAC
Organism: Nudaria mundana; assembly: GCA_963556515.1. NCBI lineage: Eukaryota > Metazoa > Arthropoda > Insecta > Lepidoptera > Erebidae > Nudaria > Nudaria mundana. The sequence goes on from OY748293.1 coordinate 14,095,885, forward strand.
CGGAGCACCAGTTGCTCTGGGGGGACCGCATCCAGCGAGACCGAGGAGGGGGTTCCGACGAAGTACCTGGCGATTACGACGTCCGGTAAATACCGAAAGTCGCCGGTATTTAAAGCCCCCGCCCCTACAGTGCCGTTCCTGCCCAGTGGCAGGGACAAGGAGGTGCCAGCCGCGCGGGAGCTCATGCTGGCTCTTACCCGAATTGCAGAAGCCATGAAGGGTGGCACCAAAAATCTGCAGGGTAAGAGGCAGGTGGTGAAGACGGCAGTGACACACGCCCAGTCTTCCCTGGATGAGCTCCTAGCGCGGAGCGTCCCCGCAGAGGAGCAGAAGCTACGGGGCCAGGTGGCCAGCCTGGAGGCGGAACTTGCCGCGTCCCGGCTACAGATGGAGGCCCTGCGACAGGAGGTCGCGAACCTGACCAAGCTGGTCAAGGGGCCTACCGGGACCCAGACGGAGCAACCCACGCCGCCTTCCCCGAAGGCTGGGCCATCAAGGACGGCACCCAGGACCGCGCCCAATGCGGCACCCGTATCGCCGCCACAGCCTGTGCCGCCTACTCTTACAGAGCTCATGGCGGCGATCGAGAGGCGCCTTGGCGTCCTTGAGGACCGGGCGTACCGCCCTGCGCTGACGCAGCCCGCGTTGTCCTACGCGGCTGTTGCTGGCGCCGGCGTTGCGCCCCGTCCGAGAGGCCGGCCTCCTAGCCGCCGCCCCACCCTGCCCCCGTCCGCTGTCCCAGCGAGGCGGACGCCAGCCGAAGCTGCGGCCATTTTGCGGAAGGGCAAGGGGAAGGGCAAGAGGAGTGCCACCCCCGCTGCCTTCAGGGCCACTCCCGCTGCTGCTCCTGCTGCCTTCTTACATCCCTCCAGACGGGAGGGATGGGAAGTAGTGGGTGCCAAAAAGCAGCGCAAGAGGGCCAAAAAGAAAGCGGCCAGAGCCGCCGCGGCGAAGGCGCCGAAGAGGCCCCGCCCTCCTCGCTCCACCGCCGTCGTCCTGACCGTGACGCCGGCAGGTGTGGAGAAGGGTGTGGGGTACGCCGATGTCCTGAGGCAGGTTAAAGCCTCAGTGAACCTCTCGGCCCTCGATATTCAGGGGGGGCTCCGGTGTAAAAACACCCGCACCGGTGCTCGCCTCCTCGAGGTCTCCGGCGCCTCCAGCGGTCCCAAAGCGGACGCCCTAGCGGCTCAACTTAGGGTCGCGCTGGACGCAGAAGCCGTCCGCGTCACCAGACCTACCAAATGCGCCGCATTGCGCATCACGGGTCTGGATGACGCGGCCACGACGGAGGAAGTAATCTCCGCCGTCGTGGAGGCGGGCGGCTGCCCCCATGACCAGGTGAAAGCTGGAGATATCTCCTTCGGCTCCACCGGTCATGGGATGACAGTCGTCCAGTGCCCCGTCGCGGCGGCACTTAAATTGGCGGACGGACGAAGCCTCCTTGTAGGGGGCTTCCTAAAGGCGCAGGTGCACCTCCTTCGTGCCCGGGAAACCAGGTGTTTCCGGTGCATGGTGGTGGGGCACGTCGGAGTGCAGTGCACAGCGGAAGACACCGTGGGCGATCGGTGCTTCCGCTGCAGCCGGCCCGGTCATAAGGCCAATGGCTGTGAGGCCCCGCCTCGCTGTTATAGATGCGAGGCGGAGGGCAAAACGGCGGACCATCGGGTCGGCAGCCGTACCTGCGCCGCCTCGAGGCCTAAACCTCGTCCGTCCGCTGTAGGCAGCGGGGGAGCCGCTTCTGCGCGGCCAGGTTCGCAGCGGGATGCTGACATGGACGTACATTAATGTGCGCCCATGTCCGCATCCTGCAGGTGAACTTGAACCACTGCCGCGCTGCTCAGGATCTTCTGTACCAGAGCATCGCGCAGTGGTCCATTAACTTGGCCGTGGTCGCCGAGCCGTATTATGTCCACCCGGGAAGTCCGGTGGACCAGGACGGCTCGGCCTGTTGCATTTTTGGGGGTTCCGCCGTTGACACCTCGCGCCTTGCATTGATTGCAAGCGGCCGGGGGTGTGTTGCGGCGGAATTTGAAGGGTTTGCGGTGGTGTCGGCCTACATCTCGCCGAACATTGACGAGTCTCAGTTTGAGCTATGGCTCACTGAGCTCGACGTCGTCTTCGCTGCGTGCCGCCCTCGCCCTGTCCTGCTCCTGGGAGACTTCAACGCCTGGAGTGAGGCGTGGGGCTCCCGGGAAACCAGGGACAAGGGGAGGCTTCTTGAGGACTGGACCAGAACACGTGGTCTGGAGGTCCTCAACCGGGGGAATGTCGTCACCTTTTGGCGGCGAGGGGGGGAATCGATCGTAGACGTAACGTTCGCATCCCCTGACCTCGCCCGCCGTATTACAGGCTGGCGCGTGGAGGAGGGTGAGGAGACGCACTCGGACCATCGGTACATCCGGTTCGATGTCGTCCCCTCACCTGACCTCCCACAGCCGGTAGCAAATCCCCCGGATCCGCGTTGGGCACTTCACCATCTTGATCGGGAAGCTCTCCTGGAGGCATCCATCGTGCAGGCCTGGATTCCGGCACCGGACCGGCCTGCCGATGTGGATGCCGAGGCGGAGTGGTTCAGGAGAGCCATGTCGCAAATCTGTGATGCGGCGATGCCTAGGGTTACACCCAGACCGGCCAGGAAGCAGGTGTACTGGTGGTCGCCGGAGATTGCAGAGCTGCGCGCAGCATGCATCTCCGCCCGCCGCCGGTACACCAGGTTTCGCCGGAGGCATCGCCGCCCAGACGACGCGGCAGCCCGAGAGGCGGAGCTTTATCAGGCATACAGGGAGGCTAAAGGTAATCTCCAGGAGACGATAAAGCGGGCCAAGACGGCGGCCCGCGAGGAGCTCCTGGAGACCCTGCAGCAGAACCCATGGGGGCGCCCGTACCTACAGGTCAGGGAGAAACTCCGACCTAGGGCGCCCCCACTGACCCAGAGTCTCCAGCCGCAGCAGCTGGAGCGGGTCATGGGCTCCCTGTTTCCGACGAGCGCGGAGGAGCACGTCCCTCCGCGCATGGCTCCGTCTCTGCCCGACGCGGATAGCACCAGCGAAGACGACGTACCCGAAGTCAGCGTGGGGGAGCTAGGTGCGGCAGTACTCCGGCTTAAACGCCGGAAAATCACTGCCCCCGGACCCGACGGCATTCCTGGCCGTGCATGGGTCCTGGCCCTCGAAGAACTCGGGCCTCGACTGATGGGGCTCTTTAGCGCATGCCTCGAAAGGGGCCAGTTTCCCAAGGTGTGGAGCTACGCCGACGATACCCTCGTCACTGCGCGGGGTGCACTCAAGGTCACGACGGGTGTTGCTCGAGTCGTGGGTCGGATACGGCAGCTGGGACTGGAGGTGGCCTTGCACAAGTCCGAGGTTCTGTGTTTTCACAGACCTCGGAACGGTCCACCCGAAGGTTCCAGCATAAATGTGGGGGGCGTTAGCATCGGCATCAAGCCCTCGATGAAGTACCTAGGGATCGTACTTGATAGCCGATGGAACTTCGGACCACATTTCCGAAGTTTGGTCCCCAAGGTGACGCAGGCATCGGCCGCGCTTTCGCGACTGATGCCCAACCTAAAGGGACCCAACGCTCCCTGCAGGAGACTGTACCTGGGGATCGTGCGGAGTATGGCCCTATACGGGGCTCCCGTATGGGCGGATAGGTTGGCGGTCAAGGGGAACGTGACTCTGTTAAACAGACCACTTCGAACCTTGGCCGTCAGAACCATACGGGGGTACCGCACGATCTACGGAGAGGCTGCATGTCTCCTAGCCGGGACCCCTCCATGGGACCTGGAAGCGAGAGCCCTTGCGTCATTGTTCCAATGGCGCAAGGAGGCGCTGGAGCGGGACCACAGGCCTGCGTCTCGAGAAATCGAGGACCAGCGGTCCCAACTCCGCCAGGATCTCATGGAGTCATGGAGGGTGCGACTTGAGCAACCCAAGTGGGGTACCACCATCATCGCGGCGGTGAGACCGATCATGGACGATTGGCTGCAGAGGCAGCATGGTGACCTCACGTATCGTGCGACGCAGATCGTTGCCGGGCATGGATGCTTCGGTAGCTATCTGTTTCGCATGCATCGTGAGGTCACACCCTGGTGTCAACACTGCGAGGTTTCCGAGGACGACACCGCACTCCACACGTTGGTGGAGTGCTCAGCGTGGGCGAGCCAGCGCCGGGACCTCGTAGTGGGTCTGGGCGTGGATACCCTCTCGCTGGAGACCATGCTTCAAGCCATGGTCTCCAGCCGGAGTAGGTGGAACGCGGCCGTGTCCTTCTGCGAGCAAGTCATGCTCGCGAAGGAGGCGGCCGGGAGGCAGAGGGAGCGTACCCTCCCCGCCGAGTTCCGTAGTCGGCAGCCAGGGCGCCCCAGACTCCGCGACTACGCCCAAGACTATCGACCTCCATGATCGGGGCCTGAGGACGGCGGGATCGCCATCCGCCGTCCTTACAGAAGCAGGCTAGAAGGGTTGCGTGCTGCAGGGCCTTTGCCCCATAGCACGCAACCAGATTCACTCACTGACGCGGGATAAAACCCTTCCCCCAACGACGCGGGATTCTCGTCCCGACCCAACACCCGAAGAGACCACAGAGGTGGTCAAAGTCCGCCGGGCGCCACTGGACATACCCTCTTCTAGTAACCAGAGACGCCCGGCAACGGACGTTAGAGCGGACGTTTAATTCCGCGGCCTCAGGCCGCGGAATTAAAAAAAAAAAAAAAAAAAACCTACACAACTTCTTCGGAAGCTACTCTAATTGAGACACCAGAGCCTATTCAAATTTGATAAAATATTCTACTTTATGTGCAATTAAGTGCTAGCAAGAGATTAAATATTTCAGCGTTCATTATTTTATTTACAACTTTCTGAATTTTGTACGGAACTTAAATGTTATACGAAAATTAAGGATAATCGTATAAAATTAAATTTAAAGGACTTCCATAGAAAACTACGTCGCCTAATAAATTAGATATTTAGTAGGTAAACTAACAAAGAATTATAAATCAAATAATTAACATTATAAGTAATTACTTACATGACATTGCTTTTATTTTGGATCTTCCTTTTAATCCTCTGATGGACGTAGTGCACTGCGTGTTTGGTAGCTCGATGCAAATGGTAGATATTGTGGGAACAGAATATGAGACATTCCTCGCGTATAGGAACGATGTGACGATGTGGCGATAACACACATAGGTAAACAAGTAGAACATACATGAACAAACTGCTGACTTAACATTGGCCGTAGCTTTGTATAAAGGTACGTTGTTAGCCGACTTGGATAAAAAGAGGTGTATTACCATATAGTTTAAGCACATACCAAAACTATTTGCTAATATTTAAAAGTTATATTTTAAATGATTATTTGTAATGTTTGTTAACATATTTGTGGGATAAGTCTGTAGTAATATTTTTGTAAAATTATTTTTATCTAAACGATTCCAAAGGATTTTTAATAGAATACCGTTAACCATACCTTGTATCAAATTTGAGAACCATAAACCAACATACCTACAGATAAATAAAGTAACCACCTTTTTAAGAAGTCGGTTAAAATGATGTCGTTTTAAAATTGTATCGCTGAGTAAGTAAACTAACAGATACCTTGCTTCCACACACACCCATGCAAACCGTGCATAGCAATTTGAAACTTCTATAATTGTGACGCAAACTAGTTAACTTCCAGGGTACGTCTACCTTTTAAAAATAATTAAATACCTACCGTGTACTAACGGTCAGCTTATATTGGTGATTTAGGTATAGACGACGGTCCTTACCTACATAAATTGCATAATTTTACTTCTGCGCAATGTATGAGTATATTTCATTAATACTTTTCATGTACCTATACATAATTATACAGTTACTATATCATATACTTATCGACGACGATCAACGAACATACCTACATAAATTATAATTACATTTTATATGTATCATACACATATCATAATATTCGTCGGAATTAATCGGAATTTGTGTAGTCAGCAATTCAATATAAGAACGACGACGTCATATAGTTATTTACCCGACTAAAAAAGGAGGTGGGTACCTAATTTATTTGTATGTGGTTTTATGTGTTTTTTCTCATAATCTTAACATAACTTTTTTTCTATATAGGTACCTAATACGATTTTATTGATTATCTTTATTCGAAAGGTAGAATCTATAGTACAGGTGGTTTATATAAATTTGATTAAGTTTTAACGATAAAGAGAAATCTATCCTAGAGAAATCGAAGGAAATTATTAAAATGTTAAATGACATTCAAAGTGATTTCACAATAATTTTACAAATATAACAATTTGAAGTCCTTTGAATATTTGAATTGTTTAGAATTGAAATTGTTTGAACTGAGCTTCCAATAAAAGTGTTAAAAATAAGTTATACACGCTTACGCTTAATGAAATATTTTTATCCTTTATTATTTATTCCTTTAAAAATATTCATTTAGCAATACTTATTTTGTTCATACACCTCTTTCTATCACAGTCGGGTAACAACGTAACAAAGCTAAGGTAATGTCAGCAGTTTGTTCTGGTGTGTGTTACTTGTGTATAATAGACATGTATCATCGTTCCCATACTCGAAGAACGTCTCACATTCTATTCCCACGACATGCTGCACGGCATTTTGTGGACATACAGTATACCTACTAAGTACTCTATCTATCCTTGGATTTTAAAATAAGACAGAAAATAAGAAGCAATGTCATGTAAGTAACTAATAATTATGATAAATAATTTTCTAGTCTATTACACACCTATGTCTGAAATTTTATAAAAAAAAGATTTATATTGTGCATAAAAACACTTTATTTAAATTTTATGTGAATATCCAGTGATACTTTAGTTATTTTATGTATCAGTAACATAAGTTCTAACCTAAAGTTTTAACGTATAAATTATCTATCTTAAAAATGTGATCTTAACGTGTTCATTTTAACAAACATGCATCGGGTTAGTTTGCTGTACGAAAGCAATCATCTAGCAAGTGAAATTGGTTAACCATTGACGGAACGGTATGTAGTGTATTGAACGGCATTAAAATGTGGAACGTTGGCTTAGGTAAATGATTTTACAAAGAGTTATTGGGCATTCTACCCCACCGTGACTGAGGTTATCGAAGATAACCGATCGCGATGGAACTAAGGTGAGGTAGAATGGGTGGGCATTCTGTCCCACCTTTATCTATCTTAAAATGTGATCTTAACGTGTTCCTTAGGTAAATGATTTTACAAAGAGTTATTGGGCATTCTACCCCACAGAGTTATTGGGCATTCTACCCCACCGTGACTGAGGTTATCGAAGATAACCGATGGAACTAAGGTGGGGTAGAATGCCCAATAACTCACTACTATTTCTAACTCCAATTTGTACACGTTCGTCTGTAGATCATATTTCTATGTGTCTGATTTTTAGATATCGATCTGGGGTAACCGATAAATTTTGAACCTATAGTATACTAGCATTAGCTAGTATACTATAGGTTTGTGGTGTGGCACGTGATTCTGTTAGTTTTTACGTTACAAGTTCCCTCAGGAATAATTAGAATAATGCAGCTACATTCCTATTTATTAGTGAAATAGCTTTTGGAATCGGTAAAGCTGTTTGAAAGATTACCCCCTGAGCCTTTTCCATTGTTAGGAAAGTGCTTACCGGAGGCACTCGGCAATGGACGTAAGTTCCTGCTGCACTACTAACATGTGACGAGGTATAGCTTGGTGGCCTAAAAGTCGGGGTAGAACCCTAGTTAGGCACCTCTGAAAATCTCGGTCTTTGAGTGTATTTCTGTCTTATTTGTAAGGCTATCAAAAACATATAACGGTGTTTATTTTTCATGAAAACGGAATCAATTTTACAAAATGCTAAAGAACATTATTAACTTTCATACTTAATCAAATAATGCCAGACGTAAGTGCTAGCATTCTATCATTTACTTTTAAATCTGCTATGATCCCACGAAACCCTCTCGAGGATTGTTATTATATTGAAAAGAAAGAAATTGAAAAGATACTTTTCTATTGTAATCTTGTCAATTGAAAACGTCAAAATATATAGCTTTATTTTGTGAGGGTATTATTTCATTCTAATCAGGTAACATTATTACGGAGTGTTAGTATTATTTAACCACAGAAGTGGACTTTTGCGGAGCGCGTGGCTGGTTGCCTTTTAAGTTACCTCTGGCGCTGGGCAAAAATCCAGGCCCAAACGCTCAATTGCAATACCGAACAACGTTTCCTTGTCCCGCACCGCGAACTAGTTCAAAGGAACTAGTTCTTCTGTGCGGTCAATAAAAAAAAAATCAAAGATGAACATCGATGGAGCCACCTTTTTAAAAGAAGTAGAAACAGAACCACAGAAGTTGTAATAGTGTTTTTTATCTTTCGTATTTAAGCATTACTGTTCATGTAAGTACCAGGTAAGTACTACTATTACATTTAGATAACTTTGTCAGTAAACCTTGTTCTACATAGTACTCTGTCATCCGGACCTTAGTGCTTCCAAAACGGAATATTTTCCTCTAATTTTACATAGTACATAATCGCCGCGGTTTTGTTTGCATATCACGTAGAAATAGCGAGATAGATTTGATAAAATTTAGTACGAAGTTATTATAAGACTACGTAGATACTAGAGTAATATTCACCCCACGGAGTTCCCATGGGCATCAGGAAACATAAAAGTATTCAAACTAGAGAAGTTAACTAATAAATTGCATTTGGTTAAATAGCCCACAGTTTAATACTATCATCACTCATCTTTGAATATTAAATCGCTTACAGAATGTAGCTTTAACATTATAAGTGAAGTACGTGTTAAGGTATTTAAAGGTAAACGAACAACAAGAAAACGCAAAAACTTTATTATCGATTCGCCTGCGGCACCATACAAGAATTTTTCCTCGAACATTTATCGCAATTTTGTACAAAGCTGTTTCTTGTGAGAGTCTTTATACTGAATTAGAACAGAAAAATGTGTTTTAGTAAATACACAAATTTAAAAACAGTAAATAACCCGGCCGGTGTTGGGCCACGTATAGAATAGGGTTTTGTAGTCACATAAAATAACCTCTATAACTCCTGAACCAATGAAGTTATCGGATTCGTTATAGTTTTATTTGAAAGTTCAGTACATGGACTACCATCACAAATATTTTCAGATTTTTCGAGCCAGCCGTTTAGATTTTAGAGGGGGACGCTCTGTTTTACTAAAAAAATAGCAATAAAGTTGAATATCTCGCAATCGAATACTTAAATCAAAAAATCATCGTAGCAACCTCTCATTGTTTTTAAAAGACCAATCTAATGAAACGTTGGGTTAGACGCAAGTACAAAATCAATTTCTGGTTACTTGTAGGGGAGGTACCCCAAAAAAAAAATTCAAAATTTTATTTTAGCACTTTGTAGTATATCGTGTATAATTGTTATTAATTTAATTGTATTCTTTATTTCACGTATACCCATATTACAATGTTAATAATATTCACATGTCAGTCATATTACCAATTAAATATATATATAGTTATATAGTATATAGTAAATATATACGGACATGACGAAACTATAAGGGTTCCTAGAATTTTACTACGGAACCCTAAAAATTAAGAACATAGGAACCATATAGATCTAAGTACATTCACATAGCCTCGGGGATAAATACTCGAGATGTGATTCAATTAAATCTATAGAATATTCTTGAAACATGCAACCACGTCGATTATTAACAGATTTGACCTCATCATGAACGAATCCACGTTATGCTTACCTGCGCAGCCGCTGCGCTATAGAACGGCTGTTGAAAGAAATATTAACACATATTACAGAGTTGGTGCAGCTTTGAGGGCTCGTGGTCTAGTGGTAACAGACAATGTTAAAACATTGCAAAGGTTAAGCAACAGTCAACTAGTCAAGCCGGTCTTAGGATTTGTGACCATTTCTTAAGACACCGTGACGCCTTCGTACCTCGGAGAGCACGTTAAGCCGTCGGTCCCGGTTGTCATACGAACATCTATGGCAGTCGTTAGGGGTAGTTGGAGCCCTAAATCAAAAATCCGACCTGTCTAACTACAGAACTTCGATATCGCACATGGGTTGTGGAGGTCAGATGACAGTCGCTTCACGGAAAATATCGAAGTTCAGCCGAATCGCAGTTAGACTGGAAAGCATACTATATATATAATATATAATATATCATCATCCACTGAGTATATGTAGATATACATATTATGTATATCTACATATACTCAGTGGATCATGATTACAGAGTTGGTGCAATGTCAACGTGGGGTTCACAAGACATAATACTTTCACTTCTTCGAATTTTTATACAGTCTAATAATATATTCGGGGCGGGGCCCCAAGAGATTAGACTACGTCCTCGCCGTCCGCCCTGGACCCCAACTTGACCACGGTAACGCAGTGGCAAGTTGGGTGACCGAACGTCAAAATCGAAACTTGAGTGGCCAACACAGAAGGAATTGTGCTTACTATGAAGCCTGAGCGGGGGTCTCCCCCGGTCCTGACACTGCCCTTCCCCGGGCAGTCTCAGCCGACGACATATTGCGCGAACAACGGACTTCGATGCCTTTTGATTTGGGGGCTCGCGTCGCGCCGCCTAGTTGCAGCGCGACGTCGACGCCCCAAGGAAATGTTGCTGCTGGGACTGACGATGGGTCAGCTCCCAGTAGTGTGAGGGGTAAGGGCCCTTCTTCTTCGCAGAAGAGGACCGTCGAGAAGGGGGGGCTGCCGCGCGACCGGAGCACTAGTTGCTCTGGGTGGGGGTCCCTCCTCTCCAGCGATTCGGAGGAGGAGGTGCCGGTGAAGACGGTGCGCACGCGTCTCGACGCCTACAGAAAGCGCCCGCCAACACCACCCCCGTCATCTGTGCCGTCCCTGCGCAGTCGCAGGGATATCGGTGTGCCGCCCGCGCGGGAGATAATGAGTATTTTCTCCCGCATGAACGCGGCCATGCGGGGGAGTAAAAATATGTCGGGGAGGAAGAAGATTGTGGCTTCACTGGTGGATGAAGCCCAATCCTCCCTCGACAAGCTCCTCGAGCGGAGCGTCACAGAGGAGGAGGCGAAGCTCCGCAAGCAGGTTGCGAGCCTGGAGGTGGAGCTCACTGCCTCCCGAAAGGAGATGGAAGATCTCCGTCGGGAGGTCGCTGAGCTGACCAAAGCGGTCAAGGCACCTCCAGGTCCCATGCCGCCTCCTCCTCTGACGGCTGGACCAGCGCCGAAGACGGCGCCTACGACCGCGCCCACCATGGCGCCCGGCTCGCCGCCGAAGCCTGTACCGACTACGGTGCAGGTCCTGACGGCGATCGAGAGGCGCCTCGCGGTCCTGGAGGACCGGGCGTACCGCCCTCCGCTAGCGCGTCCCGCGTTTTCATACGCGGCGGCTGTCGGCGGTGCTCCCGCTCCGGGTCCAAGCGGCACACCCGCTGTCCGCCGCCCCGCTCCGCCCCCGTCCGCTTCAGCGAACCGGATGCCGGCCGAGACCGCGGCCCAGGCGCGGAAGGCCAAGGGGCGCGGTAAGAAGAGTGACACCCCTGCCGCCTCGTCTTCCTCTAACGTCGCTCCCGTTGCTTCCTTACATCCCTCCAGACGGGAGGGATGGGAAGTAGTGGGAGCCAAGAAGAGGAAGACGAAGGCTGCCAAGAAAACGGCCAAAGCCGCCGCGGCGAAGGCGCCGAAGAGGCCCCGCCCCCCTCGCTCCACCGCCGTCGTCCTGACGGTGACGACGGTAGGTGTGGAGAAAGGGGTGGGGTACGCCGACGTACTGAGGACCGTGAAGTCCTCAGTCAACCTCTAGGCCCTCGAAATACAAGGGGGGCTCCGGTGCAAGACGACACGCACCGGGGCTCGCCTCCTCGAGGTCTCCGGCGCCTCCAACGGCCCTAAAGCTGACGCCCTAGCGGCTCAGCTTAGGGTCGCGCTGGACGAAGAAGCCGTCCGCGTCACCAGACCCACCAAATGCGCCGCATTGCGCATCACGGGTCTGGATGACGCGGCCACGACGGAGGAAGTTGTCTCCGCCGTCGTGGAGGCGGGCGGCTGCCCCCGTGACCAGGTGAAGGCTTCAGATATCTCCTTCGGCTCCACTGGTCACGGGATGACAGTCGTCCAGTGCCCCGTCGCGGCGGCACTGAAAGTGGCGGACGGACGAAGCCTCCTCGTAGGGGGCTTCCTAAAGGCGCAGGTGCACCTCCTTCGTGCCCGGGAAACCAGATGTTTCCGGTGCATGGTGGTGGGGCACATCGGAGTGCAGTGTACAGCGGAAGTCACCGTGGGCGATCGGTGCTTCCGCTGCAGCCGGCCCGGTCACAAGGCAAGTGCCTGTGACGCCCCGCCTCGCTGCTTTAGATGCGAGGCGGAGGGCAAGACCGCGGATCACCGGGTCGGCAGCACAACCTGCGCCGCCTCGAAGCCAAAACCTCGTCCGTCCGCTGAGAGCGGTGGGGGTGCCGCCCTTGCGCGGCCAGTTGCTTCGCGGCGGGATGCGGTTATGGACGTCAATTAATGTCTGACGCCCGTATCCGTATCCTGCAAGTGAATTTGAACCACTGCCGTGCTGCTCAGGATCTTCTGTACCAGAGCATCCGGCAGTGGTCCATAAACTTGGCCGTGGTCGCCGAGCCGTACTACGTCCACCCGGGAAGCCCGGGGGACGAGGACGGCTCGGCCTGTTGTATCTTTGGGGGGTCCGCCGCAGACAACTCGCGCCTTGCGATCATTGCAAGGGGCCGCGGGTGTGTTGCGGCGGACTATGATGGGTTGGCAGTCGTGGCCACCTACATCTCGCCGAACATTGACGAGTCTCAGTTTGAGCTATGGCTCACTGAGCTCGACGTCGTCTTCGCTGCGTGCCGTCCTCGCCCTGTCCTGCTCCTGGGAGACTTCAACGCCTGGAGTGAGGCGTGGGGCTCCCGGGAAACCAGGGACAAGGGGAGGCTTCTTGAGGACTGGACCAGAACACGTGGTCTGGAGGTCCTCAACCGGGGGAATGTCGCCACCTTTTGGCGGCGGGGGGGGGGAATCGATCGTGGACGTAACGTTCGCATCCCCTGACCTCGCCCGCCGTATTACAGGCTGGCGCGTGGAGGAGGGTGAGGAGACGCACTCGGATCATCGGTACATCCGGTTCGATGTCGTCCCCCCACCTGACCTCCCACAGCCGGTGGCAAATCCCCCGGATCCGCGTTGGGCACTTCACCATCTGGTTCGGGAGGCTCTCCTGGAGGCATACATCGTGCAGGCCTGGATTCCAGCGCCGGACCGGCCTGCCGAAGTGGATGCCGAGGCGGAGTGGTTCAGGAGAGCCATGTCGCAAATCTGTGATGCGGCGATGCCTAGGGTTACACCCAGACCGGCCAGGAAGCAGGTGTACTGGTGGTCACCGGAGATTGCAGAGCTGCGCGCAGCATGCATCTCCGCCCGCCGCCGGTACACCAGGTTTCGCCGGAGGCGTCGCCGCCAAGACGACGCGGCAGCCCGAGAGGCGGAGCTTTTTCAGGCATACAGGGAGGCTAAAGGTAATCTCCAGGAGACGATAAAGCGGGCCAAGACGGCGGCCCGCGAGGAGCTCCTGGAGACCCTGCAGCAGAACCCATGGGGGCGCCCGTACCTACAGGTCAGGGAGAAACTCCGACCTAGGGCGCCCCCACTGACCCAGAGTCTCCAGCCGCAGCAGCTGGAGCGGGTCATGGGCTCCCTGTTTCCGACGAGCGCGGAGGAGCACGTCCCTCCGCGCATGGCTCCGTCTCTGCCCGACGCGGATAGCACCAGCGAAGACGACGTACCCGAAGTCAGGGTGGGGGAGCTAGGTGCGGCAGTACTCCGGCTTAAACGCCGGAAAATCACTGCCCCCGGACCCGACGGCATTTCTGGCCGTGCATGGGTCCTGGCCCTCGAAGAACTCGGGCCTCGACTGATGGGGCTCTTTAGCGCATGCCTCGAAAGGGGCCAGTTTCCCAAGGTGTGGAGGACGGGGAAACTGGTCCTGATCCGTAAGGCGGGGCGGCCGGTGGACTCACCGTCCGGATACCGGCCGATCGTGTTGCTCGACGAGGTGTGTAAGCTCTTTGAGCGCATTATCGCGGAACGCCTCGTCGAGCATCTCACGAGTGTGGGGCCAGACCTGGCGGATAACCAGTTCGGTTTCCGTCGGGGACGCTCCACCGTGAGCGCGATCATGCGCGTGAAGAGCCTGACGGAGGAAGCAGTCTCGCAGGGCAAGGTGGTGGTGGCGGTGTCTCTTGACATCGCCAACGCGTTCAACACCTTGCCATGGAGCTGCGTTAGGGAGGCGCTCGTGTATCACGAAACGCCTCTCTACCTCCGTCGTATTGTCGGGGCCTATCTCTCGGAGAGGGCCATAGCTTTCCCCAGCTGGCTCGGGCCAGCTCGGCGAGATGTGTCGTGCGGTGTTCCGCAGGGGTCGGTCCTGGGGCCGCTTCTGTGGAACATCGGCTACGACTGGGTGCTGCGGGGTGCGTTGCCTAGGGGTGTCGGCGTAACGTGCTACGCCGACGATACCCTCGTCACGGCGCGGGGTGCAACGTACCAGGAGGCAGCACTCAAGGTCACGACGGGTGTTGCTCGAGTCGTGGGTCGGATACGGCAGCTGGGACTGGAGGTGGCCTTGCACAAGTCCGAGGTTCTGTGTTTTCACAGTCTAATAATATAATTAAATTTGGTCAAAAATTTTATTATTTAATTAACTTAATTATGGTTAGGAGGCCTTTGATGTTTTTCAAAGTATTTTATACTTGTAGTAAATCTTTTCTAAATATACTTGTTACAGAGAATTCAATGAATATAATAATATATTAGAGTAAATACCTGGGTACTGGGTACCTAATTAGCGTCTGATTATTTACAAACAGTTTCATACGAGCACATAAAAGTAGGTAAATGCGTTCAAAGTCAAAGGTAGCTTTATTTGCTCTTATGTAGGAACGTCCCTATTAGAGCAACCATTGAATGTTTTAAATATAAGATTGAATAAAAAAATAACACAAAAAACCGGTCAAATGCGTGTCGACCCACGCATAAGATAGGGTTCCGTAGTTACTTATAAAAGCCTCTATAACTCCTGAACTGACAGAGTTATACCATCCTTTATATTCTGCCTTATAATTTTCCTATCGGCTCGAAAAATCTAAAAAAAATCATGATGGTAGTACATGTAATGAACTTTCAATGAAAACTAAAACGGTTGGATAACTTTGTTAGTTCAGGATTGGCTTGACACGCAGTTGGCCGGTGCTTCCTGTAAATAGTAAATAGACAACACATGCTCTAATAAATACGTACTCGTACCTTCATATAAATTAATAAAAATATATTCAGCAAACGAACATCGCAGGTAGTTTAAAGTTATTACGTTTCAAGAGTACTTACGTTATAACACTCTATTCCCTTAAGCCAGTGTTGCATAAAAGTGCAATATGAATGTGTAAAATGGTGTTCAGTCTATGTTCAGTCCTTTAGGGAAATGTAATATCACGTATTTATAGTGAGACCAATTTTATGTTTGTTTTAGACTATAAAAGTGCCATCGCAAATGTTAACTTGAACTTTAAACCAATATATTTAACGACGAGTTTCGCCTCGAGCCACAATTTATTGCTTCACCAAGCGATTCATGTTTGAGCATTTCGGTTCTATTTTTTAAATGAGTAGGTATTGCTTTACAATTCCTGCTTCAAATGATTTTACAACATTGCTTATTTTTTCGATTATACTTTCATTTGTATTAATTTTGATAACAATATTTAATTTACGTACAGTACCTATCAATATTACGTTTTAGTAATGCAATCTTGCAGCTTTCTGTTAAATAATAGTACCTATATAACAGATTATTATCATTCAGATTATTCTCATTCAAGACTAATCTTAAAGGTTGGATAGTAGCTACTTATGGTATACATTTTGCAATTTATATAATGCATGGATTAATTTGTAATACAAACGTACATTTATTATAATCGCACCAGTTGTCTTAAAGTTCTAGGTAGAGACATAATAGACGTGTAATCTTTCGCCAGTACCTTTGCAGGACCCATTTCATAGCGGGCGAGCGTAGCGCAATAGGTTGAGAGTGTAAATACCTTTCTAATAATGTTGAACCATAAATTTGTATTGCAAAGAGACGTCACAGCCTTTATGAAAAACTTCGATGGCAACAGTAACGTCTTAAGATACTAAATTGTTTATAAAATTTCCTTTACACTAATTACTCTGTCATCTCTCACTATCACATTACTGGCTATAATCACGCTTTTAAAAGTCTACATAAAAAATGTGTGATTTAAATTTTAGTTAACGCTCATGCTAGACTTTCCAACTTAATTTGATCTTTCTGTAGCAAGCTTTTACAGCCTTTGACGCGGTCAGGTACAGAAAGGTAAAATAAAAATATAACCGCTTCGCTTGGCGTTAACGTATGGTTACACACATTTTAATGATCTTATAATTGTCTTATATTACATCTTTGAGAATGTCTTTAAAATGTTCAATTATTTCTTGCAAATTTAAAAAAAAGTAAGTATTTAAATAAATAATACTAGACTACTACTAGACTACTAGACTATAGATAGAGGAGACTCAGTGACGTTGTGTTCGATTGCCCTAACATACGAGTATTAATTAATAATTTAATCAACCACTGCACCAGTTAGTTTCAGTGACAAGCCTATTGATCTAATACAACACCGAGTATCTAATAGGATATTTACTGGAATAAATTATATCCCACGTATGGTTTTTCTTCGTTTATCACTTATATACTTAGTTATAACTATGGTTTAAGATATAGGGAATACGGTCACGACTATTGTGCGGAGGAAAACCATAAAGAGGGTAGTTAAATAAATAGATTACCAGTCGGTCGGAGGGTGCGCGCGTTTAAACTACCTTTTAATAGAGAATGATGTTCGCGGAAATCAATAGTTACTTTTATAGGCTCAACCGTGACCGGGTTGGCAAATAAAAAAATGACAACTACATTCACCTGAGCACGTAACGGGCGGTTCCGTAAGTTATTGACACTTACGTTTTTCTTCCTTGGTAGTTCTGCTTATATCAACAACACGAAATCAAGTAAATCCCGAAGGAGTAGATATACTGTTGGTTCTATGTCCAGGTCAGGAATAAATTAGAATCGGTTCACCCAGTAACTAACATAAAAAAAACTTACAGCCGAATTGACAACCTCCTCCTTTTTTGGAAGTCGGTTGAAAAGAAAACATACCTATTCTGTATTATATATTTAGTAATATTATGGTCATTATTCGTTTATTCCTATACAAAATCCCTGAGTATGTGGTGAAACCGTTATAATAAGCACATGTAGAGGGATTTTAAGGTAAACAAACAACACGAAGGCAAACGCTTTATTATCGATTAGCTTCCGCCATCGGCAAGGAATTATACATTCTCGACGCAGATGTTTTGAAATTTTGTACAAAGCTTCAACTACCTAGCCCCTTAACCATTAAGTATAACAGTACCTTTCGGAAATCCAAACATCTTCGTTTACTAAATATCGAAAAATTAAGTACACACTTGTAACGAACGTTTTTGTTTATTGTTACAAAGCGGCCTATAAACATTCTTAAGTAAATAACTAATTTGCGTTACAATATTTACGAAACTGTATAGGTAAAAAGGCGTAAGCTGGGCTAACGTCTTTTTTACGCTATGAGACGTTTGAAACGAAACAAAAGGTACGATTGAAAACCGAAGATTTTCTTAATATATTTAATACTAGTGGACTCTAGCGCCCGCTTGACATATTATATGTATACAAACCTACCTCGAGAACCACTCTATCCATTGGTGAAAACAGCGTGAAAATCGGTACAGTAGTTTTTGAGTTTATTGCGAACAGACAGACGCAGCGGAAAACGTAATTGCCCGTCGTCGTTATTATCTCTTCGGATTATAAATTGCAGCATAATCAGCGCCAGAAGTATAGGTAGGTACTTACTAAATACATTTTTATACTAGTAAAAAACTATTTTCTGTAATGTCGTTGGAACTTACAAATAGACAAGAAAACAACAATGATATCAAATTCAATTTTTCTTATTTAGTTTCCTCTTATTTTCTTTAGTCTAAACTTTTTCAATAATTGTATTACCTAACGCACACACTGTCCCAAGTTTTGTTCCTATAGAGTAAACTTCTGCAAGTAATCTATTGTTCCTTGACTACAGATTCAATGGAAACTTTGACGGTGAATGTAATTTGCTCAACGGAATCGAAATGTGTTGCTTCAATACAGAAAGTTTGATTTGATTTTGAGTTTCATAATTATACGTTCTTTAATACGCAGGATTCCTTGGTTTCACTATTTTGAATTGCTTATATCAGGGTGCTAAGGATTTCATTAAACATCTCTTGAGCCCATGTCGTCCCAATAGTTGGGCGAGACTCTGGAAAAAATAATTAACGTGCTCAAAACCGCAATAGGCTAGACCATAGATATAGAAGGGAGCGAAGCGAGCGGCATCCCAAGTCTCACGGCTTGACTAACATGGGGCAAAGTGACTGGCAAAATTTAGGCGTAATGAACGTCTCTGTCTACCTTTTCGGGGATAAAGACGTGATTTAGTGTGTGTTGATCATAGATAAAACGAAGACTCGTTTTCAATACCGTTTATGTTTTTGTGTATTCTTGGGCAGATTACAATGCTTTCACTTATAGAATATAGGTAGGTACTTTATTTTTACAAGTCCGCGACCTAAGGCCCCTGCCACTCCTCTGTCCATAGCCGAACGCCTCTGGTGAGCATATAGAGTATTTCCAGTGGCGGGTTTGGTCGGGTTTTATCCCGCGTCGTTGGGGTTAGGTTTTATCCCGCGTCGTTGGGGTTAGGTTTTATCCCGCTTCCGTGAGTGAATCTGGTTGCGTGCTGACGTACCCGCATCACGGAGGCCCTGATCAAGGAGGTCGATGGTCCTGGGCGTAAATAGGTCTGCGGTTCCCGGGTATATATATATATATATATATATATATAGATTGAGCAGATTCCTCATTTTAAAATTCTTGTGTACCTTGGCTTAATAAATTCAAGAGGTATTGGGCTAAGACTCAAGAGAATGCCTCTTACCTCTTACTCCGTTCAAACTTGACGTGAAATAATATTAAGCTTTTGTATTGGAAGTATCATCTTATGCTATAAAGTTCCTCCCTCTCTCCTGACACTACTATCTTTTTTTTTTTAATTCCGCGGCCCGAGGCCGCTGCCTCTCTAACGTCCGTTGCCGGGCGTCTCTATTTCACAAGCAGCAGGTATTTCCAGTGGTGCCCGGCGGACTTTGATCACCTCTGTGGTCGTTACGGGGGTTTGGTCGGGAGAGAATGAGATGAGAATCCCGCGTCGTTGGGGTAGGGTTTTATCCCACGTCGGTGAGTGAATCTGGTTGCGTGCTATGAGGCAAAGGCCCCGTAGCACGCAACCCTTCTAGCTTGCTTCTGTAAGGACGGCGGGTGGCGATCCCCCCGTCCTCAGGCCCCAATCATGGAGGTCGGTGGTTTTGGGCGTAGATGAGTCTGCGGCGCTCTCGTTGCTGACTACGGAACTCGACGGGGAGGGTACGCTCCCTCTCCCTCTCAGCCGCCTCCTTCGCGAGCATGATTTGCTCGCAGAAGAACACGGCCGCGTTTCTCGTTCCGCGTACTCCCGCTGGAGACCATGGCTTGAAGCATTGTCTCCAGCGAGAGGGTATCCACGCCCAGACCCACTACGAGGTCTCGGCGCTGACTCGCCCACGCTGAGCACTCCACCAAACGAGTGAAGTGCGGTGTCGTCGTCCGAAACCTCGCAGTGTTGACACCGGGGTGTGACCTCACGATGGATGCGAAACAGATAGCTACCGGAGCATCCATGCCCGGTAACGATCTGCGTCGCACGATACGTGAGGTCACCATGCTGCCTCCGCAGCCAGACGTCCATGATCGGTCTCACCGCCGCGATGATAGTGGCACCCCACTTGGGTTGCTCAAGTCGCACCCTCCATGACTCCATGAGATCCTGGCGGAGTTGGGACCGCTGGTCCTCGATTTCTCGAGACGCGGGCCTGTGGTCCCGCTCCAGCGGCTCCTTGCGCGACACTACTATCTAGAGTAGTAAACAACGAGAAAAAATTCATGGATACGTTGTTGTCGGACTATAGTTTTTGTTTACCACTGAATGGTATAAGAAACATAAAAACTGTTTAATAGGTCCCGGTGGTCGATAATTTCGAAGAAGGTGAAATTTTACGTAGTAAATTTTATGGATGGGCTTTAATCACGAACGCCTAAAACTTGTATTTTGATTATAGTCTTAGCATAGGTTTCTTGTTTAAATGTAATCATGTTTTGTTGGTTATTTAAAGTAAGCAATGTAAATAACTTGTGTGTGACTTTTTATTTATACTATACAATTGATGGCACTTGATGGAATTTGCTACACTTTTTTCTGTTGAGGACGTACAACATATATTGATAGAATGTGTTCGAATCCAGTAGGTGCAATATCATCCTGGCCAGTCCTCAGTCAGACACAGCTAAGGTCATGTACACATTGTATTTAGAATATTTGAGATTGTAAGTAACGTAAAAAGTGGCTATGATGGAGCGACATACTCATAATTGTGGTTAAGCTCCCTAAATAAAGATTAAAAAAAATACTATTTGATTAAGTAAGTTGAACACATTAAAATGAGTTTCGTTCGAAATTATATTAATATGACAGTATACCTATGACGCACAAATGACAAGTGTAAGACAGTGGTTATTGCACAAGAGTTTACACTTGCAGTTGCATTTAATCACCCATTTAACAGCATTTTAAGCCTATTAGACGCAGATTTTATTCTTTTAACTAGGCTAACTATTGGAGCGATAGCCCTCGCAGGGCTCTTTCCTTTTTAAACTAAACTTACACCCGTATTCGCCGGCCACGCCACGGGGCGCATGGACGCCAATCATCATCATAATCATCTTCCATTCCAGTTCCCTAGGTAACATTCTATTTCTTCTTTTATTCCTCTCGCACTTTCATTCAACCTTTCATTCTTTTGTGTGGGGGGTTACTGGGTATGGCGCTTTATTTCTTTATTAAATTTAAAATTTTTTAACCTTTACACTTTTCTTATATATAATTTACATTTCTTATAAATTCTTAAAAATTAAAAACTGTTAGATCTAACTAACAGTTTTTAATTTTTAACAATAGTTTTCTTATATTATAACAGTTTACTTCCTATTTTTATTTATTCTATATGTTCTTAAACTACCTATTTTATTACACATTTTATTACAGTTTTACAATTTAGCAGCAATGTTACACTTATACAAATATTTGAGCATTTTTAACTTGATTTTTACATTTTATCTCAATAGTTTTATTTTCCTTATTGTTATTACATTTTCTTATTTCCTACTTGTGCATATATGTTATGCAATATTATTATAATACTGATACATATATCTTGATTGCCCCCATTTCTTTTTCGTACTATATTTATAATTTTTTCACTGTACTTAACAAATTCTTTTCTGAAATCTTTTAGCATTTTGGGCAAGTTTGCCCTGCTCAATGTGATGTTATTACTTGTCTCAAAATTATAGTGGTCAACTGTATGGACTGGGCATTCAAGCAACAAGTGCATAATGGATTCGTGTACGTCCGGGTCGCAGGCGCACGATGGGCTCGCCTTACACCTAAAACGGTGTAGGTATTCTGCGAACCCACCGTGCCCCGTCAGCAGTTGCGTGATGGTGCCAGCGACCGGCATCTTGCGGACGATACTATACGCCTCCACTGCACAAGGGAGGAAAAGCTTGGTGACGGAGGCGGTCGTACCTTCTTTGTATCTCTCATTCCACTCGCGAAGCGTGCGCTGACGCAGAACACGCTTCACGAATGAAACCGGATACAAACCGTAGTCCGGTGCCTTCTTCGATTTCAGAGCCGCCTCCTTGGCGAGACTGCACCGGATCAGGCCTATGTCACTCGCCTAACAATCGCAAAAAATACGTGACGTCAGCTACAACTTGAAGTTGTAAGTCAGTAAGGGTTGTCTCTTGTATGTGACACGACATGAACCATAGAGTTGATATTGAGGCATTAATGTCATAATTATTGGTCAAATTATGCTGGTATATATTTTACTTTACTGACAAACCTAGTGTTCGAATTATGTTCTCTGTAAACAAAAGAATGTGCTTTAATTAACGCCGGAGTGCAAGTTCTGTATGTAAGTACTATTCCCTATTCTGTGACCTGATGCCTTATCAAATAAGCTAACGTGTCTAGTCACAGTCAGCACGCGTATTGATCTAGTACTACACGGTCTAGCTAATAGCGTAACTGGAACACTAACCTTAAACTTAACAAGGCAGATGTTTCACGTACCTACCTATACGTGTACGTATAATCAGATTAGTTTGAAATGCGGTATAGTAAATAATGGGAAAAAATTGTAATATAGAAAAATAAACCAGCCAAGTGCTTTTCGGGCCATACAGAATAGGGTTCCGTAGTTACACCTAATAAACAAAGTTATCACCTAATAAACAAAGTTCGTTAAATAGACTATACCAATATTGGCTTTATTCAGATTTTTCAAGCCAGCCGTTTAGATTTTGGATATACACTCTCTTTTAACAAAAAGATGCTCTTTAAAGTTAGACATCACGCAAACAGATGCTTGAAGAAAAATATTGTCCTATAGACCTACACGATGGAGCAGACGCAAGAAAAAAATAACATCCTCACTTTAAGTGTACGTAACCCAAAAAAATTTTTGTTTTTCATAATTTTATTTTAGCACTTAGTCAGCGTAGCAAACATACATATTCATGCAAGTTTGATGTTTCTAGAAACGGACGGACGGACGGCCGGACATGACGAAATCACAGAATAGGGAATATTACTTACATACAGAACTTGCACTCCGACGTTAATTAAAGCACATTCTTTTGTTGACAGAGAACATAATTCGAACGTTAGGGTTGTCAGGAAAGTGCCAGCATAATTTGACCAATAATTAAGTATCACGTTAATGCCTCAATATCAACTCTATGGTCAATGCTGTATCACAAACAAGAGACAACTTACTGACTTAAAACTTCAAGTTGTCGCTGACGTCACGTATTTTTTGCGATTGTTAGGCGAGTGACATAGGTCTGACGAAACTATAAGGGTTCTGAGACTTTTACTACGGAACCCTAAAAAAGAAAGTGGACTATACGTAAAAACTATGCAAATTGTGAACTAGGTCAGTCGTGACAGTTGTCGTACAGAGAAGCCGAGGTATCATTATATTGAACATCATTATCGCAGTATCAATATTTTATACACTATCTCATTGGTGCGCTCGTTGCAGTTATATCGAGGACAAGCTCTGCTGTCGAAAAGTCGCGACAGAGCGATGAACTTCCGTGAAATCTGATTTTATCGTAACCGAGAAAAATTTTGTTCACATATTTTTTACCGAGTGCACGGTGAATTATTCTAGCGGCAAGACGAACGCTTTGTCGTGTGATTCTGATTCTGTATCGTCGTATCGACGTTCACTATCCGCGGGCGAGGCGCCCGGTGCGATCATCCGTGCCTCTATTATTATCGAATTTTACCTCAAGATTCGTGATACACGGTAAAAACACCACTGCGCGTATTTGATGATGCTCATTTGTGATATTACATACAACCTTTTTCGTACAGAAAATTCGGTTGTCTTAGGTTAATACGAGTATGTTATGTTCTTATAACTTTTTTTTTTTTTTTTTAGTTCCGCGACCAAGGCCGCGGCCGCTCTAACGTCCGTTGCCGGGCGTCTCTGGTTACAAGCAGAACGTATTTCCAGTGGCGCCCGGCGGACTTTGACCACCTCTGTGGTCTCTGCGGGGGTTGGGTCGGGATGAGAATCCCGCGTCGTTGGGGGTAGGGTTTTATCCCGCGTCAGTGAGTGAATCTGGTTGCGTGCTATGGGGCAAAGGACCCGCAGCACGCAACCCTTTTAGCCTGCTTCTGTAAGGACGACGGGTGGCGATCCCGCCGTCCTCAGGCCCCGATCATGGAGGTCGATGGTCTTGGGCGTAGATGAGTCTGCGGCGGCCTCGCCGCTGACTACGGAACTCGGCGGGGAGGGCACGCTCCCTCTCCCTCTCAGCCGCCTCCTTCGCGAGCACGACTTGCTCGCAGAAGGACACGGCCGCGTTCCACCTACTCCCGCTGGAGACTATGGCTTGAAGCATGGTCTCCAGCGAGAGGGTATCCACGCCCACACCCACTACGAGGTCCCGGCGCTGACTCGCCCACGCTGAGCACTCCACCAACGTGTGGAGTGCGGTGTCGTCGTCGGAAACCTCGCAGTGTTGACACCGGGGTGTGACCTCACGATGGATGCGAAACAGATAGCTACCGAAGCATCCATGCCCGGTAACGATCTGCGTCGCACGATACGTGAGGTCACCATGCTGCCTCTGCAGCCAATCGTCCATGATCGGTCTCACCGCCGCGATGATGGTGGCACCCCACTTGGGTTGCTCAAGTCGCACCCTCCATGACTCCATGAGATCCTGTCGGAGTTGGGATCGCCGGTCATCGATTTCTCGAGACGCAGGCCTGTGGTCCCGCTCCAGCGCCTCCTTGCGCCATTGGAACAATGACGCAAGGGCTCTCGCTTCCAGGTCCCATGGAGGGGTCCCGGCTAGGAGACATGCAGCCTCTCCGGAGATCGTGCGGTAGCCCCTTATTGTTTTGACGGCCAAGGTCCTCAACGGTCTGTTAAGGAGCGTTGAGTTGTTGGCCGTCAACCGCGCCGCCCATACGGGAGCCCCGTATAGGGCCATACTCCGCACGATCCCCAGGTACAGTCTCCTGCAGGAAGCGTTGGGTCCCTTTAGGTTGGGCATGTTCTTATAACTAGATTAGTTACATACTCTACAATGCATCAAATTTATACTTGGTTATGGTTGTTAAGTACTTAAGTAGGTACTGCAATTCACCTACATGTGATGGGGTGCGAGATCGGGAACCTCCACGCGTGCCCTGCGGCTTCTTTGTCCCTATGGGTATTTCCTATGGGGAACGGAAGCTGGGGGGCCGGTGCACTCTGGGCAACGGAGTATATGACAACACCCCTGCCACGGCAAAGGAGTTGTTAATGCTCCGGCCAATATCCGGCAGGTGACCCCATTGCACGAGGGGGTCGTAGGATGGCGGACCTGCAAGGCCCGCGACTCGCTCACTAGCTCTGAGCGAGTGAAGCGAGTGGCCAAGTCTCCTGGCTCTGCCCTCTTCCATCTTTGCTTTTAAAGATGAGTAAGAGGGCAGCTTGCTTGTTTTGTAACGGCCATCTATACTTCTGCCGTCAAGAGTCGGAATGACTAGGACTCCCTAGTGCTGGGAGCGCCATCCCATCATAGAGGTGATGATGCGGAGAGTGTGTTCCTCCGCAGTTCGGCGGGTTCCCTGTGTGCGTGATGTCACACCTGGGGAACAGTCTTATGACGACCGTCGGGCAACCTGTGATCCGAGTGCTGCGTGTCGGTGAACATGTCTATCGGCGCAGTCTCGGGGCAGGGGGCTTGCCTTAACTGGTCGGCCCGAGACAAAGAAAAGTCGATAACACCCGCCAAGGAAAAGGTCGCTGTGCGGACGTGTACCATCATCATCACCACGGTGATAGTGACGGTATACGTCCGTATATATGCGGGCGTAACAACCCTGTGGATACCGGTCGACCTCCACATTTATAGACTTCTCTGTGCACAGGGGGCACTGCACATGGGTGACCCTCATTTCCCCCATACTCGTGGGAACAGTATGGATAAAAATAAAAATCAAACCCAAACCGACGACCAACCGCTACCAAAATTGACTCCGAACGCAACCGAAATGGACGATGATAGGTCCCGAAGCCCGCTACGGGATGAAGGTCGAAAGGAGACCGCAGCTGGGACTGCTGATCCCAGCCGCATTATGAAGACGGGGGGCTATTCCTCTTTGAGGAAGAGGCATTATCCGCCGAAGAGTGGGCCGTCTCGTGACAGGAGCACCAGCTGCTCCGAGCAGGGGATGGCTCTTTCCAGCGAGTCGGAAGAGGTGCCGACCAAACTGCAACTAAGCTCGACAGGTCTAGGCCGGAAACCCTCAACCCCCTTCAAAGTCCCGTCTTTGCCCAGTGGCAGAGACACCGACGTTCCGCCCGCGCGAGAGCTCATGGTAGTTCTTGCCCGAATAAATAACGCCATGAAAGGTGGCAAAAATCTTTCGGGCAGGAAGAAGACCGTGGCGTCGCTCGTTTCCGACGCCCAAGCGTCACTCGACGAGCTCCTCGCGCGGAGCGATACCGCGGAGGAGGCCAAACTTAGGCGACAAGTGGCCAGTCTAGAGACCGACCTCGCGGCCTCCCAGAAGCAGCTGGAGGCCCTGCGACAGGAGGTCGCAAGCCTGACCAGGTTAGTCAAAGGGCCTCCAGTGAATCAGACTCGGACCCCGACGGTTGAACCGGAAACCAAGACCGCGCCCAAGGTTGCGCCCAACACGGTGTCCAACGCGGAGCCCGTATTACCGCCTCAGCCCGGGCCATCTATGACGGCAGTTTTGGTGGCGATAGAGAGGCGCCTCGCAGTCTTAGAGGACCGGGCGTACCGGCCCCCGCTGGCGCGACCCTCGTTTTCGTATGCGGCTGCCGCCAGTGGGACTCTCGCACCTGGGCGGGCGACAGCCGCCCAGCTCTGCTCATGTCCGCCTCGCAAGCAAACCGGACACCGGCTAAACCGGCCACGACGGGAAAGCCGACGAAAAAGAAAACGAAAAAGGGGAGGCCTATTGCTACCCCCGCTGCCCCCGCGTCCCGTTTCGCTCCGGCTGCACATCCTTCTAGAGAGGAGGGATGGCAAGTAGTTGGAGCGAAAAAGAAGCGGAAAAAGGCCGCCAAAAAAGCGGTTCAAGCCACCGCGGCGAAGGCGCCGAAGAGGCCCCGCCCCCCTCGCTCTACCGCCGTCGTCCTGACGGTGACGACGGTGGGAGCGGAGAGGTGTGTGGGGTACGCCGATGTTTTGAGGAAGGTCAAAACCTCAGTGGACCTCAAGGCCCTTGAGATACAGGGGGGGCTCCGGTGCAAGACCACCCGCACCGGGGCTCGCCTACTCGAGGTCTCCGGCGCCTCCAGCGGCCCCAAAGCTGACGCCCTTGCGGCTAGGCTAAGGGACACGCTAGACACAGAAGCCGTCCGCGTCTCCAGACCCACTAAATGTGCAGCATTGCGCATTTCGGGCCTGGACGACGCGGCCACGACGGATGAGCTAATCTCCGCCGTCGTGGAGGCGGGCGGCTGTCCCCATGACCAGGTGAGGGCTGGAGAGATCACCTTCAGCCCTACCGGTCATGGAACGACAGTCGTCCAGTGCCCCGTCGCGGCGGCACTTAAAATTGCGGATGGACGGAGCCTCCTTATAGGGGGATTCCTCAAGGCGCAGGTGCACCTCCTGCGTGCCCGGGAAATAAGGTGTTTCCGGTGCATGATGGTGGGGCACGTAGGAGTGCAGTGTGCAGTGGAAGACACCGTGGGTAATCGGTGCTTCCGCTGCAGCCGACCCGGTCACAAGTCCAACGCCTGTGACGCACCGCCTCGCTGCTACAGATGCGAGGCGGAGGGCAAGACGGCGGACCATAGGGTCGGCAGCCGTTCCTGCGCCGCTTCGAGGCCAAAACCTCGTCCGTTCGCTGAAGGCAGCGGGGGTGTCGCTACCGCGCGCCCAGAATCGCGGCGGAATGCTGATATGGACGTCCATTAATGGACACCCATATCCGCATCCTGCAGACGAATTTGAACCACTGCCGCGCTGCTCAGGATCTTCTGTACCAGATAATCGCGCAGTGGTCCATAGATCTGGTCGTGGTCGCCGAGCCGTAGTACGCCCACCCGGGCAGCAGGGCGGCGCAAGACGGCTTGGCCTGCATCTTTGGGGGGTCCGCAAGCACCTCGCACCTTGCAATTATTGCAAAGGGTCGAGGCTGCGTTGCTGCGGAATATAAAGGGGTGGCAGTCGTGGCCGCATACATCTCGCCGAACAACATTAACGACGCTCAGTATGAGCTATGGCTCACTGAGCTCGACGTCGTCTTCACTGCGTGTCGTCCTCGCCCTGTCCTTCTCCTGGGAGACTTTAACGCCTGGTCTACGGCGTGGGGCTCCCGGGTAACCAATGGCAGGGGGAGATTACTTGAGGACTGGGCCACTACACGTGGACTAGAGCTCCTCAACCGGGGGAATGTCGCCACTTTTTGGCGGTCGGGTGTCAGCTCGGTCGTGGACTTAACGTTCACGACCCCTGCCCTCGCCCGTCGTATTATGGGCTGGTGCGTGGAGGAGGGTGTGGAGACGCACTCGGACCACCGATACATCCGGTTCGAGGTCGTCCCCCCACCTAACCTTACACAGCCGGTACCGAATCCCCCGGAACCGCGTTGGGCGCTCAAGAGTCTAGACCGGGAGGCTCTCCTGGAGGCATCCATCGTGCAGGCCTGGATTCCGGCGCCGGACAGGCCTGTCGACGTGGATGCCGAGGCGGAGTGGTTCAGGAGAGCCATGTCGCAAATCTGCGATGCGGCGATGCCTAGGGTTACACCCGGGCCGGCCAGGAAGCAGGTGTACTGGTGGTCGTCGGAGATTGCACAGCTGCGTGCAGCATGCGTCTCCGCCCGCCGCCAGTACACCAGGTTTCGCCGGAGGCATCGTCGACCAGACGACGCGGCAGCCCGGGAGGCAGAGCTATATGCGTCCTACAGAGAGGCTAAGGGCACCCTCCAGGAAGCGATCACGCGGGCTAAGACGACAGCCCGCAAGGAGCTCCTAGAGTCCCTAAAGCGGAACCCATGGGGGCGCCCGTACCTGCAGGTCAGAGGTAAACTCCGACCGAGGGCGCTCCCACTGACCCAGAGTCTCCAGCTGGATCGGCTGGAGGGGGTCTTGGGTTCTCTGTTTCCGACGAGCGTGGAGGAGCACATCCCTCCGCGCATGGCTCCGTCCCAGACGCCCAATGCGGATAGCAGCAGCGAAGACGATGTACCTGAAGTCAGAGAGGGTGAGTTAGGAGCCGTGGTACTTCGGCTCAGTCGCCGGAAAACCACCGCCCCTGGACCCGACGGCATTCCGGGCCGTGTATGGGTCCTGGCCCTCGAGGAACTCGGGCTTCGACTGAGGGGGCTCTTCAGCGCATGCCTTGAAAGGGGCCAGTTTCCCAAGGTGTGGAGGACGGGGAAACTGGTCCTGATCCGGAAAGCGGGGCGGCCGGTGGACTCACCGTCCGGTTACCGGCCGATCGTGTTGCTCGACGAGGTGTGTAAGCTCTTTGAGCGAATTATTGCGGAACGCCTCGTCGAGCATCTCACGCGTGTGGGCCCAGACCTGGCGGACAACCAGTTCGGTTTCCGTCGGGGACGGTCCACCGTGAGCGCGATCATGCGCGTGAGGACCCTGGCGGAGGAAGCTGTCTTGCGGGGCTAGGTGGTGTTGGCGGTGTCTCTTGACATCGCCAATGCCTTTAACACCTTACCCTGGAGTTGCGTTAGGGAGGCACTGGTATACCACGAAGTGCCTCTCTACCTCCGTCGTATTGTCGGGGCATATTTATCCGAGAGGGCTATAACTTACCCTAGCTGGCTCGGGCCAGCTCGGTGAGATGTGTCGTGCGGTGTTCCTCAGGGGTCGGTCCTAGGACCTCTCCTGTGGAACATCGGATACGACTGGGTGTTGCCAGGTGCGTTGCCTGAGGGTGTCAGCGTAACTTGCTACGCTGACGATACCCTCGTCATGGCGCGGGGAGCAACGCACCAGGAGGCAACACTCAAGGTCACGACTGGGGTTGCTGAAGTCGTGGGTCGGATACGGCGGCTGGGACTGGACGTGGCACTGAATAAGTCCGAGGCTCTGTGTTTTCACGGACCTCGGCGCGGGCCACCTCCAGGATCCAGCGTAAATGTAGGGAGCGTTAGCATCGGCATCGAGCCCACAATTAAGTATCTGGGGCTCGTACTCGATAGCCGGTGGAGCTTCGGACCACACTTCCGAAGTTTGGTCCCCAAAGTGACGGGGGCGACAGCCGCGCTTTCGCGACTGATGCCCAACTTAAAGGGACCCAACGCTTCCTGCAGGAGACTGTACCTGGGGATCGTGCGGAGTATGGCCGTGTACGGGGCCTCCGTATGGGCGCCGAGTCTGACGGCCAACAACGCTCCTGTGTTACACAGATCGTTGAGGACCTTGGCCGTCAGAACAATAAGAGGATACCGCACGATTTCCCTAGAGGCTGCATGTCTCCTAGCCGCGACCCCTCCATGGGACCTGGAAGCGAGAGCCCTTGCGGTATTGTTCCAATGGCACAAGGAGGCGCTGGAGTGGGACCACAGGCCTGCGTCTCGAGAAATCGAGGCTCAGCGGTCCCAACTCCGCCAGGATCTCATGGAGACATGGAAGGTGCGACTTCAGCAACCAAAGTGGGGAACCACCACCATCGCGGCGGTGAGACCGATCATGGAGGAGTGGCTGCAGAGGCAGCACGGTGGCCTCACGTATCGTGCGACACAGGTCATCACCGGGCACGGAAACTTCGGTGAGTATCTGTTTCGCATGCATCGTGAGGTCACACCCTTCGTGTCAACACTGCGAGACTTCCGGCGTAGACACGGCATTCCACACGTTGGTGGAATGCTCAGCATGGGCGAGTCAGCGCCGGGACCTCGTTGTGGGCCTGGGCGTAGATACGCTCTCGCTGGAGACCATGCTACGAGCCATGGTCTCTAGCGAGAGTCAGTGGAACGCGGCCGTGTCCTTCTGCGAGCAGGTAATGCTCGTGAAGGAGGCGGCCGGTAGGGTAAGGGAGCGTACCCTCCCCGCTGAGTTCCGAAGTGTGCGGCGAGGGCGCCGCAGACGTGACTACGCCCAGGACCATCGACCTCCATGATCGAGGCCTGAGGACGATGGATTAGCAACCCACCGTCCTAACAGAAGCAGGCTAGAAGGGCTGCGTGATGTGGGGCTGCACCCCACGCACGCCTTCACTCACCGATGCGGGATAAAACCCGACCCCAAAGATGCGGGGTAACACCCGACCACCACCGGGAATTCTCTCAGTCTCTACCGGAGGCGCTCGGCAATGGACGTAGGTGCGGCCGCGACCTTGGGCCGCGGATTCAAAAAAAAAAAAAAAAACCTACATGTGATAGGTTTTGTTGCAGTCGGTTAAAAACATAAGAAAATGGGAATCTATTATTCCTCAACTGAGGCAACTTTTACGTAAGGCAACTGTAGACCAAAGTATCCTATCAGCTACTCTTTTAACTGTGATGTTACCTAGTTACTTGACTTAAGTATAAATAACACGTGAAAAATATCAGCACCAAAATGAAAGTGAAAATAGTCATTCAAACCTGTAACAAAAGAGGTTTAAGTTCAAAGTACTACGACTTCTTCTCTACTTAAAGGGTCATGATGTTAAACGGATAATATAACGGATAGTATGTATGGTCTTTTTTACTTCTTTTTAGGTATATAAATTTTGTTAAATTACATCTACATCATAATTTCATCTATGTAAGACTTTTCTGAAAATAAAGCGGCTGTATTTTTGCTGACGAAGGTGCTGTACTCTAACCCTTCGACGAAAACTGGCATAATATTAAATTGCGTTTTATGTAAAATATGAACAAAATGACGTCTACATAATGATTAATGTATCTTAACCTTCCGATGACTACGATTTGGACAGAAACCCATCAATCAAATGAAACTCAGTGACTTGCAATTTTTAAGTATACGCCCTAATTCAACATGGGTTTATTTTAATAAATCGTGTGCGCTACTTTATATGTACAACACAGGTAAAGTAAAAGCGTCAATTTTGGTAACGGGGACATGTAGCTGAACTCAACGCTTGAAAGCTCTCTTATAACATGTTGTTCAGTACCGTACGAGGCGAGGCGGGGCATTAATCGCGTACCGTAGCACGCATATATCACCTCGACTACTGAGTGTGACATACCACACTCTAGTTAGCGTAAATCACTCATTAGAGGCAAACTTAATGACTCATGGGCTAGATGCTTTTCTAATGACAGTCTAATATCCCACATAGCACAATTTCGGCCAAGTAATCAAACTTTAAAGCAACGTAGCTCTAAGGTAAGCTGAGGATAATAGACACCACCTTTATGGATTTGAATACATTAAGGGAGCGAGTGTTGTTTAGTGATTTAGTATAAAGTATTTATGAAAATGTTATTTTATATTTATGTACATTTTCGACCCGTATACCTACTGACGAGTTTTACCTCCTTATTTATTCAATATCGATCACATTACGTATGTGAATATCTTAAATACATTTTTTTGAACTTTGTCGATTTTCACTCATAGGTACTCATAACTGATGTCTAAATGGGGTATAATAAAAGAAATGAATAAATTTGTTATAATGACAGCATTTGTTTTAAGAATTTTGAGATTGACTTAGAAAGGGATGGCGCAGTAAACTGGATACCTCACCCCAGAGACTGACTTGACTAGTAGACGTTAAAAGACAGAGAACATTGAAAGGATCCGGGGGAGGGCTTTGCCAGTAGTGGGATAGCACAGGCTTATAAAAAAGATTAATATTGGTAAGATAGAAGATCCATTTCATCTTCTACTTTTATTTGTAATAGTGAACAGAACTCAGGTATAAAATTACTGACTACTCTAAACGAAACAGAAACCACAATAAAGTAAGACATTCAAGCACTGAAAAAGGTAAAGTGTTCCCAACGAAACGTGCACTGACCTTAAAACTCGCTACTTTACCAAATCACAACACGTGTGCTTGTATTCAGATTTTAGTGAGCTATTCAGACGGTTATAGCTTGACCGTTTGCCCCTCACTTGCAACGTGTCGGGTTGTTTTATTTTTACATCTTCAGTTCTACTTTATTTTCAGTTGGATTTTTCCATACCACCATTTTATGAAGTGATCTACGACACGAAACCAGTACAGTTTATGTTCTTACATATAATTGACCTCGTTTCTTCATGTAATATTATGTAAAATTAAATCCCAGAAAGGCTAGGACCCATATGCCTATAAACTGGCCTATTGGTTGTTAATATTGACGATACCCGCGCAGGTATACACCGTTTGCTAGTGAGATTGGCCTGGGCCTCTCAGCATCTCAGTAATACAAATACAATAACAATGAATTTGTATGACATAACTCACTAGTAATAACGTAATAACTCACAGAGCTGTTCGCAGGTTACCAGAAAATGTAGATAATGTTAATGTCAATCGAAGGACGTCTTTGTCGTGCCGACTCGTTTATTATTACCACCCATAAGTCGTTAAACTTTAAAGTCACTTAGCACCGAGCTGAAAGTAAACCTAAGGATAAAATTCATCTTTATGGATTAGAATATTAAATTAGCTATTTATTTTGAGCTTATATAAAATATTGGAGGGATTGCATTATTTACGAAACCTAAACACAATTTTGAACAACAACTTCTGAGGTGCGGTTTTCAAATTCAAACAATAACTGTAGTATCTACATCGAAGTTAAACTAAATTTAATATTTTGGTAGGGCTTGTTTAGTTAATATCAAGTTTCATGTACACTCAGATGCCTTGCTAAATATGGCATTGGTGTTTATAATTGATAATACTAAACGCCTGCCAAATTCTTCTGTTACATGACGTTTACACATTGATCAGTGAATTAATGTAAACTAATATTTTTTTGAAAAAACTCACTTGTAGACTATTCCACAAATATTTTTATTTTAGGTAAACCCTTCGCCTTATGGCATCATCAGAGGTGTATCCACTATACCATGGTATAGTGGATACTCAGTTTAATGTTAGCGTGAAGATGAGATTCTATATCATAAAATTAGCGAAATGTGTTCAAAAAGGAAATTATATTAGTAAAATGTGTTACAAAAGTGAATTGTGTGAGTGATTGGGTTTGAGTAAACACCACTGATGATGCCATAAGGCGAAACCCGTCAGTTTTCCAAAAATAAAAATATTTGTGGAATAGTGTACAAGTGAGTTTTTTTCAAAAATGTATTACTTTAAGTTCCACCAAGTGCCGACAATAGAAAGCATAAATTATAAAGTAAACTAATCTTAGGGTACAACAAACAATATTTTTACCAATCCATATATTTGGGAATAAATAACTGAAAATGGTAAACCTACTTAATGGTTTTAGTTGTTCAGATTGTGAATGTCTAAAATAAGATAACAATCTATGATGATTAATTTTCTAAGCCGCGAAAAATTCTGGTTTCATTTTCTCAAGTGAAAATGAGGTATGCATATTACTACTACGAGTACTAGTACGGCCCTTGATAATGAAATATTTTTTTGCATCATCCAACTTAATCTATGTAGTTACTTTATGAAACACTATTTCCACTTGAAGTTTAATAATTTCCTATACAGTTTCCGTGTCTGCAAGCTTTAATACAAACTTCCACCACGTCAACTTTCAAGGAATATCAGCAAAATATTTCCACTAACCTAATCTATTATAGTTTTATAAGATTCAAACTAGCTAAGTGAGTTAGTACACTGCACTGCAGCTGCGGGTGTTTCTCGAACGTGCGGTAAAACGGAGTTAAAAGAAAATGGAACGGTAGTTATGAATACTTCATTTAAGAAAAATACAATCATAATGATATAAGGCTTAAGTATAGAGTTTTTTTTTAAATTCCGCGGCCGCTCTAACGTCCGTAGCCGATCGTCTCTGGTTACAAGCAGAACGTATTTCCAGTGGCGCCCGGCGGTAAGTATATAGAGTAGAGTAAAGCATAGTAATACCCACGTAAGTTCTTATGTCTGCCGTAATACTAACAACTTGGTCAATTTATCTGTATTTTTTCTTAATAGAGGACTGAAGATAATAACTAATTTAAAAATGAAAATTAAAAACCGTCCACGAAATAATTGATCATATCAAATTCAAGATCGAGATCATCAAATTTCGAGATCTTAGGTCTTGTTCAGTTGGCAGAAAGTCACTCCTAGAAAGAGAACTGTCGCTGGTTGAAGACCAGCCCAAGATTATCGTTTTTGCGATGAATAAATATTGTAAAATGTTTAATAAACTAAGATTTTCTCGTCTGAAAATATTATTTATGCAGCAGCGAAACTGCAAGCACTTTTATTCATAAAACTATCGAAGTAGCTTTGATGAGAAATAATTTTATGAATACAGCGATATCTAAAACTAGACATTATTTAATTTTCATCTAGAAATTACAAATTTGCTGAGAGTGGTTAGTCTGGTCTGAACAATCTTCTTCACACCACTGCCCACTCGCATTTGTGAGTTAGTGTTATTTATAAGTCTTTTCACCTTTGTGTTGTTGTAGTCAGCACTTTATTAACGAAATGAAAATTGAATACGATCAGCAAGTACAATATAAAATCAATGACTATTTGTAATCTGGACCAGGTTACGTAGTATCCTACAATTTCCTGCAGTCCGTGGTGCGGATGATTATTGTAGAATTAAATAAAAAACCGGGCAAGTGCGTGTCGGGCCACGGCTAATATACATATTTTTTCAGATTTTTTGAGCTAGCCGTTAAGATTTTAGAGGACACTATTTAAACAAAAAATGCGCTTTAAAGTTGAATATCTCGCAAAAAACTAAATCAAAAAACTAAGGTACAATATTTTATACCTTCTTTTTTAGGGTTCTGCAGTAAAAATCTCGCAGTAACTCAAAAAACTGAAACCATAATAAACCAAGACGTTTAGTTATTGGTAAAAATGAAAACCTTCAAAACAAAACGTGATTTTACCAAATCACAACACGTAAGCTATAATAGGGATTCAGGTTTCGTACCTACTGCTGTGTCGGTTTCGTTTAACTTGAGATCTTGAATTTCGCTTTTTTCTCCAGAAAGGAATAGGTACTATAGTTACGTGTACCTACATACATTTCTTATATGATTAATTTATTATAATTTAAAAACTGTATTTTATTTAACCCATGTTTTACCGCCGGGCGCCACCGGAAATACGTTCTGCTTGTAACCAGAGACTGTATACAGAGACAGAGGCAACGGACGTTAGAGCGGCCGCGGCCTTGAGCCGCGGAATTAAAAAAAAAAAAAAACCCATGTTTTAAAGACAACAACAACAACATGAAAATTGAATAATGTCTAGTTTTAGATATCGCTGTATTCATAAAATTATCTCTCATCAAAGCTACTTCGATAGTTTTATGAATAAAAGTGCTTGCAGTTTCGCTGCTGCATAAATAGTATTTTCAGACGAGAAAATCTTATATTTTTGTATTTCAAAGCAATGAGTTTGCTTAAACTATTCTTAAAATATTAAGAAAGAAATTATAAATAGATCACAAAAACTGATGTCATCGGCGGGATTCGAACCCACGGCCTTTCCCTAACAGGGGGACTGCTCTGCCAACTGAGCTACGATGACCACTACCGACAACATCGAATTTTTGCTTCATATCATATTCATAATTTCTACATCGCGCTATTAAGGTTAGCGTTGGATCCACCTACCGCAGTTCTACCGAACTGACGGTACCAGTGTATCGTGTTACAACGATATTTAGACACTGAATTTTTTTGACGAATCCTTACCAAATCCATATATTTTTGTATTTCAAAGCAATGAGTTTGCTTAAACTATTCTTAAAATATTAAGAAAGAAATTATAAATAGATCACAAAAACGTTTTTGTGATCTATTTATAATTTCTTTCTTAATATTTTGAGAAAATCTTAGTTTATTAAACATTTTACAATATTTATTCATCGCAAAAACGATATACTTGGGCTGGTCTTCAACCAGCGACAGTTCTCTTTCTAGGAGTGACTTTCTGCCAACTGAACAAGACCTAAGATCTCGAAATTTGATGATCTCGATCTTGAATTTGATATGATCAATTATTTCGTGGACGGTTTTTAATTTTCATTTTTAAATTAGTTATTATCTTCAGTCCTCTATTAAGAAAAAATACAGATAAATTGACCAAGTTGTTAGTATTACGGCAGACATAAGAACTTACGTGGGTATTACTATGCTTTACTCTACTCTATATACTTACCGCCGGGCGCCACTGGAAATACGTTCTGCTTGTAACCAGAGACTGTAAACAGAGACAGAGGCAACGGACGTTAGAGCGGCCGCGGCCTTGAGCCGCGGAATTAAAAAAAAAAAAAAAACCATGTTTTAAAGACAACAACAACAACATAGCATCACGCCTTTTTCCCCGAAGGGGTAGGCAGAGGTGTGCAAAAACACACCCACATCTCGCCAGCTATGTTAGGTCCCATGTAATAGGGGGCGAGCCTATTGCCATTTACCGGGCACAAGTTCCAGACTGGGATACTGGGTAAAATTCTAAAGAGAATTATACATTATCCACCAGACCCGGGAATCGAACCCGAGACCTCGAGCGTGGCAGTCCGTACATAGTACCATTGTGCCACCGAGGTAGTAGTAGGTAGTATGTTTTAAAGACATCAGAAGAATTCGACACAAGACTTAGATTTCAGCTAGTCGCCACTTACACTTAAATTTCATGTATCTTTTTTTTTTTTTTTTTTTTTTTTTTTTTATATTCGGTTCGCCAAATTGACGCCGCCCGCCTGGTGGTAAGTCGTGACGACGTCTAGCGATTGTGGGCCACTCTCACAGCACACATTACTATTGAGAGTGGCCCTCAACTTGACGACCTACTGATGTGCCTCTTCACGCTCCGCTTAAAGAACCCAGGATTATATGTGGGAGGAAACACGTGCACAGGCAGGGCGTTCCAGGCCACTATCGTTCGGCAGAGAAACGAACGTTTAAAACGTTCGGTTCTCGCGAACATGCTATCCACTGTGTGGGGGTGGCATCTCTGCCCGGCACGAGTCGTTCGGGATCGGAAGGAAGAGGGTGGGATCAGATTGAAGAGCTCTTCAGAACACTCGCCGTGGTAAATACGGTAGAATGCGGCCAAGGAAGCTATTGTTCGGCGCTGAGCTAGCGGCTGAAGGCTTCCCGTTACCTCCGGACAACCTATAATACGGATAGCCCGTCGCTGCATAGCGTCGAGAGCGTCCAGCAGATACTTCGCGGAGCCGTCCCAGAGGTGAGAGCAGTATTCGACGCAGGGTCTAATCTGCGTCTTGTACAGCAGACACCTCTGGTCCGGTGTAAAGAATCTCTTTACCTTATTCAGTATTCCTAGTTTCCGCGAAGCTAGCCCTATACATCTTTCGATGTAGTTTTTATTATTGAGCTCTCGACGAACGTCTATGCCAAGGATATCAAGGTTGTCCTTCATTGGTAATAATGCATTCTGAAGAGAGGGTAGGGGAAGGAAAGGGGATTTCTTCGCAGTAAATGCACACGCCTGTGTTTTGCGGGCATTGAACTCGACCAGGTTCTCGGTACCCCATTGAGAGATACTGTCGAGGTTACGGTCGAGATCAGCCACGAGTCGTCGTCTCTCCTCCTCAATCTCAGATCGCCCCGCCGTCGGACGAACCGAGTAACTCCCGTGCAGTGTGCTGTCATCTGCATAGCAATGAATGTTCCCGAGGGATAGCATATCATTGATATGCAGAAGAAAGAGAGTTGGTGATAGTAGTATCTAATATTACATCTCTCATTCATATTAACAAACAGTCACATCACATTTTAATCAGGATAGGCTAAATTACGGCTATCTATTTGCTAAGATGTTGCACAGAACTTTTGCTGCTTTTACTTTCATCACGCTCTAATACACGCTCAATTATATTATTGAGCGAAGCGAACCGAAGGCGAGCGGAGCTCTCAACGGGTGACTCAAATTATTTTTCAAACGATTTATGTTAAATTGTTTCTCGGCGAATACTCGGCCGATTTCGGATTTTCTTGCACTCATCAAAAGCTTACAGAATTATCCAGGTTATTACGATGCCAGAATTTTGAATTTAAACTCGCTTCGCTCAAATATATGCTGCAGCGTAACGGTACGTTTCGCGACTGCGGCGACCTAGTTATTCCATTTATTTAACTTATAAATTTTTACAATATTTCTATAAAAAAGATACATAAAATTTGTTCAGAATCAGACCACACCAGTAACGGAGCAGGGCGCAAACTACCGGCGGCAGAGGTCACAGACTGAGAAACCTCCTAACGATGCGTGTCGTGTCGAGGATGACAGCCTTCTGTATCTGACCCTTGACCCAACAGTCTCGCGAGAGTCTCTCGAGATGTTGATCGAGACGCCTACCAATTTGCCCATTCACAGAAGCAGATTGACGAGATATTTAGGGTCTATCTCAGTAGATATGTCATCTTAACGAAGGGCCAAGTTAAAGTGATCCATAATAATATAATTGTATCTCATCAATTGTATCTAGTCAATTGTATCTCGTCAATCTGCTTCTGTCTAAATGCCTTACTAGCTTTACTTCTCTATGTCGTTTTCTGGTTGCTCTCCTCCGAAACCGTTTTACTGTATCTTATGTTTTTTTTAAATTTTTTGGTAGATATGATCCGTAAAGATTTTAGTATGTTTAGGTAAAAGATTTCATCTTTTACCTAAACACATTTATTATTTCACCCTTACACAAAAAAATGCGGGGTCGCTCCATTTTTGGATAATTTATATGGCAGAACAACGTTTGCCGGTTCAGCTGGTAGCATTATAATAAAATATATAATTTTGATTAAATTATTTCTAGGGAAACGAAATTATACAGTTTGCCCAGAAATAATGTATTGTACAAAAATATGCACAATTCAATAAATAGGTACATTCTTACATAGTAAGTAATATTGTGTGTGTACTGTTACTTATAAGTATGTACCTAATGATAAAATACATAGTGACATTACAATAAAGTATATTATGGTCTGCCTAGAGATTGGTTTCGAAAAAGGAAACAAAACTTTTAGACAATATTTGGAAATTCAATTGACTTGCGTTTGTAGTAAAAGTTAGGTAATTAAAGTCCAAATGTGCTGAGTTGAAAGTAGTACAGACACTGCTTCGGTGGCGTGGTTGGTAGTGCATTGACTTTCGACTCCGGAGTGTCGGGTCCGATTCTCGGGTCGAATCCAATATTTTTGTGATCCACAAATGTTTGTTTCGGAGTTTGGGTGTTTTCTGTGTGTGTATTTAGAAATATATAAGTATGCTTATCAGTTGTCTAGATCCCATAGAACAAGCTTATAGCTTAGTTTGGGCTAGATGACGTTGTGTGAGCATGTCCAACAATAAATATTTATTGAGCGGAGCTAAGCGAAGCTCTATCTTAGACGACAAGTGTAAATCGTTTGTGTGCCAACTCCTCCGAAACGGCCGATTTTGACCAAATTTGGCATGCTGGTCGACATCATACCCGGGAGTGCATATATCTCTAAAATCATGAAAATAGAGCATAAAAAAAATTAAGAAAATTTGCTCCGCTCAACATTTGCAATTAAAAATAAAATAAAATATCGTTTATTATCTTTGAAATTTTTAGAAAATTATTTAGATTCGTCAAAAGTTGGTGTGACTCTACCGAGGGTTCCAAAATGCAACGAGACTGAGAAGAGCCCTCAAGAAACTCAGTTCGGCTTTTTTCCAAAATATTTCATATTAAATCTAATACAGAGTTATTTAGAAAGGAGCAATTCGTGTTACAACCAGGCAGCCTTGTCACCTAAGAAATCATAAATACTATAATAAGCTTTATGGCACAATTTACGATTTATTAGTTTTTTAAATTTATTAACAGATAAATTTGCTATTTCGGTTGGCAATGTATTGTACATTCGAATAAAGTTCCCCGCAAAAGAATTACTCACTTTATGAAGCCTAAATTTAGGAACAGCCAGTTTATCCTTATTTCTTAAGTTTAGATTATGATTATCACTATTTTTCACAAATTTACTTTTGTTCTTGTGGGTATACAATACAATTTCATAAATATACTGTGAATACACTGTAAGGATGTTAATATGCTTAAACTTATCTCTTAATGACTCCCGAGACCCCCTTCCAAAGATAGTCCGGACAGCCCTCTTCTGCAACACAAAGATGCATTCAATATCGGCAGCGTTACCCCACAGTAGTATGCCATATGTCATGATACTGTGGAAGTAGCTGAAGTAGACAAGATGCGCCGTTTTACTGTCTGTAAGTTGTCGGATCTTTTTGACAGCATAGGCTGCTGAACTAAGCCTGGCCGAAATTTTCCCGATATGAGGCCCCCATTGCAATTTGGAGTCTAACGTTATGCCCAGAAAGACAGTGTCATCGACCAATTCTATTATATCATCCCTAACCTTAACACTGGTTTTAACAAGTCTTACATTAGGTAAGGTGAATCTTACACATTTAGTTTTATTTTCATTTAATAATAAATTATTAGCACAAAACCAGTGGACTATCCTAGAGAGGGCAATGTTTACATCGTCAAGTTCGCGCTGTGCACGTTTAACTTTAAATATTAAAGAAGTGTCATCAGCAAACAAAACTACCTCGTGGTCGTCTCTTATGAGGTGAGGGAGGTCTTTAATATATACTAGAAAAAGAAAAGGTCCCAAAATTGAACCCTGTGGTACCCCCATTGCTACAGGAACCAGGTGACTGTTTACCATTGATCACTACTTTCTGGACCCTATCACTTAAGTAAGAATTGACGAAATTCAAGGCCGTCCCCCGGATTCCGTAATGATCAAGTTTCTTAATTAAAGTCTGGTGCTGAACGCAATCGAAGGCCTTAGATAAGTCACAGAATACACCATAAGCATCATATGACTCATCCCAGGCCCTGTATATACACTCTAATAATTTAATTCCGGCATCAGTGGTGGACCGACCACGAGTGAATCCGAATTGTTTTGTATGTAATAGTTTATTAACGTTAAAGTGATTTTGCATTTGATTAAGCATAATTTTTTCAAAAATTTTACTAAATGTAGGTAGTACAGAAATGGGACGGAAATTGGACGGATCTGAAGTACTACCCGATTTAAACAGGGGAATTAATTTACTAGATTTCATTAAATCAGGGAACACACCACTGTCAACACAATTATTAAATATTATTACTAGTTCAGGAGCAACCATTTCAACAAAATAATTTACTAAATACACAGAGATGCCCCAGAGGTCAGCTGTTTTCTTGATATTTAAAGATTTAAAAGTTTTTAAGATGGTGTTTATGTTAACTTTACTGAATTTAAATATAACATTACAACAAGGAACGTTTGCTTTTAACTAGGGTTTTTGTCAAATATACAGGAATTCGGGAGAAAAAAATTTCAAATTCGTTAGCGACCTCGAAGTCTGATGTTGTTATTTTACCATTTATACTAAGTTTAAAATTATTATCATTTAATTTTTGTTGACCTCTTTCCGCGTTTATAATTTTCCAAGTAGATTTAACTTTGTCTGCACTATTGAGAATTTTATCACTTATATATTTTGATTTAGCTGCTAAACAATCTGCTTTAAACATTTTTGAATAAGTTTTAACATAAACTAGAAATTCAACTGATCTATTAAGCTGTCTTTCTGAGTATAGTTCATAAAGTTTTTGTCTACTTTTGTGTATACCCTCAGTGGCCCATTCACTGAAAGTAGGACTATCACTAATCATGACCTCCTTAGACTTGAATATGGAGTTGAACTCGTTGTAAAAAGAATCAAAAAATAATTTATACATTACATTTG
Organism: Nudaria mundana; assembly: GCA_963556515.1. NCBI lineage: Eukaryota > Metazoa > Arthropoda > Insecta > Lepidoptera > Erebidae > Nudaria > Nudaria mundana. The sequence goes on from OY748293.1 coordinate 14,138,620, forward strand.
GATCTAAGCCAGTGTCTAAGAATGGAATTTTATTGCAAAGTCCAACCCTCATTCGTTCCAAGCGGTCACCAGTTATTGGTCTACATAATATTTTACGTTTTATAACTTTTTCTTTAGTGATTTTAAAAGATGCTATTTGCCCACAATGGTCTGAATCTAGCTTTTTTATAATACTTTTACTTTCTGGCAACATATCGCTGTATATATTATCCAGGCAAGTGGCTATTGTATCACAATATCTAGTAGGCTCCAAAAATAAGTTTGTAAGATTGTGTGATTTAAATAAATTTAAAATATTATAACTCATAGGCGTATTAACAAGTAAATCGACATTAAAATCACCACAAACTATTAGGTACTTATTAGTTTTTCCAAGTTTACATAGAACTTTGTCAATAAGTTCCTCAATTTCAATTCGCAAAAGGGCGAGGTTCCAGGTTTATACACGCATACTACTATGAATTTCTCCATTTCCACGCAAGACAGTTCTACTTTACACTCTAGAGAAAGAGACACAATATCTTTCCGTTCTTTAAATTTAAGTTTTTTATTTAATAAAATCAAAGATCCCCCCTGTACTCTGGTCACCCTGCAGAATGCACTACCAACCCGGTGATTACTAAAATTGAACATGAGCTCATTCGACTTACGCATATGTTCTGTAATACAAAAAATATCAACATTATCTGAATTCATTAACAGTTCCAACTCTAACTCTTTGCCATGTGTTAAACAACCAATATTTTGATGCCCTATGTTGATATAATTTACATTTTTTGATTTGGTTTGATTTGGAGGGCATTTTTTACCATAATTAATATTTGTAACTTTTATTTATTTATTTATTTATTTCTCATAACTTAACACTATCATTACAGGGCGTAGTATCCTAATGCGACAGTGAAGCAAATAATCTTACATACATAACTAATCTTACAACTATCTAACATCTAACCTTCCATAACATATAATATATAACGCAACTTTCGTAAATTCACTCAAAGAACAATTAAACAAGTCTACTGTGCTGGCTATTAGGTTAAGAGTGCGAAGTGCACGCGTCAGAGACTACGCGGCTCCTCCAGTAACTTTGGCTGACGGCGGCGCCATACATACCTATCCGGCACGCAAATATATATTTGTCCTAATATATCTGCGTTATTCATTTTACCTACTAACACTTTGTATATGTATGTTGTGAGCGAGAGATCTCTTCTAACCCACAGTTCGTTATACCCTACCATTCCCAAAACGAACAAGGTAGGGTACATGAGAGGATAAAATGGGTAAACCCCATAAAAGCGCATATACAAGTACCTTGTGTATTTGTTCTGGACTCGCTCCAGCATGAGCCTATATTTAGCTTCACTTGGAGCCCAAATGACCGCATTACATTCCAGGTGACTTCTCACCAAAGCGTTATACAAGGCTATAATTGCGTTGATGTTCGTAAAATTGCCAGCCATACGTAGAACGAAACCCAAGTTCCTATACGCTTTCTTACAGATTCCAGTAATATTCTCACGAAACGCTAGATCTGTGGTAAGGTTTACCCCCAAGTCCCTAACTTCTGTAACCCTAGTCAGCGGCAGTCCGTCTATGTTGTAACTGTGTAGGAGGGGAAATTGTGCGCGAGAGAAACTGATGACTGCACACTTGGAAACGTTAAATTGTAACTGGTTATCGTTACTCCAGGCTACTACTCGGTCTATGTCCCTCTGCAGTTTTATACAATCATCAGGATTTCTTATCGCTAAGGACAGCTTGAGGTCATCCGCAAATAGTAGGCATTTGGCATCTAGGACTACTTTGGTTAAGTCATTGATCATTATAATGAACTGCAACGGCCCCAAATTACTGCCTTGATTCACGCCTGATCTCACAAAATATGGTTCCGAGACATATCCTGCGAATTCCACATATTGTTGCCTATCACACATATAACTGGCAAAAAATCGAAGCAAATGGGGAGCACAACCAACTGCGGCTAATTTACTGAGCAGAACGTCATTATCGACCAGATCGAATGCTTTTTTATAATCGAAGTATGCCGAGTCTACTTGCCCCCCACCGTCCACCACCGGTACCACGTGAGCCATGTGGCTCAATAGATTACTTGTTGTACTTCGTGCCGGGCGAAATCCGTGCTGAGCGTCTGAGAGTTGTGCACTAATCTGCTGATATAAACTCTTATGAATCGCCGCTTCAAACACTTTTGCCGGTGTCGACAGTACCGCCACTGGTCTGAATCCATCTACCTGTGATGTAGCCTTTCCCTTCGGTACTGGTACCACACGAGTTGTTTTCCATCTCTCTGGAAATACTGCAGCTTTCAAGCACTTATTATAAATATATGAGAGAGGTTCCGCTAATACAAACCTACAGTCTTTAAAAATATAGGGTGATATGCCATCCGGACCTGTGGATCTTTTTGCCTTAAGGTGTTGAAGCGCACATTGTACGTCCTCGATGCGCAACTCGTCTATGTACACCCTGGCTGCAGCATTGCCGCCACCAGCCTCCTCCACCGCTGTGCTTACGTTTAATGCCGCAGGCTCAGTACTGTATACCGAGTAAAAGTACTCCGCGAACTCCTTCACACACTGCTCACCAGATAAAGGCTCACCATTCTTTTTAAGTATTTGTGACCCTCTGCTATCTCTTTTACTTTTAACGTAATTCCAAAAGGACTTGGGGTTGTTTTGTAGATCTTGTTGAACACGATACTGATATTGTTTATGTGCGGAAGCTATACTGCTTTTTACTTTTGTTCTACACAGAGCGAACGCTTCGTAATCATCCCTAGAACCACTAACCTTGTACTTTTTATGGAGGACCGCTTTTAACTTTATGTTGTGAATTATTTCACCAGTGTACCACTCGGGGTAAGAGTACCTCGAGTTAACCCGAGTAATCTTTTTTTTTGGCACACAGTCATCAATTATACTATTAACAGTACTATAGAAAAAATCTAAGCTACTTTTTAAATCTAAGTCGAACATTGACGTCCAGTCTATGGCCGCAATACGATAGTACATTACATGAAAATTTGCCTTATTAAAGTTCCACTGGCCTGGTTCCGTATGATTATTGCATGGTACAGCCGGGCCTAAGTTACACATGCCACCGCCGCCACCCGCGCCGCCACCGCGCGAGATACGGTGACTCACCGACACCTCGAGCGGCGGGTGGTGCACATCGGCAGATACAAGCGCCTCGTCCGCCGCGCGCACCGTTACCTCCACACCTCTGTCTACCTCGAACGTACTTAGCACTAAGTCCAACTGCCGCCCGTTACAATTACCTACCGTGTTGCTTTGAGTGAATTTGCAATAAGCTACAAAGTATTCAAAGTAGTTATTTACATACGAAGAGGCAGAATATAAATTAAAATTTCCTATCACCACTATATTACTATGAATCGTACAATATTGTTCTATTATCCTAAATAATAACATGTATTCATTCTCACTAGCCTTCGGTGGTATATAGATAACACAAATCCTTTATAATAATCTATTTCTTTCGTGAACGCTAGCACAAACCAGTTCGAATGCATGATTATCTATGAGTATATCGCCCGGTATAGGTATCTGCTGCAGTTCAAAACGCGGTGTGGCCACGAGACAAGCGCCTCCCTGTTTCCGACCATCCGCTCGGTCACACCTAATAATGTTGTATCCGGGGGGTATCATTTCGGAGTCGTGAATGGAACTATTGGAACCGGTTTCCGTAATGGCAAACAAATCTGCGGTAGAAGCTAAAATATTATTGTAGAACTTCGTCAATTTAGTTCGTAGCCCTGCCACATTTTGATATAGGATGTATGTGTATTTAGTTGGAGTTGTTTGGGTTGTTGGTTGATCTACGAAACCAAATCCATTCTGAGAATTCTACGTTTATTGGCCAGTACTCCGGCTGGCATAGAACATCATATTTGCTCTCTGGGACTCCTATAATGAATGACGCATAGTCTCTTTCGGTTTTGTGTCTTATTCTCTCCACCTTAACAGGAACCTCTGCTTGTTTGTATATCTCCTTTCTGATATATTTTCCTAAACTTTCTTCTGTTGTTTCTTTCCGAAGACGCCAAATATGCATATGCTTCTTTTTTTCTGTTCCCTGGATATCAATAACCTCTGCGCCTCCTAAATTAAAAAAAACTAAATTTAATTCAATTAATTGACTATGTCTGCTAAAGGGTAATATTGCCTCTGTTGTCGTAGAACTTAATTTAAATTACTTGGAACAGATTCCAAAGTCTTAACACTAAATCTACATTGCTCAATAAAAGCAGTTTTGCCAGCCAAGTTCTTGGCTGAAGTGTAAAAATAATTGAATAGCAAACTTGCTATTTGTCTCTTATAATGCTTTGGTAGAAAATACCTACCTTTGTTTACATAAACAATATGTTTGTTATCGTTAAACTTTCTGTCAGAAGTTGACAAATTGTATTTATATACAGTTCTCTTAAAAACAGAATTAAAGTCAATTACATGGAATTTATTATCATATTGGCTAGTTAAATTGAGTTGTAAATTTATCTTATATCTAAGAGAATTTTCCACGTCTGGCACACCTTTTATATATGGTAATGTAAACATTACTACATGTTCAACATTTAAGTTTTGCATTTTGTCAAAGTATAGGGATAGTTCATTTTTGTTAATTTTACCCCTGTTTGAGCAGAAAATAATTATTTTACTGTTTGAGTCATAATTATATTATATCCTTATATCTTATATCTTTTGCATAATTTCATTTAAAGATGCACCTGGATAACAGTTATTAATAATTGAATAACAATTTGAATTAAATTGTTGTATCAGAAAAGAACCGAAATCAGTTCCAATATCATCACTAAATAAAATTAGTTTAGTATTACCAGTATGACTATTACTTTTTACACTGTCACACGATTCATACACTAATGAAGTAGAAGGGGAGCAAGTTGTAAGGGAAGCCTGGTGCTCCAAAGATTGAGGAGGACTTGTGCAGTTGATGTTGCACGAGTGGTTATTTATAAATGTATTAAGGCGCTCAGTATTATAATTAGATGTTTTGAGTACCTTATCTATACTTGATGAACACTTATTAAAGTCTTTTAGAGACCATTCATATTTTTTAGTTACATACTCTAATTCAAATTGCAAATTTTTTATTTGTGACTCTAAGCGTTGTGTGTCAGTGTAATATTTTAAATGACTTTGTTTAAGTTCTAACATAGATAATTTAGCTTGTTCTCTTACTTTTAAACTAGAGTTAACATTTTACACTTTTTGATTAAGATTCTATGATATTTTAATTGTTTCTTTGATTTTAAAATGAATTTCTTTATTTTTAGGTATTTTTTTAGTTTATTCCTGCTGCCAAAATAAACTGGCTTGTCCAGTTGGTATGAACTGTCATTGGTAAGATCTATAGTAGACAAGTCCAGGTTTGGAACTGTTGCAGAAGGAACAAACTGCGGAGTACCACTCATTAGCTCGTTGTAAAGGTTACTAATACGTCTACTATTGATTGAAGGTGGTTCCGCTGCATTACAATTTCATCATAACTAATATGAAGCCTAGCTAGTTCAGATTTTAGTTTTTTACTATCGTCTAAAGCACCTATCAACAAGTTTTCATTTTCTTCTCTTTCTTTTTCTAATTGTAAACAGAGCTCTGTTTTAGATTTAAGTTCCTGCAACACCAGCTGAAGTTTGGGCTCCTCCTGCTGGCGGGATAAGGTTCTACGGCTACGAGTATTCATATTCTCGACAAATAAGTGCAATTAAACGCAATTTAGAAAATACAAGTAGGTAGTTCGAGGTTATGTTAGGTACCGGTAAATTAAAATCAAAACTTTTCTGTACTTAAGAAAATAGATCGCCTGTCTTCAATGTTGAGTATATGAATAAACACGTATAATAAAATAATTTTACCTATTATAGGAGAAACATTATGTATTTACGTGAAATAACATTGAACAATACGGTCAGCTGATTCGTCACTTTTTAGCTTATTTTTACACTAATATACACAAAATTCTTTGAAATGATTATTTTTGCACTACTATTGTGATGATATTGGAGTTATTTGATGTAATTTGTATTTATTTCACAAATAAATTTATAGGAGCTAAAATTTTACGACTATTCAATAGTGTTACCAGACGCAGAAAAAAAATTAGTAGCACGCATTGCAAACCTAGTTTATTTATTGAGTTCACAAAAATCTACGCGTAACAACGGCAAGTGCAATCCTTCCAGAACGTGGGGAAATCATAAAAGCCTGCGCTGCGATATACTCGTAGGTACTGATCACAAAGTTACTAACTAGAAAGTTTAATTTTTCTAGAGAGCAACGTTTTTTTTAAATAATCCATGGTATTGTTGTGGTCAGCCGTTTTCAGGGGCTGAGTGTTTTTGCCAGAGCCTAGTCTAGACATGGGAGTGGCCACGGTCTCGCGGAATTTAATTAAATTAATTAATAAAAAAAGAGTCTTCTCTGTTTGTCACCATGTGCAGGTTCGTGCGTATGCGACTTGGGCTCTGGATATGTTGGTAGAGCCCTTAAGCACCCAGACAAATGTCTCAAAAATTCTAAGTGAGCTTCAATTACACATTCTTTCATACACATCAAATGTACCATTTGGTAATACTATTAGTGTTTAATTGTAATATTCTATGAACATCTAATTCATCTACAACAAGGATGCACCTTATTATCACGAGACAAAGGATATTAATAGGTTAAATTTACTATACCATTATTATCAAAGTACGCTCCAATTAACGGATTTGCTTGAACAGAATTGCTTGGTGTATTGAGTAGGCAGATCATCGCTACTGTTCTCCGTGATTAATCGAAAACAATGGGAAGTTTGTGTGTTGGTGCGACGAGACGAGGGCAGTGCTCCGCGGCTATTGTCTCTGGTCACCGGTGTGTGTCGAGCAGCGGACCACGAAATCGGTCCCAGCCGCGTCGCACTGCGCCTCCGGATCCCAGTACAACAGCAGCCCAGTAAAAGTTAACTAAATATTACGTGCAACCATGGAGTAAATGGAATAACTCTAAACTATTGGATAGAAACAGGCGTTACTTGGCGAAAATCCATGACAAAAAGCTATTATATAAATTTAAAAGGTTTTTTCTTAAAAACATTTTACTTACCATTGTTTTATAACTCTAAACTCCGTGCGTGAAACTCAAAAACTTCTGCACATGGTATACGTGAACATTCGCGTTTCCATTGCGGTTATCTAACTTCAAACGTGCCTTCCGTATACACAGGGGCTGTTATACTGATATACAGTTAGCTGATATATTAAGATCTGTAATACAATGCAATTATTATAAAAATAAAACATGCCTATCTGTTCTTATCTAGCTGCAACTTTGCAGGAATAAACATCGAGACTTCATAGACTCTCTACTATAAAAGCTTTTGCCTGACTTTGCCTAACCTTTTTTCATTATATTTACTTATAAAGATATCTAACTCAAAGTATGTATGTACGTAGGTCACACTATAAGTTTTGCGTAACTTAAAAAAACTACATGTTAAAACCAAAATATTATGTTTATTGCTTTTCAAAATACTCTCCTTTACATTTTAAACATTTTTTCATGCGATCGAACCATTTTTTAAGCAGGAGGACCACAGATCCGAAGGCATGTTTGCTCGTGCTGATTGAACGCTATCACTGCCTCTTCGGAGTGGTAAAAGTGAAACCTCTCATAAAAATTTTTATTTTGGGGAAAATACAGAAATCACAGGGTGCTAGGTCGGGGCTATGTGCAGGATGGGTGACAAGTTGTACTTTTTCGGAAGCTAAAAATTACTTTGTTTTCTTGGCCGTGTGTGAAGAAGCGTTGTCATGATGTAGGAGAACGCGGCTTTTGGGTCGTCTTTCGCAAAATTTTGCCTCGCATCTAAAGCAGCGAGGCGGGGCATCACAGGCACTTGCCTTGTGACCGGGCCGGCTGCTGCGGAAGCACCGATCGCCCACGGTGACTTCCGCTGTGCACTGCACTCCGACGTGCCCCACCACCATGCACCGGAAACATCTGGTTTCCCGGGCACGAAGGAGGTGCACCTGCGCCTTTAGGAAGCCCCCTACGAGGAGGCTTCGTCCGTCCGTCACTTTCAGTGCCGCCGCGACGGGGCACTGGAGGACTGTCATCCCATGACCAGTGGAGCCGAAGGAGATGTCTCCAGCCTTCACCTGGTCACGGGGGCAGCCGCCCGCCGCCACGACGGCGGAGATTACTTCCTCCGTCGTGGCCGCGTCATCCAGACCCGTGATGCGCAATGCAGCGCATTTGGTGGGCCTGGTGACGCGGACGGCTTCTGCGTCCAGCGCGTCCCTAAGCTGCGCTGCTAGGGCGTCAGCTTTAGGGCCGCTGGAGGCGCCGGAGACCTCGAGGAGGCGAGCCCCGGTGCGTGTCGTCTTGCACCGGAGAGCCCCCTGGATATCGAGGGCTGAGAGTTTGACTGAGGACTTCACGGTCCTCAGGACATCAGCGTACCCCACACCTCTCTCCACACCCTCCGTCGTCATCGTAAGGACGACGGCTGTAGAGCGAGGAGTGCGGAGCCTCTTCGGCGCCTTCGCCGCGGTGGCTTTGGCCACTTTCTTGGCCGCTTTCTTGGCGGCCTTCGTTTTCCTCTTCTTGGCCCCCACTACCTCCCATCCCTCCCGTCCGGAGGGATGTAAAGAAGCAGCGGGAGCGTTAGAGGAAGAGGAGGCGGCAGGGGTGCCGCTCATCTTGCCGCGCCCCTTCGCCTTCCGCGCCTGGGCCGCGGTCTCGGCCGGTAACCGGTACGCTGGAGCGGACTGGGGCGGAGCGGGGCGGCGGACAGCGGGTGTGCCGCTTGGTCCTGGAGCGGGAGAACCGCCAACAGCCGCCGCGTATGAGAACGCGGGATGTGCTAGCGGAGGGCGGTACGCCCGGTCCTCCAGGACCGCGAGGCGCCTCTCGATCCCCGTCAGGACCTGTACCATAGTCGGCACAGGCTGTGGCGGCGATCCGGGCGCTGTGTTGGGCGCCGTGGTGGGCGCCATTGTGGGCGCCGTGGTGGGCGCCTTGGTTGACGCCGTGGTTGGCGCCGTGGTGGGCGCCTTGGTGGGCGCCGTGGTGGGCGCCGTGGGTGGCGCCGTCTTCGGCACTGGTCCAGCCGTCGGAGGAGGAGGAGGCGGCAGCATGGGACCGGGAGGCGCCTTGACCACCTTGGTCAAGTCAGCGACCTCCCGCCACAGGTCATCCATCTGCTTCTTGGAAGCAGCGAGCTCCACCTCCAGGCTCGTCACCTGCTTCCGGAGCCTCGCCTCCTCCTTGGTGACGCTCCGCGCGAGGAGCTTGTTGAGGGCAGATTGGGCTTCATCCACCAGTGAAGCCACAATCTTCTTCCTCTCCGCCACGTTCCTGTTGCCACGCATGGCCGCGTTCATGCGGGCAAAAACGCTCATAAGCTCCCGCGCGGGCGGCCCACCGATTTCCCGGCGACTTCGCTGGGACAGTTGGATCGAGGACGGAGGAGGAATTGGCGGCCGCCTTCTGTACGCGTCGAGACGCGTACGCACCGTCTTGACCGGCACCTCCTCCTCCGAATCGCTGGAGAGGAGTGACCCCCACCCGGAGCAGCTGGTGCTACGGTCGCGCGGCGGCCCCCCCTTGTCCTCGAGGGTCCTCTTCTTCGTCGCAGAAGAGCAGCCCTTCTTCTGCACACTGCTGGGAGCTGACCCATCGTCAGTCCCAGCAGCATCAGTTCCTTGGGGCGTCGACATCGCGCTGCAGCTAGGCGGCGCGGCGCGAGCCCCCAAATCAATTTGCATCGGAGTCCGTGATGGATGCGTAAAGTCGTCGGTTGATACTGCCCGGGAAAGGGCGGTATCGGGACCGGGGGTATCGTCGGGTTCACTCATATTCATAATGATCACAATTTTTATTGGCACCAAGTTCAGACTAAATACGTTCGGTCACCCAACTTGCCACTGCGTTACCGTGGTCAAGTTGGGGTCCAGGGCGGACGGCGAGGACGTAGTATCTAATCACTTGGGGCCCCGCCCCACGCAGATACCCCTGTGCAAAATTATAACTTAAAAAAAAAAAAAAAAAAAAAAAAAAAAAAAAAAAAAAAAATCGCGGCCACTCCCATGTCCATTGCTGCGGGCGTCTCCGGTGACTCCGCAAGGTATTTACGGTGACTGCACAATTATACCTAATGTGTGACAGACAGTGCGTGAAGTTTTAGAATTAAATGATGTGCAAAGATTTTCGCAAAATGATCCTATTTGACCATAGAGCAACGAGTTTAGAGAAAAAGAATCTTTGTACTAGTTTTCTTATAAACCTTACGCATGATTTAGTATCAAGCATTTTTCCTGTATCTAATTCTAAAACTTAAAGCATTATTATTTCTCCATCTAATTGTACATTTCCAGAGATTTGTGAGCTGTTTTATAAATCGATGAATATCCAGAAACTTCAACATAATAATAGCAGAACTGTTACAATGAAAACTCCAACTTTGATTGAAATTCAAATACTTTCCTTTTCATCACGATCAAAAGTGAATATCTTTTAAACTAAGTTCTGAAAAGGCAACTTATTGGGAACATTCATTCTTGGATCATCCCCTTATTACTCCTTCAGAGAGCTTTTAGTAAAAAGTAAAAGGGATCATAACAGAATTTATTTTATACAGAATTTATTTTTATCGACAGTAACTTGGGAATCGATCGGCAAAACTGAAGGAGGGCTTGGAAAATTATGTTCGAGGGTGACCATCAAACAAGTTGCCGTTCGCTACAGAAACTTGGTGTAGCATAAAAGAAGTTTTATGGACCGATAAAGGCCTTTTCAAGGGTCTTCGGTAGAAGGCGTGCTCATGTACGTTACTGCTGCGTCATTTTGCAAATTACCCTTAAACTTAAATTATATTTGCCAACGCTCATAATGCGTTTTGATGCAGATCGCAAAACTTATTAAACACTTAAATGTAGCAACTTTTCAAGCAGTGTAATTATGAAAATTTCGTTATGAAATATAGCAAAAAAGATGGATTCTGGCAGGACTCAACGTTTAACGTTACACAAGTATATTATTAATCACTTTGCCATCGAGAGCTTAGCTGAGAATATTGAAATTATAACCTATCTTTAAGTACATATGCTGCATCTTCACATTTTCCTTAACCTGTTCAAGTATTAGTAATACATATAAAAAAAATATCTAAGAACCTTTTATTTGTGTAGAGTCTTTGTCTGCACAGTAATTAGTAACTAGCGCTTTCATTTGGCCCTTGTAAGTCCTTCTCAGTTTTTTCTTTCCCTCTTCCTTAACATTTTCCTTCACTATATGCTGTAAATTAAAACGAATCAAAATAACATCACATCAGGACAATGGTATAAAGTTTACATATAACATTTGATACATACAACGTTAACTTTAACTACCGGACTTGAAATTCAACAGGTAAAGCTTCCCGAACACTGGTTTACGAGCACTGCTATATTATTATTATCTATTCAATTTTATTTGTATTAGAATTTTCAAATTATGATGACACGTAACTTATTGTTACTTTTACTTTAACGATCGAAATACTCGTGAACTGTTTTTTTCTAACTTTCCCAACTTTGTATATAGCGTAATATAGAGTTCTAGTTAAAGTCGGTAATAGACTCGCCCACCATGATATGGGGCCAAAGTTACTGCCAAAAAGTGACTTAATATATCTAGCAGGATTTATTAACGCAGGCATGGTTTTATAATGTATGAATGTTTGATTTTAGAGTTTCAACCCAAATTGACAATTTATTTAATTGTTTAATTGTTTGTTTGATATGAAGTTGGTCGGGTTGGTAATGCATTTGGCACCAACTATATCTCGGTCAGCCATCTGCATAATGTATCGTGCCCTAGAGGCCAAAGGTACTGGATCATCTCCAAAACGATGTGGTTTCAGTTAAATATGTCAATGAACAGCTCACTAATATTATAATTTCAAAGTTTAAATGAATGGACTTAACAAAACTAACAAATGAATTTTAATAACTTTACTATTTTGCTCATACATTACAGTAACACATAGATTGGCTAATTATTTCAATACTACTGATGTAGTGAAAATATAATATTCTATCTGCTTCTTTTATCTATTATATATGTTTTGGTAAAACTTGAGAACAGATAGACCGATTCGGACCATGTCCATCTTAAAATTTTCCTGAAAGTTCAAAGAAAGTTTAAAAGGTTGTATAAAATTCGCCGGGACAGCTAGTTTAAAAAACACATCCAATGAAGGAATATACATTTTATTAATATATTAAACTTATAAATTTAGTTTCGACACGAGGACAAGAATAACCTGCTTTAATTTAAAAGTAGAAAGCAAAAAATGGCGTGAAATAATTAAATAGTAGGCAACGACAAAACAGCGAATTCATTGTATCAGATTTTTGTCCCTGTTTAAATACCGTTTGGGTGTATCGATTTTCATTTAAGTCTCCTTAAATAGGTCATTACGGCAGTGTGTTTATGGCCAACGCGACGTCGGCCGAAAGGCAATATTGCGCTTTGTGCGACTGCCTATAATAATAGGGTGATTAATGGCTCATGCGATACACGAACCAAAGTTCTTTGTTGTTCAGCAAATATTTGATCCGGCGCCGACATCGCAATCCATCCCTTTCATATTACTTATAACACTGATTTGAACCATACGAGGAAAACCTTGAAGGGGATGTGTATGGAAGTGTTAATGGTCTTCAATGTCTTTCGGTCATAAAATTGCCGAAGTATAAAAGTACTATTAGCAAATAAATTGTGTGGCAGCAAAAAATAACGGTAATTACACGATATATGGAACTTTTGTATCTTTTCATTTAACCACACGTCAATAACTATCCAATTTTCATTTCATTTCGATATCGGTACCTACTTATATCGATATAAAGCTTGCCTTGAAGGTTTCATGACAAGCTTCAATATATGTGTGAAATGTGTGTGAGTTAAAATAGTAGCTTTTTCAATCACAAAATTTTCATTGAAAAAGACACTGTTACTATCTTGAAGATTTCTTAACAGCTTACAGTGTAAGTCGAGAGACCCTCTTGTGACCTCGATCTTGTGATTAACCTTAGTATGGGTTCGGGTCTGTGACACTGATCGTGCTATTAAAAGTTTAGTCAATACCTACCGAGTTTGATAACCTCCAATCTAAGAATGTTCTGTTTTAAATTTCCGACTTCGATCAGTGCAAGATTAATTATTTAAGATGACAGATATAAAGCATTATTAATTATATAATTAATTGTCAAATGTAATATTGTTTGTTTATTTGTTTAACCTGAGCAAGATCTGCCTGACAAGTGCTTCGCGTAATTTATTTTCTTTTATTTCCTTCCACCGCTTAATTATATGAACGGTAAAATAGCAAGGAAAGAAGTCATGTTTGTAGGATAGACAGTTGAGGTGATTCATCGGTGTGAGAGATTATTCATCTGATACGAGCTTCATGGGTGAGAATTGCTTCTAAAGGTATGTAAGTATTGAGGAAATGTGTAGGTCTTGAAGACATAGTATCCGAGTATTCCTACGTAGGCGCATAGGGAGCCACTTGGATTCCTTGCGATATAATGAGACATGATCCTACTTACGTACGTTTATTCGGATACATGCACCTATTGCAAGCGCTTAAGTTTGTTCCTCCCCGTAGCGCGTAGCGCCTTGTAGCATTCAAGAAGCAGCCACGTAGTACTATATCGATAGAATGAGTGTTTGGGCGAGTGAAACTTTAGTATTCAGGAAAAGCTCTGTTGGTATTTTAACACGTGACAAGTGAAGTCATAATTTTTGTTGGCGTCGTTAATAGTAGTTCTCCTACAGAATTAACTGTCAGTGATAACTCCCAAGTTCTAAGCGGTATCCGTGTATTTGATAGGAATATCATTCAGCAAAATATTATGTTATAATATTGGGATTTAGCTTAGCAATAACTCCGGTATACTGTCTAAACCTATTGTGAAGGTTTCTTATTAGTAATAAGGTGATTCGTGTTAGTACAACATACTTATTTAGATTAACACCAACACCGGTATACTGACTAAACCTATTGTGGAGGTTTCTCCTAAGCAATTAACTGATGCATGTTTGTAAAACACACTGATTTAGCTAAACAGTAACACACTGCATACTGGTTAAACCTATTGTGGAGGTTTCTCCTTAGCAATTAGGTGATGCATGGTTGGTCAACACAGTCGTTTCGATTAACAGCAACACCGGAATACTGTCTAAACCTATTGTGGAGGCTTCTTATTAGCAATGAGTTGATTCGTGTTAGTACAACATACTTATTTAGATTAACAGTAACACCGGTATACTGACTAAACCCATTGTGGTGGTTTTTCATTTGTGATTGGGTATTTCCATTTTGATAGTGGATTCTACGCAGTGCAGACGTGTATATAAGAAACGTTTATTGGAAAAAATAATATAGTTTAGAAGTTATAACGATTAATATTTGACATAAACTAATGACAACTACCAGGAGCGCATGGTGGTCGTGGCGGTGGCGTGCTGTGAACGAGTGAGAACAGTCTACGAGCAGTACGAGAAAAACATAATTTGGGAAGTCCATCTGGTACTATCCAGTACTACATACAACACTTCCCGCAATTGGACACTCCTTATCTATTATTAGGGACACAATCTTTTTCCATCTACGCAGTATTCATAGTACGCTGCGCTTTTGCAAGGTTTGCAATTTTGTCAATAACATCAGTGTTAAATAAAGCCTTAAAAATATTAATACCTGGGTCATATATGCAACTCACGCCACCTTACCCTATCGTTTATGACAATAGAAGTCAAATCAGTCAAAAACTAGGCTTAGAGCTTATGCTCAGTCAACAAACGCGACAAAATCTAAACATTAGTTACCGAGCTTCAATGTTCGCAAGAACAAACGTTTGATAACCTAAATGGCACGATTACCTAGGGACAGAAAACAGTGAGTATAAACAACAAATTCTTCTCGTAGAAAATCAACTTAACATCTTTGAAAGCGCACGGTCTACAACAATCGAAGCTCGTTACCGTAGGCTGTCTAAGGTATCTCAAGAAAACAAATCAATTTTAATGAGCAGGATACAAATAACTAGTTTTACTTACATATGGATTGGAGCTGCTGATCCAAGAGTGTGAAATAGTAGTGGTTGATATCTGTAAGACTTCAAGGAACTAAACTTTTATTTCGACTTTGAAAGCTTACAATAAGCCAAACGTGGTCGGAAAGAACCACAATTAGGTATCTGATTGTGTAGGGAGGTTTACCTTCTATACACATTTGATTACTAGACTTCCATAGCAAGAAGGCTGTTTAGGTCACAGGTAAAAAGTTGAGTGCAGTTTGAATATTATTTGGGGAGGTATATGTCAAGAAAAATAAAAACTGCTTGAACTTCATGTTGGCGATGAGAAATCTCCTACTATGACTAGATTAACCTTGCTAAATGCATATCTTCGTAATCAATCAAAACCTTTTTACAAATTCATCTTTAAGCCTAGAGTCGGGGGGAGACAGAATACCTATATTTTATTTATTTTCTTTTCAGATTATCACTACCTTCAATATAAATTTTTGCGGAAATAAATATAGAAAAAAAACCAAGTGCTACGCAATATAAGTCATCATGATCCACCGAGCCTTTTCCCAACTCAGTTGGGGTCAGTTTTCCAGTCTAACTGCGATGCGGCTGAACTGTTACGCAATATAAGTATAACCATAATTTATGATAACGCTTAGGAGTTTTTCTGTAGATACACATCTGCTACTTACTTCACAGAATTCAGTTACCTTACACCAAAATATATATTTTCCCATTTCCAACTCCCGTTTCAGTACTCACAAAACAGAAATAAATCTTTCTTTATTGTTATTGTGCTTTATTCTGTATGGCATTAACTTATAATAAATCTAACAGATAAAACCTTACCCATTATGGCAATATATATAATTATATAAATTCTAATAATTGTAAATACTTTCAAGATTATTGAAGCTCATATAATTTATGCTTTCGATTGTCAGCACTCAGTGTATACGAGTAGTAATACATTATAAAGTATATAAAATAAAGTATATGAAGTGTACTAGTACTATAAATATGTGAAGTGAATTGAACCTTTGAAGATGCCAATAAAAAATTGTGGAATATCTGTACAAGTGAGTCATTTCATAATGTATTATTGAAGCTCATTTATATAAATATCTTCAATCGTGAATAACAAATTACATTTTTCATTTTTGGTTTATAATAAAGTATTTATTTCATTCCAATAATAATTACAATATACATAATTATATACTAAAAATATTTACATTACAAAATATCGTTTAAAAAATCCTCCGCGTCATTGCCGACTGGAATGTTCCCAGAATGCTGGCTGTGTTGCCACGTTGGATGGCGATACTTATTCTTTGGGCCAGAAAATAGCCAGCCTTCTGGTCCTAAGAAGCATCGATTAAACTAGTGCTTTAAGTGGTTTTTGCGCGTTGTATGTACACCCAAATGAGGTATAATAGTAGTTAACAGGTTGGGAGCGTGAATAAAAAAGTCACATAATTTTCGTGGTTTCTACAGGTGTTGAACTAATTTATCTAAAGCGAAAGCTGCTTCGCCTCCCTATATAGTTTGCTTTGAATTTAGTAGCTGTAATATATATGGTGGAAATACAAGTATAGCGCTCATTGAGACACTTTCATACCTCGTACCATACGTAATACTTACCAGATTTGGCTGAAAATAGGACATAAGTATAGATCACTATCTGATAGTTTAGAATTGTTTTATCTCTGAAGGTAAAGTCTTCTCTTGTTTGGCAACGACAAAACTATTCTCCAGAATCTGATTCTAAAACTTATTTTATTGTACTACCTTAAGTGTTTCCTGCACAATAACTGTAGCACTCCAATATTTAAATGTAGACCAAAGTTCAAAATATTCTTTTATACGTAGATACCTAGTCCAGCCATAAGTTTTGTTACAATTTAAATTGCATTTTCCAACTAATGCATTTTTTTTAAATGAAGTAATGTAATATTATTAAATTTTATACCTACATATTTATTAATGTCTTAGCAAAAAATAAAAATATATTTTATTCGAAATGGCCACCTTTGGCTTTTATACAGGCCTTTAATCTGTTTGGCCACGAATCTATGGATTTACGCACTATTTGCAAAGGAAATTTTGCCACTGCTTGCTCCAAAGATTTTTTAAGGGACTCAATGTCGCTGTGTCGTTTAGAGCAGGCCATGTCCTCTAAAACTGACCATAATTAAAATTTGTAGTCTAAAGGGTTGAGGTCTGGGCTAGGTGAGGGCCAGTCTTCAGCTCTTATAAAGTCCGGAACGTTGGTTTCTAGCCAGGATTGGGTAGTTCGTGGCTTGTAACCAGGAGCAGAGTCCTGCTAGAAAGTCCACGGTATATTTTTAAAAGTGTATTGCTGAGAGGTTTCACAACATGATCCAAGACAGTATCTTGATACACTGGCTGAAGTTTTCACTCCTTTTTCACAAAAATGTAGTTTTGTGACTCCCTGATAAGTCACGCCCCACCAAACCATCACTGACGCAGGATGATGACCACGTTGCACCTTTCTAACCACTTGAGCAGCTTCCTTCGAACTGTGAGCGTACACTTTATGATTTTGCTTATTGTAGTGTTCTTCAATCGTGAATTTTTTTTCATTGGTAAAGAGGATATTTCTGTGCCTTTCACCTGCGTATCGCGACAGAAGGTGCTTTGATCGATCCACTCTCTTTAATCGTAAAGTTGATTTAGGGCATGTCCTGTATATCGACGATAAGCACCGAGCTGTGACAGAGTCCTTGCGGGAATCTTCATTTCTTGCGATAAGATTTTTTGCTTCCTTTTGGGATTTCGACGAATTCTGGCTTTAACAGCATTTGTAGTACTGACAGCACGCGGCCGCCCCCATCTTTTCTGGTCTTCGACAGACGAAGTGTTGTTGTATCTATTGACAGTACGATATACCAACGTACGGCTGATACCAAGTTTTTGAAGTGTCTGGAATATGACCGACGGCAACATACCCACTACTCCATACATTTGTGCAAGGCGATCACTGCGATCCTGATTTCTTTAACACCCCATTCCATATTGTAATTCGATAATGAACACGAAAAAATATGTGAAATGGCGTGAAATCGAAAGAAGTTTTTGAATACGTGTTCAAAATTCAAAATAATTAAAAAGTTGAAAAAAGCAAAGTTTTAATGTAACAGTATTTATGGCCAGACTGATGTCTATAACTATAGACAAGAAGGTACCCCCATGTTCATTAATTTACCAAATCGTTAGAAGAGCACTTGTTGCTGCTAATTAATTAAGGAACAGGTTAACAAAAAATGCAATAAGCTTCGTTAAGGAAGCTTAATTTGCGTAGGACTCAAAAATTAATCTATTGAAATTGCTCTTGACTTCCTCGAAATTTCATTACGCGATCCAAGTCTTGATTACCTATGGTTATTAAAATATAAATTGTATCGTTATTGATGTTTTCTAAATAACATTTTAAGTTTAAGATATTATTTCATGTAGTCCTGTTTAGTACATATATTTTATGGTATTAGAGGGGCTCGTGGTTAAGATGTAAAGGTTAAGCAAATACAATAAGATAGATGACTATTTCTTAGAAGTAGCTGACAATGAGACCACGCCGTGCCTCGTAGAGCATGCTAAGTCGATCTCGGTTGCCATATATGAACATCTATGGCGGTCGTTACAGGTAGTTGGAGCTCTTAAAACTCAAATGTAAAACTACAGAACTTTGGTATCGCAGATGGTCGTTTTCACAATATATCAAAGTTCAACCACATCACAGTAAGACTGGAATGCAGAAGAACTGGGTTGGGGAAAGGTTTAGTGGATGATGATTTGGACATGCCTCATTAAGATCTCACGGATCCAAGATAACCTCACATGCAAATGGATCTGATTAGTGAACCATACTCTGGAAATTTACAGGTACTAGTAGGGCAAACATAAAAGTTCCCTGTGTGTGGCTCGCTTCTTATTATGTGAGAACAAATAGTTCCATTACGAGAATATTCAAGTTATACGAAATAAAAAGATTATTCACTTTCAACAGTTGGTGTGAATAACTAGGCACTACTACTTAAAAGGGAATTTTGAGCTAATCACAGAAGCACTAAAAGCCTTTCAACGCCTTAAGTGATGCAAACGAGGAAACTTGGAGTTTACAAACGGGCTTAGACTTCATCGCATAACTTTGATCGACACTTGAAAGTCACAAGTCAATTTACTGCACTGTGAGCAGCAAATAATGTTTTTGAAAGGAATTTACTTTTGTTAAGTGATGATTCCTACCGTAATAGTTCAAGTATATTAACCATTGTACTGTATTGGTAATGTTGCTTTCATAATAGAACATAAGGGTGTATTATATTGAAGAAATAGAAAGTTAAGATAAAAAAAGAAGCCAATCGAAACATTGCCTCTCCTGTTGCGAGAGGCAATTATTCGATTGGCTGTTACATGTATGTTTAAACTTCATAATTATATATTTCTGGTAAAGGGGGTTAATTTAACCGTTTCGATTTACCTTGAACACTGTATTTTCTGTCATACTGTTGGATTATTCTTGATGTTCAATATTGGATAGCTTAAATAGTAGCCAAATTATGAAAAGCAATGCAATATGAGATAATTATCTACAAGAGATAGCGATATTTGATGATTTTTAACAAGATATTCGTGTTTTTCCATTCTTTGGTATATATTATGTATTTATCCTTGTCAGAGATGGCACAATGATCTAAATGGATATTCAGAAGACTTGCTTGAAGTAGCGCACTTTGAAGGAGCTGGGTTGCTCAGCTCACGCTCGTAAAAAAACTTATTTTACAAATATTATTATATACATGCACTAGACCTCATTATTCCGTTTCATAATTACATTTTGTGGGTGTGTGTCTGTGTGTGTGGGTCACTGTAATTATGGGCCAATTATAATGAGTATAGCCCAATTGTAACCTACTACTAACGTTATGAAATTTATGATTTAATTAAAACTTTCACACGCACGATCCTCGAAATTGGAAGTTGAAAATCACACCACAAAGATTGCCTATTGTTAAATACAAATTTACGTACCTACACCTAACAGATCTAACATTCGTACAATTTTATTTTTAAATTTACCACATTAATAACTTTAGACATAAAACTATATAGATACAAAAATTGTAATCATGTTAAAATAAGATAGACTTAAGCAGAAGTGTTTATATAATTAACAATAAAAATAAAACATACCCTGATATCCCACCACAAAAGAGAATGAAAGGAATAGTGTGAAAGTGCGAGAGGAATGAAAGAAGAAATGGTATGTTACCTTAGAATCAGAATAAAAGATGATAGATTAAGGATAGTTAAAGGAAGGAGCCCTGTGAGGGCTATCGCTCAATTATTTAGCCTTCTTAAAATGTATTAAATATTGTGTGTAATAGGCTTTGCCATTGAAGAAGGTGCGTAAATAAATAATAATAAAAAATAAAAAAAAACATTCGTACCATACTTGTAAAATGTTGGTAATACTTGTAACATTTCGGGTAGTTGGGTACCTCTCTCTTTATCTAAGAGTCGGCAAACCGATTGAACAGGTTTTGATGATTTACGGCCCCATTTCTTTATAAGTACTAGTGTATTATTTTTATCAGTGGTTATGCAGTCACTAAACATCTCCTGATGTGCTTTGGGCGGCCGCTTTTCATTTTTACTTGTGGGATCTATTCAAGACATTAACGATGTGGCTGGGAAGATATCTCAATAATAATACGAGTATATAGCACTATATACTCGTAGCATCGTTGATTTGACATTCAGAAAAATCGGTTCTAATTTAATATTTCCTACCACACTATCCCATACTTAACATTAATGCCGAATTTCATAAAAGGCCATCAGTAAGTATCCATCTTTGTCCTGATAGTATCAGACTACAATCGGCCATCAACGCTATTCTTCTGTCGAGAGTGGCTCTCACAACGAAACAAATGTGTGTTCTCCGCATATCTCCCAAAAGACACTTCACTGCGGTCATGACCTATATACGACGGAGGAAAACGGTTCACATAATAAAGTATACCTTCATTATTCAATACGGTTCCATAATATGTTTTTTTTAACTGACGACAAAAATGGAGGAGGATCTCCATTTTGATGGTTAGGTATTTTTATTTAAAATTTCAATTAGGTCCAGTTCTGACAAATTGAAGTCGATTTTTGTTGCTAATTTATATAATGCTGATTTTAGCTGTTTAAACTGCCATAGGCGTTCGTGCATTTAAATCTTTCGTCTGTGAAGAAGTTGCTGTAAACACAGGTATGTACCTCACGTGCTTAGAGTTGGGGTATATTGATTACTTCATAGTTATTTTGTGGTTCTTTATAAGAAGCTTACAAAGCATATGTTGAAGGCGCAATATTTTTGAAAAAATATATTATATTACTTTCCTATTATGTTTTGTCAATGACTCCAAGTCGCTTTACCTCTTTCTACCAGTAATGTGGTAGACCCTGCTTAAACTCCTGTGTTGAGGGGACATCCTGCATACAATCTTGTAGGAATTAGGTACATCTAATGCATATGCATGACTTAGAACTAAGCTGGAGCTATCTCTGATCTAACTAGATGACTCCCATTATATACGGCATGTAATTAATTTAGTGCGATGTTAACTAAACTCGAGCAGTTTAGCGTAATTTGTTGTGATGTAATATAATTCATAGTACTGGAACTAAATATCAAGATAACTGACTAGTCCAGACCAAAATAATTTATAAACATGGATTGAAATACAACTTTATTAACATATTTTAGACCCTAATATTGTGTTAATATTTCAGGGAAAGTAGGATTTTTAAATTAAATGTAAGAAGTTTTTATCACTTTGTCGTCGACATACATAGATTCGCAAAAAAAAACCTTCAAGTCATCGCTGAAAAGGTTACCGAAATCCTGGCAGCACTACCACGTTGAATGACAGTGCAAATTCTCTATTTAGGACTTAATTTTCAGTTTGTGCACGCCTTACATGTAATAGAAGAGCATTCCAGGGGCGAACTGCCTGGACATTAAAAGATTTGTCAGCGAAACGCGTGGAGTGCATGGGAGAAATGGGGATACTGTCGAATTATTATTCTAATTAGCGGATGCCCGCGGCTACCAAAGTTCAGTTCTTCGGTAGCTATTTTCCCATTGGATGGTGAAGGTAACGAAAAATGGTCTGCCGAATGTCCTTTTGGGTTTACTTTTTATAGTCATTTTTAATTTAAATATTTATTAATAGTCATACAATTACTTTATATTCTTATTACTTTATTAATTGAATAGGCTCCATAACTACTGAAACGATTTTGAAAATTCTGATATGTAGCTACGTTATTTACCGAGAGTTTTATTGCCAGGTTCTTTCTCTCGGTTCTACTTATTGCTTTGCGAATCTGGCATTACATGTAAATATAGAAGCAATGACATTTTTTATTTTAAGTACTTACTGACGTTTGTAAGAGCCATTTAGTGACCTATACAAATAAACAAATAAATAAATAAAATAAAATTTCAGAGTAACAAAGGATACTCTTTATCCTGGTAATGTGTCTTCAAAGGAATCGGGAACGATAAAACTATATCACGCGGGCAGAACCACGGTACTCATGAGATAAATAAGTACCTTATGGCAGCGCAAAAAAAACAGTCGAAAGATTATATATTTTTAGTTTTAGGTTTTCTTTGTTCTGTACTGTACTTATATATATAAAAATTTGTAACTATTTTCTCACATCAACTTCTTGTGAGATTTTGTGCCAGGATCAAATTTCGCGCAGGCTGATCCGTGGACATTGACCAGCTGTTCAATAAAAGTAAAATTTATGACTATCGAATTCTGGAGGAGAATGGGAGAATTTTGTAGATATTTATTTGAAAGCCCTTGACAAATGAAAGGGTCAGGGATTCTGTGAAGTGTTGCGTTGTGTTTGGAATGAATAAAATATAATTTCAAAATTCATTCAGATTTGAAGAGGATTTCTTTCGAATAATAGTTTTTGTTTAGATTACAAACAAACACACACTGAAAATAACGTCTTTAATTGTTTATCTAGTCTAAAACACGCAAAACTTATAGTGTGACCTATGTATGATACATATGTCAGACTATAAGTTTTGCGTAACTTAAAAAAACAACATGTTAAAACCAAAGTATTATGTTTATTGCTTTTCAAAGGGAAAACCCAAATACTCCGAAAAACTTTATTCCGAATTTCGATATTCCGATTTTCAAAACTCCGAATTTCATAATATCTAAGAATTGTAATGTCTATTATTAAAAATCACGAAAGTTATTTCACCGAAAGTCAATAATGCAATTTGTTAGTTTTCCGATTTTCATACGTTCGAAAAGTCAAATGCTCGAAGGGTTCTTGGTCCGAAACACGACATTCCGATTTTCAATACTTCGAATAAACTAAAAGTTAACATGTTTGTTCTACAGAATTTAGTGACAGAAACAAATCGCTGCAGAACCAACTTCACACAGTCGGGTCTGGGTATCTGGAATGGGTAGAAGTGGGTTAGGTTAGGTTAGAACTGTGACCACAACAGAGCATAAATTACGGAGAATTTATCTGTATTTTAATAATCAGAATTCGTATTGTTGATATTTCGAAATATCATTAAGTCGGAATTTTTGTTATTCGATCTATTGAAGCTCGGTATTCTGAGAATAGTAATTATAAACGTTAGGGATATTGAAATTTAGGAATTATAAAAATAGGAATAATGATCAATCGGAGTTATATTCGGAATTTTGAATCAGTCGGAATTATGAAAATCGATATTTTGAAGTTCGTATTTGTGACTGACGGAATAAAGTTATTCGTATTTATGTAGTGTGCAAGGGGTACACTACATAAATACGAACGGGGTAGTGTACCCCTTTTCAAAATACTCTCCTTTACATTCTAAACATTTTTTCATGCGATCGAACCATTTTTTAAAACAGGAGGACCACAGATCTGAAGTCATGTTTTCTACGTGCTGATTGAACGCTATCACTGCCTCTTCGGAGTTGGTAAAAGTGAAATCTCTCATCAAATCTTTGATTTTGGGGAAAATACAGAAATCACAGGGTGCTAGGTCGGGGCTATGCGCAGGATGGGTGACGAGTTATACTTTTTAGGAAGCTAAAAATGACTTTGTTTTGTTGGCCGTGTGTGAAGAAGGGTTGTCATGATGTAGGAGAACGCGGCTTTTGGGTCGTCTTTCGCGAACTTTTTCTAACACCCTGGGTAAAGAAATGGTAGAATACCACTCGGCATTAACACTCATTTGATCTTCAAGTGGAATTGTACAAATGGGACCCGTAGCTGAGAAAAAAAACGCGATCATATTTTTACAAACGTTTCTCGCCTGCCTCACTTTTGATGGCTTGTTCTCATTTTCAAACACCCATTCACAAGATTGCTGTTTTTTTTCGGGTTCAAAACAATAAATCCATGTTTCGTCTCCTGTGACAATGTCATAAACAGAATTAGAATGTCCGTGGTCGTACTTCAGTAGCATCTGTGAGCACCATTCCACGCGAGCCCGCTTCTGCTCTGCTGTCAGTTCATGGATCCAACGACAACAAAAGTTTCCGAACTATCAATTCATCGTGTAAAATTTTCTGGATTTGACTCATACCAATCCCCAATAGTCCTCGAATTGTCTCATAGATAATCCGCGGGTTTTCTTCAATTAACCGCTTAACAGTAGCCACATTATTTTCGTTGACGGCAGTTGAAGGCCGCCCTTCACGAAATTCGTCATGTAAAGAAACTCTACCTCTCTCAAATTCAGCAAACCATCGCCTCACGGTGCGGTGCTCAAACAAGGTGCTTCTCTCCCAAAAGCATTTTGAAGACGAGCGGCATAGTCTTGTGGAGAGAGAGAACTTTTAAAATCATAAAACAGTCATCGCTCTAAAATCTTTTCGACTTAATTCCATTTTCGTTGCATACGTAGAAATTTGATTTGTGATAAAAAACAATTGACAAATGATTTCCCGCCAATTGTTTTTTTTTTTATTACTAAGGAGGTTACAATGTTTAAAAAATTATAACATTCGAAATTCAAATAGTTCCGATTAGCTAGACGTGCAAAACTTTTAGTGTGCCCCATATATATGATGAGTATTAGATAATAGATACAGGATACTTACGATAAAAAAGCCTTATATTTCTTGCAACAAGTTACAATTTTATCAAATTATTTTTAATCCTACGCTTAGGTAATCTAGTAGGTAGGTACAGTAAGCTTCAGAGAAAAGGAACCCCCCTTGATAATGACATGAAAGCATTAAAGTTTTTTGAATCATTGTGTATATGGCATGTTGGTCTAGTGGTTAATATTTAAGGAATCAAATTTTATAGTAGGTATGAGGTTTGTAAGAAAAGATAGGCTTATTGCATAAACAATATTAATTTATTTCTCGAATTACATTTCTAGGTTTTTTTCTTTCCTCTTTCCATTCCTGGTTGAGTATACAGTTTTTCTATCTGAGTTAAATTGGGGTTACTTATTTTAAATTTTACCTGACCTAAATTTATTGACAAAATACAATACCCTAAGTGAAGTATAAAATGTTTACTTAATATTAGATAATTCTAGAAACATAACTACAATATTTATTTACTTATTTATTTAAAGTTGCAAACATTAATTTTTTACACTCTGTATAATCTTTGAATATAAAAGAATGGTTGAAAAATGAAATGTTATTTGTTCCTGTGAATCAATCAAATAAGAATTATCTAATATTAAGTAAACATTTTATACTTCACTTAGGGTATAGTATTTTGTCAATAAATTTAGGTCAGGTAAAATTTAAAAATAATTAACCCCAATTTAACTCAGATAGAAAAACTGTATACTCAACCAGGAATGGAAAGAGGAAAGAAAAAACCTAGAAATGTAATTCGAGAAATAAATTAATATTGTTTATGCAATAAGCCTATCTTTTCTTACAAACCTCATACCTACTATAAAATTTGATTCCTTAAATATTAATTAACAAAAAGTGCTTAAGAAAATAAAAAAATAATTATATGAATAAAAAAAGAACTTGTGTCCGAGGATTTGAACCTCGGTTGCCGTGTCCACAAAGCAGCGGTCA
The DNA here is from genome assembly GCA_963556515.1 of Nudaria mundana. Classification (NCBI taxonomy): domain Eukaryota; kingdom Metazoa; phylum Arthropoda; class Insecta; order Lepidoptera; family Erebidae; genus Nudaria; species Nudaria mundana. The sequence continues at coordinate 14,164,876 of OY748293.1, forward strand.
TAACCACTAGACCAACATGCCATATACACAATGATTCAAAAAACTTTAATGCTTTCATGTCATTATCAAGGGGGGTTCCTTTTCTCTGCAGTTGACTGTACAATACTTCTTATAATTCTTGGATTTAAAAAGCATACAGTTCGTCATATTAGCAACAACTCTGAAAATGTATTCGTCAATGACACGCGACCTTCAATAGAAAATTTATATTTATATTCACGTTTTTGAAATCATAAACCTCTCCTAATAAGGCTATTTGCAGAAGTCAGACGGCATTTGAAAAAATACAAACGCGACAATAGAATTGCCAGACAATAAAACCGATATTTTTATACTAAGCTCTGTGAAAAGATACAAGTTAAAAGTAGTACAAAGTACTCGATCAAATGGAAAAGTTATACAAACTAGTAAGAAGCAAGCGAACACTGCCAGTCACGTTATTCTTGAAACTTATTGCGGAATCGCTGTTAAGAGGTCATTGTAACAGCTGTAGGACCTTTCAATAATGTACGTTCGCAACACCCTTGACCCATGTTTTACCAACAAAAGTAAAACATTTATTTAGCTTACAAAACAGATACTTACGAATTAGGTTTATAGAAACCGAATAGGTATATATTTTATTACCTACTGAAAAAAGAAAAGTTGGCGTACTGTATGGTTTGCGTTTAAATATTCCTTGGTTTTAATCTCGTTTGGCTGCATTAGTCAGGTATTTATAAGGTGAGATAAACAAAGTTATCATTGAAAAGTGGCGGTATAGTGGGCAGAGCCTACAATTCTTATGCTATCTTAAAGAAACATAGTCGCCTCTGGTTAACAATAGGTAGAATATCCAGTGGCGCCCGGCGGACTTCGGCGACTCGTGTGGCCGTTGCGTGTTGGTCGGGTTTTATCCTGCGTCGGTGAGTGAAGCCTCACAGCACGCAGCCCTTCTTGTCTGCTTCTGTAAGGACGGTGGGGTGTTAGTCCGTGGTCCTCAGGCCCCGATCATGGAGGTCGATGGTCCTGCGCGTATTCAAGTCTGCGGCGCCCTCGCCACACTTCGGAACTCAGCGGGGAGGATTCACGAGGTCACCGAACTGCCTTTGCAGTCACTCCTCCATGATCGGTCTCACCACTGCGATGGTGGTGGTTCCCTACTTTGGTTGCTCAGCACTTTCCATGTCTCCTGGTGGAGTTTGGAGCGCTGAGCTTCGACTTCTCGAGACGCAGGCCAGCCCCTCCTTGTGTCATTGAAACAATGACGCATGTGCTCTCGCTTCCAGGTCTCATGAAGGGGTCCCGGCTAAAAGACATGCAGCCTTTAGAGAGGTCGTTCGGTACCCTGTTATTGTTCTGATGGCCAAGGTCTTCAACGGTCTGTACAAAATAGACACGTTGTTGGTATTCATTCGTCACCCATACGGGAGCCCCGTATACGGCCATGCTCTGCACGATCCCCAGGTACAGTCTCCTGCAGGAAGCAATGGGCCCCTTTAAATTGGGCATCAGTCAGCATAAGTACGGCTGCTGCCCCGTCACTTCGGAGACCAAACTTCGGATATGTAGTCTGAAGTTCCACCGGCTATAGAGAACGAACCTCAGATACTTCATTGACGGCTCGATGCTGATGCTAACGCTCCCTACATTTATGGTGGATCCTGCAGGCGGCCCGCGCCGAGGTCCGTGAAAACACAGAGCCTTAAACTTATGCAGTACCACATCCGGTCCCAGGCCGTATCCGACCCATGACTTGAGCAACCCCCGTCGTGACCTTGAAGGTTGCCTCCTAATGGGTTGATTCCCGCGCCGTGACGAGGGTATCGTCGGCGTAGCACTTTACGCCGACGCCCTCAGGCAACGTACCCCGATGCGTAGCCTGGATGGTATTGGCCCGTTTATTAGTAAGCCAAACATATTTGTCATTACGGCCACATTATAACGTGAAAATTCCTAAACAGCCATAAATATGCCAAGGTTTAACCTTGCAGGTTGACGTTGCAGTATAGGTTGTGTCTATAATAATAAAAAGAAAAATATAGACCTAAAATTTCGAGCTCCTAGTATTTACTGTTTTAAAATATAATTAACCATAAATTTCACCTAAAATATATGTATTAGTTGTTGCCGAACACCCCACTTCTCGCACTACATAAAATTTTCTCACATTATCATAAATATCTCACTTCGTTACCTGGACTTGTGTTTACATTTGACATGGATGGCAGATTCGAGAAGAGCTTGGAGGAGCTTGAAGCACTGTTCACAAGCCGTCTCCACAGTCATGAGGAGAAGCTGCAGAGGGCATTGGATTCATCTGTTCCAGCACACACGGACATAGCTGAACTGTCTAAGGAGTTCCATGAATTCAAGATCTTTGTTATGGAATCTCTGGGGCACTTAAGGACACAGGCTCAACTTTTTTCACTAGGTATGGACCGCCATGAAACCACCATGCGTCGTAAAGTGTTATTACTTCATGGTGTCCCTGAAAAACAAGGTGAAAAACTACATTCTATTGTTACCGATGTGTTAACGAACAAAATGCAACTGTCGGATGTGAACACCAACTCTGTTGAAGTCTGTCATCGTCTCGGTGCCAGCAAAGGTAAGCCCCGTCCTATTGTTATTCGATTCCGCGACATGGAGTACCGCCAGTTGGCGTGGGATAATAAAACAGAATTGAAGGGCACTGGGTTTACCGTCTCCGAATATCTCACTAGAATCAGGCATCAGGTTTTTATATCAGCACGCAAGCACTTCGAGATGAAATACGTGTGGACTACCGGAGGAGTTATCAGCATAGTAACACCGGATAAGACACGCCATAGGATAGAATCTATGTCGGAGTTAAAATCTCTCATGGTACAATTTCCTAATGGCTCTGAAAATACCACGAATATCGTTAATAGTGATGCATTGAAGACACCTGCTGCCCCTCCCCCTGCCGACACCAGAAAGCCTAGGGCCTGTCGACGATAACTTTTGTTTACGTGTTTCATTCATTCATGCTGTGTAAGTGTTGTGTTAATTATTGTTCATCACTGTCCGCTGCAGCCGCACTTGCTACTTCACTTCATTTGTTTCGTTCCTTTCTATGCACATTAGCATTGCTAACCATAATTTTATATTTAGCGTTTAATGCCGGTATCATAACAATGTAATAAATAGTTTGTTGACATGCACGCCGATGTCTCTGACAAGTGACAACTACTGACTATCGTCACTCAAAATTTAATCAAATGACATCTCCGTAGTTGTCACAATGACATGTCGCTGACGTTCACGTTTCGTTTCACTATAGTGCGAAATTGTGCATAGATCAAATCTGCACTGTGGCTGTTTATCTGTCGTCATTTTAACACCACTTCTTATTGTTTTTTTTTTTTTCCACTTTTTTTTTTTTTTTTTGTGCTGCTCGACTATTGTATTGCTTTCAAAATCATGTTTTAATCCTTTCTATTAGATGCGAGTGGGCGTGTTCGGTGTTTAATTTTGTTTATTTTAGATTTATATAACATATTAATTTTATTTATTTTTGTATTTAATAGGTACATATTCAATAACTATTTATTATTTATATATGGATGCTTATGACTCCAGTGATGAAGACAGCTTTTATTCGTGCTCTTCCTCTAACGTTAGCTTTGTGAGTACTGACAGTGATCATTCTCCAGCCTCAACTTTGCATGATCGTTTATCCCATGTTTTCTCCGACTTTCCTAAAAACCTCAATATCGTCCACATTAATGTCCAGAGTGTCTCTCACCATTTTTCCGACCTTCTAGCAACCTTTAGCAACAATCGTGTCGATGCCCTATTGATTTCAGAAACTTTCCTAAAACCGTCATTGCCCTCCTCCCTCTTTGCTATTCCTGGATTCGCACTCATCCGCAAAGACAGGGTTGGTAAGGGATGTGGAGGTGTGGCAATATATCTACGAGATGATATCCCGTACAAGGTTATCAGTGCATCTCCACCAGATGACATCGGATCAGCAGAGCACATTTTTCTGGAAGTTAAGATTCAGTACTGTAAGTTACTACTTGGTGTGTTCTACAGTCCGGATCTTAGAGTTAACTACTTCAACTCACTTGATGCTCTGCTGAATGATCTCTGTCCTGAGTACAACCGCGTGGTCCTGATGGGCGATTTCAATACTTGTCTGATCAAGGATGACTGCCGCACCCATTCTCTGAAGTCTCTTTTGTCCTCTGTCAACCTTCACATCCTTCCTCTCTCTACTACACATCACTTTCCTAACCGCAACCCTTCTCTCCTTGACTTAATAATTACTTCCTCTCCTGACCTTGTGGCCTCTCATGGTCAACTCACTGCTAGCTACTCCTACCACGATCTCCTCTACTTATCTTTGTCTATCCGTCCTCCCAAACGTAGGCCTGTATTTTTAATGTCACGGAATTTCGGGGGTGTGGACCTGGAGGCATTGCAGCGTGATGCGGAGAGCATCGACTGGGCGCCTGTCTTGAATAGTGCTCATACTGACCTAAAAGTTACCCTTTTGAACACTGCTATATCTGCTCTCTACGACCGGCACGCACCGAAACGCCGTATAAAAATGAAACACACACCGGCTCCTTGGATCACCGACAACTTCAAAGCCGACATGGCTCGCCGAGATAAGGCTAAACGTAGGTATAAGCGGCACCCGACGGAAGCCAATTTCATCCACTTTAAGGTCTTACGCAATCGTTGCGGTCGTCTGTGTCGTGATGCTAAACGTCGCCACTTTCACAAGTCTCTTGACACTCGCAATTCCTCCGAACTCTGGAAATTTCTCAAAGGCAAGTCTACTAACTTTAACAGCCATGACTTCGACTTATCGGCTCTTAATGCACATTTTTCACTTCCTCCTCTGATTCTTGATCCCAGTGTAAAGTCAAGTACTTTGCACGATCTCTCGCTACTACCGATACCAGACTCTCCTTCGTTTAAACTAACTGCTGTCAGTGAAGATGATGTTAAAAAGTCACTCTTGTCTATCACATCTTCTGCTGTTGGTAACGATGAACTATGCTCAAGAATGTTCACTCCTATACTTTCCGCTATCCTCCCCATTCTCACTCACATATTTAATTACTCTCTGAGCTCAGGTTGCTTCCCTCGCGCCTGGAAGCAGGCCCACATTATCCCACTACCCAAATCCCAAAAGCCAACTCTCCCGTCGCAATTTCGCCCTATTGCCATCCTTCCTTACTTATCCAAAGTTCTTGAGCATTTAGTTCATCGGCAGCTATCCTGTTATCTGACGCAGCAGAATCTTCTCAGTACCCTACAATCTGGTTTTCGGCCAGGCCACAGCACAGTGACTGCCCTTATTAAGGTTACCGACGATATTCGTTGGGCCATGGAGAACAAATCTCTCACTGTATTGGTACTTCTGGATTTCAGTAGTGCTTTCAACTCCGTGGACTTCGATGTCTTGATTGGTGTCCTTAAAACACTTAACTTTTCCTCGGAATCTGTGTCCTGGTTCGATTCATATCTTCGTGGGCGCTCGCAGTGTGTCCGCCTTGATGATTCATATTCGGATTGGCACGATCTCACTGCGGGTGTACCTCAAGGCGGCGTTCTTTCTCCCTTGCTTTTCTCCATTTTCATTAACTCTGTCGTTCGAGTCATATCCTCTAACTTCCATCTATACGCGGACGACCTGCAGTTGTATCGGCACTTTGCGTTGAACGAATACAGAAGTGCTATTGCTGCTGTTAATCATGACCTGAGTGCTATAAATAAATGGGCAAAATCTTTTGGTCTCCTAATAAACCCCACTAAGTCTCAGGCCATGATTATTGGCAGTAGGCAGATGAGGGGTGGACTAGATGCATCTTCTCTTCCTCCCATTTTACTGGACGGTTCCCCTGTCGTGTACACTGATACCGCAAAGAATTTGGGTGTAGTTATGGATTGCAATCTATCCTGGAAGACTCATGTTGGCGAGGTAAGTAAGAAGGTGCATTTCACTTTTCACACGCTTAAATGCCTCCAGAACTTTTTGCCTCTGAATATCAAAGTCTCACTTGCTCAGACACTAATTCAGCCTATCTTGGACTACGCGGATGCCTGCTATTTGGATGCTACTGAGGAGCTGTTGGATAAACTCGAGCGCTTGCAAAATCTCTGTATCCGTTTTGTTTTCAATCTTCGTAAATATGACCACGTCTCACACTTTCGCAAGGAACTCGAGTGGCTCCCAATCCGCCGTCGCAGAGACACTCGGATATTATGTCTCCTTTTTAATATCCTGTTCAATCCCGCTTATCCTTCCTACCTGCGGGAGCGGTTCTCTTACGTGAACGCACCCGGTACCCAGTGTAGGTCTCACCTTAAGTACCGACTAAATTGTCCCTCCCACAAAACTGATTTCTTCTCCTTTTCCTTTACTGTTCATGCGGTCAGACTGTGGAACTCACTCCCCCCTGACATACAAAGCTGTAGAACTCTGCATCTCTTTAAAAAGAAAGTAAAAGCTCATTACCTCTCCTCTTAATCTTAGCTACCTATTATATTATAATGTAGTATACCTTTATGTAAGTTTATTATAGCACAGTATGTATTTATACATGTATATATGCCCCATTTAGTTTATGTAAGTTTATTTACTTGCACTGCACACGCGTCACCCTCTCACCCCTACATCTCCGTTCAGGCCTGCTGTAAGAGATTCCTCTAGGAATAAGCAGTGCCCTTGTACTATGCTCACTGTATTGTTTGTACTACTGTTTTTGTGTTCTTGTTTCTATGTGTGTTGTACATAAATAATAAATAAAATAAATAAATAAATAAATAATCATAAATATTCTTTATTGTACGACGGAGCAACCAATCCAATATTACTACAGACGTTCCGACGGTCGGCCATCCAACCGTCAGTTGCCTTTGCTCTGTAATAGTGTACAGACGTCATGCCACCTTTGATTATGTTTATCTATATCTTTTATTATACTACTATTATAAAGAGGAAATATTTGTATTTTTGTGTGTATGTTTGTAATTAATAAACTCAAAAACTACTGTGCCGATGTTAAAAATTCTTTCACCATTGGAAAGCTACATTCACCCTGAGTAACATAGGCTACTTTTTATCCCGGTAATGTGTTCCCACGGGAACCGGGAACGAGTAAACTAAATCACGCGGGCGGAGCTATCACCTAGTAGGTACATCTATATATTCAAAGCATGCCACCTGCTCTTTCAAAGCAAGCGATAGCCGCTATAGTTGTGGCAGCTACATTGGTGCCCCAAAATAAAAAAAGAAAGAATTATACTTATATTTTGTAATATATAACTATTGTAATATATATTTATACAACTAGCGGACCCGACAGCAAAAAAAAACCAAATTGTGAACCTAAACCATTTTTCCATTTTCATTGTTTAGGATGAGTTCAGTGACATACACACCTACAGTAGAATTATAAATAAAGATAAAGATAGTTCTTGTGGGTTAAGTCCCACAGACAAGGAAAGTCTATATGTAATTCCAAAATGTTCACTATTATTTCGCGCTCTCTCCGCGTCGTTCATTTGACGTCCTCCGTCGGCTGTGTCGCGAATGCGACTGAGCTGCATTTGGTCGGATGGAACGCTCCACACGTACCAATTTGGTCGTGGTCGGGTGGTCGGGCCCAACCAAATCGGAGCGTCTGTTAGCGGTCTTATTTCCAGTGGTAGGGCGTTCCACAGGCGAACTGCTTGCACAGAAAAAGACTTATCCGCAAAAGTTGTGGAGTTCGCTGGCATCTTTAGTCTCAGATTCTCTGAAGACCGTAAGGACCTCGAATGTGTGTCATGCAGGAACGTAAACCGTTCTTTGAAGTATCTGGGAGTACGTGGATTAAACAGTATACTGTATAGCAAAGATAGGATGTGAGTATTCCTTCGAAGGCAAATCGGGAGCCACTTGAGCCTCTCACTTGAGTCTATGGGTTTGGCCAAAAAAAAAATTATAGTGCGGCAAATGAATGTCGGAAAAAAATGCAATAAAACCGTTTTTATAATCCTTCCAATATAAATTTAAACGTCATGATTCGGTTATTTGACCATAATTGACTTGATTGACTTAACCCGTAATCTAACAAAGAAAAATTTTCCAAATGGGGCTGCGTTTGATGGAGTTATTTGCCAAACATTATAATATACAAAACATCTGAATGGGGACTTACTTTTGTGAATTTATTTTAAAAAAGATTTAGAGAGTAATAAGTATCCGCACGTAATATAGTAACATATTGTTCCGAATTTGTTTAAACTTCGTTACGTAATTCACAGTGTTACATTCAGATCCGTTGAAATGACTCTACTATTTTATTCACTAGTCAAACACTAAATCCGACTGTTAAATGGTTCGACAAAATGCGTTTTGTTGATTTATACAGCCTATTTGTTAGTATGTATTAAATACTGTGTTAGGTATATTGTAAAAAATGTGTTATTATAGTTTAAAGATCTATGATAAGTTTATACAAATATGAGATAAAGATTTACAATACGACACCATGGGGCGGGGCCCCAAGTGATTAGTGACTACGTACTCGCCGTCCGCCCTGGACCCCAACTTGACCACTGTAACGCAGTGGCAAGTTGGGTGACCGAACGTCCTAGTCCGAACTTGGTGCCAATAAAATTGTGATCATCATGAATATGAGTGAACCCGACGATGCCCCCGGTCCCGATACAGCCCTTTCCCGGGCAATATCAACCGACGACTTAACGCATCCATCACGGACGCCGATGCCATTTGATTTGGGGGCTCGCGCCGCGCCGCCTAGTTGCAGCGCGATGTCGACGCCCCAAGGAACTGATGCTGCTGGGACTGACGATGGGTCAGCTCCCAGCAGTGTGAAGAAGAAGGGCCGCTCTTCTGCGACGAAGAAGAGGACCCTCGAGGAGAAGAGGGGGCCGCCGCGCGACCGTAGCACCAGCTGCTCCGGGTGGGGGTCCCTCCTCTCCAGCGATTCGGAGGAGGAGGTGCCGGTCAAGACGGTGCGTACGCGTCTCGACGCGTACAGAAGGCGGCCGCCAACTCCTCCTCCGTCATCGGTCCAACTGTCCCAGCGAAGTCGCCGGGAAATCGGTGGGCCGCCCGCGCGGGAGCTTATGAGCGTTTTTGCCCGCATGAACGCGGCCATGCGGGGCAACAGAAACGTGGCGGGGAGGAAGAAGATTGTGGCTTCACTGGTGGATGAAGCCCAATCTTCCCTCAACAAGCTCCTCGCGCGGAGTGTCACCAAGGAGGAGGCGAGGCTCCGGAAGCAGGTGACGAGCCTGGAGGTGGAGCTCGCTGCTTCCAGGAAGCAGATGGATGACCTGTGGCTGGAGGTCGCTGACTTGACCAAGGTGGTCAAGGCGCCTCCCGGTCCCATGCTGCCGCCTCCTCCTCCGACGGCTGGACCAGCGCCGAAGACGGCGCCACCGACGGCGCCCACCACGGCGCCCACCAAGGCGCCCACCACGGCGCCCACCAAGGCGCCCACCACGGCAACAACCACGGCGTCCACCAAGGCGCCCACCACGGCGCCCACCATGGCGCCCACCACGGCGCCCAACACGGCGCCCGGATCGCCGCCACAGCCTGTGCCGACTATGGTACAGGTCCTGACGGCGATCGAGAGGCGCCTCGCGGTCCTGGAGGACCGGGCGTACCGCCCTCCGCTAGCACGTCCCGCGTTCTCAAACTCGGTGGCTATTGGCGGTTCTCCCGCTCCAGGACCAAGCGGCACACCCGCTGTCCGCCGCCCCGCTCCGCCCCAGTCCGCTCCAGCGTACCGGTTGCCGGCCGAGACCGCGGCCCAGGCGCGGAAGGCGAAGGGGCGCGGCAAGAAGAGCGGCACCCCTGCCGCCTCCTCTTCCTCTAACGCTCCCGCTGCTTCTTTACATCCCTCCGGACGGGAGGGATGGGAGGTAGTGGGGGCCAAGGAGAGGAAGACGAAGGCCGCCGAGAAAGCGCCCAAGAAAGTGGCCAAAGCCGCCGCGGCGAAGGCGCCGAAGAGGCCCCGCGCTCCTCGCTCCACAGCCGTCGTCCTTACGGTGACGACGGAGGGTGTGGAGAGGGGTGTGGGGTACGCTGATGTCCTGAGGACCGTGAAGTCCTCAATCAACCTCTCAGCCCTCGATATCCAGGGGGTCTCCGGTGCAAGACGACACGCACCGGGGCTCGCCTCCTCGAGGTCTCCGGCGCCTTCAGCGGCCCTAAAGCTGACGCCCTAGCAGCGCAGATTAGGGACGCGCTGGATGCAGAAGCCGTCCGCGTCACCAGACCCCCCAAATGCGCTGCATTGCGCATCACGGGTTCGGATGACGCGGCCACGACGGAGGAAGTAATCTCCGCCGTCGTGGAGGCGGGCGGCTGCCCCCATGACCAGGTGAAGGCTGGAGACATCTCCTTCGGCTCCACTGGTCATGGGATGACAGTCGTCCAGTGCCCCGTCGCGGCGGCACTGAAAGTGACGGACAGACGAAGCCTCCTCGTAGGGGGCTTCCTAAAGGCGCAGGTGCACCTCCTTCGTGCCCGGGAAACCAGATGTTTCCGGTGCATGGTGGTGGGGCACGTTGGAGTGCAGTGCACAGCGGAAGTCACCGTGGGCGATCGGTGCTTCCGCTGCAGCCGGCCCGGTCACAAGGCAAGTGCCTGTGATGCCCCGCCTCGCTGCTTTAGATACGAGGCGGAGGGCAAAACTGCGGACCACCGGGTCGGCAGCACAACCTGCGCCGCCTCGAGGCCAAAGCCTCGTCCGTCCGCTGAGAGCGGTGGGGGTGCCGCTAATGCACGGCCAGATGTTTCTCGGCGGGATGCTGATATGGACGTCCATTAATGTCAGACGCCCATATCCGTATCCTGCAAGTGAATTTGAACCGCTGCCGCGCTGCTCAGGATCTTCTGTACCAAAGCATCCGGCAGTGGTCCATAAACTTGGCCGTGGTCGCCGAGCCGTACTACGTCCACCCGGGAAGCCCGGTGGACGAGGACGGCTCGGCCTGTTTTATCTTCGGGGGGTCCGCCGCAGACAACTCGCGCCTTGCTATCATTGCAAGGGGCCGCGGGTGTGTTGCGGCGGAATATGATGGGTTGGCAGTCGTGGCCACCTACATCTCGCCGACACTGGACGAGACTCAGTTTGAGCTATGGCTCACTGAGCTCGACATCGTCTTCGCTACGTGCCGTCCTCGCCCTGTCCTGCTCTTGGGAGACTTCAACGCCTGGAGTGAGGCGTGGGACTCCCGGGAAACCAGGGGCAAGGGGAGGCTTCTTGAGGACTGGACCAGAACACGTGGTCTTGAGGTCCTCAACCGGGGGAATGTCGCCACCTTCTGGCGGCGGGGGACCAGCTCGGTCGTGGACGTATCGTTCGCGACCTCTGCCCTCGCCGCCCGTATTACTGGCTGGCACGTGGAGGAGGGTGAGGAGACGCACTCGGACCATCGGTACATCCGATTCGATGTCGTCCCCCCACCTGACCTCCTACAGCCGGTAGAAAAGCCCCCGGATCCGCGTTGGGAACTTCATCATCTGGATCGGGAGGCTCTCCTGGAGGCATCCATCGTGCAGGCCTGGATTCCGGCACCGGACCGGCCTGCCGATGTGGATGTCGAGGCGGAGTGGTTCAGGAGAGCCATGTCGCAAATCTGTGATGCGGCGATGCCTAGGGTTACACCCAGACCGGCAAGGAAGCAGGTGTACTGGTGGTCGCCGGAGATTGCACAGCTGCGCGCAGCATGCATCTCCGCCCGCCGCCAGTACACCAGGTTTCGCCGGAGGCATCGCCGCCCAGACGACGCGGCAACCCGAGAGGCGGAGCTTTATCAGGCTTACAGGGAGGCTAAAGGTAATCTCCAGGAGACAATAAAGCGGGCCAAGACGGCGGCCCGCGAGGAGCTCCTGGAGACCCTGCAGCAGAACCCATTGGGGCGCGCGTACCTACAGGTCAGGGAGAAACTCCGACCTAGGGCGCCCCCACTGACCCAGAGTCTCCAGCCGCAGCAGCTGGAGCGGGTCATGGGCTCCCTGTTTCCGACGAGCGCGGAGGAGCACGTCCCTCCCGCATGGCTCCGTCTCTGCCCGACGCGGATAGCATCAGTGAAGACGACGTACCCGAAGTCAGGGTGGGGGAGCTAGGTGCGGCAGTACTCCGGCTTAAACGCCGGAAAATCACTGCCCCCGGACCCGACGGCATTCCTGGCCTTGCATGGGTCCTGGCCCTCGAAGAACTCGGGTCTCGACTGATGGGGCTCTTTAGTGCATGCCTCGAAAGGGGCCAGTTTCCCAAGGTGTGGAGGACGGGTAAACTGGTCCTGATTCGTAAGGCGAGGCGGCCGGTGGACTCACCGTCCGGATACCGGCCGATCGTGTTGCTCGACGAGGTGTGTAAGGTCTTTGAGCGAATTATCGCGGAACGCCTCGTCGAGCATCTCTCGACGGTGGGGCCAGACCTGGCGGACAACCAGTACGGTTTCCGTCGGGGACGCTCCACCGTGAGCGCGATCATGCGCGTCAAGAGCCTGACGGAGGAAGCAGTCTCGCAGGGCAAGGTGGTGGTGGCGGTGTCTCTTGACATCGCCAACGCGTTCAACACCTTGTCATGGAGCTGCGTTAGGGAGGCGCTCGTGTATCACGAAACGCCTCTCTACCTCCGTCGTATTGTCGGGGCCTATCTCTCGGAGAGGGCCATAGCTTTCCCCAGCTGGCTCGGGCCAGCTTGGCGAGATGTGTCGTGCGGTGTTCCGCAGGGGTCGGTCCTGGGGCCGCTTCTGTGGAACATCGGCTACGACTGGGTGCTGCGGGGTGCGTTGCCTGAGGGCGTCGGCGTAACGTGCTACGCTGACGATACCCTCGTCACGGCGCGGGGTGCAACGTACCAGGAGGCAGCACTCAAGGTCACGACGGGTGTTGCTCAAGTCGTGGGTCGGATACGGCGGCTGGGACTGGAGGTGGCCTTGCACAAGTCCGAGGTTCTGTGTTTTCACAGACCTCGGAACGGTCCACCTGAAGGTTCCAGCATAGATGTGGGAGGCGTTAGCATCGGCATCAAGCCCTCGATGAAGTATCTAGGGATCGTACTTGATAGCCGATGGAACTTCGGACCACATTTCCGAAGTTTGGTCCCCAAGGTGACCAAACTTCGGAAATAATGAGGAGGACGGCGGGATCGCCACCCGTCGTCCTTACAGAAGCAGGCTAGAAGGGTTGCGTGCTGCGGGGTCTTTGCCCCATAGCACGCAACCAGATTCACTCACTGACGCGGGATAAAACCCTACCCCAACGACGCGGGATTCTCATCCCGACCCAACCCCCGCAGAGACCACAGAGGTGGTCAAAGTCCGCCGGGCGCCACTGGAAATACGTTCTGCTTGTAACCAGAGACGCCCGGCAACGGACGTTAGAGCGGCCGTGACCTTGGTCGCGGAACTAAAAAAAAATAAAAAAAAATACGACACCATACCTGTAGAAAATATCCAAGCAAAATAATTCCGTAGTTTCAAAGTTCCGTAGTACTCGTATATATTTACACCTTACTTAATGGCTTTCGTCTACATGTAAACAAACATAGGTATGTGTAGGTACCTACTTCCATTTTAATAAGCGGATAGCTGCAAGCCATTTTTCGTCAGATACAAAATTCTAATATTAGCGTCTCTTTACATTTTGGAGGTGGCTATGTTTGTGAGACACAATACTCATTTGTTTCCTCAACTAATGGATAAAGTAAAGAGAAATCGTCGGGACAATGGTCATCCGGCGAACACGGCGCTTCTGCATAAAAGTATAGTTTGCATGGCACCATTAATCTATAATAAAGTTTCTATGAATGTAAGGCAATTGAACACAGCCCAGTTCAAAAATGCTCTTAAAAATATTTTAATTGAAAAATGTTATTATAATATTATTGACTTCTTTGACTTTGACATTGTAAATTCTCTTTTTTTTTTTTTTGTTTGTGTAATTTTAATTGTAATAATACCTATTTTATTGTACCTGATATTGAATACTATATTATTATATTGCTGACATTTAATTAACTATACTTATCTGTAATAATCAAAAAACTACTTATAATATTTGTATCCCATATTTTTTGGCTAAGCATGTTGATACAAATCTTTAAAAATATCTGTGACACCTATGCATTTAACGCTGTTGTGATACACATAACACATGTTTTACAAATAAATACATCTTTATCTTTATCTTTATCTTTATCTTTAAGATATAATAATAAAATGATTCATAATGCTACTAGTTACTACTTGGACGATCCATGGTACCTTGTACTGCTAATGTGCAAACCAGAGAACTGGTGCCCATTGTGCTGTGGCGGGGCAACCCCACAGTCTAAACCGCTATTTTTGAGGTATTATCATAAAGTTGAACACCGACCTTTAAATTATATTACTCTCTTACATACTTATTTGTTGGATACTGTTCGAGTTTTTGTTGAACACTTTAACAAAGTATCGTATTATGTACCAGGGTGGTTTGAGTTCGTAACAGGCGCAAAGTATCAGGCGTAGGCATTATTAAACAATATTTGCGTAAAGGATAATTAAATTATGAACCAGGTTTTGCAATTTTTGGTTTAAAATAATAATTAACAATATCAAAGTCAAGAGTTGAAATTAAATCACAAAATATCTCGTATGTTTTTGTATTGAAGCTTTATTAAATTTATGTAGAACGTACTAAATCCATACGTCTTTCTCTCTGTAGGGATATACAGAGGTGTTTTGTACGTACAGTTTGACGTAGAGGCAGAGAGAGAAGGTATAAGGTTGTAAAACTCATCAGAACATTCTCTATTGGAAAAGTGTGCGGTATTAGGGTATTTTAGGTGGGTACCTACTGGTTAAGTTGTATTTGACTCTTTACATTTTCGTGGTTTCTTTATGAACCCTCTTATATCCACTTTAACATTTTAATAAATAAATAATCTAAGCTCGGACTGCAGAGTTCTATTTAGTGGTATGTAACGCTGTCCTTCGTGTTAGGAGTTTGGTCATGAGCTTTCTATTGTGCCCGGTAACGGCAATAGGCTTGCCCCTATTACGTAGGTCCTCAATAACTACACCTTTGGGAAAACACATTTCACATTCCTGATATATACATACCTATATAAAACAATTTCCATAAAATGGTTACAACAAAATCTTGTTAATTTACAGCCTTCAAAACGAAATATTAAATCGCATAAATTCCCTTACAATACATTTATTCACATAAAAATACCTAATTACCAAAACGTAACATTCTTTTTACAACACCCAGTATATTTCACAATAAAAACTTAATTTAACATAGTAAAAAATGCAATTTTTACTCTCCAATCGTCCGCCTTAAACTTTCCAGCGAGACTCGTTTCTTACAAGTTATGAGAGCAACGAGGGGAATATTGGAATTTATTTTTATGAACCCGGATCTCCAACCGAGTTAATCTGTTAATATTGAACATTTTCCCCACAAGAGTAAACCTATCCTGAGCTTAGAGTGAGACAAAACATATCAACCCTGTCCTATTCGGGGAAATATGTGACGCTATTACATTTAATATCTTCAACTCAAAATAATCTTTACTTGCGCGTAGTGCATCTATCGAAAGACAAGGCTCTGGTTAAGTCACAGTTCACGAAAAGAGCAATAGGTTCAACAATATTACTGCGAAATGAAAATCTAATATGCTTCTCTTATATTAGACAGATTCTAATATAAGATCAACAACTTCAGGGTCCAAGTCGTGGCCAAATGTGGACGTAATGAACGACTTCCAGGGATAAAGACGACATGACGGACGTGACGTGAAACTACACGTTTGAACATCTTTGACAGTACCTACTGTAAATCGAAACCGGTCAAGCTATTACCTTCTTAATAATACCTAATACAAATGTCGAAAGCATAGACCATATTAGAAATACATGATTTTGTGAGTTGTGTGAGTATTCAAAGATAAAAAAACATTACTTAGGCTCAAGTTTTTAATAAATAAATCTCAATTTCTTGGCAGGTTGATAATTTATATTGAGCGTAATAAATACAACGTTAAAGTACGCAGAAACTGATTTATACTCGTATTATGAAACATACTTTAAGTTATAAAGTCTTATTGACATTAAATCACTCGCTGAATTGCACATCTAACACGTCACGAATATATTCTAAAATAAATTACTGCAAATCACTTCAAGATAATCAGATTATTGTTTTGCTAGTTTTCATTTATACAAAGAAATTTAATGATCCACTCATGAATAATGAAATAGATATTGAAATTCCGAATATTTAACTGCCATTTGTAACGAGCTATGCATGCTTTACTATAATAAAAGGATCAGTTCGGCTAGCGAATTATAGATATTAATATACTTAATATATTTTCAATAAACGAAGCCTTGATTATGTAAAAAGTATTATAATATGTCATCGAAACGAAGAGTCCATTCTAAAAGTGGATAGACTCGGCTATTCATAGTTAAATATCGTCTATTGTGTAAGTTTTTAGGCAGTTTGTAATGTTCGTTTTCAGAATCTCCATTACTTATTTACCATATATTTATCATTTGTTGTTATGACTTTTAAACTTTTTACAAAAGAAGTTTTATATTTCTAAAGTCCATCTACAACGTCGCGACAGCACGTAGCTATCAGTGTCATCCCGAATTCTGCTGGGCGCCCCTACCGGTGCCACATCTACGGTGGCCGCCTGACACCTCTACACGGCGGAGGTGCGACTTCGCTGCAGCTTGCCTCACCAGAACCTTCTACCAATCTAACGAACACCGTCTACTAATCAATAAATTTATTGATATTTCCTTCCCTGTTTTCATTCTTCTAAACGTCTTACGACATATTGTGTATTTTATAGTTATTTAAACTTTCATGGTCAGTATTATCATCAACATTAGATACAATTAGATAGATAACCGGGATATTTACCATGCATTGTTTTCTTGATATTCCTACATTTCGGCACTGTTACGAGTACAAGCACCATGACCACGGAAAATCTGAAAAACTCATGAAAACAATACATGGTAAATATCCCAGTAAGTATATCTATTGTTATCCAGTGTAAAAAATCCTCTAGCGTGAATCCGTCTTGTATCTCATTCATAGTTTTGTTTCATTTTCGCATTGACAGAGGGCATTATAAAATAATAATAAATTATATACTTATTTGGGTAGCCATAGGTCTTTATGAACAAGGTGACACTATTCACGCAGAAACAGATCATCATTCCTGAAGAAGTAGACATAATATACATGTAAAATATCTATTGCTGGAATTGTGTAGTCTTATCGTAGGATTGCACACAGTATCGTCCTAGAGGTACGCGTAGAGTGCTATCGTGACTATGGATAGTAACAAAATGCACGATGCAGCGTTATCTACGCTTTTATGTGCTACATGTGAATATAACGCATCAACATACTAAACAAAAAAAAAGATAGCGATGACATTTGTCTCCGCATAAGTTTAGTTATCTTAACAGTTTTACTTAAAATCTTTATGTAAAGCTCTTGTACCATAACAGAATGCATTTTATGCGTTAAGTACATTTTATTGGTCACACGTAATTGAGGACGAATTTAACATCACGAACTTTAATTTTGCTAGAGTTTGTTTAATAGTAGGTGTTAGGTACCACTTGCAGAATTTGTCCGATGCCAAAATATTTATTTGTTTATTTTCCCAACGTAGTAGAGGTCGGCTTTCCAGTCTAACTGCGATTTGGCTGAACTTCGTTATTTCACGTTAAGCGACTGCCATCTGACCTCCACAACCCATGGGCGATATCGAAGTTCTGTAGTTAGACCGGTCGGATTCTTGATTTAGGGCTCCAGCTACCCTTAACGACTGCCATAGATGTTCGTATGACAACCGGGACCGTTGGCTTAACGTGCTCTCCGAGGCACGGAGGGGTCTCGGTATCTTAAGAAATGGTCACCCATCCTAAATCCGGCCTGACTAGGTGTTGCTTAACTTTTGCAATGTGTTAACATTGTCGGTTACCACTAGTCCACGAGCTTCTTAATATTTATTACCAGTAACTTGTAATTAACGTACCTACGTATTTTTTTCGTTCATTTCTTCATAGCAATAGTAAGTTGCTAGTTCCCAGAAACAACTAGTTTTCATAATACGTATATGTTTAAACTTAACAGGGGAATTATCTAGTACTGAAGGTTTGATCAAAATCTCAACGTTCTATTATTTAACAGTATTCGTAGAGCTTTATCACTTGTATGTAATTACCAATGAGCGAATAGATACCGAATAGAACTATTCAAATTTACAATTCTAGTCCATTCCTCTTATTTTTATCGGATGATTATTGGTTACTACAGTGCCAGAGTTGCTCAATCAAATAGTACTAAGCGACGTATCAAAGACTTTCAACTAACCTTTTTCCGTCAGGCGCCAAAGATAGATACGTTTCCATTTTGTTCATTCGCAGCCAGTACATTTGTAGCTAAGCGTAGGTATTCATACGAAAGTTGCGGATGTTGTGTGGAGGGTTACGTCCGATGGGAGCGGACTAGCGGACAGTGGCTAAGTGGTTTGTCGGAGGTCGTTCCCGTGATGAATTACACTACCGTCTCATTTAATCTTGACCTTAACGATTTGCTTACAACAACATAATAGCTACCTACTGCGCAATAAGAAGTTGCCGTCCTAGTCTTCTTTTGTCTCTGTTTATACTAAATCAAATTTATTTAACGTATTAGTTTAAATTAGGTGCTATAAGACAACAACGCAGATACATACATAGCAACTGCTGTTGGACGAGGCTCCGGCAATACATCTAAATTGTTCGCAAACGCCAATAGGCTCGCTCCCTATTGAAACAACCCGTTGTGATTTTTTCTGTACCTATCTATTTGTTTCGTGCAGAAGAGACAGTCCTTAGAAGTTGACGTTGACTTGACGTCGTTGAAGATGAAATACGTGTCAATGGACTGACAAAAGTATAAATAGGAGAACGCTGCTACGTAGTACTATTCCATACTTAGTCTGTGGCGCTACTATTACCGGGCTTAACGCTCAAATTTAAATATGTTATGCGATTTATTCATAAAACGAGCATCGAATTGTTACATTAAAACATAGTTTGAAAACGTAGTCTGTATGATTATTAGGGAATTGTAGTTAAAACTTAATTGATTATTTTAATGAGCCATTATTAAGTGATTTACTGAAGCGCAAAATTGTTATTCGTGTAGCAGATATCTTCCTAAAGTATGTAAGTGTAGGTATCTAATGAAGATAATATTATGACATAGGTAATCGCAATAATTAAGCAACGACATAAATTTGAATGTATGTATTTTTATTACACCACTTACTATAGTGTATTCTTAAAAAAAAAAAAAAAACCGCCGGGCGCCACTGGAAATACGTTCTGCTTGTAACCAGAGACGCCCGGCAACGGACGTTAGAGCGGCCACGGCCTCGGGCCGCGGAACTAAAAAAAAAAAAAAAAAGTGTATACGTAAACGGATGTCATATTAACTAGCTGTAATCCAGGGTCTGTCTACCTGCCTTTCGCAAAAAAGGGTCCGCTTACCTGGTTAACACTACCTCTAGTTAACAACATTACCTGTTTATAACATTTGGTGCTGTCAATACGTCTGGGATCCAACTCATGTTAATGTATAAATTAAAATTTATTTTTTAAAATAAGCCACACGTATTAAGTCAAGGGGTATTGGCTATTAATGCAAAAAGCAGTACGATGTCCGCACCATAACGTTATATCGGATTTACCGAATGACGAAATGTGGATTTTCGAAAAAGTATATGTCGAAAAAAGTATATGTCGCAGAATACTATTTATAAGTCAAACTAAGTAGAGCTTGTGTGCAAGCTTGTTGACTGCTTTGGTGGCGTGGTCGGTAGTGCACCCGCTTTTGACGCCGGAGGCTCGGGTTCGATTCCCGGTCGGGACAAACTTTGTGTTACGTTTGTACCGAAGTCTGGATGTTTCCTATGGATAATATGTATGTATTTACAAAAAAAAATGTATAAAAGTATTTATATCAGTTTTTCTGTACTCATATCACAAGCTCTGCTCAGTTTGAGATTAGATGGCGTTGTGTGCATTGTCCTAACATGTTATTTATTATTTATTTATAACTAAATATACTTATGATAATAGTCATTTTTTCTAAATGTATACCTAATAAATTTTATAGAAATATAAAAATTCCGCTACAAACGTGGAATTTATTTTTTTCTTCCTGAGACAACCTGAGACTTTCACACCACATAGGTACAGATTCTTTTATTTTTATTTTGGAGTCGCCATAGTGACGCTGCCTGCCTGATGGAAAGCCATGGCAACATCTAGGGAATGGAGGGCACTTTTTCATAACACACATCACAATCGAAAAGTAGAGTAGCCGAACGTTTCGGACACAAGATTGAATACACCGTTACGTTCAACGGACATCCCTAAAATATTACTAGTGGTAGCTCTATGATCGAACAGTAGACCTCGCGAACATTAAAAACATGCCTCCCATTTCCCACTCCCCAATATAAAAAAAACACACTAAATATATATGTTTCTAGTAAAGGAATACTTGTGTCAAGTTTCGTCGAGATCGGATAATAAATGGGGCCACTAGTCCTGAAAAACATTATAATAATATGTTGTTTGACCTTATTACCCAATTTTCCCCCCAATCTAAAATGGATGAAAATAGGGCTTACGATGAAAAAATTGTATTAAATCAAGGAACACTTGTGCCAAATTTCGTAAAAATTGGATAAATACTGTGGCTGCTAGCCCGGAACACACATACAGACAGACAGACAGCCGGAAGAAAGCAAAATTGTCCAATCTTGAAATGTAGACGCTTCGCTCGCTCGGTCAAATAGGCAGTATGTAGAATTATCAACATTATGTAAGAATAGATAGTTATTAGAAATATAAATGTTAACACTATGTAAAGCATAGACCAACGCGGTCGTCGTATACGCTGTCGTGATGTAAAGGAACGAACCGATTTTATCATTTGAGAAAGCACATGAGTGTGTTATTGCTTTACGAGACAGCTACGTTGCCTACAGTTGCGGAAAATCAATCCTGAACATTTACACATCGATACGTTTCCCTGTTACTTGCCTATTATTTACTTCCACACAGTCGGGCGCAACATAGAAATATTATAGGTAAGTAAAATTAGATGAAATGTTATAGGTAATATGAAATTGACGTTATCGGAAATAGCAATATTAATTTCAAATATACACCCTGCATATCCTTGCTGCATGAATATCCTTATCCAAACACTAGCACCTTCATTGACCCTTCTACTCTTCGCATAGCTGTCGGTCTCCGGTTAGGCGCCCAAGTGTGTGTAGAGCACAATTGTGTTTCGTGTGGAGCTGTTGTGAATCGATATGGTCATCATGGACTTGCTTGCCTTTAGAGTGCCGGTCGCCTTTCCCACCACGCTGCGCTCAATGACATCCTGAGACGGGCTCTTGCCACCGCCAGCGTTCCTGCAATCCTGGATTCCCAAATCATGCGCGACGATGGCAAGCGGCCCGACGGGATGTCTCTTGTACCCTGGAGGATGGTGCGCGCTCTTGTATGGGACGCCACCTGTGCCGATACTCTAGCGGCGTCCTACCTCCGGGCTACAAGTAAACGAGCCGGCGCGGCGGCCGATAAGCGGGAACAAATAAAGGCAAGCAAATATAGTAGTCTCGGCACTCAATATGAGTTCGTCGCATTTGGTGTCGAGACACTAGGCCCATGGGGCCACGGTGCGCATCAGTTCTTCACGGAACTCACGCAAGCGTCTGAGGGAAGATACTGGGGATCCCCGCGCAGGCAGTTTTCTCGCGCAAAGACTCTCATTGAATTCAGCGCGGGAATGCTGCCTGTGTTATGGGCACTCTGCCTAAGTCTCCCTTATTGAGCGGAGTTTACGAAGCTTTTTCTTAGGCGACTCGTGTATTTCGTTCGTGATAGAACTCCTACTAAACGACGGCACCGATCTTTTTAAAATTTCGCATGGCCATCACCGTGAGTGCATATATCTGAATTCATAAAGATCGGTCCAGTCGTTTAGGAGTTCGACCCGGATCGACAAACTCAGCTCAATTATTGCAACAGCAGAATGCATTGCATACCTAGTTTATTTTAGTTTTTAGTTTTAGATAGTATAGTTTGTAGTTTGTTTAGGTTTTTCTTAGTTTAATTTTCCTGTTCCTTGTATTCATGAAATATGACATTATACTTATGATTTAAGCAGATATTGATTGGTTTAAGCAGATATTGTCTGTCTGATCTATCTAAATATACACCCACATCCTATGATAAGTAAATACTCGTACAAATATTATGAGTATAACATGTCTCTGCCCACATCCCAGCCATCAGGTTCGTTTGACTGTGATGTAATTACACCACAGACTGATATAATATTTATGATTCAATCAATTCATAATGACTGATTAGGTCGTATTATAATAGATATCATAAGAACATACTTAGTACAAAACAAAGTCTGTCCGTCCCTATTATATTATATGTAGGGGAGACCAGGTATGAAAGTAACAATTTTACCTTTTTGCGCCTTTACTCTCAGACCACTTGGAATTTATAAATTTATTTGTTGGTGTATATGATAGATTGGCTTTTCAACTTTGTTTTAACACTAGCTTCAATTTGACTGGTATCACAGATTGAGGCAAATACTAACTTTTAAAAAATGTGGAATCTGTTACAACCATCCCAACCCCTAGGGTTGGTTGTAACAATGCAAGGGGATAGTTGTAACATTGTATGTCTACCTGTTTGTGTGTCTGTTTATCTGTAAATAACAAAAAAGTTACATTAATAATCAACTTATTTTTAATCAGCATTTTAATATTTAAATCTTCTTAAGTAATTAATCAACTGTATCAAAAAATAGATCTTAATCAGATAAACAATTATGGCACACATAGCTAATAATGTTTTTGGTGCAGCTTACATGAGCCTACAGCTGGCATTGCACTCATTGATCATCACTCATTGTTTGAAAAGAGTTTCACGCATACTAAACAGAAGCAATCTTCGCTGTCTGAGTTAACACTTTCTCTAACTCTTTTGGCATCTATTTTGTTCTTAAGTATTTTCTTTAGTTTCCTCTGAATAGTTTTCTTGATAACTGGAGCGTTTGACGTTGTCTCTTTAGGAGTTTGTAAAATGAACTTTTTAACTACTTTTGATTGAATTGTCTTTCTTCTTCTTCTTCTTCAATTTCAAGCTTGTTGGGAGTGTCAGTCATTATTACTGTGTGTCTACCTTTTCTTCCATTCCTTCCTTTCCATTATTCTTCTGGGGTTCTGCTTTTGGCAAAGGCTTTACGTCGTAGGGGCTAAATGATAATGATATTGGTATGAGATGAAATAAAATAAAATTAGAAGGAGTCTTTTGTAGAAATGGTGATGCTTGCAAATCAGGAGAACCTACTCGTAATGGTAATGAAGATGGTGAGTTAAGCACACGTTGTATCTTCATCGTTGTCATCTGAAATATTTTGTGTGTATAATGGTGATGATGAACTAGGTGTTGCTTCAATCAGACGACTTGTTGATAGTATCGCGTCCGACTGCTCAAAATCCATAATTTCTACAGTAACTAAACTTCTGCTGGTCGTTCGTTTATGAATGTTAGGCATTCTGGAATAAGAAAATAAGTTTTTAGTGCTTGAAAATAAATTAATATGTACAATAAAATATGCTATGAGATATCACGACCATAATCGGGATAAAAGTAACAACTTGTTACTTTCATACCTACGCATAAATTTTCCCGAATTCGACAAACACTAGCTCATAACCCAAAAAAATCATTAGAAAGTTACCGTTTGGTATAGTAATATATAAAGACAAATAGTTATGTTATTTAAATTATACATAACCCGCCAGCTAAAGTTGAGCATAATAAAAACATACACACTTGAAAAATAAGATCGAAACTTACTTTTGAGATGTTTTTGCGGGATCGACTCGCTTCGTCCACAACTAAACGGTTCAGCGCCGTGAGCACTACTGAGGTGATGGGCGGTGTCAAATGGCACTTACCGGTGATACAGCCATCCAATATAGTAAAGTACAGCCAATATAATTCGTTCGAAAATTCACTTGTTACGTTCACCCCGTGTTACTTTTATACCGGGTCTCCCCTATGCTTATATGTTCAAAACTACCCAACGGATTTTAATGCGGTTTTCACCAATGGATAGACTAGTTCTTGAGGAAGGTTTTAGTACAAAATTTGTTAAGCAGGCAAAGCCGCGGGCGTCTACTAGTTAGGTATATAAATTAAGTTGTGACATACTATTACTAAATATTAATATATTCAGAGGTATTTGTACCATAGAGATAAATACGTCCATGATTTGTACCCACTTGTATCTAGAGAACGAAAGTAATAAGGTATCTAAACCAGCGCATACACACGCAAATCTGCGTAGGCTTGCAACCACATGACCTCCTATCATTGTTTAGTGCCTGAAATTTAAATCTATTTTTTATTTAATATTTTTGGACATTGTCACACAACATCATCAAGCCCAAACTAAGCTATAAGCTTGTGCCATAGCACAAGCTTATGGGTCTAGACAACTGATGAAAATACTAATATATTTCTAAATACATACACAATTATACATAGAAGACACACAAACTCCGAACCAAACATTTGTGATTCACACAAAATTTGATTCGATCCGAAGATCAAAACGGGTCAAAAGCCGATGCACTCTGAACTACTTCAGAGCCAAAGTATTTGTACAAAGTACCTACGTATAATTATTATGTACAGTTTTAATAGTTTATTTATTAAAATTAATTTGTAATATTTGTCACCAATATTTTACCCACCTTAAAGTTTGTCTCTCTAAATACCTGTCCATCCTAAGGTTGCCTGTAAGATATTGCTTTTAGCGATAAGGCCGCCCTTTGTACATCCTGTATTTTTGTATCCTAAGATTTTTTTAATTGGTGTAAGTACATTAAAGTTTATTCAATTCAATTCAATTATTCAATACGTACGGACTCTGAATGTGACCGTAACCGTCCCGAACTAAATCTCGGAAAAATTCAGTCACAATCCTTCATCACTTATATATGAGGAACAAGTACTTACTTTATTAAAATCGTAAGATGATCCCTTTGCGAATAACTTTTTTTATTTTCATATATAACCACTAGATCAAAAGTGAAAGTAATCTGATCCTCTGTAACTTAGCAACTTAAAAAATATTTTAAAAACTTTTTAACGAAGGTTAAATAGGGTTGGCGCCTTCTCACGGTTTAGCACTTCATGGTTTCATGAACAAAAATTAATGAATTAAAGAAATAAAATACAACACAGTAATAGTAATTATTATTACTATTCATCATTAGTATTATTATTCAGCTACATAATTATCACAATATAAATTGCCTTGGCTCAGTCCGCGTGTGAGAATGATTTCCTTGTTACCGATTCCCGGGAACCTGTTATCGGGATTTGTTGTTGGTGGTAGTATTAAATATCTCCCAAGATTTCAATCTACCTCCGTACTAAACTACATTATGACTTGTCTTAGTGGTCAAACAAGTAGAGATTTTCTAAGAGTAATTTATAAATTAATATTACATCAAGTTTTTTTACATTTCTAGGCTTTTATATTTGCGACAATAAAATATATAATTGCTAAACATAACATTTTTATTACACCCAATTGACAGTAAAATCTTAACGCGCGCATTGTAAAAATGCAATTCTGCTTTTTAATCTAGCGCCTTAGGAAATGTTTCTACGAGAAATGTACGGAAAGTCGAGTGGATACAATTTTTTTTTATGCTGATGGACTATTAACAAAGTCTTGAGTTGGAGAATGTCAGTCTCAATGTCCAAGGTATCACATAACCTTAATCCACAGAATAACCTATGAGTTAATCCATGAAATGGTCAAGCTTTATGCAAATTCCTATCCGAATCTACTTGATGATCGCGTAATTGAGTAACTCTCATCCAAACATATTCACAAACTTTTATATATAAGTATAAGTAGAATTTTCCAAACGCGCAGCGCTTGTTGCATAATATCCCGTCATAATTCTTGTGCATGAACCAATGCAGAATAAAATGGAACCTATACATAGGTACGAATAGCATCTCGTTATTTTAATAATTGCGTGCTTGACTCACTACAGCATTTATTATGCGAAGGAATTGTGATATGAGGTATAAATAGTTATAAGAAGGGAAATATAACACATGTATATCACGATTCTGGAGGAATATTATGTAGACCCAAGGGAGTGAAAGGTGAAGTATGAGTACCTATTAGTGCTAACTGTTTCTTAGTACAATAAAGCAGAAGGCATGAACTTCAATTTATACGTCAATTTTGCCAGTGATGACTTCTCCTCAACCTAAAGGTTTAACTTATCTACACTACACGCTTCACCAGTTCTTTAGTTTATAAATTACCTAATCGATTTCAATCTGACGTCAAAAGTTTCTAACTAAATTAGTCGTCAGCTAAGCTTAACTTTTCAAAGCTCACAGTGTAATAATATACCCTTATAATAATTATTATTCGTACGTAGTAAAATTGAACGGAGTTTCATAATCATAAGGCATAATGTGAGAACATTTTACAATAACATTTTGCATAATTTACTTTACGTATCTACCGCTTGGCGTGCCGAAACTTTAATATTTAATTATTACTTCTTAGCACGACTTCATACGCTAAGTAATTTTGATACGCATTGTACATAATAATTAAAAGCCACATTCAGTTACTTTCCATTACGGGCCCTAAATTGTTTATAGCACATTTACTCTACATATATGGGAAGAAGGGGCATATCGGGGACGCAAGGCACCACGGGGCCACCTATATACATGTACAAGCAACTGGACAGACTAGGCGCGTGTTGTGCACCGCATCGCTGCTATAGATGCGAGGTGGAGGGCAAGATGGGGGACCATCGGGTCGGCAGCCGTTCCTGCGCCGACTCGAGGCCCAAGCCTCGTCCGTCCACTGGGGGCAGTGGGGGTGCCGCTACTGCGCCGCCGGTTCGCGGCGGCATGCTGATATGGATGTCCATGAATGGACATCCATATCCGCATCCTGCAAGCAACTTGAACCTCTGCCGCACTCCTCAGGATCTTCTGTACAAGAGCATCGCGCAGTGGTCCATAAACCTGGTCGTGGTCGCCGAGCCGTACTATGCCCACCCCGGGAAGCCTGGTGGCCCAAGACGGCTCGGCTTGCATCTTTGGGGGGTCCACCGCACACACCTCGCGCCATGCATTTATTGCAAACGGCCGAGGCTGCGTTGCGGCGGAGTATGAATGGGTGGCAGTCGTGGCCGCATACATCTTACCGAACAACATCCGGGGATGTTGTTCGGTAAGATGTATGCGGCCACGATGAGAATGCTCAGTATGAGCTATGGCTCACAGAGCTTGACGTCGTCTTCACTGCGTGCTGTCCTCACCCTATCCTTCTCCTGTTAGACTTTAACGCGTGGTCTACGGCGTGGGGCTCCTAGGAAACCAATGGCAGGGGGAGACCGTACTAATATAAATATCGCCACCTTTTGGCCGTCGGGGGTCAGCTCGATCGTGGACTTAACGTTCGCGCTTACCCTCGCCCGCTGTATTATAGGCTTGTGCGTGGTCCTCCACGGTGTGGGTGTGGAGACGCATTCGGACCACAGATATATACGGTTCAAAGTCGTCGTCTCACCTAACCTTTCACAGCCGGTACCGAATCCCTGGAACCCCGTTGGGCACTTAAGAGTTTAGACCGGGAAGCTCTCCTGGAGGCATCCATCGTGTAGGCCTGGATTCCGGCGCCGGACACGCCTGACGACGTGTATGAAGTGGTTCAGGAGAGCCATGTCGCAAATCTGCGATGCAGCGATGCCTAGGGTTACACCCGGCCAGGAAGCAGGAAGCAGGTGTACTGGTGGTCGTCGGAGATTGCAGAGCTGCGTGCAGCATGCGTCTCCGCCCGCCACCAGTACACCAGGTTTCGCCAGAGGCATCGTCAACCAGACGACGCCTGGTCGTTGAAGTTTTATTTGGTACCATTAGAGCTAGACGGGACCTCGTTGTGTTTGGTTAGTTTGGTCTAAATAATCAAAGGGTTTGGTACAGATTTGAAATGTAAAATTTTATTTTTTGTTGTGTTATTAAATTGAATTGAAATTGAAAGTTGATATTATGCCTAAATCCACACAAATCCACCAACATACATAATATGGTAAAACACACCCTTAATCCAGTTATGTAAATCAATTCGACTGAAGCCGCAAATCTGTTTTGTTAGTTTTATATACAAAGCGGATTAATGATCTACCTACTCATGAATAATGAACTAGATATTGAAATAACCTAGCTGTTATAATATGCGATACTCGTGATATTAAATTTTGAAGATAAGGTATTTATTAGAAGGCAATACTTTACTTACTCTACAAGGTGAAGTTTAAGTAACATAATCGAATAATGGAATACTTACACAATCGATATTTAAACCTTAGTTTATTAATAAGGTCAGGTCACACTTAAGCAAAATCACATTTAGATTAAGAACATTTTAACTAGGTGTGCACCTGTGGCGGATGGTTTATTTGACCTCTTTTAAGGTCATATGTATGGCGCGCGCATTATAATATTGGTAATTCTCTCGGTACAACTGTTCAAGTCCTCCTGGAACAGGTTTTTCGGTGAATATTCCTCCGTGGTCACTTCGATGTTTCTGATTTCAGATATATGCACTCACGAGCATGGTCACTGCCACCATACAAAGTTTGAGGAAGATCGGTTCAGCCGTTCAGGAGGAGTATTCGGTCAAGTGAAAACCCTCGGGTAGTAATAGGAGCTTCGTTCGCCTTCGGCTCGCTACAGCTCAATAAGACATCTGTCTTATTAATAAAAAAAACCAATTCAATGCATACTCTTATGTTTACGCCGGAGTAGTTACTTCTAAATGTGATAGTGATTATGTTTATGCATTGATTTGGCCTTTTTTAGTTTTGGAAACGAAAATCTCTTATACAACAGTAATGTCCGTCCGTGAACTACTTTCAACTCGAGAACGGTAAGAGCTAGAGACTCAGTGTAAACGCCAATCGACTGAACATGGTCAAAGACCTCTAAAATGAACTTGACCTTTAACCTCTAATCTCAAGGTCAAGGTCAAAACGAGGTCAAATCGAAAACTGTAATAGTTAGAGACTCAAGACCAGTTGCAATCAACTCAGCATGGTCAATGACCCCTAAAATGAACTTGACCTTTGACCTCTGATCTCAAGGGCAAGGTCAAAACGAGGTTAAATGGAGAACGGTAATAGAGACTCAAGACCAGTTGCAATCATCTCAACATGGTCAAAGACCTTTAAAGTGATGTTGAACTTTTTTTTCTTCTTTCGAAAACTCTAAAATTTATGGCAAGTTCTTGCCATATTTTTAACTTGTTATTATTAAGACATATATGTGTATAGATAATCTTACAATGGTATAGTTTTAAAAAGTGAAAGTAGATAATGTAGAGCTGTAGTAAGTTTTCTCCAAAGATGCCTATTTGGTTGCACAATAATAGTAGGTAAGTGTTTTGAACGAAGGCAACTGCTGATGGTTTTAGAGCTTTTGTATCATATGTCTGAAACCTTAGTAATAAACACAGTTCTTGCTAACATAATATACGTAAGAAGGATACGACCACGTTACACTTCCTCCCGCTAGAGACCATGGCTCGTATCATGGCCTCCGGCGAGAGAGTTGGTTTCTTCGCCCAAACCTACAGCGAGGTTCCGGTGTTGAATCGCCCAAATCGAGCACTCCACCTTTATGCTTGCAACTAGCCTTCCGTTTGAACAATACTTACGCTGTCGGTTGGTATATCGAAGAAAGTAGAAATAATAGAGATGGAAAACTCAACACACAACTCTTATAAAATTACCTTAAATAACCATTCCCCATTTCCATTTCATAACGGTATCACTGCCTAAATATGTAGGCGTACATAAATCTTCGATCAAGTTCATCAGGCATATACATCAAGTGGTTGAGAAATCGGAAGGAGGTGTCGACGTCTCCGTACATTGCGGTGAAGCTACTCACCACCCCACTTTGTTATAGCTACGGAGAATCTATCGCGAACATTTACAAGACGATATATTTTCCTGTTACTTGTTATTTACTTCAACCGAGTGGAGCAGGACATGAAAATATTATAGGCAATATTAGATGAAATATAGGTATAAAAATAATAATATCTTGGTAGTAAAGTATTACTAGGTTACCTATATCTACTACGTTATTGGTAACATTACATCAACACACTTATTACCGTTTCTTATTGTAACCTTTTACATAAATAAAACTTCTACCTATCTGTTTGGGTTCCGATGAAAACATCTACTTAATGATCGCGATGTTTTTTAATCCGCGGACCTAGGCCGCGCCCGCACCTACGTCCATTGCCGAGCGCCTTTGGTAAGCACTAAAAGAATTTCCAGTGGCGCCCGGCGGACCTTGGCCACCTGTGTGGCCGCTGCGTGGTGGTTGGGTTTTACCCCGCATCTTTGGGGTCGGGTTTTATCGCGCGTGGGGTGAGGCCCCACAACACGCAGTCCTTCTAGCCTGCTTCAGTAAAGACGGTGGGTTTCTAGTCCGTCGTCTTCAGGCCCCGATCATGGAGGTTGATGGTCCTGCGCGTAGTGTAGTTCGAAACTCAGCGGGGAGGGTCTGCTCCCTCACCCTACCAGCCACCTCCTTCACGAACATAACCTGCTCGCAGAAGGAAACGGCCGCGTTCCACTGGCTTCCATTAGAAACCATGGCTCGTAGCATGGTCTCCAGCGAGAGGGTATCTTGCGCCCAGGCTCACAACGAGGACCCGGCGCTGCCTCGCCCACGCTGAGCATTCCACCAACGTGTCTTCGCCGGAAACCTCGGAGTGTTGACACGCAGGTGTAACCTCACGAAGTATAAATAAGAAAACAATCAGTGTATTCAACCAAATTTATTTGGGTTCTGTTTCAACCGTAATTCAGAGCAAACATAGATATTTACAATTATACACCTTTAATTTTACATTTATAAAATAGTATTATTTACAAGATATTCATTGAATCGGTAAATTACCTGTGCTTATGAAACTCCCAAAGGACCTATTAAATCTAATTGATCCATGCGACTCCCGGATCACATTAAAATGGTGGCAAATAAAATTAAAGGTTGCCTTTCACAATGGTCACGTTGTATCTTCTGCTCGACTGTCAATCGATATTACTATAAGATTAATGATTGATTGTATGACTTCTTCGCCGGTGTAGGCAGTACCTATAATTTAATGCGTGTTGTGATGCTCCGGTGATGACATGTGTAGAAAATTGGAAAATGTGTAGGTACACCACAAAATACTGAGAATGCTGTCTCGGCGGCGAATTCGCTACCCCTCTACTCCGCTTTGAAACCTCTAGTGTGTGAAAAAGAGTCATCAACAACAATGTTGGGTGGCGATATTTCTCATTAGAAAAATCTACCAAACATCTTACTATCAATAAAATCGTACATGAAACATCAAGCACACGTAACTAAACTAATATCCAAGGGCATAATGTTTCTAACGGCATGCGATAACGAAGGGACGATCATAATTTTCGGGTACAATACCCACCCGTGAATGACGTATTTTGAGGCGGAACAATGAGATAATGATTCGTGAAATCGTAAAGCCTACACTTGTAAAAGTTATTGAACTTACTATGGCTGGCTGTACCCAGATTGGAAGAGCCTATTTCAAATACAAATGGTCACGAATAACTTGAATGTAAGTTTGTCATATCATCAGAACTTCATAATTTTCTTAAAGAAAAGTTTAAAACATTCTTGACCATTCTTGGTAATAAAGTGAATGTACGAGTATAACTACGTAAGCAATAAATAGTACCTAGGTAGGAGTCGGCAATCTTGCCTTGTTCTGGTAGTAAGTAGGTTCTGCTGAGCGAGCCGAATAGCCATTTCCATGCACTTAGAGTATTCTTGAAACAGCCAAGGATAGACAGTCGGTACAGTAATAACCTGATGGCCTGATAGAGAAGTGTAATTTAGAATTCCACACGTAAAAAAGATCCCGACCCCCAAAGATGCGGTGTAACACCCGACCACCACGCAGCGGCCACACTGGTGGCCAAGGTCCGCCGGACGCCACTGGGAATTCTTTCAGCGCCTACCGGAGGCGCTCTTCAATGGACGTAGGTGCGGCCTACGTCCATTGCCGTAAAAAAACACGTAAAAAAGATACCTAAAGTACTTAACTTAATTAGGTATGGTGAATATTATTTCGAGTCATATGCAAGTTATCATGACGATTTATAAAAAAAAAGTATTAAAAAGAAATACTCGTCAATCATGTGATTGGAAAGCAGAAAATTGGGTTGGTAGGTACATTTATTTTATGATTCGGTATGACGACGCTTAAACGTCTATACCTACTCCAATATAGGTTTCCTAATGAAATTTTCACTTACCATTACAGCCGCCGACATTGAATTGCCGCTTTGAACATTAATTCTTAAGGTTGAAGGTGAGGGTGTTTCGATCGAATTTGATACATGAAGAAAGGTAAGTATGGTTCCATTCTATCTTGTTACTTTTCTAAGTAGAATATCTTACCTATTTATAGGTAGACGGATTTGACTTGAGAAGAATAAAAATGGAATAGTAAAACCACAGATATAAGAATACTATACTAGTAAAACTAAATAAACTGGTAAAACTAAATATCTCCCAAATAATTACAGCTATTACGTACTTCAATAGATGCAATGAGGAAAGACCGCATATCTACACATCTATATAGGTAGTATAATAAAACAAAGTCGGGTTGGTTAAGAGCTTAATGCCTCGAGAATGGCTGGACCGATTTCGCTAATTCTTTTTTGTTGTGTTCATTATTATCAGAAGAAAAAAAATTAGGAAGAAAAAAAAAGTTGTGCAGAACATTCGAAAAATTTATGCGGTACGAAGTTCGCCGGGACAGCTGGTAAAGTTATACTTATATAAAATAATACCGTAATGTCACCCTGCGGTAAGAACTGCGCAACAAATAGGGCGTCTGCACCTTCAACAGTATTATTTTATATTAAGAAGTTACTCTGTTGTTGCATAGGTATTAATAGGTATTAGGTAAGTATTACCACCCTAAAAATACCAGAAAGTCAGTTTATTCAAAATGTATAGCAGAAAGCTTTGGATAAAATATATCAGGTCGTATTCAAATCACTATAAATTAAAAAGGTATGACAGTTTTAGGTTTTACATCGAGTATTAAAAAATCGACATCAATTTGAAAAAGGAATTCCATCTGTTCTGTTTTCTTTCAAACTAATTAGATATTTTATTAAATTTACTGTCTTTTGTGACGAGTATTTTAATGGTTGTTGAATGGGCGCAGTGAAAACATTAACGGCAGTTACTTAGGTATACCTAATTTATATATTTACGGCTACCTTTGCTTAGTATTTATAGCATACCCACACAACAATACATTGAAACTTTTGATACGGGCCAATATTTACAATGCTTTTATCTAATAAAGTTTAAACACGATTTATTCTACAAATTATATTGAAGCAAAATTATTTTTGATTCAAAACACGTTTCAAACAACAAATCATACTTTTACCCGTAATGTCATTTACTTAGGTATAAGTTTATAACTCAAGCGCGTTTTTATTTCTAAAATAAAAGTAGATTAGTCCTTATAATACCAGTTGATCTACCTTGAAGAAGAGTGACCGAGAGTTTTATTGCCAGGTTCTTTCTCTCGGTTCTACTTATTGCTTTGCGAATCTGGCAGTACATGTAAATATAGAAGCCTTGATATTTTTTATTTTAAGTACTTACTGACGTTTGTAAAAGCCTTTTAGTGACCTATACAAAATAAAAAATAATTGATCGGGCAAGGAAAGTCCAGTTAAAATCAATCCAGCCGTTCTATTGCAATTAGTTGTAACAAACCGACAGTAAGAAAAAAAACCGGCCAAGTGCGTGTTGCGCCACGCATAAAATAGGGTTTCGTAGTTTCCCATAATAGCCCCTTTTTTTTAATATGCTGCCCTATGCCGCGGCCGCACCTACGTCCATTGCCGAGCGCCTCCAGTAAGCACTGAGGGAATTCCCAGTGGCACCCGGCTATCCTTAGCTCCTGAACTAACAAAGTTACATAAACCGTTATAGTTTTCATTGAAAGCCTGTCTTACTCCACAGGAATTGTGCCGGAGGTCTGGAAGGGGGCGAACGTACAACCGATCCCCAAGAAAGGGGATCGGTCTGATCCAGGCAACTATCGACCCATATTAGTCACCTCAGTCATCTGCAAGGTGTTTGAGCTCATCATCAACAAGCAGCTCATGCGATACCTCGAGGATCACTCACTAATTAATGATCGGCAATACGGCTTTAGACCAAAACGATCAACGGGTGATCTTCTGGCATTCGTAACGCATGTCTGGGGTGAGGCTATGGAAAGGCACGGCGAGTCCTTGGCGATTAGCCTGGACATCGCCAAAGCCTTCGATAGAGTCTGGCATGCTTCGCTTCTTTCCAAGCTTCCGGCATATGGTCTACCTCCTCAACTGTGCAGCTGGATGGCAAGCTTTCTGAACGAACGCCGAATGCGGGTCCTCTGCGATGGCCAGGCTTCTCGCTTTTTGCAAGTGAATGCCGGGGTGCCGCAGGGGTCCGTGCTGTCACCAACACTCTTCCTTCTGCATATCAATGATATGCTATCCCTCGGGAACATTCATTGTTATGCAGATGACAGCACATTGCACGGGAGCTACTGGGCTCGTCCGGCGGCGGGGCGGTCGGAGATTGAGGAGGATAGACAACAACTCGTGGCTGATCTCGACAGGAACCTTGACTGTATCTCTCAATGGGGTACCGAGAACCTGGTCGAGTTCAATGCCCGCAAAACACAGGCGTGTGCATTTACAGCGAAGAAATCCCCTTTCCTTCCCCTACCCTCTCTTCAGAATGCATTATTACCAATGAAGGACAATCTTGACATCCTTGGCATAGACGTTCGTCGAGAGCTCAATAATAAAAACTACATCGAAAGATGTATAGGGCTAGCTTCGCGGAAACTAGGAATACTGAATAAGGTAAAGCGATTCTTTACACCGCACCAGAAGTGTCTGCTGTACAAGACGCAGATTAGACTCTGCGTCGAATACTGCTCTCACCTCTGGGATGGCTCCGCAAAGTATTTGCTGGACGCTCTCGACGCTATGCAGCGACGGGCTATCCGTATTATAGATTGTCCGGAGGTAACGGGAAGCATTGAGCCGCTAGCTCAGCGCCGAACAATAGCTTCCTTGGCCGCATTCTACCGTATTTACCACGGCGAGTGTTCTGAAGAGCTCTTCAATCTGATCCACCCTCTTCCTTCCGATCTCAAACAACGCGTGCCGGGCAGAGATGCCACCCCCGCACAGTGGATAGCATGTTCGCGAGAACCGAACGTTTTAAACATTCGTTTCTCTGCCGAACGATAGTGGCCTGGAACGCCCTGCTTGTGCACGTGTTTCCTCCCACATATAACCCTGGGTTCTTTAAGCGGAGTGTGAAGAGGCACATCAGTAGGTCGTCAAGTTGAGGGCCACTCTCTATAGTATTGTGCGCTGTGAGAGTGGGCCACAATCGCTAGACGTCGTCACGACTTACCACTAGGCGGGCGGCGTCAATTTGACGAACCCAATATAAAAAAATAAAAAAAAAATAAAAAAAAAAGTTCATTACATGGACTAATTTCATGATTTTTTTCTGATTTTTCGAGCCACCCGTTTAAATTTTGAAGAGGGGGGGATTGAACTACGGAACCCTTAAAAATAATCTAGGTGCCGTATAAACTTTCAATGTGCATATTTTAGAGAAGAACTTTTAATTTGGAATTACAAACATATACTAAAACTTGATTTATTTGTATATAAGTAGCAATGTCGTACATTGTAATTGTAACTTCTAAATAAATGACGTTTTCAAAAATAAAGTCATAAACAATTTTGGGTCGGATACAATAACAATTTTTCGTAGGAGTCACGTGTGACCCACGCCAGCTGGTGGCGATCGCTTAACCTTAATATTTGTGATATGAAGTATTTTCGCCTCTGTAAAGAAATGTCAAGGCCGACTGTATTCATTCATCAAATTGTACATACTTACTTGTAAGCGAATAAACCCGCTGAAAGTGATATCAAATATTCATGCTCTCGAGAACGCGGTTAACGATTAAATTTGATTGAGAATTATAAATGAGCCTTATTTTTTGGATTGGAAAGCAATTTGTTTACAAGTACAGTAGATAGCTTAGCTGCCGATATTGAGACAATATTCATATTACAGAAACGAGCTATACGAGCAATCTATAGACTCAGACCCCGTGACTCGCTGAAAGAACTAAGTATTTAAAGAAATAAATATTTTAACAGTTGCTTCTCAATTTGTTTACGACAACATCTTATATGTACGGAAGAACATAGATCTCTTCAAAAAAAAAATCCGATAACCATAATTTTAATACACGAAATAAAAATAAACTGGCAATAACAAAAATTTTACTTCATAAAGTTGGTAATTCGTTTGTAGGCAAATGTCTAAAAATATTTAATGAATGAATTTCGTTGACATGCCTCTTAATAAGTTTAAAATAGTGGTGAAAAAATGTTTGATGAAGAAAGGCTACTATATGTATATACGCCGGGCGCCACTGGAAATACGTTCTGCTTGTAACCGGACCTAAAAAAAAAAAAAAAAACTATATGTATATAATGTAATAACTATAACAATATAATGTAAACGAATATCAATGATAAAAATACATGGTCACCCTAATCTTCTGTTGTTAGCCACTCTTACAATACTCGTACAATAAAAATGTAAACAAAACAATATTAAAAAAGAAAATGGAATGAAGTCTACCTGAGTTTCTTGCTGATATCTTCTCAGGAGAACCAAATTACCGAACCAGCGAAAGAATCATACTACTTTTTAGTATTTTTATAATATTGCTTAACATAAAATTGAAAAGCTTTGACATTTACATGTGCTCTTTATGTGCCTAAACTGAATAAACGAAATTGATTCTTTAAGATGCTTGAGTATTAACATATTCTGAACGTGTAAGACCTAATGGTTGGTCCCGGTGTCACTAGATTAAGAATAGAATAATAAAATTTTAGAAAAATAACCGACCATAGTCCGTAGTCACCCATTATAGGCTCTAAAACTCCAACATTAACAAAGTTATCTGGTTCGTTATAGTTATCCTTCAAAGTTCATCATATATGGACTACCATCATAATTTTTTTCAGATTCTTCGAGCAAGCCGATTTGATTTTAGAGGAGGACACGTCCTGTTTTACCAAAAAAAAATGCGATATATCTCGCAAGTTGATAACTAAATCAAAAAACTGTCTTATCAACCTCTCAATGTTTTAAGAAGACCTATCTAATGATGCCCCACACGATGGGGTAGACGCGAGAAAACTGTAAATTATCGTGTCTCCCAAATAAATTACAACCTATTAGGCACCCCAGTCTGTACACGGACTCTCTTGTAAAATACACAACATCTATTGGGATTTTTTCGTAAATAACAACCGCCTAGGGAAGTAACCGTGTTATAAATCGACCCCATTTCTTTGTGTGGGATGATACCTAGTAGGTACAGTACCTTTCAGGTATTTTCTTATTATAGTAGATATTCTCTTATTTGGTTACGTTTACCATTCAATATAATGTGTACCTATGTTATTTTCAAATTGATCTAGTTGTTGATGGGTTTAGTACGCTTTCAGGAAAGGTTGAAATCGCGTATCATTTGTGAGGTACATGGACATTTAAACATCAGCATTCAGATCACGTTCACGAAACTGCGGCAACGAAGCCGAGCGCATAGAGGTTCGTTGTGATATCTCCAACAGTGGTTTCTACATTGTTTCTGACCCCTTTAACCAAGGGATATTTCTGTGACTTTTCTAAAAAAAAGCTTTTAGAATTTACACCTTTCTGATTTAAAAACTAAAAATGGCACATAACTTTTATCACACACACACTTACACATAATCCGAAGTGTAGACAGGATTTTATTACGCCCACATTTAACTAGCCTATTTGTTGGTCCAACCAGTATTAATACAGTATTATTAAATCTGTGACCAGTCTTATATCTGTAACCAGTACTAGTATAGTATTCTTATATCTGTGGTCCAACGTAATAGGTGACGAGTCTACCTAGAATCTAGATAGACTCGTCACCTATTACGAACTATTCCGAAGGCATCTAGATTCTAGATGCCTTCCGAAAACGGCAAAAAAACACGTTTGTTGTACGGGAACCCCTTTAAATATTTATTATATTCTCTTTTTTAGTATTTGTTGTTATAGAAGTAACAGAAATACATCATCTGTGAAAATTTCAACTTTCTAACTATCACGGTTCATGAGATATAGAGCTCAAGACAGACGGACGGACGGACACCGAAGTCTCAGTAATAGGGTTCCCATTTTACCCTTTGGGTACGGAACCGTAAAAACTACTAAAACAAATTATTTTAAAACCAAAAAAAAGAGAAAATTGCATTAAAATAGGTAGGTACGTCCTAATACGTACTTTGATCCTAACGTGTAAATAATTTTCTTAATTGTCTCGAAACTAGTCAGAAATCAGTTCAATAACGTGTCATAAGAAATCGTGCAATAATTTGTAGGACAAAACAATTTAAGTTATATTACTCCGATAGAAATAGATCGCTGTACAACTTCTTTTCAAGTATCATTATTTTGCAGCACAACAGATATTGGTCTGGTGGAGCAAAGATATTGCCTGTAGCTGTCACCGACAGTGGTTTCTACTGGCTTATACACTTGTGTCGTCCACAGCTACGTACAGTCAACTGCTAAAGTGCATTGAAGTGTAAAAAGTAAAAACACATTAATGCCTTTCAATAAACATAAATAGTATTACAATTTAGGTATATTAATAGAATTGGAAAATTTTGGACGATGCCGATGTTTCTGTGTTTCTCCACCATGGTTAAACAATCGGTTTGTTAAATTATTTGATAATACCATATTTATCATCCCAAGAATGAGAAATGCATTTGCAGTACATAGGTAAGCCAGTGTTAAATTAAGTACAACAGTTATATGTCTTGCTCTCAGCAACGTTTAATTTTTATACCTTGAATTATTATATTTATCGTACGCTAATCACGTTATAATAGGTAAAAGGCTGTTTTGGGTGCTAATTCCCCATGTTCGAGGATATGGCAAGGAGGATAGGGCAATTAATACCTATAGTGATAAAATCGATTTGCACTTTGACTCTGTGGCAAGGGTAAAGTGGACGTTTTCGAGTCTGATTTTGGGGCCCCCCCGCCAAAATTAGGCGTTATTGCTGTGTTGTCTATGTGTAATCTTACTTACGCACTAAATCTTGTTAAATTTCGTTACATATTAATAAATTAATAGTTTAAGCTTATTTAAGATTTCTGAGTTTGTGAATGCGGTGTTAACCTCTAAGTGATTGTGGTATTATGGATGTATTTAGTATGTAAGTACTTCTGTAAGTATTAATGTTAACAATCGTTGGTAGACCTATTAAATAAATAAATAAATAAAAGCTATCTACTCTAATATAATACATAATGATATTAAATATCTGACATGTAGGTAAGTCTCTTTAAATAATACTCTTTAAAATTACTAAGGTAAATGAGATGAAAGCACTTGCTTTGATAAAGCCTTCCAACTGTTTTAGACAAGTGAAAGTGTTATAAATATTATTATCAATTTGAAAGACTTTTGTCGATATTTGTACTCTAGAGCATGGCTACTCCTACACTTGCAATCTGTATTTTACTTTATTTACTGAACTGCTTTTTGTCCTTGCGCTATTTATGAAAATGTGGCGGTTACAATGTTTTACTGTGGTTTTATAAGTCTGTCTCAAAATTGTATTAGGCGTCATCTGTGGATAGAAAAAGTAGTAGGTATGCTTGCGAGTACAAAAATAATGTGAATAAAATATACTTTTTTGTACTAGTTTATTACACAAACTTTTTTTTAGAAATACCTCTTTTAAAATCAAAATGTATTTACAGTATTAAATTTATCCATTAAAATTTCTTCTTTATTTAAGAAGTCCTCATCGATGTAATACAAACTTACGTGATCAGTGTTTATTTTACGAATATTTAGTTTAGTGGTAGCTAGATGGTTATACATTATTCGTATCTATTAGCAATAGGGTTCTAATTATATTGGTCTTAAAATAAGAAGACGTTCGTTACACTTTTTATCATAAAAATACTATTTGATTTTGTAATAAAATCTACAAATACTTATACGCCATCGTAGAAGCCACAGCCAAATCTCGCTAGAACCCAAATACTTACAAACTATTCCCTTACATAATGTTCTTGTTGAAATTCAAATCACGAGGGTGCTTTAGAAATATATGATTTCACATTTCTTCATACTTCACACCGGGCATCACTCAACTAAACTCGGTCATCATTCTGCGTCGAATGAAATGTCCTCAGGGATTTCGTTTCTACGAGTATGTTCGCATTTCTGAAAAACGAATTGAAAGATTTGTTTCGTAAATGTTTTCTTGTAACTTTTTAAACAAGTAAGGGTCAGAAAGTGATACTTCTTTTGATAAATTGCTTATATAATTCAAAAACTACTATCATTTTGTTACTTAAAAAATCTAAAAATTTAGGTTAATAACTCGCATTTCTTGTAAACGTTGTACTAAAAAAGATTGAACTAATAAAAGCTTATCTAAAAACAAATTTTTCAGATAAAATATTTTACTAAAAGAGTGAAATAAAAGCGTTTAAATTTTGTACTTATTATAAAACGTTTTTCTGATAAGCGTGCATTTCCATTTAATAAAATTAGTCTCAATGTAGTCGTTGAGCGAATGGAACATGCAGTGGAAAGAAAAGATTAACAAGAGATTTTCTACTATTGGGCTGCTAGTAACTTTGCTACTCTGGCGGCTGTATTTACTCATACATATTCACGTGAAGGGGTAGCTAGAGACGTATTATGTAAGCTAATTTTGTAAGCTAACTTTCATAATCATATTAAGTGAGCGGAGACGCCCGAACAAGTAGCTACGAGCCACGCTACCATAACTGACTATAACTTTATACGACAGTATTGGTGTTACCAGCTGTAACTTGTAGAAGATAGAAGATACTGAAACAACACCTAAATATTGAGTTCATTTAACCGTAGCGGATTTCACAGATAGAATAGATCTATTATAAAAACGGCAACAAAATCAGTATTTTTCACACTTCTTCTTCGTCTTTTCGTGTCGATGGACAACACTTATATTTTTTATTAAATCGTTCTGGCCCAGTGGATTCTTTGAGCGTTGGTTCATCGTGTTGACGCACACTTATTATATAATAGATATTTTCAATAATTATGTATGTACGGACACACATTAACCTCAGTTCTAGGTACCTATACATGTACTTAAACCAACTATGGTTTCTGTTGTGAATGTTATAAGATTTTTTTATGTGCATATAACCATATAATACAAGAGTATAAATAAATAATACCTAAATATTTATTACGGAACAGAGAGATTTTATTAATTGAGTGTACGGGTTGTGTACTATCTTTATTACTCTACAAGCTGCTCTTTGCGGTTTTGGTCACGTTTTACTTTTCTGAGATTAATAAATGGGATAATAAATATTCTTGACCACTAAACCCAAACTGAAATGAAGGCTGTTGCAAAAATGGTATTGCAAATATTGTGCAGGAAAAAACAAAACGTGCAAAAGAAAAGTTTTTTTTTTAAGTAGAGCCCGAGAGAAATATATACCCCGTTTGTGTAATAGGTACTTATTATTACTACACCGCTCCTCCTATCGACTTAGTCGTAGCGTGATGTCAAATAGTCAATAGCTTTTCTTCAAAATTATTTC
Organism: Nudaria mundana; assembly: GCA_963556515.1. Taxonomy (NCBI): domain Eukaryota; kingdom Metazoa; phylum Arthropoda; class Insecta; order Lepidoptera; family Erebidae; genus Nudaria; species Nudaria mundana. The sequence goes on from OY748293.1 coordinate 14,206,914, forward strand.
AATTCGAACAAGAACTACTGTAACTGTTCCTGAAACGTTTATTAACGTATTAATAACGGTAGGTACCTGTAAATTATTTTATCCTACATCTAAGTAGGGTTAACACATGTTAAACACTGAGTTAAACATGAAATTTCATTTAACATTAATTAGATAGCAAACATTTCTCGCATAAATTATGTTTTCTTATGAAACATTAATTTAAATTTCACATATTGGATAGAAACAGGCGTTACTTGGCGAAAATCCATGACAAAACAATGGTAAGTAAAATGTTTTAAGAAAAAACTTTTAAAATTATATAATAGCATTAATTTTTCGCAGAATCAAAAGGACAACAAAACGTCGACAATTGTTTCGCCTCTAAACGAGGCATTATCAAGACTGTCTCAGAGAGAACTGTTCTCTCTGAGACAGTCTTGCTAATGCCTCGTTTAGACTTTCTCAGAGAGAACTGTTAATACTACAAATAATAAAAAATATGCATGTACTACAATATAAAGTATGTACTACAATATAATCACTAAAGAAAAAGTTATAAAACGTAAAATATTATGTAGACCAATGGTGACCGCTTGGAACGTATGAGGGTTGGAATTTGCAATAAAATTCCATTCTTAGACACTGGCTTAGATCCAAATGTAATGTATAAATTATTTTTTGATTCTTTTTACAACGAGTTCAACTCCATATTCAAGTCTAAGGAGGTCATGATTAGTGATAGTCCTACTTTTACTGAAAGGGCCACTGAGAGTATACACAAATATAGACAAAAACTTTATGAACTATACTCAGAAAGACAGCTTAATAGATCAGTTGAATTTCTAGATTATGTTAAAACTTATTCAAAAAAGTTTAAAGAAGATTGTTTGGCAGCTAAATCAAAATATATAAGTGATAAAATTCTCAATAGTGCAGACAAAGTTAAATCTACTTGGAAAATTATAAACGCGGAAAGAGGTCAACAAAAATTAAATGATAATAATTTTAAACTTAATATAAATGGTAAAATAACTACATCAGACTTCGAGGTCGCTAACAAATTTGAAAATTTTTTCACCCGAATTCCTGTAGATTCGACAAAAACCCTAGGCTCTTCAACCCCCATTGCAGAATCTTTGTTAAAAGCAAACGTTCCTTGTTGTAACGTTATATTTAAATTCAGTAAAGTTAACATAAACACTATATTAAAAACTTTTAAATCTTTAAATATCAAGAAAACAGCTGACCTCTGGGCATCTCTGTATATTTAGTAAATTCTTTTATTGAAATGGTTGCTCCTGAACTAGTAATAATATTTAATAATTGTGTTGATAGTGGTGTGTTCCCTGATTTAATTAAATCTAGTAAATTAATTCCCCTGTTTAAATCGGGTAGTATTTCAGATCCGTCCAATTTCTGTCCCATTTCTGTACTACCTACATTTAGTAAAATTTTTGTAAAAAATATGCTTAATCAAATGCAAAATCAATTTAACGTTAATAAACTATTACATACAAAACAATTCGGTTTCACTCGTGGTCGGTCTACCACTGATGCCGGAATTAAATTATTAGAGTGTATATACAGGGCCTGGGATGAGTCATATGATGCTTATGGTGTATTCTGTGACTTATCTAAGACCTTCGATTGCGTTCAGCACCAGACTTTAATTAAGAAACTTGATCATTACGGAATCCGGGGGACGGCCTTGAATTTCGTCAATTCTTACTTAAGTGATAGTGATACTTAAGGTCCACAAAGTAGTGATCAATGGTAAACAGTCACCTGGTTCTCCTGTAGCAATGGGGGTACCGCAGGGTTCAATTTTGGGACCTTTTCTTTTTCTAGTATATATTAATGATCTCCCTCACCTCATAAGAGACGACCACGAGGTAGTTTTGTTTGCTGATGACACTTCTTTAATATTTAAAGTTAAACGTGGACAGCACGAACTTGAGGATGTAAACATTGCCCTCTCTAGGATAGTACACTGGTTTTGTGCTAATAATTTATTATTAAACTAGCTGACCCCGCGAACTTCGTACCGCCTAACAGTCAATGAATGTCGTGTTACTTTTTAGCTGAACTAATTTAGGCTTTGATGAACGTAAAACAATGATACAAAATAATATATTTATATAGATAGAAACAAAAAAGTATTTTATTATGATGAATGATGATGAAAACATACATACAGAATGAGAATAAAAAAAAAAAAAAAAAAAAATTAAGTACTTCATATTGGAAAAAAAAAATAAAACTCGGATTAATTCATTAATAGGATTTTCATTCAAGCACTTTGTGGTAAACGACATTCTTTGTTTTTTTGGTCAGGCGCAAGAACAAATAAAGCGGATGGTTTGCCGACACGTGAGCATGCCACGTACATTTGACCATGAGAAAAACATGCATTTTCTAGATTGAGGCCACAAATAGTCAAGGATTGGCCCTGTGATTTGTTGATCGTCATGGCGAAGGCAAGACGAATCGGGAATTGAATTCGTTTAAACTCAAAGGGCATATCCGTTGGGATCATCGGAATCCTTGGAATAAGAACTTCCTCATCTTTAAATTTTCCTTTAAGTAACGACGCGTGAATCACATTGCTCATCAGTTTTCTTATCACCAAACGCGTTCCATTACACAGTTTTGGTTGGTTTAAATTTCTAAGCATGATGACTACCGAGCCAACTTTAAGTTTTAAACTGTGCGGTGGTAAACCAGGCACATCCAAGGAGTTTAAAAATTCAGTTGGATAATTAGTGGCTTCTTCTTCGTTTGTTACACAGTCGATAGATTTGAATGAATACAGAGTACCTACGATTTGATTTTTAATTATAAAATTGAGGTCATCTACATCTTTATTTTTAGCGGCCAAAATTGCTCGCTCATTTAACCATTTAGTATTTTTGTGGTTAGCAATGATATCCGGGAATACTTTGTTGATAAGCTCGTCTTTTGATGATACGAAATTGCAAAAATTTGGAGGAAATGAAATCAAACCGCTCGATTTGTCAACAGGAACACGGCCATTACCGATAGTCAGCAATTGCTTCGAGAAATCATCAGCAGATAGATCGTTCAACAATGCAACTCTCATATTTACAGACAGTTGAAGTTTCTTTACATATCGCCACAGATTTGATGCTTTGAGGCAAGCGTTTATTTCGTCGGCAGCAGTAGATCTTGGAATGACTGGTAGTGTTTGTCGGAAATCGCCAGATAATAAAATCATTGCACCACCAAAACATCTCAAGTCATTGCGCAGATCTTTTAATGTTCGGTCTAGTGCTTCCAATGCGCGTTTGTGCGCCATTGTGCATTCGTCCAATATGATGATTTTTGATGCTACTAAAACTTTGGCCATTGCGGAGTGTTTCGAAATGTTACATGTCGGTTGTTCAGCAGTTTGAAGGTTTAATGGCAATTTTAACGCTGAGTGAGCCGTACGGCATCCGTCTAACAATGTGGCCGCTATTCCAGAAGAAGCAATTGCTACCGCAATTTCGGATCTCGCACGTACAGTGGCCAAAATCAATAATAATAATAATAAGAAGGTTGTTATCCTCGACACGTGCCGTATTGTTAGGAGGTTTCTTAGTCTGTAGCCTCCACCGCCGGTAGTTTGGGTCCTACTCCGCTACTGGTGGGACACTATTTTTTATATTTTTAAATGTATTTGTGTTTTTTATAAATCTATTTAAAAATGTATAAAATAAGAATGTTATTGAATAAACGAAATAATAATAAAATAACTGGCAACTCTGAACATCTCATACATCATTTTCATTCTTAAAATATTTTAATATTTTTATTTACATATTATTGCCTAAATTTATACAATTACTTCAGATACCAAATTAATATAAGCAAAAAGTCAATAAATAAAGGATTTTATACTATTTTATAACAATAAACAAAGTCTACAAAATTAGCATAGAAGATTTGACACATGTCATATAAATACCTACGAAAATATCAACAATATTATGGCTAAATTCAAAATGAAGTGATTGAGATGCAAACAAGAGCCAGAAGCAGAAATGCACAATTAACACCCCCGGACTCGTCACTAAACTCCGCCTCGCAGGCACCGGACCGCATATCGACGCTGACACAGGTGCTCGCAGAGGCGTCGAGTTCTTCAAGTGACGAGTATTTCTCTCCGCCGACGTCGCCAACACCAGTACGCCGGCGAGGGAGAGGCCGGCCGCCGAGCAGTTTGGGGCTCCGAAGCCTACCAGCTTCGAGTAGGGTCCCCACTACCGGTGGTATTGTGCACCGCATGCGATGGACTTCATCCATCAATGAAAACGTCATGCGGGCATATTATGAGGCTACAGATGGGGAAACCAACCTGACTGCGTACCGTTCAAGGATGTTTCCTTTGTTTCAGGCTCTTGAACCAACAATGACCGTTGCCGTCCAACGACTATCGGATCAAGTGCGGGCTATCCAACGATGTAAGTTGTTGGATCAATCTGTGCTTGATCGACTACGCCTGGAAGTATTATCTACTCGTACAGCTCCAGTTTCAACGAGAGCACCGTCACCTGTGACACAGACGGTTGCTACAAGTGTGACGTTAGCGACGCCCGCACCCGACGCGGGAAATGATACGAGTGATACATCTATCCAGGTAAGCGAGCAATTGAGGAGTACTTTGGAAGATGTGATCTCGCAGTATAGGTTTACACCTAATTCTAGACCGCGGCTACCACGCTTGCCAATGCATAAACGAAATCTGGCGTTGATGGGAGCCCTGAATGCATTGCTAGAGCCGTACTTACGGACTAGCAGTGATTTGCTTGATACTCACTCGATTCTTTACTGTGGAGCCATTGCCGCTTGTCGTGTTGCACGCGTTAAATTCCCCGAAGTTAACCGTGCACCACGACCGGATGGTGTTCCCGTATGGCAGGCAAGAATCGAGCGACGTATCGGCACATTTAGGACTCTCATTGCAAAGCTTATCTCTTTCAGCCGGGGAAATAGTCGTCCCCGGGTCATGCGTTTCGTGACTCAGGCATTTGCTGGGACCGGTATTCGTCCCCAGCAATACTTAGCCAATGTCACGGAACGTATTGACTTTCTGAAACAGAAAGTGTATGCATGGGCAAGCCGTATCCATCGTTATAGAGAGCGTGTAAATAGATACTGGCAGAATCGCATCTTCCAAAGTGACCAAAGGAAGGTGTACCGAGAGTGGGAGGGAACTGGACAACGTTTGAGCGACGGACAACTGCCAGATGCTCACGCCATGAATCAATTTTGGCGTGACATATGGTCGGTGCCCGTTGAACATTCGGAGGGTGACTGGATCCGTGTCGTCGAGCGTGAATGCAGTATCATCGAACCCATGGAGTCTATTACCATAGACTCCGAAGACGTTAGTTGTGCAATGCGTACGGCCCCGAACTGGAAAAGTCCTGGGCCCGATGGATTGCACAACTTTTGGATAAAGTGGGTTCAGAGCTCGCATGAACGCTTGGCAACACAGTATCAAGAAGCCCTAGAGTCTGGTTCCTTACCCGCTTTCATGACCACTGGCATCACCTTCCTGCTCCATAAATCAGGTAGTACCACGGAACCTAAAAACTATAGACCCATCACTTGCTTACCTACCATCTACAAGCTCCTTACATATATTCTGAGAAGTAAAATAAACTCGCACATAGTATCTAATAATATCTTAGATAACGCTCAGAATGGATGTAGGGCTGGGTCTCGTGGTACTAAGGAGCTACTCCTCATTGATATGGCCATTAGCCAACAAGTCAAGCGGAGTAGGGGCGCCCTCTCTACGTCAATCCAGTCTGTCCTTCTTGTAGTCAATCCAGGCAGATTGACTACAAGAAGGCCTATGATTCGGTGCCTCATTCATGGCTGAGGAGGATTTTAGAGTTGTATAAAATTAATCCGACTCTTAAATCCTTCTTAGTCTCGTGTATTGGACAGTGGACCACAGTCCTTCGTCAACCAGGTAGTAGTGGGCACGCCTCTGACCCGCAAGGCTTGATAAGGATCGAGCGTGGTATATTCCAGGGCGACAGTTTGAGTCCATTGTGGTTTTGTTTAGCACTGAATCCACTTAGCACATTGCTGAAGGATTCAGGGCTAGGCTATCGGTTTCGTAGAGGGGGTGAGGTTCTATCTCACCTAATGTACATGGATGACCTCAAACTGTTCACACTGAACCACCAAGATTTAGTGACATTATTAAAAACTACGGAAGTTTTTAGTAATGCCATTAAGATGGAGTTCGGTGTTGATAAGTGTGCGGTTATGCATGTACAACGGGGGAAGGTTGTAAATTCACCGAATTTACAACTTTCTGAGATAATAACTCTCAGATCTCTCTCCGAGACCGAAACATACAAATATCTAGGTATGTCAGAGTCATTGGGTATAGCGGTAGAGGATATCAAGAAATCGGTGAAAGAACGTTTTTTTGGCCGCCTGACAAAAGTTCTTAACAGTTCTTTGTCCGGTGTTAACAAAATGCGGGCTTTCAACGGTTGGGTGATACCTTTATTGTTATACTCCTTTGGCATACTTAGGTGGACTCAAACGGAACTAGACGCCCTGGATAGGCGAGTCCGTCAACAACTGACATTGCATCGAATGTTACACCCACGATCTTCTGTCATGAGACTGTACATTCCGCGGAAGTGGGGGGGTCGAGGCTTTTTGAATGCCAAGAACCTCCACAACCGTGAAGTGTGCAGTTTGAGAGATTACTTTCTACAGAACGGGTGTGACATTCATTGCGATGTCGTGATGGTTGACAAGGGCCTGACACCTCTTTCCTTGGCTAACGAGAACTGGCGTAAACCAAAGGTGCTAGGTACTGAAGACCGTAGGGACGTATGGAAGAGTAAGGAGCTACACGGGCGGTTCTACCGGGTCTTAGCAGGACCCGACGTAGACCTGCTCGCTTCGGTGAACTGGCTGCGTTTTGGGGACCTCTTTGGGGAAACTGAAGGTTTTGCCTGTGCAATTGCAGATGAGGTTATCAAGACGAACAACTATCGGAAATACATTATGAAGGACGGCACGGTCGACATTTGTCGAGCATGCCACCGTCCTGGTGAATCACTTCGCCATATTATTTCCGGTTGTTCGTATCTTGCTAACACCGAGTACTTGCATAGGCACAATCAAGTAGCCAGAATCATCCACCAGCAACTTGCTCTTCAATATGGCCTTATTGAGTTTGAAGTACCGTACTATAAGTACACACCAGTGCCAGTTCTTGAGAATGGTCGTGCATTGCTCTACTGGGACCGATCAATCATCACGGACAGGACTATTGTTGCCAATAGGCCCGATATCGTGTTGGTTGATCGGACCCAGCGTCGGGCAGTGCTCGTCGATATCGCCGTCCCGCATGACGAAAATCTCGTGAAGGCTGAGAAAGACAAACTTAGTAAATACCTTGATCTGTCCTTCGAGATAACCGCCATGTGGGACGTAGACTTGACGATCATTGTCCCGGTGGTCGTTTCGGCAAACGGATTAATAGCGAAGAGTCTCGATCAACATCTCAAGAGACTCTTGTTAGATTGTTGGATCAAGAGTCAGATTCAGAAGGCTGTTATCCTCGACACGTGCCATATTGTTAGGAGGTTTCTTAGTCTGTAGCCTCCACCGCCGGTAGTTTGGGTCCTACTCCGCTACTGGTGGGTCACTATTTTTTATATTTTTAAATGTATTTGTTTTTTTTTATAAATGTATTTAAAAATGTATAAGATAAGAATGTAAAGAAATAAACGAAATAATAATAATATTGTTTATTCGCTTACCACAAACTAAACATAAACAGCAATGATATTACATAATATTTTAAATCATAGATTTACAGTTTTGATGTTTACAATTATTTGTAAGTGATTGATTTCCTGCAGTTATAGAGTGTGGATAGCTGGTGCCTGTGGTAGGTAGTAAAACCTGAAATACAGGTCACCAGAGCCCCACTGACATTATAGGTATAATTGCTGGCTACTGACAACAAATCAGCAGAAGGTAGTAACATCTTGTTACAATTTAATTAAAGAATTTTAAAACGAACAAACAACAAAAATGGTAATTATAAAATTTTGTGTGTGTGTGTGTGTGTATGAGTGTGTGTATGTGTGAGTGTGTGTGTGAATATGTGTATAACACTCATTATGATGATGTATATGCCTAACTTGATCCTAGGTGGTTCCAGGTAAAATCAAATCGTTACAACCAGCAAGTCCTCAATCTCCAAGTAGGTTTGCTGCAGAAGCCATACTTTAACCTTTACCTTGCAGTTGTGGTGATTAAGAGAGTGGAGACCCACACTTTGATGTAGTCTGTTATACAGGTAGGGTCCGAGGAAATGGAAAAATCTTCGGATGAAGGACGTATTTATCGGTCTTGACGCAGCCACCAGGTGATACCGTCTCAACAGTTCGCCGTCGTACCGCGTCAAAGAATGCTGCTTAAGGACTGTCGCAAGAACAAACAATTGCCTCACCGTTAACACCTGACAATACTCATAAAGTTCGCTGGTCGGGAAGAGGCGGGGTTTGAAACAGCATACCTTGAGGATGCACCGCTGTGCACGCTCCACTATTAGCATATGCGTCTTGGCAGCACCACCCCAAGAACCTATACAGTAGCCCAGGATGGACCGACACAGTGCAAAGTACACCATCTTCAACACTTCCGGACCAGCAGAGTTACGCAGCAACCTGAATACATGAACCAAGCTTCCGAACCCTGTTTGACAAGGCAACAATATGCTCATAGAAGCTCAGACCACCATCCAATACAACGCCAAGGTACTTGATGGAGGACACTCTGTCTATAGTCGGGTACACTGTATTAGCTGTAGCTACATCCAAGCAGTCGAAGTTCCGGTTCCGACCCCTCACAATCTGTAAGCCTCCTGTGAATGGAGCAGAATTTCGCAACCCGAACACCAGCAACTTGGTCTTAGATACGTTGAGTGTAAGCAAATGAGCGTCCAGCCAGGCAACAGCAGCGTCAAAACCATCCTGAGCCACACGGAACGCATCATCCCATGAATCTGATGCAAACACCATAACCGTATCGTCTGCATAAGAAAAAACTGTTCCCTTTTCCAGTGCGAGGTTGCAGAGGTCATTAATATAGACCAAAAACAACGTCGGACCAAGTATACTGCCTTGGGGTACACCATATGTTACCGGTAATTCTGAGCTCCTGTTGGGCCCAACCTTAACACTCTGTACTCTACAAGTCAGGTAGCTGTTAAGAAGTTCCAGCTGAACTCCCCGATCTCCCAGGCGCTCCAATTTGGACAGCAAAATCGAAGTTGGGACCGTCTCAAAGGCCTTTGCGAGATCCAGGAAAAGTGCAACACACATTTGCTTCTTGTCGACATGGCTAGCAATATGGTCGGTTAAATTGTGGACAGCATCCGACGTGGAGAGATTTTTACGGAAGCCAAACTGGTTCGCAGATAGTAACTGGTTAGTTTCTAAATAAGAGGTAAGTCTAGAATTTAAAACCTTCTCAAAGACCTTAGACACGGCGGGCAAAACTGAAATTGGTCTATAGTTCTCTACCTGAGTTTTATCGCCAGATTTATAAATGGGATGCACGAGCGCCCTTTTAAAGAGGTCAGGGAAAATGCCAGTTGCAATGCATCGATTGCAGATATATGTGAGAGGGGGAGCGATTTTTCTTTTGTACTGTTTCAGAAAGGAGGAAGATATACCGTCCGTGCCAGCAGTAGCACCCGTTTTGAGCGACATTATCATCCTTTCTACCTCGTCTTCGTCTGTTTCGAGTAGTACAAAAGAATCTCTTAAGTGAGTACGAGGAGAGTCCGGGGGGTTAGCAGTCATAAAACATGCGGGAATCCTTTCTGCCAACAGCCTCCCAGAGTTAGCGAAGTAGGAGTTTAGAGAGTTAACCACAGAGAGGTTATCAACATTGTTGCTCAAAAGAGCAACGGCTGGAGTCGAGGTGTTTCCTGTGTGTGTAATTGATTGGATCGCCTTCCACAGCTCCCTAGAGTCATTACCAGCCTTTTCAAGCAACATAACTTCGTGGTCCCTCTTCGCCTTTCGGAGTACACCGGTGCAGAAGTTGCGATATCTTTTGTAAGAGATTTGTAAAATTTCATTCAACGGATTTCTCTTAGCCTTTTTATATAGGCTATCTCTGTGTCGCATGCATCTGAGAAGACCAGCTGTAATCCATGCCTTTATAGGCCTACGCCGACGAGACAGGGTCACGGTTCTGGTGTTGTTGGATATGGCAGAAACAATAGGCTCCAGCAAACATCTGGTAGCCGCGTTCGGATCCTCAGTGGTGTAAACTGCTTCAAAGTTCAACAGAGACATGTCACGCGCAAGCGCATCATGGTCCACTGAACAGGTATAGGGTTCGCCCCTCATGGATTTCCCAGTACCAAGAACAATCATAACAGCGGAGTGGTCCGTCACCGTTGTCTCCAAGACCAGCACCTTTGAAGATGGTGCTGCTTTCATTATAGCGTGGTCCAAACAGGTTAGGCCGTGAGTTGAGAAATTATGACCAGGGAAAAGACCATGCTGCGCAAGTAGATCCAAATAATCAAGACTGCTAGACTTTTGGCAGGTTGGAGCAATATCAATATTGATGTCGCCCACAAGTACTATATTTCTGTAGGTATTTAATTCACTAAGTACTTGATCGAGTGAGTGGATAAAATTGGCCGGATTTGTGAATTGCCACGGACAGTACACTGCAATAATAGCCAATTCGGACCCGACAGTTATCAAGAGGCAACTAGAATCGAGTAAACCGGGTTCGACAATGTGTACGTTCGACAGAGTAGTTTTGACATATACCACGACACCGTCATTTTGGTTATGTACATTTAAAGTCTTATGACAATTATACCCGTCCAATACTGGTACATTAGGATTACAAGATAGCCAGCACTCAGATAATATAACAAAATCGCAGAGGATTTGCATTCTCTGTACCATAGTCAGAAAGTCCGAGAAATTAGCGCCCACACTCCGAATATTTTGTGATAAAATGGTTATACGACTGCGGTTGGGAATAGCAGGAATTATAGACAAACAGGCTTCCGGGCTACACTTACCGAGTCAAAAAGAAGTACATTATCTATATCCTGCATCAAATTCGTTATATCCGCGAATATTAATGGATAAAATACACCAGAGGCACGCAATACTCACCATTCACAACACAATAATAAGTTTGTAAAATATATATGGTCAAAACGTAAGGAACATCAACACATAAAAACCTTAGGCATTCATAGTAAAATAAAACCGTGTTAGACGCTCGGCTAACAAGTGAATCAACAAGACCGCAACAGTATCTACTACCATTAGTAACTATAGTATACTTACAACGTAAACCTACAGTATGGACATGTTTTTTCCTATCGAGAGTGAGTGTAAGGCAGAGGTGTGTAGTATTTTGTGTATGTTGTAATTGCATAAAACTAAAATATAAAAGACACGAGAATTAAAAGTGGGAAGGTATAAAAGAATGTTGAATTTTGCATATAAAAATAGGTACGGGTTACACCGAGTACAAACAAGTTTCGCCCGAGTGATAGTACACAGTCAGGTCTGCCTAAGTGCTTACAAATCCGCTTCGCATCTTATTTGAACTCGAGTACCCCCCTCTGTTTTACGCGTGTAGATTCGTCCCATGTTAGTCCAGCAATACTTGAATCCCAAGTTTTTGCTAGCATTTCGTGCCATAGTAAAGAGCTTTCTATCTTTGGTGGTCAGGCTCTCAGCTACATAAACCGGTTTTGGGGGTCCAGGTAATCCAATTGATTGGGTAGACAGTTTTTTTGATGGTTGGTTCTTATTAAATTCCCGGACACCGGTCAAGATTTCCTGCTTTGTCAATACAGAGCTGAGCTCAGCGATAACCGTGGTGTCACCAGCCTTGTTTGTGATTCTGTGAATATCTTTTAAATCAGCCACCTGTAGCTGAATATTCATAACATTACAAGTTTTACGAACAAGCTCGAATAGTTCCCGTTGTGTCTCCGGCTTTACGTTCCTTGTAGGTGCGGGCAAGTTACGAAACTCGATAACTGTGGACCTAAGCCTTCTTTCTATTTCATTTACCTTATCATCCAAAGACTTAATGTATTGCAAGTTAGCCTTTCGTTCGCGTTCAATATCAAGTAATTTCAATTTTATTTCCTCGTACTGGCTAGACATAAATTTTACAGACTTTTCCATTTCCTCACTGGTACTTTGAATGCATGAATTTTGCAGCTTAAGTTCGGCAATATCTGCACTCAGTCTGTTTAGAATTACGTCTTGATCTTTTTTCCAGTCGGTAAGCATAGCCAGTAGTTCTGTTCTTAAGGACACCTTCGGTTGGTTACCACTGCGAGTTGTACGATTCTGCCGTTTCCCTACATCCAACTCGGCTTCTGGCTCAATTTCTGGATCGTCCAGAATGATCTCTGATGTAATGGGCTGGTACTTTTCTTTAGGGGGAGTGCGTTGGTTTGACATTTTCTTGCTAATTTATGAAAAGGCCAAAGTTCACATTTTGCGTAGTCAATGCAGTAACAAGATTTAACGACACTACACTAATAAACCGGTTACAATAACAACTAAAATAAATAAAATGCAGCAAAACACGACCGTTCGTCACCGCGAGTCAGTGGGAAGATATGATATATGATATGATGTCATCAATGACATGAGGAATGTCTTCCCAGTTCAACCGGGGGCATCCAAAAAAAATAAGCCGCCATTTCCATCATCAATTGCATTAATCAGTGTATCATAGACTTTCCTCTGCTTAGGATTCAACAGAGGTACATTCGTTTGAATTGATTGGATTAGTTCATGTGGATCATATTCACGTTCACGTTCCAATTCTCTATTAAATGCGTCATTCATTCCGCGATCTGGCGCTGGCATTCCTAACCTAACTAACAAACTACCGCACATGAGGTAACACATATCTTCGATCAAGAGCAAAGTCTGGTTATGGATCTCCTCATTCACCTCAAGATCGGAATTTCTTGACCTGACGCGAATTCGATGTAAAATATCTTCTGACATGTTATCTTTGTATTTGTTCCACAGGTCACGTGGGTTCGATGGGAAGCATGTTGAAATGATCATCATCATCATCTACCTGCCCTTAACCCAATTATTTGGGGTCGGCGCAACAAGACTTTCTCCTCCACACACCTCTGTCAGAAGTCATCTCTTCATTCACTCCTCTCCTTGTCATATCCTCTTTCACACATTCCATCCATCTTTTCTTTGGCCTACCTCTACTTCTTAAAGCCTCTACAGTCATACTTTGCACCTTTCTAACGACATTGCTTTCCTCTCTTCTCATAACATGTCCATACCATGACAGCCGCCCGCTTCTCAATTTTTCATTCACTGGTGCAACTTTCAAACTTCCTCTAATATTCTCGTTCCTTACCCTATCCATTCTTGTCACACCACACATCCATCTTAACATTCGCATTTCCGCTGCATGCAATTGTCTTTCATCCGTCGCTTTTACGGCCAAACATGAAAGTCCATACAGGACGGCAGGTTTGACGACAGTCTTGTAAATTTTCCCCTTAAGTTTCGGAGGAAATTGGGGGTCGCATATAGTGGCTTTGACCTACCGCCATTTCATCCAACCTGCGTCAATTCTGTGCTTCACTGTACGATCGATTTCCCCATCCTCCTGGATAAGAGAGCCGAGGTACCGGAAACTGGAGCAAACTGGTATTGGAGTGCCGTCTAACACCATGGGTGTAGGACTGGAGAGACCGCCGAAATCAGAGAACATGTACTCAGTTTTGGTTCTACTGATTTTCAAGCCTACACTCTCCAGTTTACATTGCCATTCTTCCAATCTACTCTGTACCTCAGGCCCGTCTTCACCGACGAGTACAATGTCATCGGCAAATAGCATACACCAGGGGGTCTCTTCCTGTATCTCCGATGTCAAAGCATCCATTATTAACAGGAAGAGATATGGGCTTAGCGCCGAGCCCTGATGCAAGCCTACCGCGACACTGAACTCGTCGGTGTTGCCAGCAGCGGTTCGTACGTAGGTTTTCGATCGACAATACATCGCACAGATTAACTCTATATACTTCCCAGGCACACCTTTCTCTTTCAAGGCCCACCACAAAACCGTTCTGGGTACCCGATCGTATGCCTTCTCGAGATCTACAAACACCATGTGCAAGTTTTTATGTGCACGCCTATATTTTTCACACAGCTGGCGGAGTGCAAATATGGCGTCTTTAGTCCCGCGACCAGGCATAAGCCCGAACTGGTTTTGGGTAATCTCGCTTTCCTCTCGCACTCGTTTCTCTATCACTTTCTCCCAAATTTTCATACTGTGTGACATAAGCTTAATTCCTCGATAGTTGCCGCAGTCTTGCACATCACCCTTATTTTTAAAAATGGGCACTAGAGAACTATTGCACCATTCACCGGGGATCGTCACTTCATACAACAACTTATTGAAGAATAATGTCAGCCACGCATATCCATCTTCTTCCAATATCTTCCACGCTTCCACTGGAATACCGTCGGGCCCTACGGCTTTCCCATTCTTCATATTTCGTACCGCTTTTCTTATTTCATTTCTATCAATCTCCTTCACTAAACCTACATTCACACGTCTCTCTTCTAAATTTCCACTCCATGCATTCTCTTCATTCATAAGTTTTTCGAAATACACCTTCCATCGATTTCTTACTTCATCTTCTATTATTAAAATCTTACCCTTTTCATCGTTTATACATCTTACATGTCTTACGTCCTTCGTTCTATCATCTCTGTCTTTCGCTAAGCGGTAGATTTCTTTTTGGCCCTTAGTTCCATCAAGAGCATTGTATAGTTGCTCTTGGGCCTGAGATTTAGCTATTGCTACCGCTTTTTTCACCTTTTTGCTCCATTCCTTATACTTCTCCTTTTTTTCTTCTTTTTCACTTTCAATCCCTTTTTCTTTTTGCCATTCCTTAAAAGCGTTCTTTTTTTCTTTAATTACCTTTTGCACTTCTCTGTTCCACCACCATGTATCCTTATCAAGTACACCTTTACCTTTCGTTTCTCCAAACACTTCTTTTGCTACTTTCCTGATACAACTCGCCATTTCATTCCAACATTCATCCACTGATTTATCCATCATATCTCTCATTTCTATCATTTTATTCACCACTCGTTCTTTAAACTTACTTGCATATTCTTTCTTCTCTATCAACCACCACATAATTCGAGGAGGGGGGCGTTTTTTGCCTTTTTGTGAGATTACTTTGGTCTTTAAGTCCATTATTAATAGCTTATGTTGCTTCACTACCCCTTCTCCTGGCAGCACCTTGCAGTCCTTGACACAGACCAACCTACTCCCCCGGATTAGGAAATAGTCAATCTGTGTCAAATGAACACCACTTTTATAGGTGATTAGGTGTGAGTCCTGTTTACGAAACCACGTGTTCACTATGGCCAGGTTAAGGGAGGAAGCAACCTGCAGTAGTGTTTCACCGTCACTGTTCCGGGTTCCGTATCCCCATCCTCCATGCACTCTTTCATAATCCTCATTTACTCTTCCTACATGTCCATTAAAATCTCCTCCTATACATATTTCTTCACTTTCTGGTATACTAATCATGACTTTATCAAATTCCTCCCAAAAATTTTCTTTCTCTCTGTCATCACACCCGCTCTGTGGTACATACACGCTGATCACATTTAGCACCATACTCTCCCATACTACTTTCACAACTATTATCCTGTCGTTTACTCTTTTCACATCCGTCACGCATTCTTTCAAGTTACCATCCAGTACTACACCAACTCCATTCCTTTTTCCATCACTCCCAATGTAATATAACTTATATCCTTCACCAATCTCTCTAGCACTTGCACCCTTCCACTTAGTCTCCTGCAAACATGCCACATTTATTCTTCTTCTCTTAAACACATCGGCCAACTCTCTTCCTTTCCCAGTCATAGAGCCAACATTCCAACTTGCATACCTCAGTCTTACTTCTCTTTCGCGATGGGCTTGCGTCTTACGTCGCATCCACCCCCTATGCGACAACCCTTGTCCATTACCCACAGGTACCGGGTGCTGTCCCTGCGCGTCGCCTGTGGGGTACGCCCTAGCCCTATTTCGCTCTCTATTATTGCTCCTCATGTTGCAAAAATGGTTTTGGCAATGTATTTTTTTACAACCGGCCGCCTGCCTGACGTCAACCCTCCTTGGGAATGCTATTGTGGACGGTTTGTCCCCCGCCTGATGGGTGCCCTGCAGTGCTGGTTATTGTGCACCGGGCCATCTCCCTCAGTCGACTTCTACGACACCCCGGGTTGTGTAAGGGCTGGACCATTCTAAGTTTTTCCTTCGCTCCCAGGCCAGCATGGAAGATCAGCATGTTGAAATGATGATATCAAATAATGTGCGTATCTGACTTGGAGATGCAGATATAATTGCTTCAGCGATTGTCGTGTCCCAATGAGTATCGTTTTCAAGCAAATTTAGCTCTTGACATGCTGCACGAAATGTGGGGCACACGATACTATTAACAGTTCGTAGTGATTCAAATGATGTTGGCCCTGGAACATGTACCAGCAACAACCGCAAATAGAAACATTCATCATTCTTCGGATGAACTGTGTAAATACGACCAAGAGCATCAGTAGAACGCATATCTGGATGACCAGGAACTGCATCGCCTTGCTTCCGACGTTGAAATTTCTTCGATGTAGCGTTCCAAGTGTAATAACGTGGCATTTCTGAGTAAAGCAAAGTTCGTGCGAACGGATCGCTTTGACAAATCGCAAAGAAACTGGTCAGTGTTGTCGCTGGAGGTGTTTCCGCACGTTGAGCAGCATTCGACGCTGTGAAATATACTCTCTGACCGTTCTCTAGATGCACCCCCAAATGTAAAACAGTGGGATGACGTTCGTGAATAGGGAATGAAAATATACGCCAAATAGCTTCATTGCAGTTCACATATCTACCAACTTGATAGCGCGTGATTTCATCTTTGTTATTGGATGTTTGGATACCAAAAACCGCCATGTCGCTCCCTTTCGTGACATATTTGCAAATGTATTTAATTGACTTGACCGAATTGCAATACTCAACATTACAATGTGCTTTGAATGTTTTGGAAAGAAGTGGCGAATATGAAACAATCCAACTGTTGTCAACTACGAAATCGTTTCCTTTCACTTTAGTTGTGATAGTTCTACCATTATCATCGGGCGATCGACGCCGATACAATGGATAACCATCGTTGCCTGTAATGGTCTCTGCCGTCAATTTTCGTGGATACCGTTTGGAACACTTGCCGTCGACCATGCACGGTGATTGTCGGTTGATAGTGCCACACGGTCCATGAATCATATTCGTGACTACAACATCATGTAGGTCTGGATCGGTTTCAGGAGCAGGAATCTCCGCACATATGATGTCATCTATTTGATCTGGCCGAATTCTTTCGACTAACCAAATCAGAATGTGAGCATGCGGTAGGCCTCGTTTTTGCCATTCGATTGAAAACATCCAGCATCGAGTATTCCCAAAGACGTGTTGCTTAACAATGTAATTCATTAGTGGCCGAATTTTTTGCCTGAAAACACGTGCGGTGATGTCGTGTCGATCACTTGATGTTTGTCCGGGAAGCAGCAATTGAATAATTTCTATCCATTTCGGATTACATGTAAATGTAATGAATAGATCTGGCCGACCATAATTACGAACATATGTCATTGCATCTTGCGCATATTCATGCAAATGATGCGGGCTACCTATGTATGTCGCCGGTAAAATAGTCAATCGACCAACATTTTCTGAATCTCCTTCTGTGCTAATTGCATCGCGTAAATGGATATACTCTTCCGAACGCAATTTAGCTTGATTCAACCGAATGAAAGTCAGGCGCTCCGTTTCGATTTTAACGTACATGTCAACGCAATATTGTTGAAGCAGTCGACGAAATCGCAACAAATAATTGTCAGAATTTTCACGAATCAGTTGAGGAAAGGAGGGTAGTTGAGGTGTAAACACTAAAAAAATAAGCTCTCTATTAATTTTGAATTTAAAAATATTTTACTTACATTTTAATGTCAAATAATAGCTAAGAACTAAGTTTTGTCCACTATTGCACCCTCTCACTTCATAATATTCTCATAAATAAACTTCATCGCATATTATATTGATCACAATGGACCTATACACAAAGCTGTTCAACTGTATGGAGGAACTGTCTAATACTTTTACTGCACGGATGACACAGTATGAAGAGGACCTGAGGAATGCCAGTGGTGAGTCTGCTGTTCATAAGTCGGTTGCTGCTGTATCCCGGGACTTCGTGGAATTTAAGGGCCTTATTTGGAAGACTTTGGGTGCCTTGAAGTCTCAAATGGAGCTGTTGGCGATGGGCCTGGACCGGCATGAAATGGCATCTCGAGCTAAAGTTCTTCTGCTGCATGGTCTTGCCGAGGGTGATTCAGCGGATGCAGTGAAGAGCGTTGTCAATGTGTTTTCCATCAGGATGAAGGTTAGTGGGATATCATCAAGGGACATAGTACATTGTCATCGCTTGGGTACAAATACCGAAAGACCTCGGTCCTTGCTTGTGAGATTCGACAGCCGTGTGGTGCGTGGTGACGTCTGGCGCAACAAGTCCAAATTGAAAGGTACCGGTTTAACGTTATCCGAATTTCTTACAAAATCTAGACATGAGGTGTTCGTTAAAGCGAGGAAGCTTTATGGGGTAAAAAGTTGCTGGTCTCAAGATGGAAAGATCATAGTCCTGGCGTCTGACGGTTCGCGGCATAAAATTGAATCATCGGCCGAGCTTCAACAGCTTTTAATCAAGTTCCCAGCGGATCCTACATTGGCTTCGACATCAAAACCTACCGGCTCGGATAAACAAGCCCGCAAGTTGTAAGTTGTAACAGTGATACTTCATAGTTTGTAGTTCAGTCTTTGTACTGATTCACTCAGTCTATCGTTGGCCGTCATCTACTCAATGACGGTATGGTAATTATGTAACTATTTTGTTTTCGATTTTTTATAATTTATTTCACTTGATCGATATGACAAGAATTTCACATTTATGTAAACAATGACAAACGCGGTCATTCACTACTGTCAAATGTCAAGTGTCAAACTGTTGTCAAGCTTGTTACTTATTTTTTTTATTTTTGTTTTTTATTATATTCATCCGAAGGTATATTGCCATACTGCCTAGTCAAATTTTAAATTGTTTTTGGACTGTTGAAACATTCCTTACTAAATATTTTATTTTCTGTTTTGCTAGAAACTTTAATTTAATTTAGTAGGTATGGCTTGTTAATTTCTCTGTATGCGACTGGCGAGTGCATAGAGGACGAAGCTAGTTTTAGCTGACAAAAAAAATATATTTTCAGTTTATTTATTTATATAAGTAGTAAAATCTTTTTATTTACATATATTATATATATATACTTATTTTCTTTTGCTTTTTATGTTGGAAGATTTTAGTGACGCCTTCACCTCTTGCTCTTCTTCTTGTGTGTCCGATGATAGTTTTATTGGCGCGGATGGTGGGGATGATTCCATTAATCTTGGCAGCCAACTTTCCTCTATTTTTTCTCACTATCCCAACTATTTTAATGTTGTCCACATCAATGCTCAAAGCGTTCCGGCTCATTACTCCGATCTATTATCCTCTTTTAATTATAAACTTATACATGCTGTCCTAATTTCTGAAACTTTCCTAAAACCTGGAATTCCTTCTGTTCAAGTTTGTCTTCCTGGGTATAAGTTGGTGCGTAATGATAGGACGTGTAAGGGATATGGAGGTGTTGCCATATATCTTCGTGGCGACATCTCTTACAGCGTGGTTGATCAGTCTCCGGGGGTTTATTCTGGTTTTGCTGAACATCTGTTTCTCGAAATTGATTTTAAACACATTAAGACACTCCTGGGTGTATACTACAGCCCGTCATGTAATATTAACTATTTCTCTGCTTTTGAAACGACACTTGAAAATCTTTCCTCTTTATACGAACATCGAATTATCCTCGGAGATTTCAACACCTGTCTTCTCAAGGGTGACTCTCGTAGCAACAAACTTCGGACCCTTGTCTCCTCTGTTGATATGCTTATCTTGCCCTTGGATATCACGCACAGACAACCTAACTGTTTGCCTTCTCTTATCGACCTCATCCTAGTTTCTGACTCCCACAAAGTCGCAACACATGGACAGCTTTCTGCTCCTTTCTCACACCATGACTTGTTGTATCTGTCCTACAAAATTCGCCCTCCAAAGCGTAAGAGTAAATTTCTTCTTCTTCGCAGTTTTAAAAACATTAATCTGGAGAGATTGGAGGCTGACGTGGATAATCTGAACTGGTCTTCCGTCTACGGCTGTGATGACCTAGATGGGAAGGTGACAGCCTTTACTCGTACTTTGTTGGATATTTACGATGTGCATGCTCCGCTTAGGAGAGTGAAGGTTAGACATCTACCTGCACCATGGCTGACTACATCAGTCAGAGCTTCCATGGCCGAACGAGACAAGGCAAAGTGCAGGTATCGCAAATACCCTACTGTGGAGAATTGGGACATGTACAAGAAATTACGTAACCGTTGCTGTCGTCTGTGTAGGGATGCTAAACGTAACCACATCCACCGTTCAATTCAAGACCTTAACTCGGGTGAAGTATGGCGATTTCTCAAAACTGTTGGTGTTGGTAGGGCCAGGGAAAGTGACATTACTTCCAACATGGATCTTGATGGACTGAATATTCATTTCTCGAAGTCTCCGACGTGTATCTCTGATAGTGATAAATTGTTGACCTTAAATCACCTGTCATCTCTTCAATCGCCGTTAAATACTTCTTTCTCATTTCACCCGGTTTCAGAGTCGGATATTAAGAAACAACTGCGGTCTATTTCCTCTAAGGCTGTTGGTGATGATGGGCTCCAACTTCAAATGGTCCAACCCATTCTGAACTATATTACTCCTGTCATTACCCACATCATCAACTGTTCTTTATTATCCAATTGTTTCCCGTCATCGTGGAAAAAGGCCCATGTAATCCCGCTTCCTAAAGTTCCTAATCCTACTTCTCCCTCCCAGTTCCGTCCTATATCCATTCTTCCTATCCTGTCCAAGGTTCTTGAGAGTATTGTTCATGATCAACTGTCTCGCTATCTTTCCTCTAACTGCCTGCTAAGTCAATTCCAGTCTGGTTTTCGCCGTGGACATAGTACCGTAACAGCTCTGGTGAAAATAACCGATGACATTAGGCTTGCCATGGTACACAAACAACTTACCATTATAGTGCTACTAGACTTTAGCAGTGCATTTAATTCGGTTGATTTTGACATACTCTTGGGAATCTTGAAATCCTTGAATGTATCCGCGTCTGTTGCCGCTTGGTTTAAATCCTATCTTCAGGGACGTTCGCAGTCGGTTCGTGCAGCCGAGACCTCGTCCAGCTGGTGTGATCTTGCGGCGGGCGTTCCTCAGGGTGGTGTGCTTTCTCCTCTTCTCTTCTCTGTTTTTATTAACGCCATCACAAGAGTCTTGAACTCAAATTATCATCTTTACGCAGACGACTTGCAGTTATATCGACATTTTAGGGTTGATGAAATAGGCCAAGCTGTTGCTGCCATCAATGGTGACCTTGAAAATGTCTACAGTTGGGCCAAATCCTTTAGCTTGTTAGTTAATCCCAGTAAATCACAGGCACTAATTGTTGGTGGCCGGTATATGCTTGGTCTCGTGGATTATGAGTCTTTGCCTTCAGTTATATTTAATTCTGAGCCTATCGAGTACTCTAACAGTGCCAGGAATTTGGGTCTTCATATAGATTCGTATCTTTCATGGGAAGTACAAATTGCTGAGATAAGTAGGAGGGTTCTACTCATTTCAATCTCTAAAATCTCTTCAGAAACTCTTACCTTTTCAAACTAAAGTGACTCTTGCGCAATCTCTTCTTCTATCATTGTTAGACTATGCTGATGTCTGTTTCCTAGATGCATCGGAGGAGCTTGTCAATAAGCTTGAGCGCTTGCAGAATCTGGGAATCCGCTTCGTCTATGGCCTTCGTAAATACGATCACGTATCTGAATTCCGGCATAGATTGGGGTGGTTTCCTATTCGGCAACGTCGTAAAGCTCATATCCTTTCTCTTCTCTATACTATCCTTCACAATCCTAATTCCCCTGCCTATCTGCGTGAGCGTTTTGAGTATTTGGTGCCTAGAGACAAAGCATGTCGTGTTTCCTCATCCCTACTTCTTCGAACTCCTGCTCATGCCTCTAGTTGTTATGACAATTCGTTTACAATTCAGGCTGTCAGATTATGGAACTCACTACCACATGATATCCGTGCTAGTCGTTCATTGGACATTTTTAAGAAAAGGGTAAAGGAGCATTTCCTCTCCCAACTATGATTTTCCATAATTATTCTTTTGACTTTCATTTGTATCATATTATCTCCTTCTTATTTAGTAAGTATATTTACATCTGTATGTAGCATGTAGGTATTTAGCTTTAGTCTTATATTATTAAGTTCTTATGTGTATGTATTTGATTTCTGTTATATGTATTACATTTATTAGTTTAATTTTCTTCTTGTATTATATGTAATTTTGTATGTGTACGTGTTTACACTTTCCTCTACTCTCTTTAGTATTATTTATCTCCTCTATACCTCTAAGGTCTGCTGGAAGAAAAGCCATTACTGGCTTAAGCACGCCTTTGTACATATTGTTATTGTTTGTTTTGTGTTTTGTAAATCTGTACAATAAAGAATAAAAAAAAAAAAAAAAAAAATCATCAAACGATATGCGTAATAATTCATCGAACTAACCTTCTTGGTAGTTTCCTCACCTGAAGAAATGCAGTAAAAATTGTATTTTAGAACCCGTAATAGGTTAACGACTCTTACAGCTACTCTCTACTAAATTAGAAATTACAACTTTTTTTGAGTACTAAAAGCAAACAGAATAAAATGTATATCAAGTTAAAATGAAAACAACAATATTGATCTTACCATTCAATGGATTAATCATTTTGATATTAAAGTGATATCCATCGTCTCCTTGCCAAAACATCAGCGGGTATTGTAACGCGTCATATGAACGGTGTGTTTCATATATTCTTTGTAGTTGCCCAGTATTGCGTCGTGTAAGTACAATATCACGTGTTTCCAAGTTTTCACCAACAATCAGGATTGCCACTTCATCGATTGTTGGAGCATTAAATGTGCGTTCATGTGTTCCAGCTGGTCTTTTATCTGCTCTGATCACAACTTTATAGTCATCACTTGGCATGCGCTCTAAAGCAGTCTTGAACAGCCTGACCAATGCATGATGTTCATGAAGCATTTGCTGCAGATCTTGGAGAATTGCTCTTTTCGTAGCTGTGTTGATCCCTTGACGCCGGTTAAGTTGTTCTTCCATATTGCCCATGAAGTATATTTGCAAGAATTTATGCTGTGCATCTTCTATAGGTTGCAATGATCCAATGCGATGGCAAATCTGGCCTTGAATCTGTAAGTCAAAACCATAGTTATAGTTAGATTTACAAACACTTTTTTTACAAACACTTTTTTTTTTCAAATAATAACATGCCATTTTTATTTCAGAGACAAATACAGAAATCTAACAAACTACATTCCAGATTTTTTTTACAAAGATAGAAAATAAAGTTTTTAACGTAAATTACCTTAAATGTCGGATTATATCCGTGTTCTTCGATAATTTCCGCCCCAAATGAAGTCATTTGGAAACAGACATTGTATTTTTGAGTGTTCGCTAGAAAATGTCGTGATTCTAGTGTTTCGCCATAAAGCAGGGAGCACAATGGCTCTGGTGGCGGGACCAATAATGGCAATTTCACTTTACCACTAAGGCAGCACAAACCAGGCGTTTCACCAGCAAACTTCAATGCTCCACAATGCTGGCAAACAACGTCCATTCGACCAATGCAAACTAAACGATACAAGCTGTAGTCGATGGTGCAATCATACAGAAACGCTGCTCGATTCAAATCAATACTTGAACCATTTCTTCTTGCACTTCGAAGATTATTCCTCTGTTCATCTGTACGATAAGCTCGACGATTTCTCGTTTCTAACCTAGCCGTTTCACGGGCTGCCTCTCTTTGCTCTTGTGTTTGAGAAGCACGAATTAAGGCCCTTCTTTGCTCCATACTAACGCGGCGCTGTTCTCGTGCAATTTCTCGTTCTCCATCAGATAATTGACTCGCGATATTCCGTTGCCTAATTGATTAGATCTTCTAGGACGCGGCATTGTTATTAAAATGTGCACTCGCATAAAACCACCAAATATAATAATAGTGACAACTTTCGAGACATAGAAAATAGCTCAAAGAGTATATAACCACTACGTATGAATATCTTATCAAGAAAAATCATATACAACCTATTTTACACTTTTGTTAACCTGTAGATTTTTTTTCCTTATTCTTATAACCTTTACCAACTGATTTTTTATTTTTTTTTATTTTGTTCCTTTCCGATGATTTTATGTTTTTACTGTAGAATAAATCTTATGTATTATTTTCTGGAATTAAAAATTAAATAATTAATAAATAATTTTCGAAAATTAATGGCTAAAACAAACAAATATAACACTACCTGAACTTTGTAGACATTTTACAAAAAATAAATTTCTGAACGCACACATGATGTCTTCAGAAAAAAAAAATTTTTTGCTTAAAGTTCTCAGCAACCAGGTCCAAAAAAAAAAAAGTTGTTACACTATTTGACAGGATTGTACAACTAATGTTTTACATGTAAGTAATAAACAAATCAGCATCTATTTCATTGTTTTTAAGATGTATTCTGCTATTCGTGACGGAAACAAATCCAACAAATCAAAAACCATAGCAATCGGTCCAGCCGTTCTCGAGTTATAAGTGTTGTAACAAACACGACTTTCTTTTATATATATAGATGAAAATAAAACTAAATGTGTAAGATTCACCTAACTTAATGTAAGACTTGTTAAAACCAGTGTTAAGGTTAGGGATGATATAATAGAATTGGTCGATGACACTGTCTTTCTGGGCATAACGTTAGACTACAAATTGCAATGGGGGCCTTATATCGGGAAAATTTCGGCCAGGCTTAGTTCAGCAGCCTATGCTGTCAAAAAGATCCGACAACTTACAGACATTATAACGGCGCGTCTTGTCTACTTCAGCTACTTCCACAGTATCATGACATATGACATACTACTGTGGGGTAACGCTGCCGATATTGAATGCATCTTTGTGTTGCAGAAGAGGGCTGTCCGGACTATCTATGGAATGGGGTCTCGGGAGTCATTAAGAGATAAGTTTAAGCATATTAACATCCTTACAGTGTATTCACAATATATTTATGAAATTTTATTGTATACCAACAAGAACAAAAGTAGGTTTGTGAAAAATAGTGATAATCATAATCTAAACTTAAGAGCGTGTACGCCTAGAGCTCGATGTTAAGTTTAGGTAATTCAAACCCACACAGAAGAAGCGAGACACGAGTGTAACTGTGTGTGAGGTGCTGGCGTGCTATAATCAAACTAATATATCTTGATCCGTTCAAGTGAACACTATAGTTCCAGTGTAGTTAGTTTGAAAAAAAATATCATAAATTTATGATTTTTTTTTGGTATTCAATTAAAACTTAGTAGTTTATTTACGGGTGCCTGCCGTTTTGCCGAAAAGATTTTGACAAAATTTCATTACCCAAACAAATTTTAGCAACCTTTTTTTATACCATTGCAATATTTCGAATAATTTTAGTACGCATATTTTTATTTGGTCAAATTTTTACTTGGCAAAATATTACCTACCAAGTATAATGTCATTAGGGCATTTGGTCTTCAAATGATGTATTACAGTAAACAATCTTCAGACAATAAACTTACGTGAAATGGTTTGGTAAGACAAAAAATATGGGAAGTAATCAAAATGGGTAGGTTAGGTTAGGTTAAAACTGTGACCTCCTACGCCAGAAACAACTTGCATTAATAGAAAAAATATTGTTTTAGTAGGTTACCCGGAACTGAACTATTTAGATTAGGTTAATTTCTTCTTTAACACATTTTGTCATTGAAGCATTTGACTGAATAGGAAAGGGAGAATTGAAAACTGACTATACTAAATATTTGGCTTATTTGATTTTGCGTAAAAACTGTTGTTCCAACAGAAATATTTGTTAAATAAAAAATGTTAAAAGTACTAGTTGATAAACAAGTTATAGTTTAAAAGTTAATTTCCAAAACATTAGGTTTGCGTTAAAAGTTTTTGTGAGTAGTATTTTTGCTAAGTAATAATTTGGCAAATGAAATAATGCGATTTTTTTTTTGTGAAGTGAACATTTGCCAATTCCTTTCGGTCAAACAAGGGAGACCCTTATTTTACACTAGCTTCTGCTTGCAACTACGTACTTGGAATTTAGTGTAGAGAGAAATGAAACAAAAGAAAAGAAGGAAATAACATCTTTATAAATTCAATTAATATGTCGTAGTTCTCAGCGGCATCGACCTGGACTTTCGTCGGTCTACCATTTTGCTCCTTCGTCATGACATTTTGCATGTTCATACTCAACTGTTCCCGTTACTCCTTCTTCACTTGAGTTTCTTTTACATTGCCTGAAGTGAAACCATAAAACAATAAGCACACAAACCTTGTTATTTTAAAGCAAGCAAAAATTATGAAAACGAAACAGACTTAGGATAAAATAATATCAACGTTTTTAAATAAAATTGTATAGTATGTTAATCGTGTAAATCTATGGCATTGAAATACAATTGAAATTGCCATGGTTAACGGGCCTTTCTGAAATAAAACCTGGCTCAAGTAGACTAATAGTAAAAAGTACCACTAAACACTACAAGCTAAGTCACTTATTAGTATATATGTTTTCATGCATCTCAAAGACATTTGCTGTTAGCGTTATTAGGATCCAGATAAAACACCATATTAATATAAGGATGCGAAAGTGTATATTTTAATTTGGCGAGCCGAGGATTGAAGCTAGTATATCATATATACCTTTCAGCTCTTGCCTTTTCCAAATTTGTATATTTTTTTCGTTTTCGTAGCTTTGCTATAAATAACTAGGTTTTAATTCCCATTGCGGCTGAAATATAATTTGTGGAGACTAAAAATATTGTCTGCCATAAAAAAAAATCATATAATATTTTACTTACCAAAGTACCAAGATTTGTCGATGACGCTATAAATGTCTGCTATCCTTAAACTCACGGCAAAGGTCAACACAGTTCAATCAGAGTGCCGAGCGACACATCCTCACTCTAGAAAGCCACGCGGCGAACTGATTTGAATAGATTGACGCGCTACGTTTTATAATAGTTTTCAAAAATTTATAGAAAATTAATAATAACAAATTTATTAAAAATTCAAATTAGGCATTTTAAAAAAGATATTGATCATTTAAGTTGAACTATTATTATATTGAATTTAATAAGATATATCGGTGAAAAAACCTTTTAAATTTCCTAATATTTCACATTGTTTGAATTTTAATTTCTTGTAATAATATACCTAAATCATAAAATCTTTTCAACTAACTATTTTCCTAAGGATCTTATCGATTGGTTAATATTTGTTGTTAATTAATTTTGTCAGTAGTTTCATATATTTGCAGCTTCGAAATTGTTGCTGAAAGGGTAATTGAGAAAACCTCCGTTAGGTTATCTTAATAGAATGCACAAATACTGTATTAATCGAAATATTTTCTCTACTAACTATTGAGACTACAACATTTCCTAAAGTTATTGGTTAAGATAAGAAGTTCACGATATTAACAGGTTTGAAAAAAACATGATTTTGAAAGCAATACAATAGTCGAGCAGCACAAACGACTATTTGCTGTTCAGTCAGCCTGTGACCACGGCCCGATGTAACTCGGTCTAAACGTCCAAAATCGTAAATAGTATAATGAATAATTCAGAATGCGAATGTTTAAAAAATATTATAATCCTAATTATTTTCTCACTTCGGAAATAATATTTGCTCTTAAAATTTTAAATAAAGTTAAGTAAATATAGAGAACAAAACAGAAAAATGAGATTTTAAGCCATGAAAGGTTTTTTTTGGCTACTTATTATTCCGAAACAAAAACTGGCCATGTTAAAGAACCCTTTTTGTGGTGTGATTAGTGTTAGTTAACATTTAGTAAGTTACCTAAACGAATATACCCTATAGGTATTAAAACTACGGCTTCACACATCCTAAATCTTTCTTCTTCTGCTTTCTTCTTCTTCTTTCTTCTTCTTCTTTCTTCTTTTCAATCACAAGTTAATGTTAATGTTTTTATTTCTGAAACAAATAAATAAATAAAATCTTCAGTTACTACATGAATTGTAGTATAGCTTCACTCTTTTATACCTTTTAAATAAAAAATAAAAATAATATTGTACTTACCTATTTTATATAATTTCATTTTAACAAACAAAATATCCGTACAAAATACACTCGGTAGTAGGTATTATGTTTTGTAGATAAGGAACCTAATTGCGAAGATAAAATTGACAGTGGATAGTTGTTACAGATCGTGTAAAACCTTGATAAAGATTTCCCCGGGAGCTATCACGTTATCTAGGTAAATGGAGAGTTATTTTACAAATTCTCACAACCAGTGATAGTTCGCCAAGCGACGTGTCCGGTGAATCAACGAGTAGCGCTCCGCTCGGTCGGGCAAAAACGGAAAACCATTTTACGGTCCATTGTGAAAGAGGATTGCCAATTTCGATCCTAGCCTACTCGACCATCGGCCGAACAAGTTTTACAACGTTTCTGATGTAACGCAAATGCTCTACCAAACTCTTTAATATAAGCGCACTTCATTTACTGAAATGTAGGATTAAACTCGTGCATAGAAAATGAAAATATCAGTTTGAATTCTTTGAGTCAGTGTGGTTGAAGAATTAAGGACTTTCGTAGTTTTCATCACTAGAAGTCTTTAGATTTAGTGACTGCTTCTGTTTCGGTGGCATAGTCGGTATACATTGTATTTTTATTTCTATTTTGACCTCAAAAAGTCTGCGCTGCGGTAAGTGCATCATCTATGCCCTTGCGTAACAAATCACAGGTATACAACCTCGCCTCCGCAGCTTCGGCTTGCTGGTCGCCAAACCTAACTAGAACCTAAACTTAAAAAGAAAAAGAAATGTGCCATCGTCTTCTCCGCCTCCTTATTAGTCGATTAAGATCAAAAAACTTATGACCACTCAAAGTGCAATCCTACCAAAATCTTTAAGGTGTTTGTATAGTTGGTATTACCACGATGAATTACTATTTAATGTGGCAGTGTGCTGGCTACTTAATATCCAAATCTCTGGAAGGTGGAAGGAAACCATGCTTAATTAGCAGACATAGTTGCCATTCAGCTACTCCGTGCCGTAATTCAAGTAAATGAGAAAACTTTTTAATTGTAATTTTGAAGCCTCCGTTTATTCCGACGAAAACTACTCCGATTTATCAATTCAAGAAATACCTACGTATTATGATTGAGCATGTATTTGCGTTTTTATCATCCGACTTCAAAAAAGGAGGAGGTTCTCAATTCGAATGTTTTTTTTTATGTTTGTTACCTCATATCTTCGGACTGGGTGAAACGATTTTGATTTTTTTAAATTCAAATCTATTATTTTCCAAGTGGTTCCCTTTCAATGTGGTCCTATTCCGACAATTCAAGTCAATTAAAGTCGGTTGTTGTGTAAATTTTTGACGTGCTTTTTTATGCAATTACTTTTTGGAACCAAGGTTACTAGGTTACTATTTAAGTGTAAACTGATATTTATTTACAATAAGAAATACAACATACAAAATTATATACTAAAAATATCGTTTAAAAAATCCTCCGCGTCATTGTCGACTGGGAAGGTTCCAAGAATGCTGGCTGTGTTGCCACGTTGGATGGCGATACTTACTCTTTGGGCCAGAAAATAGCCAGCCTTGTGGTCCTGAGAAGCATCGATTAAGCGTTTAGCAATGTCTTTATAAAGGCGGCGAGCACACGGACCCCATGACCCCAGTGTCTCAAAGGCCAAAGGGCTCAAATACGTAATCACCTGCTAGGTTAGCATATTTACGCCGTTTGAGGCCTTCACACCTTCCAAGCACATCCGGATGTGCCGGCGCTGCTGCTGCATCGGCTGAAGGCCTTAAACGGCGTAAATATGCTAACCCAGCAGGTCATTACATATTTGAGCCGATCGGGGTTGAGACACTGGGGTCATGGGGTCCGAGTGCTCGCCGCCTTTATAGAGACATTGCTAAACGCCTAATCGATGCTTCTCAGGACCAGAAGGCTCTCTATTTTCTGGCCCAAAGAATAAGTATCGCCATCCAACGTGGCAACACAGCCAGCATTCTGGGAACCTTCCCAGTCGGCAATGACGCGAATTTAAACGATATTTTGTAATGTAAATATTTTTAGTCTATAATTATGTTTATTTTGTATACTAGATAAACTGATATAAATACTAGTTAAATATAATATTTATTAAAAAAACATGAGAAATTTAATAACTATTTTGAAACCATCACGATTTACGCTCATTCCTACCTGAAATCTAAACAGGATAATATCGTATCTTAATTACACGAGTATATAAAGGCCCTTCAGGGGAGCAATAGCGAAGATTACCTTTAAAATAATCGTAATTAAGTCCTGTTTAGATAATTACAATGTATAACTCCAGAAGGCGTAGATAAAATGGTGTTTTATAAGCAATTTGTTGATTCCACGTATGTATGCTACCGTTTTACCGTTGAAGCTAAATTTCGTTCTCCAGACCAGAGCCTCGTCCTGCCTTAAGCAGGTGCACTGTAACCAGATGAGGATGGCATATAGTAGGTATAGAATCTTCTCGTTAGTTACGGATTTTTTTTTATTCCGCGAGACCGCGGCCGCTCCCATGTCCATTGCTGCGGGCGTCTCTGGCATAGACCAGAAGGTATTTCCAGTGGCACCCGGCGGACTTTGGCCACCTGTGTGGCCTCTTCGGGTGTCCGTTACGGATAAACTATGTTGATACAAAATACATCAGGAACGACAGTTGATCACAAAAAAGAAGCAAAACAATACGTATATTACGAACTGATTGAATATTCTACAGAAACTTATTTTCCTTCTCGATAACTTCCGAGTTTTCTATACTACTATCGATTCGGCTCGAGGCCAATTTATTCAAAAAGTATCAAGCGTGAACCGCCCAGACACGAAAGTTTCCCAGTTGAAAATTGAATTTATCAAACTTTTGCGGGACAAACAGATAGGTACTTTATAGACTGTGAAACTAAAGTTTCTTTCAATTACTACCAATCAAGTTAAATTAACCTTATTACTAAAATCAAGAAATTATAGAAACATTTTCAAGACAGAAAAAACACTTTCAAGGGTGCTCCGTCTGCAGAGGTTCTATTTAGTGGTATGTAACAACGGACAGATTCTGTCCTGGTAGTGGGAATCGGTTTGAATTAGGCACAGAGTGGTTTGGAATAACCTATAGTGCCCGGAAACGGCAATTAGACTGCCCCCTGTTTCGCGGGCTGAAAAAATGACTGACAAAGTGTGGATGTGTAATGCACCATTACCTACCTCTTCGGGGACATAGGCGTGACATATTATGTATGTGTGTACTTTTAAATGCCCATATATAGTGGATCTGCCAAATATCTCCAGTAATCTGCTTAAAAGTTCCCTCTTAGCTGCAATAGGGTAGCCCCCTATTACGTGGGACTAACGTGGGTAATAGCTAGCGAATTATGTGGGTGTATAAAATTATAAAGAGGAAAGATTTGTATTTTTGTGTGTGTGTTTGTAATGAATAAACTCAAAAACTACTGTGCCGATTTTAAAAATTCTTCTTACATTCACCCTGAGTAACATAGACTACTTTTTATCCCGGTAATGTGTTCCCACGGGAACCGGGAACGAGTAAACTAAATCACGCGGGCGGAGCTGTGGTGATCAGCTAGTAAAATATATGTATTTTCGAAGGAACTGTTCAAAACGTCCCGATTAGAGCTTCATCTGTACGCTGCCAAGTCCAGTAGCCAATCGTATCCACTACAAGTCAGTTTAAGCATGGATGTTGACCACGATATTGGTAATTAGTGCGTTATACTGCACTAAGGTACACGTATGGCGCTTGTCATATGTCAAGCTGAAACTTATGAATGAAATTCAATTAATGCTTCCAGTTGATTGGAGAGCCCTCTTTGATAACGTAGAGCTATACCTGTGTTTGTATTATTATAATCACACACAACACACACATACCGCCTATATCCCCGAATGGGTAGGCAGAGGTGCATTGCACACCCAAAATTTGCCTATTTTTAGTCCCACGTAATAGGGCTAAGCCTATTGCCGTCACCAGGCACCTTTATAATGGGTTATGTCCAAAATGGCCGAATGAATTTAATAATAAGTAGCAGCTATATCGTGATTTTGAAAAAATATTGACACCCGTTGCCTTGCTATGAAATTTTGATGAAAGGCAACAAAATGTTATGGCAAAGCCAATTAAAGTCCTGGGCGTCTCCTTTTTGATTATTATAATAGATAATTTAATTCACTTACATAATTACGAGTACCTAATTGAATATATATAATAATTGACGGTACTTAACCAATACACATACTCGTATAGGGCTTTCTGACAAATAGGTAATACAATATTACCTACCAAATCTGACGAATGATAATATATTGGTTTAGGTATAAGTACCCACTTTATCAAACTAAAATCTAAATGGGGAACCTATATTCGAAAATATATAAAGGAAATTAGAAAATATATGATCACGGAGTACCTACCAACTCTGTGGTGATGATAGGTACTGTCGAATAAAATAATTAGAAAGTAAAAACAAAACTATCTTATTAGTTAACTTCGATAATAAGTGCCTATCTATCCTTTAACTACTTATGGAACCGCGAACAATGTACCTACCCTTCTCAATTTATAAAGAAATATTTAGTATTATAATATAGCTTTTATTTTATATACAGAGTGAATTTTTCAAGTGGGCTTGGATGGCCAAATCCGGAACTATAAGGAATAGCAAAAAATGCTCAAAGGAATCAAGAGCCCGATTTTGATGAAACTTATAACCTCATCATTAGATTTTTTTAAAACCTATAATCCTAGCTGGGAATCGAACCCATTGATTTAGAAAAAAAATCACTATTACACCATACGATAGTGTTGCTGTTAAGGATCAAATTCTGAGAAGTAATGATATTAAAAATTTAAGGAAAACTTAGAATTTTAATAAAATTCATATTTCTTGTCTGTCTCTTAGTCTCTTCATCATTATTACACCATACGATTATTTAATTAATTTATTATTTAATTAATTATTTAATTAATGTATTATTTAATTAATTATTTAATTAATTTATTATTTAATTAGTTATTTAATTAATTTATTTAAGGAAAACTTAGAATTTTAATAAAATTTATATTTCTTGTCTGTCTCTTAGTCTCTTATCACACTGGGCAGAGGCGCGCGCGCTACCACCGCCTCCGCCCAGTACTTGCCAGCTTGTTTCTTATAGTATCATCATCATCATTCACCGAGCCTTTTCCCAACTCAGTTGGGGTCGGCTTTCCAGTCTAACTGCGATTCGGCTGAACTTCGATATTTTCCGTGAAGCGACTGCCATCTGACCTCCACAACCCATGGGCGATATCGAAGTCCTTTAGTTAGACCGGCCGGATCTTTGATTTAGGGCTCCAACTACCCCTAACGACTGCCATAGATGTTAGTATGACAACCGGGACCGAGACCGATCCGAGGCACGGATGGGTCTCAATGTCTTAAGAAATATTCAC
Source organism: Nudaria mundana (assembly GCA_963556515.1). Lineage (NCBI taxonomy): Eukaryota > Metazoa > Arthropoda > Insecta > Lepidoptera > Erebidae > Nudaria > Nudaria mundana. Next base: position 14,240,777 of record OY748293.1, read on the forward strand.
CCATCCTAAGACCGGCCTGAGTCGATGTTGGTTAACCTTTGCAATGTGTTATCATTGTCGGTTACTACTAGACCACGAGCCCCTCAATAGCCCCTGTTTCTTATAGTGTATAACGGCGTAAATATGCTAACCTAGCAGGTGATTACATATTTGAGTCGTTTAGGGTTGAGACACTGGGGTCATGGGGTCCGAGTGCTCGCCACCTTTATAGAGACATTGCTAAACGCTTAATCGATGCTTCTCAGGACCAGAAGGCTGGCTATTTTCTGGCCCAAAGAATAAGTATCACCATCCAACGTGGCAACACAGCCAGCATTCTGGAAACCTTCCCAGTCGGCAATGACGCGGAGGATTTTTTAAACGATATTTTGTGTTGTTAATATTTTTAGTATATAAATTGTAGTTCTTATTGTAAATAAAATATGTTCCACGTAACAATAATAACTTTGATGAAATTATAATATTGTACTTAATGCCAAAAATAGAAGAGCAAATACAAAACTATATACCTACGTCGTTTTAACATTAATCGTGAAATGGCACGTATTACTTACAATCGTGTATTACAATGTATTTTGTGTTCTGTGGTTAACGAACCATCATGTAGGTACATTGAATGTGTTTAATCAAATGTTATGTTGCCATTCACTAAGCATCATGAATATCATCAAATATGGTAAGTATACAGACCTACTTATGTATGAAGAGCTACAACTTGGTTGATTGAGAGTTGAGTCATACATACACACATAATATATGATCATGCCTATATCTTCGAAGGAGTAGGCAGAGAAGCCTTACACACCCACAGTTTGCCAGTAATTTACGTTATAGGGTATTATTGCCTTTCCGGGCACTATAGAGAATACATAACCACTCTGTAATTCGAACCAAAATTTCAACAGCTGGGACAGTCGGATACCTACCACTAAACATGTCTACAGTCCAAGCAATTATTCACATGAACACGGTTCTTCCATGATGCGCTTGCTACAGTGCCGAAATATCGGAAACTCAAACCAACATTACATGTAGTATAGTATAGTATACTTATCCCGATAATTTCAATAGTACACTCTAGATTTTATTAGGTAGTTGGGAAAATTTCTCCGCATCATAGCTGACTAGAAAATCTATCGACAACACCATCTTTGAAACATTCTGCGTTATTATTACTTGAAAGTTTCGTTTAGTAGAAGTCGGCGCAGACCTGTAATTTTCTGTGCCGGAAAGCAACCACTCGTCTGTTCAGTAACGATCAGGCATTAAAAGATACCTTGAAATAAGTAGCAAAGGCTATAGGCTACGCTAGGTATAGGGACTAGGTTTAAATGGTATCTGTCTAGAGTTATAACCTCGGTGGCACAATGGTACTATGTACGGACTGCCACGGTCTCGGGTTCGATTCCCGGGTCTGGTGGATAATGTATAATTCTCTTTAGAATTTTACCCAGATATCTATCCCAGAGTCTGGAACTTGTGCCCGGTAAATGGCAATAGGCTCGCCCCCTATTACATGGGACCTAACATAGCTGGCTAGATGAGGGTGTGTTTGCACACCTCTGCCTACCCCTTCGGGGAAAAAGGCGTGATGCTATGTACTATGTCAAAGTTTACCACTCTCTTCCGCGACAAATTTCAAATAGACTATGCGAGTATGTTTCACTCGGTATGTGAAATCCAGCCTTGGACTTTTCGTTTGGGTTCCATATGAACCCTTTTAGTACTTTATTTTAACTTCTGTGGTAATATTGTTAGCCCAGTCTCACGAAATATTTGTCAATCTTACATTGCTCTCGCAAGTTGTACAAATTATTAACTAAATATTTTTATTGATATGTTTTTCAAATTTGAGTTCCTCAAATTAATTAAATTTATATTCTTCTTATATCTTCTCAATCTATTCGCTTTTCCAAACAGAACTCTCTTGAGCAAATTGGATCTTTGTAAACCGCACCCGTGAATACATTTGAATAAACGGTAGACAATATCACAGATATAAGAATACTATACTAGTACAGATGATCCATCTCATAGAAGAATTTGGGGACGTTTTAAAAGTGCCTGTAGAAGTGGCTAAATAATTTTCGATAAATTCCTAATAGATGGCAGTGTATTGTGTGTAAAAAATACATAATAGATGGCAGTATTTTACGTTTTAATCCCGCACCAACGAACAGTTTCTATTGTCCCGATTATTTCCTAATAGATGGCAGTATTTTAACTTCTTATCAGAGTTCATTGGAGACTAGATTATTATTAGTTATTACCCACATTTGGACTTTTCATTTGTCTTGATAAAGTAAAATGTACAGGTAATAAGTACCTACTTACATAATAGAAGGTGGAGGAAGTTCAATAATTTTATGATAAACCCATCGTGTCTGAGCTTGTTGATTTTCTTATTTAAACATATAAGTAGGTACTTACCTATAAATATGATGTAATCGCTTAGCATAATAATATCATCATAATTCATTAAAATCTTATTTAATTTCAAGCTGTTGCCCGCAGCTCCGCCTGCCTGCTTTCTTGGTCACCAGTTACTGATTTATTATGTATTGAGCTATATTGTATCTTAACATAAAATATTATTGAGCGAAGTGAGCGAAGTGAGCGAAGCTCAATCTTAGGCGACTCATGTATTTCGTATCTCCGCATACTCCTCCTAAACGCCTGAACCGATCTCCTTCAAACTTACCACAGTGATAACGTGTGGCGTGATGGTGGTTTAGAACATAAAAAATTGAAAATCGGACTTAACAAAAAAACATCTTATAAATCGTTGTCGTTCGAAAATTTAACACTTCGTCAGTTTTTTGCAACAGCAGCATGCATTGGGGTGCGAGATCGGGAACCTCCACGCGTGCCCTGCGGCTCCTTTGTCCCTATGGGTATTTCCCATGGGGAATGGAGCAGAGGCCGAGGCAGAGGAGTTGTTAATGCTCCGGCCAATATCCGGCAGCTGACCCCATTGCACGAGGGGGTCGTAAGATGGCGGACCTGCTAGGCCCGCGACTCGCTCACTAGCTCCGAGCGAGTGAAGCGAGTGGCCAAGTCTACTGGCCCCTGCCCTTTTCCATCTTTGCTTTCAAAGATGAGTAAGAGGGGGCAGCTTGCTTGTGTTTGTAACGGCCATCTGTGCTTCTGCCGTCAAGAGTTGGAATCACTAGGACTCCCTAGTGCTGAGAGCTCCATCCCACCATAGAGGTGATGACGCGGAGAGTGTGTTTCTCCGCAGCTCGGCGGGTTCCCTATGCGTGTGATGTCACACCTGGGGAACAGTCTTGTGACAACCGTCGGGCAACCAGTGATCCGAGTGCTGCGTGTCAGTGATCATGTCTATCAGCAGAGACACCGACGTGCCACCCGCGCGGGAGCTCATGGGAGCTCTTGCCCGAATTAATAACGCCATGAAAGGTGGCAAAAATCTTTCGGACAGGAAGAAGACCGTTGCGTCGCTTGTTTCCGACGCCCAAGCGTCACTCGACGAGCTCCTCGCGCGGAGCGATACCGCGGAGAAGGCCAAACTCAGGAGCCAGGTGGCGAGTCTAGAGGCTGACCTCGCGGCCTCCCAGAAGCAGATGGAGGCTCTGCGACAGGAGGTCGCAAACCTGACCAAGTTAGTCAAAGGGCCTCCAGTGAACCAGACGGCTGCACACACACCACGGACCCCGACGATAGAACCGGCAACCAAAACCGCACCCAAGGCTGCCCCCAAATCGACGTCCAACGCGGAACCCGGATTGCCACCTCAGCCGAGATAGAGAGGCGCCTAGCAGTCCTAGAGGACCAGGCGTACCCGCCCCCGCTTGCGCGACCCGCGTTGTCGTACACGGCTGCCGCCAGTGGGACTCCCGCTCCTGGGTCCGGTCCAAGTGGGTCTGTCACCCGCCCAGCCCTGCCCATGTCCGCCCCGCAAGCAAACTGGACACCGGTTAGACCGGCCACGACGGCAAAGCCGAAGAAAAAGAAAAAGAAAAGGAGAGGCCTTGTGACAACCCCGCTGCCCCCGCGTCTCATTCCGCTCCCGCTGCACATCCTTCTAGAGAGGAGGGATGGGAAGTAGTGGGAGCGAAAAAGAGGCGGAAAAAGGCCGCCAAAAAAGCGGGTCAAGCCGCCGCGGAGAAGGCGCCGAAGAGGCCCCGCCCCCCTCGCTCTAACGCCGTCGTCCTGACGGTGACGACGGCAGGTGCGGAGAGGGGTGTAGGGTATGCCGATGTTTTGAGGAAGGTCAAGACCTCGGTGGACCTCAAGGCCCTCGAGATACAGGGGGGGCACCGGGGCTCGCCTACTCGAGGTCTCCGGTGCCTCCAGCGGCCCCAAAGCTGAGGCCTTAGCGGCTAGGCTGAGGGACACGCTGGACGTAGAAGCCGTCCGCATCTCCAGACCCACTAAATGCGTAGCATTGCGCATTTCAGGCCTGGATGACGCGACCACAGACGACAGGCCTGTCGACGTGGATGCCGAGGCGGAGTGGTTCAGGAGAGCCATGTCGCAAATCTGCGATGCGGCGATGCCTAGGGTTACACCCGGGCCGGCCAGAAAGCAGGTGTACTGGTGGTCTTCAGAGATTGCACAGGTGCGTGCAGCATGCGTCTCCGCCCGCCGCCAGTACACCAGGTTTAGCCGGAGGCATCGTCGACCAGACGACGCGGCAGCCCGGGAGGCGGAGCTATATGCGTCCTACAGAGAGGCTAAGGGTACCCTCCAGGAAGCGATCACGCGGGCTAAGACGGCAGCTCGCGAGGAGCTCCTGGAGACCCTGGAGTGGAACCTATGGGGGCGCCCGTACCTACAGGTCAGAGGTAAACTCCGACCGAGGGCGCTCCCACTGACCCAGAGTCTTCAGCCGGATCGGCTGTTGACTCTGGGTCTTGGGCTCTTTGTTTCCGACGAGCGCGGAGGAGCACATCCCTCCGCGCATGGCTCCGTCTCAGATGCCCAACGCGGATAGCAGAAGGTCCCGAAGTCAGAGAGGGTGAGTTAGGAGCGGTGGTACTTCGGCTCAGTCGCCGGAAATCCACCGCACCTGGACCCGACGGCATTCCGGGCCGTGTATGGGTCCTGGCCCTCGAGGAACTCGGGCCTCGACTGAGGGGGCTCTTTAGCGCATGCCTCGAAAGGGGCCAGTTTCCCAAGGTGTGGAGGATGGGGAAACTGGTCCTGATCCGGAAAGCGGGGCGGCTGGTAGTCTCACCGTCTGGTTACCGGCCGATCGTGCTGCTCGACGAGGTGTGTAAGCTCTTTGAGCGAATTATCGCGGAACGCCTCGTCGAGCATCTCACGCGTGTGGGCCCGACCTGGCGGACAACCAGTACGGTTTCCGTCGGGGACGGTCCACCGTGAGCGCGATCATGCGCGTGAAGACCCTGGCGGAGGAAGCAGTCTCGCGGGGCGAGGTGGTGCTGGCGGTGTCTCTTGACATCGCCAACGCCTTTAACACCTTACCCTGGAGCTGCGTTAGAGAGGCACTGATCTACCACGGAGTGCCTCTCTACCTCCGTTGCATTGTCGGGGCATATTTATCCGAGAGGGTCATAACTTACCCTAACTGGGTCGGGCCAGCTCGGCGAGATGTGTCGTGCGGTGTTCCTCAGGGGTCGGTCCTAGAACCTCTCCTGTGGAACATCGGATACGACTGGGTGTTGCGGGGTGCGTTGCCTGAGGGCGTCAGCGTAACTTGTTACGTGGACGATACCCTCGTCACGGCGCGGGGAGCAACGCACCAGGAGGCAACACTCAAGGTTACGACTGCCGTTGCTGAAGTCATGGGTTGGATACGGCGGCTGGGACTGGATGTGGCACTGAATAAGTCCGAGGCTCTGTGTTTTCACGGACCTCGGCGCGGGCCACCTCCAGGATCCAGCATAAATGTATGGAGCGTTAGCATTGGCATCGAGCCCTACATGAAGTATCTGGGGCTCGTACTCGATGGCCGATGGAACTTCGGACCACATTTCCGAAGTTTGGTCCCCAAAGTGACGGGGGCAGCAGCCGCGCTTTTGCGACTGATGCCCAACTTAAAGGGACCCAACGCTTCCTGCAGGAGACTGTACCTGGGGATCGTTGAGGACCTTGGCCGTCAGAACAATAAGAGGGTATCGCACGATCTCCCTAGAGGCTGCATGTCTCCTAGCCGCGACCCCTCCATGGGACCTGGAAGCGAGAGCCCTTGCGTCATTGTTCCAATGGCACAAGGAGGCACTGGAGCGGGACCTCAGGCCTGCGTCTCGAGAAATCGAGGCTCAGCGGTCAGCATGGAGACATGGAAGGTGCGACTTCAGCAACCAAAGTGAGGAACCACCACCATCGCGGCGGTGAGACCGATCATGGAGGAGTGGCTGCAGAGGCAGCACGGTGGCCTCACGTATCGTGCGACACAGATCATCACTGGGCACGGAAACTTCGGTGAGTATCTGTTTCGCATGCATCGTGAGGTCACACTCGCGTGTCAACACTGCGAGGCTTCCGGCGTAGACACGGCATTCCAGAGCCAGCGCCGGGACCTCGTTGTGGGCCTGGGCGTAGATACTCTTCCGCTGGAGACCATGCTATGAGCCATGGTCTCTAGTGAGAGCCAGTGGAACGCGGCCGTTTCCTTCTGCAAGCAGGTTATGCTCGTGAAGGAGGTGGTCGGTAGGGTGTGGGAGCGTATTCTCCCCGCTGAGTTCCGAAGTCTGCGGCAAGGGCGCCGCAGGCGTCACTACGCCCAGGACCATCGACCTCCATGATCGGGGCCTGAGGACGATGGATTAGCAACCCACCGTCCTTACAGAAGCAGGCTAGAAGGGCTGCGTGATGTGGGGCTGCACTCCACGCACGCCTTCACTCACCGATGCGGGATAAAACCCGACCCCAAAGATGCGGGGTAACACCCGACCACCACGCAGTGGCCACGCAGGTGGCCAAGGTCCGCCAGGCGCCACAGGGAATTCTCTCAGTCTCTACCAGAGGCGCTCGGCAATGGACGTAGGTGCGGCCGAGGCATCGTGCCGTGGATTTAAAAAAAAAATGCATTAAAATAAATCACACCTAGTAGTATCTTAGCCATGTGCAGCGCCCCTAAGTTATTTCAGCGCCCCTAAGTTATTTCCAATGCGGGTGACTTAACCTACGATAAACTTATTACAGTAATCGGGTCTAGGGATCGAACCGCAAAATTAAATTTGTTTTTATTGTATATACTTTTCCGGGATTAAAAGTACCCAGCGTGGGGCCCAGGATATTAAAAAATCGTAATTCATCGTAATCGAACTGGTAGTTTTTGCATGATGCCTGAACAAACAGACAGACAGACAAAAATTGTTTTTGTAAGTTTGTTTTTTATTGTATATACTTTTCCGGTATAAAAAGTACCCAGCGTGGTGCCCAGGATATTAAAGAATAATTATACCAAGTTTCATCGTAATCGAACCGGTAGTTTTTGCGTGATGCCTGAACAAACAGACAGACAGACAGACAAAATTTTTTTAAACCACTTTTTTGGGGTTCGGTGTCGGTCTAGCAACACCCTGCCATTTATTTTTTTGATATTTTCAATGTACAGAATTTTCACTTCTTCAGATTTATTATAAGTATAGAAGATAGCTGTTGAGCGATATTGTGTCTTAAGATAAAAATATTATAGTATCTTAGCCGTGTGCAGCGCCCCTTAGTGAACTCCACTGCGGGTGACGTAACCTACGACATCTAACTGTGCTTTAGCAAGAGTTATTGATGAAAAACAAACGCCATCCAAAGTTATAGCAGTACTTATTCTAGCCGACATGTGTACCGTGGCGCTGTGCTGACATTTTATTAAAAAAGGTTAAAATAGAGTTTTAAAGACCCGAAAACTACTTATCTAATCGTAAAAAATCTTTTTAAATATATAATTATATATTTTCCTAGACTGGAATTCCTGACTTAAACGAAAGATATTGACTTAAATATTATGAACCATTACCCGTAACGCCACCTAGTTTAAAATAATTCAACTAACACGAGAGGCCCGAAAATTATGTTCCTGATAGACTACCAGTGTTTCTATCTATACACGAATATTTTTTAATTACCAGAAAAAATTTAGGGAAGTGATAGGTATTCGATACTAAACCCATCCATGCTATAAAAAAAGAATAAAGTAGTTATGTCATTTTTTTTCCCGAAAACCACGTAATATTTGTTCACTACGTAAAATAATTTACTCATTAGATTTTCTTTCATTCATTCTACAATCGGCGGCGCGTGCACCCTCGCAATCGGGATATTTCCTTCGAGTGTTGCAACAATGTTGCAAAGTTCATTGATATGATAGGTACCTATTTACTATCAAACATCGTGCGTAAAATAAAATAGTGGTGTCCATGCGTGACGCACGTATTTTGAGATTTTAAAAACGTTAATAACTTTGTTTTTTTGTATGGTTGGGTATTTGTATTATTCCATATATATTGAAATACATACGTTCCAGAGGAGCCCCTGAAATTTGTATGGTAGTCAAAAAATATTCGTGTAAATAAATGTTTATATTCTATTTTGTACTTATGCAAAGTTTCGTGGAGATCGTATAAAAAAGTGGCCGTAAGCCCGGAATACGGCGACAGCGTAGGTATACGACGACCGCGTTGATCTATGCGGAATACACACGCAGATAGACGAAAACAAAATCGTCCAGTCTCGAAAGAAACCCGCTTGGCTCGCTCAGTTAACTAACGGTTGCATAGAGGTCTCGTCTAGTAGTGCACCTGCTGATCAGACGGACGAAGCTTCGGGAAACATTAAAAGTTTCCTGTAAGCGGTAGTACTACCTACTAAGTATTCCTTGGGACTTTGGGAACCTGGTAATACGGGATCCATAGTTACCGACCAAAAAGTGGTTGCATACTAGACTGCCTTTCTCATTGGGGGTATAGGCGTGATTATGCGGCTGTGTGATGTAGATACCTACATTAAAAACTGTTAATCATTTTAACCAAATAAATAAATACGGTCTTAACTCTATGAACAGACGCTGTTTCCATAAACATAATAAATACATTTCTTAGAGTTAAAAAGCTAAAAATATACGTGGCAAAATAATCACTTCAGTGCGCTTAACTTAAATGAGAAACGTAAGCTGTGGCAAAGAAATTCAATTCCAAAAGTACATTCCCCTTATTGTGTGCTCAGAGACGATTTGTAAAGATAACAGGGGATGTACGATGACAACATTACAATTTCAGAGATAGATTTTTGTATTTCTTACGTATAATACGAGTATAATTTGTTAAATTCAGACAGGTGAAAGAATATTGTGTTATTTTTATAGATTACTCTTTGTTTGCTTTATGTGTAAATCATCCAAGCAGTCGTGGTTCGTCCCGCTCGGTCTAGTCTGGTATTTGGAGGCCTAAAAATCTGAATAGAACTACATGGTCGTGAAGGTCAGATGGCAGTTGCTATATGCAAAAAATATTGAGGTTCAGCCGCTTAGCAGTCGGACTCTAATAGGGTTGGGAAAAGGCATCAAATTAGTATTTTGGTGAACTAAAAGGCCAATTTTATATTTTGACATATTATTATATTATTACACATCCCACCAAAAGGAAGGAGCTTTTTGACGCTGTATATAGATTTTACATATAATTTTAGTATTATATTCTCAATTTTGTTTGTTTTATATATATATATATATATACATTTAGGTACATTTACATAATTCATAATATATCTACTTACTAAATGCTTGTTTGGAATTCTGTTACCAATCACTGATCAGTGAACCACAATTTGTAGTTTGCTGTTAACACTAATTAAAAATAAGAAATAGAGCTGCGTGATCATCACGTGACGATGCGTGACAACGATAAACTTACGTATTTGCGTATACAAAAAAAAAACACAGTTGTAACGCAAATATGTAAGTTTATTGTTATAAACTTACATATTTGTACACAACAATTTAATCAATTTAAGGAGGATTTAGGGGGCAACTTTTCCATTGTGCAGTTAAACGACAAACTTTGCAATCCTCGCAGTACTACCTCCGAACGGTAATTTCATAACACGGAAGTTAAGATTTATTTAGTACATTTCTGCATTGTCTTATTGTAGTACTTAAGTTTATTACTAAGGTAAAAGTTTGAGCTGCCGTATTGCAAATTTGTCGCAATAGGATATCAGACATTTATATTTGGGACTAGTGAATGCTGAAAGTTCTTCGCATGGTGCTTCGTTTTACCATCCCCTTTAACCGTAACACTCAATTGGATTGAAAATTTATATTTTATCCAGTTTCTTAGTTACATAATAGGTACAAAATTTCAGTCAAATACGCCCAGTGCGTTACGGAACAACACTCAAACTAATAAACGTCCAAACTTTTATATTTATTCATACGTATAGATTCATGAATAAAACCATCAGAAAAGGTGAGGGAGGACATGCGACATCGTCACTTATCCATGAACCAACAGGTCAAGTTTGCAGCGACTGAGGGTGATTTGTACACAACCAAATAGGCACTTCAAATCTCTTATTTATTCTCAACATAGGTAACAGATATTATTATAATTTGATTATACTTAATATTTACAATTTCTACAAATCTATACTTATATTTCGAGCTGAAGAGTTTGTCTGCTTGGAATACTGGAAAGGGAGGAATATTAGGAGGTATAAATTGAAGAATTATTTTTGTTTTAAATAGTTTATCAGCTATCTTGATCTTACAGAGGAGCAACTTAATAAGCTTGAGCGACTCCAAGATGTTTGTGAATTGCACAAGATGCTCAAGTGTCCCTTCGCCGGAATACTTATATATCTTATCTCTATTATACAATATACTGTTCAATCCTTGTATACCCCGATATCTTAAAGAACGATTCAAGTTCCTCCATTAAACACATTCCAGATCTCTGAGGTCATCAGAAAATTTAATATTGGAAATGCCGGTGCATTTCACAAGTTTCTCTGACAAGTGCTTCACTATTCAAGCAATTCGTCTACATATCAGACGCGCTCAAACACCAGAATCTTTTAAAAATATGGTAAAGGATTACTATCTCACTTCCATTGACTAGAAACTCGCTAACGCTATCTATTTAGGTATCGCTATCTATATAGGTATCGCTATATACTCGTATATTAAAGTATCCTTTAATATGGTAACCTATTGAAATCTCGAATTTCTGTTACCCGAATCTTAAAACCCCGAAAACGGTTGGTAGAACTTTTAAAAGACAGATGTAATTAATGTCAATTTTTTAAAATTCCCTTTTTATTTTCTCAGATGAATCAATTTCCAGGTGCACTAAAAAAGTTTTCAAAAAGTTTTTTTTTTGTTTCCCATTTTCTCATAATCCAGATATAGTTTTTGATCCAGATATTATTATAGATTCTCAGAATACTTTTTTTTTGTTTCCCATCGTACCATTTTCCAAATAAACTATTGCCAGATTTTCATAATCTTTTATTTGGTTCCCATACAATCGTGTTTCAGCTAAACTATTGCAATAAATAATACAATTTTTTATTTCCCATGCTAACAATTTCCAGAATTATTACATAACTACCCTACACTATTAACAAAATTTAATAAGCCTCAATTATTTTGTAGGTCTAAATTATATTATTTATCTATCTAAACCTCTATATAGTTTTCTTCGAACCAGTTTGCAATATCTTTACTACGAGTGTGGATTGAAAAGTAGTCGGCCTAACACTGATCCATTTAGTTCTAAAAATCAAATCTACCCACATTATTTAGTTCTGTTCAGACCTGTTAATTGTGTGAAGTTTGAAACGTGTGCGATAATTAGTTTTAATTTTATAAATTTATTAAATTCTATCCAGATATATGCATTATACTATTTACACTGAAATAATAATTATAACTACCTGAAAATACGTTTTTTTGTTGTTATACGGAACGGTAACGACCCGACCGGCTACCGTCGCCGACGCTTCGGGCGCTTTATCATATATTACCTTACTCTGTGGCGCCGGCGCGCGCTACCGTTAGTCTGTGTCGCTATCCAAGTTCAGTTGGTAAATGGCGGGAATGGTAGCTGTTGACCGTAATAGTCAATAAAGATAAACAAATGAGTTTTTTAGGTCGTCGAAATAGGTTGCAAGTGGTTAGTGTATTGTTTCTGTGTTTATTGTTTATTGTGCTAACGTGATCAAGTGTTTGTTTAGTGAATAAGTGTGGAAATTTGATATAATGTAAAAAAGATTACATGTCATGTGAATGGAAAATCGAAAAATGAAGAATTATCTTCTCATTGCGAGCTCAGGTCAGTTTTAGTTGCTTATTCAATGATATAAATAGCTATCTTAACTCAAAAGGAACCCAAAAAGATATCATTCATCACATATAATTATGTAGTAATTGACGAAATCTTCATTTTTCTGAAAGCTTAACATAAACAAAAAAAATCTAGAAATTGTGTTAACAGAGCTGGACTAGTAGGCACTCGGAGGCCGGACATCACTCCAGGGGTTCAACAAAGCAATCTGACATCATTTCCGCAAATGGAGCAAATTGACCAGCGTGCCCTCATTAAGTACTCCATAAGAAGGGGCTGTCATCAAAAGCCATCCATGATGATATGGTCAGTACATTAGGGGAGTGCGCTCTTTAATATTTATCCGTCAAAAAATGGATAGCAGAATTCAAGCGTGGTAGAGAGAGTGTGAAAGACGAACCCCTCTCTGGAAGGCCTTCGACATCCACTACTGACGAAAATGTTAAAAAAATACTCGACTTAATTATGGGAGACCGAAGATTGATTGTTGTTGAGCAAAAAAGGATGCGATTGACTATTGCACGCGACTGTTTGGAGTTATTTAAAGCTGATGTATGTGATTTTTGAATCGTTTTGTTACTATGGACGAAACATGGGTTACTGTACACCGGAAACAAAACAACACTTCAGTATTCTGGGACTCGAAGGGTGTGATTATGGTTGATTATCTTGAAAGGGGTCAGACTATAAACTCTGATTATTACTGCACCTTACTACGTCGTTTACGAGAGGAAATAAAAGAAAAACGTCCAGGAATGATCAGAAGAAAAGTCCTGTTTCATCAAGATAACGCTCGTGTTCACACGTCTGTCCAATCAATGGCAGAAATTCACAACGGTGGCTTTGAACTGTTGCCGCATCCACCTTATTCACCTGATCTGGCACCGTCAGACTTTTTTCTGTTCCCTAACCTAAAAAAGCACTTGGGAGGTCAAAGATTTTTGACAAATGACGAGGTCAAAGCAGCAGTCGACGATGGAAGGAAGAATCATTTTTTTTCAACGGGCTAAATGCTTGGAAGGGAAGATGGCAAAAGTGCATTGAACTTGATGGTGATTACGTTGAAAAATAAGAATATATTTCATTTATTATGTATTTATTTTCTTGGTTAGGTTAGGTTAGGTTTGCCTAGGTTAGGCAAGGTTAGAACTGCGACCACCTACCAGAAACGTCTTGCATTAATAGAAAAAAGAGATTGTTTTTAATAGGTTACCCGGAACTGAACTATTTGGATTAGGTTAATTTCTTCTTTAAACAAAATGGGTAGGTTAGGTTAGGTTAAAACTGTGACCACCTACGCACGAGCCGAGCGAGCGAAGCGAGCGGTACCGCGGCAGCGGCCGGCGAGTGCCAGAAACGACTTGCATTAATAGAAAAAAGAGATTTGTCCCAGGTGAAAGTGACAACTGTGTAATATGACATTATCATAAAAAAAATCTTGATTTTAAAAATCTGGATATTGTTTTTCTGGATATCAATTAATGTTGTCTAAAAGACATAGCTCTTTATCAATAAGGCCGCCTGGTGTACATTCTATTTTAAAAATATGTGTAAATATTTGTTTCTCTTTTGTTTTTTGTGTACAATAAAGAGTATTTGGTTTGATTTGATTTATTTATCGAGGAAAACTATAAGTTTTATAAAATTACGTTACAGCCCTTTAGGAGAAAATCGAGCAGCAACGAAAAATGTCTGAACAAGACTGGAACCTTGGCTGAGGACGGTTTGGTGGGCCCTATCGCTTCATGTCCCTACTCATCAAGGCCCTTTCGCAAATTGTGAAGCCCAAACTGTCCTTAACCTTCTCTTCTTTTTTATGGATTATTTCATACGACATTAGTTACAGGACTCTTATTATCCCGATAAAAGGTAGGTAGGAAAGAGAAAACCGTGTCTATCGTGTAATGCGTGGTCTAGTGGTAACCGACAATGTTAACACATTGCAAAGGTTAAGCAACATCTAGTCAGGCCAGTTTTAGGATGGGGACACTAAGATGGTAAGGTGGATAAGGGGTGCCCTTCCGTGCCTCGGAGAGCACGTTAAGCCGTCGGTCCCGGTTGTAATACGAACATCTACGGCAGTCGTTAGGGGTAGTTGGAGCCCTAAATCAAAAATCCGACCGGTCTAACTACAGAAATCGATATTGCCCACGGGTTGTGGAGGTCAGATGGCAGTCGCTTAACGGAAAATATCAAAGTTTAGCCGAATCACAGTTAGATTGGAAAGCCGACGCCAACTGAGTTGGGAAAAGGTTCGGTGAATGATGATAAACGAGTTAACCATTCTACGTGGGTTAAATCGTAGGCGTCTGACTTAAGTATGTAACGTAAGTAAAACAAACAAACTTTCATAACAGCAGCAGGTAAAGCAAACAACTGTCCGGAAGTAAACTGAACAAAGGTTTGGATAACGGAAAGGGATAATCAATATCATCACTAATGAATAAAATATAATATCAGACGACGAACATGTTTTACATGACAGTGTAGGCAAATAGCGATTTACAAAAATATAGGTACAATAAATTGTTTGAAACATGTTAGATTCGCAATAATGCCTATGTCTATCATAGTACATATAAGTAAATATATAAAACCGGCCAAATGCTTGTCCGGCCGCCACGCATAGAATAGGGTTCCGTAGTCACCCATAAAATAAAAATAAATAAATAAATATTGAATGGAATCAGGCGTTACATGGCGAAAGTCCATGATAAAACAATGGAGTAAGAAGCTGTTCTCTTAGAGACAGTCTAGAGAATGCCTCGTGAGTAGGTGAAACATATGTCGACGTTTATAAGGTCTTCTATTTAGCGAAATTAGTGCAATTATATAAAAATTCAACATCTTACCCCATTGTTTTAAATAAATAAATATTTTTGGACATTATTACACAACGTCATCTAGCCCAAATTAAGCTAATATAAGCTTGTGCTATGGAATCTAGACGACTGATAAACATACTTATATATTTCTAAATACATGCATATTATACATTGCATAGAAAATACCCAAACTCCGAATCAAACATTTGTGGATCACACAAATAAATTGAATAATGTGCACAATAAATTGCTTGAAACAAGTTAGATTCTAAGCTGTTTTGAGTCAGAAAACAACAAGCAATAATGCTATGTCCATCATAGTACATAGGTATAAGTAAATATAAAAAAACCAGCCAAGTGCTTGTCTGGCCACACATAGAATAGAGGGTTCCGTTGTCACCCATAATAACTTCTATAACTCCTAAACTAATAAAGCTATATAATATAATAAAGTTATACTTAGTTTTTCCTTCAAAGTTCATTACATGGAATGGGGGAAGCTCTGTTTTAACAAAAAAATGCGCTTTAAAGTTGAATATCTCGCAAACGAATACATAAATCCAAAAGCTCTATACGTTTTTAAAATACCTATCGAATGAGATCTCATACATTGCGGTTGACGGAAGAAAAAAAAACAACTTTTGGTTATGTGGTGTGTTGAGATGATACTTCACATTAGGAGGTTATTTTGGAGTATATCGTAATAAGAAGACGTTCGTTCAATACGAAGTATGATTTATTTGTCGTAATAAAAGTATTACTTATAACTAAAGAAAACACATAATGCTTACTTAACATAAACATGTACATTCGCTTACTATGGATCGTACTAAAGGTAGGTCCTTACACCTCCCCTGAAAAGTTCGATCCTCGCATTCCTCCCTTATGAAAGAGAAAAAAAAATTAAACATAATTTCTTTTTGTTTTAACATAACTTTTCTTACTTACTAACACATTATTCTGATTCTATACAGGATGTTACGAAAGGGTTATATCAACCCGAAGCCAGCCCCATCAGCTGGTCGACCATAACCCGTTTCGATATAAATATGGCAACCGCCAAAGAAGAAAGAAAAAGTTTCGAAATTTCAAATCAAAACAAACGTGTCCCAACGCTACGGCTTGACGTAGCTACAACTAGACAATGAGCGCGTGGTACGTATGTACAATGTCCTTGGCGGTGGCGCGAGCGTCGCGGCGGTGTGGGCGTCCTTAAAGGATTATTTTTGTTTATGGAAACAACTCGATTGACCAACACATAGTTATGTTTCCCCAGATCCTCGTCCGTGGTTCGACAGGTGCACCACGTGCAAGTGATAGTAAAATCTCTGCCAGCCGCCTTCCCGCCCGATGTACAAAGATACTCACCGGCGCATATTGCTCCGCACAACTCGTAGCATTTCTTGTGTAACAGTGCTAAATGCGACTTCGACTCGACTGCGTACACAGTATTTTTAGGTATCAACGCTCACGGTACAACTCCCGGGCAGCGCTCAAATTGCCTTCTGATGCTCCTACACAAAGTATCATCTCGTAATACTCTTCGTTACTCAGAGCCATTACTACACAACACAATCACTATCACACACAACTTGACACAACTCACAAATTAACACATTAAACAACTATTTAGCTACCTCACTGCACAAAGCAAAGAATGCAACTGAACTGACCTGTGACCTTGCTAAATGATTTTAAATAAAATTCTAGGAAACTTCGTGACTCGGCCGAGCGCTTCGTGTTCGTGCGGCATCGCTTGATGCGAAACACAGACAAAATGTTCTTACCAGGAGTGAGACGGAAGGCTTTTCACAGGCACGCATTATTTGTACCTAATTGTTGTTGATGACCGAAGCAGCTGATTGTAGCTAGTGTTGTTTAAAGAAGTGTGTATTAAAATACACTTCGGTGATAGTGTTTTTTTTATGACCTTTTTTGTCTTCTCTGGCGGTCGCCGCATATCGAAACGGGTTCTGGTTGACCAGCTGATGGGGCTGCCTTCGGGTTGATATAACCCTTACGTAACACCCGGTATAAACCAAAAGTAAAAATAATAATATCTATATAAAAAAATATAATATTAAGTATAAAGAAATTATTAAGAATGAAACTGCCTCGGTGGCTCAGTGGTATGAGTATGCGACTGCCGCCCCTGAGGTCCCAGGTTCGATTCCGGGTCGATTCGAATTATTTGTGTGATCCACATAATATGTTTGTTTCGGAGTTTGGGTATTTTCTATGTATATATGTATGTATTTAGATATATATAAGTATGTTTATCAGTCGTCTAGATCCCATAACACAAGCTTATATTAGCTTAATTTGGGCTAGATGACGTTGTGTGAGAATGTCCAAAAATATTTATTTTTTTATTTTAAACAACTTCGTAAGGTTTTTGTGAATACTATATTCTTTACCATTCTTAACTATTTTAACATTTGGTGGAATATCCATTATAACCTTGTATGGACCATTATAAATGTTATCAAGCTTTGAACCTGTTTGATTTCTTATCAAAATTAATCACCTTCATTGTACTTGGTGGTGAATATTTTCCGATCATAGATACTTTTTCGTACAATTTTGTTTTGTAATAAGTTTTCTTTGGCTTCTGCCTGAGCTTTTTGTAATCTATACTTTATTATAAGCCGTATAATATATAGGTAATATATTATAAGCCGTGGTCACGGGTGGAGTCCACCCGTGACCACGGCTCTTGTAACAGGGCCGAAACGTCGAGTAATAAAGAGGTATGTATATATCTCAATAATGGCGTAAAATACCCGTTAGTCTTAAGTTTATAATGTGTACAAAACGCGAAAGTTTAAAGAAGTATGTATACTTTAATTCTAACGGCTAATTTTCAAAATTATATAAAGGATCAACATGGGTTTGTAAATTGCTTGGAAGTTTACATAGTTTTCCAAATACCAATTCATATTCATACTTTGTTTCGTTGTGTACTGTCGTGTTATAAGAAAAATACCAAAATGGAATCCAGTCACTCCAATCGTTTTTGTAATTGTTACACTGTATTCTTAAATATGCTGCTAAATGTTTGTGTGAATTCTCTATAGAACCTAATGTTTGGTGATGATAAGGTGTGGAATTTAATTTTTTAATACCTAATAAGTTATAACTATCTTTTAAAACTGATGACATGAATTCTGTACCGTTATCAGTTAATATCTCCTGGGGAATGCCATATCGTAGTATAAAATTGTTTACAAATGTCCTTGAAACTGTAATAGTATCTCTCCGCTGTAACGGATACGCTTCTATAAACTTTGATAAATCACATTGTA
The DNA here is from genome assembly GCA_963556515.1 of Nudaria mundana. Lineage (NCBI taxonomy): Eukaryota > Metazoa > Arthropoda > Insecta > Lepidoptera > Erebidae > Nudaria > Nudaria mundana. The sequence continues at coordinate 14,259,179 of OY748293.1, forward strand.
CAGTTAAAATATATTTATTACTATAATTATCTAAATCTAAGGGACTATTATATTATTATATTATATCTAAACTTATTCTACTAAATGCTGAGTTAGCTGTTGAAGTAATAATCATTGGCTCTTTAATGTTTTTATTACTATACTTTTGTATTTGACAATTCTTAAATCTTTTAATATCCTTGGCGACGTCTAATGATATACCTGGCCAAAAATAGTATTTTTTGATATTATTAATCATACGATTCACTCCTGCATGTCCACTGCTAGGTAATAAGTAAAAATCGTTAAGGATTACACATTTGTCGTCATCATCATAAATTCTCCTAACGTCTTTAATTACTAAAAGACGAGGTAGGTTCAATTGCAATTGTTTATTTTCACTTTGTATTTTTTTTATCAAACTAGTGTTTAAGTAATGGTAAGTAAGATGTTCAAACTTTTTAAAATAATTGCATCATTCTCGCAAATTTTTTTGCGAGAATGATGCAATTATTTTAAAAAGTTTGAACATCTTACTTACCATTAAGTACTTTGTCATGGATTTTCGCCAGGTAACGCCTGATTCTATCCAATATTTGAAACTAGTGTTTGTTTTTTGATTTTTAATAATTAGCAACTCTTTTATAGCTAATCTTTTGCATAACGCATCTAAATCGTATAATAATATATCATCTAAACCCTCGCTTGCACTTTTATAGTTGAAAACGATCAGGAGTCTAGATATATCGCAGATTGCGACTCGACAAATATACAAATTTTTGCATCTGAAATAATATATTTATTTGTTCGAAGAACTTTTTGGAAGTCTTCACAAAAAATAAGCTCGACCAAATCATGTGGTTTTTTAAGTATCTCCACAGCGACTGGTTGATCAGACCTGTCGGGTGATGGGAACTCATTCATTGGACTTTCGTTTTGTTGTGATAACGCTGTACGTTTGTACTGTTTTCGCGTTAAAACATTAACAACGTTTTCGTGCATCGATTTCAAATCTTTACATGTCACAGAAATTCGATTCAATGCATCTGCAGCGACATTGGTACTTCCTGGAACATATTCTATGTCAAACTCGTATTCCTCTAGATATAAACGAAACTTCGTTAATCTACTGGATGGGTCTTTTAAGTTGAATAAATAAACAAGAGGTCAGTGATCTGTATAAATTTTAAACTTTCTTCCATACAAATAGGGTCTAAAATGGTTTATTGCCCACACTATGTCAAGTAATTCTAATTCAATCACGGGGTATCTACTTTCGGGTGGTTTTAAACTTCTACTAGCGTACGCTATAATTTTTCCATTACTATTCGATAATATCGCACCTAAACCTATTTTTGATGCATCGGTTTGTAACTTAAAAATGTTATTTTCTGAAAAATCTGGGTATTCTAAAACTGGTGGATTCATTAAGGCTACTTTTAATTTTTCGAAAGCTAATTGACATTCTGATGACCAAATAAACTTGGCACCGTTTTACATAAACTATTTAAGGGATAAACAATAGCTGCAATGTTGTGTATAAATCGTCTATAGTAATTTGCAAAAACGACAAAACGCTTGATATCGTCGGCGCTAACAGGTGTTGGATAGTTTTGCAACGTTTAATTTTTTGCTGGGTCGGGACAAATACCACCTGACGTTATCTTATGACCTAGATATATCATTTCGTGTCTTAAAAATTAGCATTTAATTGGGTTTAATTTGAAATTGACTTTTCTGAAACGATTAAATATACTAATAAGATTCTTATTGTGATCTAAAAGTGATTTTCCTATACAAACACAATCATCCAAATATATAGAAGAAAGAAGAAGAAGAAGAAGAAAATATGTTTAATTCGTAAACAGATATGGCGATTATAAGCATCTTACATAACTAAACATATAAACATAGAAAGTAAAAGTAAAAAACCGTCAGTTGTATGCTAGTACGCGCCACATCTGCGTGGAATTTGGTCTCCTCTCAGCTTATGCTGACGTGGGCGGACCCACATTTGCCAGCGCTGGTTTTCAGAGGAGGCCAGCAACACTGAAAATGGCGCACCCATGCAGTATCTTACCAGCATAGTATCATGGCATGTACTGAGTCGATTATAAGAAAATAAATAAACTAAATAAATAAAATAAAATAAAATATGTACTCCAAACCAAATAAAACAAATCAGTACAATAAATAAGTGTCAGTGTGTGTAACGTTACAATGACAATGCACCATGTAAGTAAAAAAAAATAAAAAATAAAAATGAAATGATATGAAATTCTGTGACATAGCAATGGCCCGAGCAGTGTCTAAGCCCAGCGCCGAACAATTGCTTCCTTGGCCGCGTTCTACCGTATTTACCACGGTGAGTGTTCTGAAGAGCTCTTCAACCTGATCCCACCCTCTCCCTTCCGATCCCGAACAACGCGTGCCGGGCAGAGATGTCACCCACATACCGTGGAAACCGTCTTCGCGAGAACCGAGCGTTTTAAACGATCGTTTCTCTGCCGAACGATGGTGGCTTGGAACGCCCTGCCTGCGCACGTGTTTCCTCCAACATATAACCCTGGGCTCTTTAAGCGAAGCGTGAAGAGGCACATTACAGGGTCGTCAAGTTGAGGGCCACTCTCTATAGTATTCCTGTGTACTGTGAGAGTCGCCCTCAATTGCCAGACGTCGCCTCAGCTTACCATCAGGCGAGTGGCGTCAATTTGTCGACCTAAATATAAAAAAAAAAAAAAAAAAAAAATGGTGAATTCACAGGAATGATGCAATGGCTTCGCGAACACGAACAGCCAGACCAACTCAACAGCCAGCTGTCAAAAACGCTGTCACCTGTCAGCCGGAACTGACAAGTAGACACGTCACGACACGCGGGATGCGGCAAGTCAGCCCGCAGCCGAACCTAACCTTTTCCAGGCAAACAGAAGATACTGATACAATATTAAAACATTATGGAGGGACATGAAATCATGCATCCACAACGGTGGAAAGTACGAGGAAACAGAGATAAAATAGGGTTGGTAAGTATATTGTATTCAAATATGAAAGTTAAAAAATTAAGATTATATTATAATTAAGTATATTATGTTATGATTAGATTAGACTATGAAAATTAAGATTATATTATTAAATTGTACGATGGATTAAGACTGGGTAGTTATGCAGCTTCCAGCTGCTCCACCAAGTACAGTCTTTTCACTATTAATTTAAATCTTCTTCGATTTTGTAGCCTTCGGATTGGAGGTCTAAGTATGTTCCAGCAGTGAGTGGCCGCATGCCTGAAACAACCTCGGAAAGCAGCAGACCTATACTTGGGGAGTGTAAGAGAAGGTACAGTTGTCCTCTTGCTATATCTCAGTTTCTCGTTTCGCCAACTGAGCTTATTATAAAGGTATTCCGGCTTTTGAGTTCTTATTACACCGAATAGCAAACCGGTCAGGTGTAGCCTCCTCCTTGCAGCCATCTTTAGCATTTTGAGTCCATTTATGTGTGGTGTAACGTGGCTTCGCCTTGGGATGTCAACACAGAACCGCACACAGGCATTCTGGACCCGTTGAATCAGGTGTTCTGTCCTTCTAAGCAAACATGGGCCATAGACAGTATCACAATAGTTTAATTTAGATAAAATCAAGGTGTCCACCAAAAGCTTCCGTAACGAAACACTTAAGTACTCTCTAATATTGTAAAGCACCTTGAGCCTGTAAAAACAATTGCTTACTATTTTGTTGATGTGAGCCTCGAAATGAAGCTCAGAGTCCATTGTCAGACCCAGATTTGTAGCAGATTCTACCCTTTCAATCTTAGCACCATCAAGCATGATGGTTGGATCCCATGACAGTATTTATGCAACCTAATGTTTTGAGCCCAGAACCATAAATTTTGTTTTGGATGGATTCAACACCAAGGAGTTCCTTTCTGACTACCCTGCCACTCTCTCCAGTTCCTCGTTCAAAAGTTGCACAGCTGTTAATGTATCTTGGGGTTTAAATGACTTATAGATTTGCAGGTCATCCGCGTACATATGGTACATGCAGCTTGTGAAGGTGTTCTGAATATCAGCACTGTACAATATATACAAGAGTGGTCCCAGTATAGAGCCCTGGGGCACGCCTCTGGATACCAGACGGGGACCCGAGTAAAGCCTAGATCCATCCTCGCTACTGATTTCCACATAATGGGTTCTATTCTTGAGATAACTATCAAACCACCGCACCGCTCCAGTCGAAAATCCATAGCATGTCAGTTTCGAGAGAAGCAGTGTGGTGTCAATAGCATCAAAAGCACGGGAGTAATCAAGAAGCACCAGGATCGAGCCTTCCCCAACGTCCCTCGCCTCGAGGATACCCCCTATGACATCCGAGAGAGCCGTCGCAGTGCCACGCCCCTTCCGGAAGCCTGACTGAAACTCTGGGAGCAGCCCATTTGACTCCAGGTAATCCATCACCTGTACATATACCACCCGCTCCAGCACCTTCGAAAGGCAGGGGAGTATTGATATCGGCCTAAGATCTTTAAATGTTTGAGGATTACTAATTTCGGGAATGGGTCGGACAATTGCACACTTCCACAGCTCCGGGAACTTGTTGGTCACTATTGATGTATTGATCATAGCAGTCATAGCATGCAATGCTGTTGGCAAGGTCATCAATAGCATCTCATGACCAATACCATCTACCCCCTGTGCATCCGTGCTAATATCCCTGATGACCCGAAGCACCACATCACTGCTAACTGGGTTCATGCAGAACTGTGAAGAAGTTCCCCGGTGGTGTTCAAAGTTTGTTAGCTGAGATATGGTGGGACGTGACGCACCAGGTACATTTAAAAATGCCATGTTAATGGCGTCTGGATCCCGAAAGTGAGCCGGCAGGTGTTTACCATGAGTGGGAAAGATGTCCGACTTAATATTTTGCCACAAACACTTAGGGTCACTGATTTTACCATTGATTTTGCTTTTGAAGTATGCAGACTTTTCATTTCTTAGGGATGTACTTGCTAAATGCTTTAAATCTAAATACTGATCGTGGTGCTGATCCAACCTGATGCTGTGGAACCCCTTCCTAGCTCTATCTCTCAGATGAAACAGCCGACGTATATCATCAGTGATCCAAGGCGTTGGACGGCTTCTGAAAGTTTTCTTCATTATGGGAGCGTGCAAATCAAACAGTTGTGTAATGAAATTGTTAAAAGCCATAACCATGTCATCCACAGCGTGCATACCACCCATCATCTCCCATGGAATAAGGTCTAGATCTATTTCAAAGTACTCCATGAGTACATCCTTAATCGGTCTGTATGTGACAATTCTAAGTTTAGATTTTCGCTTTTTTATTGTTGCATCACAGACCAAAAATGAGTGCCGACCCAGCCCACTTCTTTCCTGAGACAGCTATGTTAATCCACATCTGTTCCACGCTAGGGTGTATGGGGTGATTTCTAGTACGAGCACTTACTCCAGTCTTTATGTAAAAAGCCACTCCTCCTCCACGACCCCTACGAATGTCAATCGGACCCGGAATATGTCTCAAATTATATCCCTGTACTTTCGGAGTGCGGCCCTCCTGCCCCGTCCTCAGCCATGTTTCATTTATGGCCATGACATCCACCGCGTGACGCAACATGGCCACCCTAAACTCGTCATGCTTTGTTGACAAAGATCCAGTATTAAGTAGTCCAAATTTCAAATATTTAGAGGGGAACATTTATTTTAGTGATTTAAGTATAATATAGAATTAAATATAATAATATTGATTAATAAAGAATATGTAAACAATTGTAATAAAGAGCACAACAACAACCCGCCAATAGTATAGATGCATTGTATTTCATCACCATTATATATAAAGTAAAGATTTATATGTACCACGAACTTGTCTGCAAATATAATTAGTAAGTAGATCTTGTGTGTTGTTTCATGGAATATACTTCCAATGCAAGAGCATACCATCATGCCACAGTCCCATGTAACTTGATGCGTGTTAAATTTTATGCAATGCTCTCCGTTGTAAACATTAAAAATGTTAAGTATGGAATTAATCTCTGTAAATACGGTGTTGACTGTAGACAAAGCTCGGCAAATTTCATGAAGAATGTAAATAGTAAAAATTTTAGGAATTGGTGTAAATTATTAAGTATATTTATTATGATGTAGTGTGCAGGTGCAAGTACCAATATGCTAAGTACCGTGTATGTTTCTTTAATATCATGGTGTAGTGTGTAAATAGTATTGAATAGATTGAGTGTATATAAATGCTTGTGTCGAAGGAAATTGTACATAGTAATATTAAAATAGTATTCCATACATAGCGAATTAAATATTTGATTTTGTGTAATATAATTAAATTTTGATAATGATGATGATTTGTGTTGTATGTGTACATGTATGACAACTATGCATCGTACTACCCGACGAACATAAATTGGCAAGAGCATAACAATCACTGACCCCCCAGACCATTTACACAGCAGATGTGACGTGCAGTAGCAACACCGACCTGAAAAATGTACACCACAGAGATAATACAATGGTGAACGGACAACACTGCAATTACCATAATAGGGCAAGAAATAAATTGTCGATTCACACAAAAGTACATATATAGAAAACAACAGCGAGTAGATAAACATATACATAATCAAGGCTGAGCACAAAATATACACAACAGCACACAGCACACACATTACAGCAATGAACACAACATAATAAAACCGGCAGACAATATATTAGCTCCACACAACAACAAATCACATAGGACTGTCCGATGCATTGCTCCGTCTAAAAACCGTTGGTAAATCCGCTTCGGAGTGCACGCGCTGGGTCCGGTCTCCCTGCCTCTTGCAGGCCAGTATTTGGCCACGCCTCGTCCAAACAAATTTCCACCCAGCGTCACCAGCAGCAACCCGCGCCAGATGAAATAATTGCCTGTTTGTTTTAGTTAGGCGCTCGTTAACGTAGAAGCGGACGGGAGGACTTGTCGCAACAATGTCCTCCGTTGTAGCTCCTCGTCGCACGCGCGCGCTCCGCAGCAACTCGTCGCGCAGGTCTCGGCGCGCCAGTCGCACCACCAGGGGGCGCGCGCGTCGCTCGGCGGGGCCTTGGCTGTCAGTGGCGGACAGGTGGCGTCTACCAACTCGTTCGGCGCTTACCACATCCCGCTCGTCCACACTCACACCCAGCTTGCTCCCTATCGCCTTGACGAGGTGGACAGGATTCTCCCCATTGTGTTCGGGCAGGTTGGAGATTTCTACGTCGGTTCCCAAGAGCTCCTGGTCTCCGTCATTAAGTTCTCGGCGTAGTTCCTAGACGGCAGTCTCAATGGATACGCCAGCACCCGGATCAGGCGTCGAGACCCTGGATTCAACCTCTAGAAGTCTAGTCTCCAGGTTATCCACGCGCGAATTGCAGGCCTGGACGGCCTCCCTAAACATGGATAACTCAGACTCCATGCGGCTCATGAAAGTCCCGACCTCTCTGCGCAGCGACCTGATCTCCTCCATTACCGAGTGGAGGTCCGCCTGTTCGTAGCCGGTTTCTCCAGCCGGGCTCAGCTCCGGCGTAGTTGCTAAGGACGGTAAATGCTGTGTTGCCGTCGGGCACACTGGTGTCTCATCATTTTTTTGTTCCGTGTGTACTACGGCCCTTACACTTCGGGCACGTCCAGCCCTGCGGTACGTTTCCCCTTATCTGCAGATTAACACAAGCCTTGTGGCACATGCTCTGACACTTCGCGCATTTAGTACACCGAGCGCCATCTGTTGACGAGACGAACTGACCACAGCCACCACACTTACTCATATCGCGATAACAATGCACCCACAAATCACAAATTGTTGTAATGACTTTATTTGATTCTTATGTGAATCAAATTTTTTTATTAGTTTTAAGATTATGCTACCAAAGTAATATATGTTTGTGTCATAAAGTCTGAATTTGTGTTGTATTTTTATATCACCGACCAAAAATCGAAATCACCTTGAAATGTCACAGCAATATTTTGATCTGTTTATTATTGACTATTTCCGCCACGGATCGCACTGAATTCAATCACACCCGTGCTCGACCGCACCACGGATACAGTTCACTTTTTTTCTTCCGTGATAATGACTTATTTTTTTTATTTTTTTTTCTTTTATTTTGTTGAGCCTTTTGTCCATAATGGACATGTCAGCCTCTTATTTATTTTAATATGCAATATTTAACACACCGATACAAAATATATTTGTTAGCGATGGAAGCGCCATCTACAGTCCTCTCATATAAAAAAAAATTATAATTAAGACCTGACATTGCTACTGTCGTTAACCTTGAGAAGATTTGCGGACTAGTGGCCAATCCCATGGGACTTCGTTTCATCTGGTACTGCTTAATGGCCGTAAAAGCTGTACATTTACGCGATTCTTTATCTAAAGAGAGTTGATATATTTTATTCAAACTAAACGATGTACATTTTCTGGAATTTTCACTTAGCGAGAGTTGGTAATAACTCTGCGACAAATCTAGTTTTGAAAAGTAAATACTACCTGATAACGAGTCTAAAATTGCCTCGGAGAGCACGTTAAGCCGTCGGTCCCGGTTGTCATACTAACATCTATGGCAGTCGTTAGTTGTAGTAGGAGCCCTAAATCAAAAATCCGACCGGTCTAACTACAGAACTTCGATATCGCCCATGGGTTGTGAAGGTCAGATGGCAGTCGCTTCACCGAAGTTCAGCCGAATCGCAGTTAGACTGGAAAGCCGACCCCAACTGATTTGGGAAAAGGTTCGGTGAATGATGAACGAGTCTAAAATTTCGGTACTATTCGGCAATGGGAATTTATCATCCTGTATTTTTGTATTTAATTGCCGATAATCGATAACAAGTCTCCATTTTTTCTCATTAGATTTATCTGTTTTTTGGGCACTAATAGAACTGGACTAGACCACTCGGAAGTCGTTTCCTCAATAATATCGTTGTCTAACATTTCTTGGATTGGTTTTTCCCTATCTTTTTTTTTGACTTAACGGGATTCTATACGGTTTTTGGTAAACCGGAGTTACGTTATCTTTTAACGTGATAGAATGTTCCATCAAATTCGTGACTGATAATTTATCTCCTGGCAAATGAAAAATATCTGCATATTTTGCGCATATATTCTCAATGCCTATTTATTCTCCTTTATTGAGCGAAGCGACCCGAAGGCGAGCGGAGCTCTCAACGGGTGACTCAAATTATTTTTCAAACGATTTATGTTAAATTGTTTCTCGGCGAATACACGGCCGATTTCGGATTTTCTTGCACTCATCAATAGCTTACAGAATTACCCAGGCTATTACGATGCCAGAATTTTGAATTTAAACTCGCTTCGCTCAAATATATGCTGCAGCGTAACGGTACGTTTCGCGACTGCGGCGACCTAGTTTAAGTAATTTAAGTCAAGTAAGTTGAAAAGAATCTTAATCTACCGATTTGTACTCTTCGTTAAACTTGCATACGTCATACGTATTTAAAGAGTTAACACATAGATTCGATAAGTCGACAGAAACGTTCTCATCTCTAGTATTTAAAATTATCACGGGTATATAATTAATTTTCGGGCTTGCTATCAAACCTCCAATAAATACGCCTGAGTCTATTTCATTAGCTAATATAACAATATCCCCACTAAAAGTACAAGGAATATGTCTAATTGAGCGAAGCGAGCCGAAGGCGAGCGGTGCTCTCAACGGGTGACTCAAATTATTTTTCAAACGATTTATGTTAAATTGTTTCTCGGCGAATACTCGGCTGATTTCGGATTTTCTTGCACTCATCTTACATTTAGCTTACATTTCGCGACTGCGGCGACCTAGTTACTTCACAACGCGGGGGAATAACGTATTGAAACCTATTATCATGTTCTAAACTAATACTTACTGTACTATTCTTGTTACATAAAGAAAAAGTCATACTATTATAGTCAATGACTGCGTCATATTGTTTTAAAAAGTTATGACCTAATATTCCATCGGTTGCACAAGCAAAATTTTTAAAAACATAAAATTGTTGGTTTAAATATCACCCCATCACATATTAAATCTAAGTAAATATAACCTTCAGGCAATAACTGTCCTCCTATACCTTTTATAGTTATCCTATCGTAACATAGCTTATCTAATAAGAACTCATTCAAACATTCATACTTTAATGTGCATAAAGTCGCACTACTATCTATTAAAAAGTTAGTGTGGTCACCTGAAACTATGCTAAGATTTACTACACTACTTTTACTGTAATTAAAAATGTTAAAATCCTTCATTAAAGAGACGAAAAAATGTTGCATTATTCTTATTCGATTCTTGCAACTGTTGCGAAATGTGTCGAACACTTAGACAGACTTGGAAGGTAGGTCCTTACAGTTACGTGAAGGGAAAGTACCCCAAAAAAAATATGTTTCATTATTTTCTTTTAGCAATTTATCAATATAGTAAATACACATATTATACATGCAAAGATTCTAAGCACTCACCGTTAAGGAGCAGACGTACGGACAGACATGAGGATACTATAAGGGTTCCAAAACTTTAACTTTTTATTTATTTTATTTATTTTAAGCCTTTTATTACAGATACATTTTAAAGAATTTTTATATTTCACACTACGACATCGACACTATCTGTTTGCCCTTTTTTGGCAAAGGCCCCCTCCAACCTCTTCCAATCTTCCCTATCTCGCTGTCCTCGTCCATGTCTAAACAATCTGCTTCTATTGAGCAGAAAAATGACAATGTTTGTCTTGTGACCTTGGAATCTGTTCCAAATAAGGGTGACAATAATTTAAACTTAGTTGTAGGACAATAGAGGAAATCCCTAGCAAATTAAATTTAAGGACAAAGGAAAAGTCTATGTCCATGAATATTATTCATCAAAATATTGAAGGCTTTTCTGGCAAAGAGTTAGAGCTAGAATTATTTTTGAATGAAAAGTGTATTCATTTACTTTGTTTAACTGAACACTGGTTAAAAAAACATGAACTCTTAGTTAATATTGATAATTATAAAATCATCAGTGCGTTTACTAGAGATTCCGCTATAAGAGGTGGGTCACTCATTTTAATTAATGACAAATTAAAATCGAAAGACAGAAAAGATGTAGTAGCACTCACAAGTGAGCGAAATATTGAACTATCATGTGCAGAGCTAGAACAATATATTATTATTAGCGTCTATAGACCTCCATCTGGAGATTACTACTTGTTTGAGTCCATTGTGGAAGAAGCCTTAAGGAAAGTATGTAAATGTAAGAAGACTGTAGTGGTATGTGGCGATTTTAATATTAATATTTTAGAAAACTCCCAGAATGCGATAAGTTTCCTCAACCTTTTTAAATATTTTAACTTACAAAATCTTTTTTGTGAACCAGCTCGCACCACAGCCACATCAGCTACCTGCTTAGACAATATTTTTTCTAACAGCGATGTAGATGAGAAATCAATAATACATTTTATTAATTCAGATCATGCAGTCAGTCAGGTCAGTTAGCTAGATTTAAGTGTTCCATCATCAAAAAATATTGTATGTAGACCAATTACAAAATATCGATTAGAAAAATATAAATAAAATAAATCTAACTACTTTGCAATATTCCGCCACATGCAAATTACCCAACTCTCGTATTTATTCATGCACAAGTCCGCCCTCCAATCCCACTTAGGCCGAAAGAATAGAGAAATAATTTTGAAAATGAATAAATACGAGAGTTGGGTAATTTGCATGTGGCGGAATATTGCAAAGTAGTTAGATTTATTTTATTTAACTATGGACTTCCGAAAAGTAACGCCTGATAGTATTAACTTTAGAAAAATATAAAGTAAACATTAATAATAAAGTACCTCTTTTGGAGTTGAATAATGATAAAAACCCGAATGATCTTTACAGAGATTTGTTCGGAGTAATCAAATACGAATGCAATAACATTTTCACAAAAAAAAACAATAAATGTAAATCAATTCAAAATTAAATTTAGTGATTGGGCTACGCCTGGAATCTATAAAAGTAGAAAAAAATTGTATGAATTATACGAGACAAAGGCATCTACTAATGAGCCACAAGTAATTGAACGGATTAAAAAGTACTCCAAACTGTTCAAAAAAGTTTGTTCAATAGCCAAATCTAATTATATACGGGCTAAAATTGAAAAATCCGATAATAAAACTAAGGCAACATGGAATATTATTAACAAAGAAACCTGTAAAGCAAAGTCACGTGATCGATCCTTCGAGTTAAAAATAGATGATAAACATATTAAAACTGATTCTGCAGTGGCCAGTGCATTTGAATCTTTTTTCACAAATGTTCCAATTATAACGACAAATAAGTTAAATTCTTCAAAAAACGTAGCCAATTCTCTTCTCAAATCTAGTGTTGATAAATGTAGAGTTAACTTTGATTTTCAGTATATTGACTCTGTCACTATACTTAAAACTTTAAACAACTGAATATAAAAAATACTGAGGATATTTGGGGCATTTCAACCAATATAATAAAATCAATAATTCCTGCTATTGCGCCTTACCTTGCATTCATATTCAATAAATGTATAGATGAAAATCAGTTTCCTAATCTTATGAAGTACAGTAAAATCATTCCTTTATTCAAAGCAGGAGACAAAAGTGATCCTTCAAATTTTCGACCTATCTCCATACTCCCAACACTGAGTAAAATTTTTGAAAAAATAGTATTTAATCAATTGCTTTCACATTTTACAGAAAATAAGTTACTTCATAGCAAACAGTTTGGTTTCACTAAAGGCAGAAACACAACGGATGCAGGAGTTGCACTTGTGAAACATATATTTGATGCATGGGAGGAAAAGCAGGATGCCATTGGTATCTTTTGTGATCTATCAAAAGCTTTTGATTGTGTTGATCATGAGACTTTGTTACTAAAATTAGGGTATTATGGTGTTTCGCACAGCTCACTTGGCTTACTGGAGTCTTACCTCACAGATAGAGTACAAAAAGTTAACGTTAATGGCACCGACTCTTCTGGCGCCTCATTAGTCATGGGAGTACCCCAGGGCTCGATATTAGGACCCCTTTTATTCTTAATATACGTAAATGATCTACCTTACTTCACTAAAAATCTTTGTGAAATAGTATTATTTGCTGATGACACATCATTAATTTTTAAAAGTGATAGACGAACAGTAGTATTTGATGATGTAAATAATATCCTTTCGGAAATACTGCATTGGTTCACAAGTAACAACTTGCTGCTCAATGCGAAGAAAACAAAATGTGTAAAATTTACTATGCCCAATGTTAGACAGGTGGATACTCATATTACTATGAATAATGAATTAGTTCAAATAGTCAATACCACAGTTTTTCTTGGAATAACTTTAGATAGTAAACTGCAATCTGGTTCTCATATCACAGCCTTGGCAGGAAGACTTAGTTCTGCTGCCTATGCGGTTAGAAAGATAAGGTCACTGACTGATGAAAAAACGGCACGATTGGTTTATTTTGGCTACTTTCATAGCGTTATGTCATATGGTCTGCTGCTATGGGGCTCAGCTGCCGATATTGAGACAATATTCATATTACAGAAACGAGCTATACGAGCAATCTATAGACTCGGACTCCGTGACTCGCTGAAGGAACTATTTAAAGAAATTAATATTTTAACCGTTGCTTCTCAATATGTTTACGACAACATCGTGTATGTACGGAAGAACATAGAACTCTTCAAAAAAAGATCCGACAACCATAATTATAATACAAGAAATAAAAATAAACTGGCAATGACAAAAATTAGACTTCATAAAGTTGGTAATTCGTTTGTAGGCAAATGTATAAAAATATTTAATAAAATTCCGCAGGATCTGGTTAACATGCCTCTTAATAAGTTTAAAATAGTAGTGAAAAAACGTTTGATGAAGAAAGGCTATTATAATGTAGACGAATATCTTAATGATAAAAATGCATGGTCACCCTAATCTGCTGTTGTTTGCCACTCCTACAATACAAATTGTAACACAATGTAAACAAAACATTATTAAAAAGAAAATGGATAATCTATCTGAGTTTCTTGCTGGTATCTTCTCAGGAGAACCAACTTACCGAACCAGCGAAAGAATCATTTTCAAATGGTTATTTATGTAATTAATTTAGTATTTTTATAATAGTGCTTGACATAAAATTGTAAAATTTTGACATTCATATGTTATGTGCCTAAACTGAATAAATGAAATTGATTCTTGATTCTTTGTTTTCCCTGCAGTATACTTTATCTCATCCTCCCATCTTTTAAACTGTCTCCCCCTCTTTCTTTTCTTGTATTTCGGGAACCAATTCATCAAAATTTTGCTCCACTTCTCTTTTCCTCTTATTGTATGTCCTGTCCAGATGGACAGGACATACAATAAGAGGAACACTCAAAGTAAATACACTAAAATGGAGATCAATTTTAGTGTATTTACTTTGAGTGTAACATTTTCTATTTTTGTTCGTCTTCTTAGTGTTTCGTTTCTAATTTTGTCTAATTTCCTTTTGCCGAGCATACTTCTTTCCATGGCAGATTGACAGACTTCTAACTTTTTGGCATGAGCTTTAGTTAGGGCCCAGGTCTGGCACCCGTATGTTAGAACTGGGAGAATACAAGTATTGTACAGTTTTCTCTTAAAGTACATGTTCATTTCTTTGTTTTTCATAATCTCCCTAAACGACCAATATCTTTTCCACGCATTAGCTGTCCTTACGTCTAGTTCTTTTGACATTAAGTCTGTTGGCGATATTATTTGACCTAGATAAGTGTACGTATAGTATGCCAGGACCGTAGCAAGTGGAATTCCATAGTCTCTGCCTACCCCAATGGGAAAGAGGCGTGACCATATGTATGTATGTATGATAAGTGTACTCATTTACGTATTCGATATTATTGTTGTTTATGTTTATTGGTACTTGTGTGTCGTTTGTCATCATTTTGGTTTTCTCGGTGTTCATGGTAAGTCCTGCTTTTCGGCTTTCGTAGTCCAGCTGGTTAAGCATTTGTTGGAGTTCTTCTTTTGTTGATGCGAATATAATTAGGTCGTCGGCAAATCTCAAGTGAGTTAATTTGTCTCCATTTATATTAAGATTAAAGCTGTCCCAGTCAAGATGTCGGAAGATGTCTTCAAGAACGGCTGAGAATAGTTTTGGTGATAAAGGATCTCCCTGTCGTACTCCTCTTTCTATTTTAATAGCCTCTCCTTCTCTGTCTAATTTGACTCAAGCTGTACTTGTTCTGTATATGTTTCGTATTATTCTTATATATTTATTATCGACTCCCTGATTCTTGAGAGATATCCATATGCGTTCATGTTCTAGGGAGTCAAAAGCCTTGTTATAGTCGACAAAACAGCAGTAAAAGGGTATTTTATATTCTTTGCTCTTTTCGAAGACTTGTTTCACAACAAATATGTTGTCTATGGTGGAAAAATCACTTCTTGTTGGCAAGATCAAGAAAAGTGCGTTCAGAAACTATAACTCAGTGATACCAGCAAACTCAACCAGACTACCATTTGGAAATAAATTTCTACCAAAAATGAACAACGATATGGAACTACTACTTACTAAAATAAAAGAACAAATGGCCATACAAACAGAAAATATCACCAACTCCGTCACTAAAAAAGTCACCGAAAATATCGATGACAAATTGAAAGCAATTTTGGAAGAGAATAAAAACTTGAAGACGGAAGTGAAAGTCCTGCAGGAAAAAATTAAGTACATGGACAATGAAAAACGAAGGAATAACTTAATAGTATTTGGGGCAAAAGAAAATCAACAGGAAAATCTGATAGACGAAGTGAAGAAAATAATAGAAACTCAAACTGAAGCTAAGGTAGAAAAATACGAAATCAATAAAGCTCATAGACTAGGATTCCGAGGCGAAAAAACACGGCCAATCCTAGTAAGCTTCACCACAACTTGGAAAAGAGATGAAGTTATGAAGAAAAACAAACGAATTACCACTGACATCTACTTCAAGGAGGATTTCAGCAAAGAAATGCTAGAAAAAAGAAGGGAACTGCTACCAAAGCTGAATGAAGAACGGGAGAAAGGTAAAATAGCGTACATAAGAGGCGATAAACTTATAATAAGAGAACCCAGGGAAGACCCAAGAGACAAAAGGAAGAGGAATAGCCTGGAGTCTTCGGACTCCTCGCCTAACCAAGAGCTGGTCTCAGCTCCAAAGAAGATCATCAAAAAGAGTATGTTGGACTATATGGCTCGTGGAAGATCAGCCTCACTAAAATAGGTAGGTAATTTGAGTCGAAACACTGAGATAATAAACTGGTGAGTTCGTAAACCAGCACTTGTTATCAAACTTCCTTAAGATTTCCGTAGATTTGATGACGGACCAATCGCAGCACGCACGTACTATCTACGGACGTGGCCACTCAAATCGTGCGTATACTATCAATAGAAAATATCGTCAGGAGTGTGATGTTTTCGAGTGTCAAAATGTATTTTTACGGCAAAATGCCTCGGGATTTTTAAAATAAAAACTGTCGAACTGTCAGTTGGTGATCTCAATGAAAGGTTGAATTACAACAACCATGGCCACTGCCGGGTGCCACTGGAAATACCTTCTGGAGCTCACTAGAGACACCCGGCAATAGACGTATGAGCGACCGCGGACTTAGGCCGCGTATAACCAGTATGAGCTTGTAACACAACTTCGCAGCATTACCCGTTTAGTAATAGGATAACCAAAAAACCTTCAAACCTTCAACCTTCACATACGGTGAGATGACCAGCATAAGTTACCGGTCCCAAGAAACTAGGTGATAATTACTTAGTAGTAACAGCAATATTACATCCAATCAGAAACTCACGCCTTCTCCACCAACGCGCGACGTTTGTCAAGGTGAACAAGGCCATATTATGTTAGGTAGGTATAGTTCCCGTCTAACATACGCGTGCCCTACGTCAGCTGGTAGCGATAGCTAAACCTTAATATTTCTCATAATTATATGAATGAGGCTCTGTAAAAATGTCAGGGCTGACAGCTTCTATTTATCAAATAAGTTTCTTTATAAACGACATAATACGCGTTGAAATAAATTGTATTACCTTAATATTCAGGGTTTAATAAATATCTGCAAATTATGATGTAAATGATGAGATGATGTACATGAATGAAAAAGAAACACTGTTTCATTAATTTACATTTGAATATACATTTTGTCAGAAAAACATTAATACATTTTTGGGTTAGGAAAATATGAAATTATAAATAAATAAACTGAATTCATGTTCAACAGGTAATAAGATACGATGAAAAGGATCGCATTATCGCGTACAAGGGTAAATCTCCAAAGTGGCTTGATTTATTGCACAAAGTATCCTTGACGCAGCTTGTAGAGAATTATATTTAGCTAGGTATATGAGCCCTTCTCCGAATATAGGTCCCGTTTATTTTCCCCGAGAATCCTATTTTATTAGACCTTTGACCGCAACAACCACTCGACGATATTTATGAGGCTCCTTAACCTGTGTAGACTGGTACAATAATTTTGCATAACTTATACAAGAAAAAACAACCGGCTTATTTGAATTCTAAATACCTACAGGAAACCATGTTTTAAGTATGAAATTAAGGTTTTAACTAAGTAGCAGTTTACTAGTATTTTGCATATTTATTTCGTAATTTTGGTAGGTTTCGCATTTATTATGGAAACTCTTAATTGAGTTGTATAATAAATGCAGTTCAATTAGGTACACGTAATGTGGTATTGCTATGTAGTGATGCAATAGCACTATAGCACTATATATAATAGGGTAAGGAGAGTTTGGAGTTACCAAATAACTAATATAGTATAGTCCGAGACGCCCAGGACTTTAATTGGCTGTGTCATAGCGGCTGGCACATAAGGTTTTGATGCCTTTAATCAACAGTTCATTGCAAGGCAACGGGTATTATTTTTTTTTCAAAATTACCATACTATAGCTGCTACTTTTTATTAAATGAATTCGGTCATTTTGGACAAAACCCATTACATGTGTGCCCGGCGACGGCAATAGGTTTGCCCCCTATTACGTGAGACTAAAAGTACTGGCAAATTGTGGGTTTGTAATGCACCTCTGCCTACCCCTTGGGGATATAGGCATGATATGTGTGTGTTACACAAAGAAGTTTGCGAAATCTGGCCTGTGCTTTGAACGTCACGAAGCCACAAATAACTGAACTAGTTACACACAACTAAACATCTAAAGTTTCACTTTATATTAAAAGAAAAGCTATTGGTAATACACGTCGTTTAGAGTAGTAAAGTAAGTCTATAATTACTATGGTTGAAATTTATTCACCGTGCACTTAAGAACCACTGGATCTCGTCTAAGTAATTCGCTAAAAGGGTGTTCTGATGAATAACCTTTGCCCAAAGCAGCTCTTCGGCTTAATTTTCCGCCCTACATTAGTACGACAAAGGTCGTATAGCACAATATGTCATTCACTTCGTGATTTACATAAAGGACTAACTCACAATTTTTAAATGCCGACTGAACGTTAAATAAATTACGAAAGAAGTTATGAGGAAAACTCTTTTTTTTATTTTCCATCCCTCTTCTAATACTGTGGAAGTATAATATTATTTTATTCAATTTGTGTCCGTGCAGTACTAACATTTTATTTATTAGTGGAATCGAATGTTGATTTACATAGAAAGCAAAGAGTATATAATCAGTACGTTGTAGAGAGTGCATTGCATTGTAGGTGTATTTTATTAAAGTTAAGTGTCGCTTGAATTACGTTTTAAACGTTCGTTTCTCTGCCGAACGATAGTGGCCTGGAACGCCCTGCCTGTGCACGTATTTCCTCCCACATATAATCCTGGGTTCTTTAAGCGGAGCGTGAAGAGGCACATCAGTAGGTCGTCAAGTTGAGGGCCACTCTCTATAGTATTGTGTGCTGTGAGAGTGGCCCACAATCGCTAGACGTCGTCACGACTTACCACCAGGCGGGCGGCGTCAATTTGGCGAACCAAACATAAAAAAAAAATTAAAATTAAAAGTTTTGCGTAACTTAAAAAAACAACATGTTAAAACCAAAATATTATGTTTATTGCTTTTCAAAATACTATCCTTTACATTTTAAACATTTTTTCATGCGATCGAACCATTTTTTAAAACAGGAGGACCACAGACGCTAGACGTCGTCACGACTTACCACCAGGCAGGCGGCGTCAATTTGGCGAAGCAAATATATAAGAAAAAAAAATAATTTCGTTTTGTTACAGAATTATCTAGTACCCACCAGTTTGGTTATAAATCGATTGAAAATATTGTTGTACGTAGGAACCTAGAGTGTTACTTACACTCTACAATCTGCCCGTTTAATTTTATCGGAAAATTATAGATGCGATTACAAGCTCAGGACCTAGTAGGGTTGTTTCCTTTTTGTCATTTCTAATTGCAATCTTTTCCCGGTATGAATATAATAGTTTTTTGTAAAGGGGTTAGAGCATAATCTATACTTCTATACTATACTATTATAAAGAGGAAAGATTTGTATGTTTGTAATGAATAAACTCAAAAACTACTGTGTCGATTTCAAAAATTCGTTCGCCATTGGAAAGCTACATTCACCTTGAGTAACATAGGCTACTTTTTATCCTGGTAATGTGTCCCCACGGGAGCCGGGTACGAGTAAACTAAATCACGTGGGCGGAGCTGCGGCGATCAGCTAGTACAATATAAAACAAACAAAAACTTAAGATGAAACTAATTTCTTCATATTAGAGAAAACTAACTCAGGGTGAGTCCGCCGGGCGCCACTGGAAATACCTTCTGGTGTGTACCAGAGACGCCCGCAGCAATGGACATGGGAGCGGCCGCGGTCTGGCAGAAATAAAAAAAGGGTGAATAAATATATAATAAAAACATATTTTTTATCTGTTTATAAACCTAGCTAAGTAGCTAGCTAGCTAGCTGCTACCATAAGGTTTATAATCTTTATAGAACTGCTGAACAAGCAGGTATCTCTATACCTGCTTGTTTATAATACTAGCAGGCTGATGTTCCACCTGAAGTTTAATCCATTTAAGAAAGAAGCAGAAAAGGAAACAATCACGTCGTAAAGTTCCATAAACCATAGTCTTAGTCTGCAGGAACAACTCATGACATACGAGCGCAGAGGGCTTATTCTATCTTATCTCAACCCCAGTAAACTTGCTTTGAAAACTCTACTGGGAATATACCTACTTGTTAGAACACTTTAAAGACAAATGGAATCGCCCGTGACATTTGAAAGCGATAACTGAAAAAAAAATTTTTTTTGAACTTTAATCTATGTCATTTTAATTTATTTGAAACTAGCGAACGCCTGCGGCCTCGCCCGCTTGACAAGTTATATACACAAAAATCTTTCTCGAGAACCACTCTATCAATTGGTGAAAACCGCATCAAAATCCGTTGTGTAGTTTTAAAGATCTAAGCATACCTACATACATCGGAAGCGACTTTGTTTTATACTATGTTATGATTACTATTTTCAAGTCAAATGCAATAACCATGCATCAGTACCGATTCGCTGGTGTGATTTTTATATTTATAATAACGTGGGAACATCTAAATCTATGTGTTTTGGTTATCTAAGTATGTACCTATGCCCTAATATTTATTCAAATCTGTCTAAGCGCTTACGAGTGATTGACTGAAAAAAATCCATCCTGAATCACATTACCATTACACTGCACCTTTATTATGTGTAATGAAGTTGAACAACATATTATTATAACAATAAATAACCGTAGCTATTTAGATTAATTTAATTGCAACGAAACAATTAGCTAGAGTATAATGGAATAATGGTCATATTTTATATGGAGGTTGGAGAACTGTCTACCATTTATTCAAATGAATTCCCTCATACGGCATGTACAGGCCCAAATTACTGAGGCGTGAATATCCTTTGGAATTCAAAATAAATTCAGAAAAACGTGTGAAGTATGCGTATAATTAAATACTCACATATTTAATTGTTAATGAAGGAGCTCGTGTAGAGTAGTTTTCTCAATTTTACTTCCCATGGAAATTATCTGGTGTAATTATATTATTATCATTATACCCTAATAATTTGATCAAAGGTGTTTATTTTATATTTATAACTAGCTAATTTGTCAAACGGGCGAATCCACGGTGGACAACCGTACAAATCATACAATTAGAACCTTCCTCTTGATCGCATCAAAATCCCTTGAGATCCCTGAAGACTAAACGCGACTCAAAGAGTCAATTATCTTTTAGATTAAAAAAAAACTACTGAACAATTGAAGTTGTGTATGCATTCGTTCCTGCATCATAGGAGATATGGGCGTGATTAAATATTTAGGGGTAAGTAATAGATGATATAACAACAAAATCTCTAATATTAACAATGACGGAACCCATAATTTTATTTAATATAGCGATTAGTTAATATAATGAACGATTGATATAATTTTAAAATAACTAATTTTTATAAGCATAACATACATTAAATATAACATCGTTTGACATAACATACATTAAATATAAAATCGTTTGACATAACCTACATTAAATATAAAATCGTTTGACATAACATACATTAAATATAAAATCGTTTGACATATCTACCACTCAAAAGATATAAAACTTATTTAGTCTAATATGATGAATCCTACTTAAAAACACAAAGCAAAAGATAGGTCGACTATTTCTGGATGGTTTAAAAAAAAACCACACACCACAAGCCGCGGCAGCGGCCGGCGAGTGCCAGAAACTTGCATTAATAAAAAAAAAGAGATTTCTCCCAGGTGAAAGTGACAACTGGACCTAGTTGTAGCCGGCATGATGAAGGCTAGACCTAGTTTTACCCGAAAACAATCGGCTCGTACTAGGTTTAACCAAGAGTAAGTGGCTACACCTAATTCTAACCGGCTAAAATAGGTGCAGCCGCACTTCGGGTATTAGCCGTAACATATATATTAAACGTTAGACCAAATGATTTTCGATTACATAAACTTTATATCAAACAACGTGATACTAATTAAGTTTTAGAATAAATAAATGTTATATGTAAAGAAATTACATCAACAGTTGGTACGAGTATATCTCACGTTGATTATATCTTATGAACGATAGTAAAATGAAAGTAGACCAAATAAATTTATGCGTTATGAGACGCACCCAATATTAACCTATGTAATAGTATGATCTCTTGTTAATATAATATTGTACCTATTTAATAAAAGCCAAAGTAAAATGATGGCATACTTTTCATATAACAAAGTGAAGGAAGACCAATTTCCGGTAAATTTTCCGCGTCCACTTCGGAAAATAATATTTTTCTTGATAGATGTGTACGTGGGGTGTCCAAGACACCCAACGACAACAAATAAGGGTACCGTTAGCTGATTCCCGCAGCTCTGCTTAATTTATTTCTGAAACATGTCAAACTTAGTTTATGTGTAAAAACCACATAAAAACAACCGTTGTAATAAAAGTAACGATTCTCTACAAATCGAGAGAGTTACGTACGAGGTTTCAATTCGAGTTCAACTTATGCAAAATTATCAAGTGTGAATCGCCAGTAAGAGAAAGTTACCCAATCGAAAATTAAATTTATCAAACTTTTCAAGTAACGACAAGCAGTCTACCTTCCTACTTTATAGACCACAAAATGCAATTATGAGATGAGACGTGTATAATAGTACCTAACAGTGTACAGTAACAGTGGTGCTTACGACATACCTACGTACACGTAAAACATACGTACACGCAAAATCAAATTTAAAGGACCTACAATCTCGTCCTAAATTATTACAGACACCTTTAGCACCAGCAGATTGTGTGTGGTGAGTATTTTGTACTGCAAGTGTTACTACTCAGCTGTTACAAAAGTTAACTTAAATCTACCGACAATAATGACGGTGGTTAAACCTGGTGCGTATTGGAATGCAATTACCGCATCAATTGGTTTGCTATTAATTAAGGCGAAGGCGCCTTAACAAACCCCCACCCTATTCTGTGCCTCCATGTATTACGTGACGAGCCTATTACCATCTTCGGGGAGTATATTATAGTTTGTAGTAAATAATACTAAACGTTAGATTATCTACTAACTGTCCATTTTCATTTGAATGTCTCTTTATCGGTGCTATTTATTTAAACCTAGAGATTTCCACAGTAACAAAAATATCCCAAACAGTATTAGCGTTTATTTTCCTCGTTTCTTAATTAAAATAATACGCCCTCATCTCTGTAATAATATCTATTGTCCCCAAGGCATTAAGTGTAATCAAAATATTCTTCGTTTATGTACAATAAATAATCTATGTATCCAACTACCTATACTAGTATAATTATTGAGCAGAGCGAAGCGGAGCTCAATCTTAAGCGACAAGTGTAAATCGTTTGTGCGTCTACTCCTCCGAAACGGCGTGACCGATTTTGACCAAATTTGGCATGCTGGTCGACATCATACCCGGGAGTGCATTTATCTGAAATCATGAAAATAGAGCTGACCACGGAGGAATAATTACTGTAAATGTCCTGGACATCGACGAAAAAGTTGCATTTGCTCCGCTCAACATTTGCAATTAGCAGCATGCATTCAAAGAATCAAGAATCAAAGAATCAATTTCATTTATTCAGTTTAGGCACATAAAGAGCACATATGAATGTCAAAATTTTACAATTTTATGTCAAGCACTATTATAAAAATACTAAATTAATTACATAAATAACCATTTGAAAATGATTCTTTCGCTGGTTCGGTAAGTTGGTTCTCCTGAGAAGATACCAGCAAGAAACTCAGGTAGATTATCCATTTTCTTTTTAATAATGTTTTGTTTACATTGTGTTACAATTTGTATTGTAGGAGTGGCTAACAACAGCAGATTAGGGTGACCATGCATTTTTATCATTAAGATATTCGTCTACATTATAATAGCCTTTCTTCATCAAACGTTTTTTCACTACTATTTTAAACTTATTAAGAGGCATGTCAATCAGATCCTGCGGAATTTTATTAAATATTTTTATACATTTGCCTACAAACGAATTACCAACTTTATGAAGTCTAATTTTTGTCATTGCCAGTTTATTTTTATTTCTTGTATTATAATTATGGTTGTCGGATCTTTTTTTGAAGAGTTCTATGTTCTTCCGTACATACACGATGTTGTCGTAAACATATTGAGAAGCAACGGTTAAAATATTAATTTCTTTAAATAGTTCCTTCAGCGAGTCACGGAGTCCGAGTCTATAGATTGCTCGTATAGCTCGTTTCTGTAATATGAATATTGTCTCAATATCGGCAGCTGAGCCCCATAGCAGCAGACCATATGACATAACGATATGAAAGTAGCCAAAATAAACTAATCGTGCCGTTTTTTCATCAGTCAGTGACCTTATCGTTCTAACCGCTTAGGCAGCCGAACTAAGTCTTCCTGCCAAGGCTGTGATATGAGAACCCCATTGCAGTTTACTATCTAAAGTTATTCCAAGAAAAACTGTGGTATTGACTATTTGAACTAATTCATTATTCATAGTAATATGAGTATCCACCTGTCTAACATTGGGCATAGTAAATTTTACACATTTTGTTTTCTTCGCATTGAGCAGCAAGTTGTTACTTGTGAACCAATGCAGTATTTCCTTAAGGGTATTATTTACATCGTCAAGTACTACTTTTCGTCTATCACTTTTAAAATTAATGATGTGTCATCAGCAAATAATACTGTTTCACAAAGATTTTTAGTGAAGTAAGGTAGATCATTTACGTATATTAAGAATAAAAGGGGTCCTAATATCGAGCCCTGGGGTACTCCCATGACTAATGAGGCGCCAGAAGAGTCGGTGCCATTAACGTTAACTTTTTGTACTCTATCTGTGAGGTAAGACTCCAGTAAGCCAAGTGAGCTGTGCGAAACACCATAATACCCTAATTTTAGTAACAAAGTCTCATGATCAACACAATCAAAAGCTTATGATAGATCACAACATTGCATACGTAGTTATAATATATCAGCAGAAATAGGCTCTATGCATTTAGTAACACGTCAAAAATTTACAAAACAACCGACTTCAAATTACCGAAATGGGACTTAACGGATAGCAGGAAAAGTTATAATCATATTATAAGCTCTACGCGTGTTAAGCTGCGGGCTAGGTAGTTAGGTAGCGCGCTTTTCGTCCCATGCTATTGTTTCAACCCGCGTGCGGGTTCGACCCACATGCGTGTACATACCAATCAAATTGCGATCTGAAGCTATGGGCAGCCTGAGTGTGACAGAAAAAGCGCCCTTTTATAAAGTTCTCGGAAACGTCAAAAGGCTTGCTTTGGTACCTTTTATCTAGCACCAACAAAACTACAGGCAAAATATGTGCGCATAATACACCACTGGCTACCATTTGGGCGTTTTCACATTGCACGATATCGTGACGATATCACCCACAATATCATGACGATATCGTAACGAAACCGTGACGATTTTTTATATAAATTCTATTTACATTCTAACCTTAAATTACTGCTGCTACTTACGATATCGTGAACGATATCGTCACGATACTATGGACGATATCGTGTGTCGTTATCGTGCAAAGTGAAAACGCCCTTTCCAGGAGAAAACGTGACTTTATGTATATGTTATTCTGACAAACTCTTCCGTAAGCATGCAATAAGGGGAAAGTAAGTATATTTTTTAATTTCGTTGAGAAAGCTCATGTTTCTTATTTAAGTAAAGCGCTCCCAAGTGTATTGTTTTGTGAAATGTACTTACCTACTTAACTTTTTCGTTTACTTTTTTTTTTTTTTTAATTCCGCGGCCCAAGGCCGCGGCCGCTTTAACGTCCGTTGCCGGGCGTCCCTGGTTACTAGCAGAGGGTATGTCCAGTGGCGCCCGGCGGACTTTGACCACCCCTGTGGTCTCTGCGGGTGTTTGGTCGGGACGAGAATCCCGCGTCATTGGGGTCGGGTTTTATCCCGCGTCAGTGAGTGAATCTGGTTGCGTGCTATGGGGCAAAGGCCCCGCAGCACGCAACCCTTCTAGCCTGCTTCTGTAAGGACGGTGGGTGGCGATCCCGCCGTCCTCAGGCCCCGATCATGGAGGACGATAGTCTTGGGCGTAGTCGCGTAGTCTGGGGCGGCCTGGCCGCCGACTACGGAACTCGGCGGGGAGGGTACGCTCCCTCTCCCTCCCGGCCGCCTCCTTCGCGAGCATGACTTGCTCGCAGAAGGACACGGCCGCGTTCCACCTACTCCCGCTGGATACCATGGCTTGAAGCATGGTCCCCAGCGAGAGGGTATCCACGCCCAGACCCACTACGAGGTCCCGGCGCTGACTCGCCCACGCTGAGCACTCCACCAACGTGTGGAGTGCGGTGTCGTCGTCGGAAACCCCGCAGTGTTGACACCGGGGTGTGACCTCACGATGCATGCGAAACAGATAGCTACCGAAGCATCCATGCCCGGCAACCATCTGCGTCGCACGGTACGTGAGGTCACCATGCTGCCTCTGCAGCCAATCGTCCATGATCGGTCTCACCGCCGCGATGAAGATGGCACCCCCCTTGGGTTGCTCAAGTCGCACCCTCCATGACTCCATGAGATCCTGGCGGAGTTGGGACCGCTGGTCCTCGATTTCTCGAGACGCAGGCCTGTGGTCCCGCTCCAGCGCCTCCTTGCGCCATTGGAACAATGACGCAAGGGCTCTCGCTTCCAGGTCCCATGGAGGGGTCCCGGCTAGGAGACATGCAGCCTCTCCGGAGATCGTGCGGTACCCCCGTACGGTTCTGACGGCCAAGGTTCTAAGTGGTCTGTTTAACAGAGTCACGTTCCCCTTGACCGCCAGCCTATCCGCCCATACGGGAGCCCCGTATAGGGCCATACTCCGCACGATCCCCAGGTACAGTCTCCTGCAGGAGGCGTTGGGTCCCTTTAGGTTGGGCATCAGTCGCGAAAGCGCGACCGATGCCTGCGTCACCTTGGGGACCAAACTTCGGAAATGTGGTCCGAAGTTCCATCGGCTATCAAGTACGATCCCTAGGTACTTCATCGAGGGCTTGATGCCGATGCTAACGCCTCCCACATTTATGCTGGAACCTTCTGGTGGACCGTTCCGAGGTCTGTGAAAACACAGAACCTCGGACTTATGCAAGGCCACCTCCAGTCCCAGCTGCCGTATCCGACCCACGACTCGAGCAACACCCGTCGTGACCTTGAGTGCTGCCTCCTGGTACGTTGCACCCCGCGCCGTGACGAGGGTATCGTCGGCGTAGCACGTTACGCCGACACCCCTAGGCAACGCACCCCGCAGCACCCAGTCGTAGCCGATGTTCCACAGAAGTGGGCCCAGGACCGACCCCTGCGGAACACCGCACGACACATCTCGCTGAGCTGGCCCGAGCCAGCTGGGGAAAGCTATGGCCCTCTCCGAGAGATAGGCCCCGACAATACGACGGAGGTAGAGAGGCGTTTCGTGATACACGAGCGCCTCCCTAACGCAGCTCCATGGCAAGGTGTTGAACGCGTTGGCGATGTCAAGAGACACCGCCACCACCACCTTGCCCTGCGAGACTGCTTCCTCCGTCAGGCTCTTCACGCGCATGATCGCGCTCACGGTGGAGCGTCCCCGACGGAAACCGAACTGGTTATCCGCCAGGTCTGGCCCCACACTCGTGAGATGCTCGACGAGGCGTTCCGCGATAATTCGCTCAAAGAGCTTACACACCTCGTCGAGCAACACGATCGGCCGGTATCCGGACGGTGAGTCCACCGGCCGCCCCGCCTTACGGATCAGGACCAGTTTCCCCGTCCTCCACACCTTGGGAAACTGGCCCCTTTCGAGGCATGCGCTAAAGAGCCCCATCAGTCGAGGCCCGAGTTCTTCGAGGGCCAGGACCCATGCACGGCCAGGAATGCCGTCGGGTCCGGGGGCAGTGATTTTCCGGCGTTTAAGCCGGAGTACTGCCGCACCTAGCTCCCCCACCCTGACTTCGGGTACGTCGTCTTCGCTGGTGCTATCCGCGTCGGGCAGAGACGGAGCCATGCGCGGAGGGACGTGCTCCTCCGCGCTCGTCGGAAACAGGGAGCCCATGACCCGCTCCAGCTGCTGCGGCTGGAGACTCTGGGTCAGTGGGGGCGCCCTAGGTCGGAGTTTCTCCCTGACCTGTAGGTACGGGCGCCCCCATGGGTTCTGCTGCAGGGTCTCCAGGAGCTCCTCGCGGGCCGCCGTCTTGGCCCGCTTTATCGTCTCCTGGAGATTACCTTTAGCCTCCCTGTATGCCTGAAAAAGCTCCGCCTCTCGGGCTGCCGCGTCGTCTGGGCGGCGACGCCTCCGGCGAAACCTGGTGTACCGGCGGCGGGCGGAGATGCATGCTGCGCGCAGCTCTGCAATCTCCGGCGACCACCAGTACACCTGCTTCCTGGCCGGTCTGGGTGTAACCCTAGGCATCGCCGCATCACAGATTTGCGACATGGCTCTCCTGAACCACTCCGCCTCGGCATCCACATCGGCAGGCCGGTCCGGCGCTGGAATCCAGGCCTGCACGATGGATGCCTCCAGGAGAGCCTCCCGATCCAGATGGTGAAGTGCCCAACGCGGATCCGGGGGATTTGCCACCGGCTGTGGGAGGTCAGGTGGGGGGACGACATCGAACCGGATGTACCGATGATCCGAGTGCGTCTCCTCACCCTCCTCCACGCGCCAACCTGTAATACGGGCGGCGAGGTCAGGGGATGCGAACGTTACGTCCACGATCGATTCCCCCCCCCGCCGCCAAAAGGTGGCGACATTCCCCCGGTTGAGGACTTCCAGACCACGTGTTCTGGTCCAGTCCTCAAGAAGCCTCCCCTTGTCCCTGGTTTCCCGGGAGCCCCACGCCTCACTCCAGGCGTTGAAGTCTCCCAGGAGCAGGACAGGGCGAGGACGGCACGCAGCGAAGACGACGTCGAGCTCAGTGAGCCATAGCTCAAACTGAGACTCGTCAATGTTCGGCGAGATGTAGGTGGCCACGACTGCCAACCCATCATAGTCCGCCGCAACACACCCGCGGCCCCTTGCAATGATCGCAAGGCGCGAGTTGTCTGCGGCGGACCCCCCAAAGATACAACAGGCCGAGCCGTCCTCGTCCACCGGGCTTCCCGGGTGGACGTAGTACGGCTCGGCGACCACGGCCAAGTTTATGGACCACTGCCGGATGCTCTGGTACAGAAGATCCTGAGCAGCACGGCAGTGGTTCAAATTCACTTGCAGGATACGGATACGGGCGTCAGACATTAATTGACGTCCATAACCGCATCCCGCCGCGAAGCAACTGGCCGCACAAGGGCGGCACCCCCACCGCTCTCAGCGGACGGACGAGGTTTTGGCTTCGAGGCGGCGCAGGTTGTGCTGCCGACCCGGTGATCCGCGGTCTTGCCCTCCGCCTCGCATCTAAAGCAGCGAGGCGGGGCGTCACAGGCACTTGCCTTGTGACCGGGCTGGCTGCAGCGGAAGCACCGATCGCCCACGGTGACTTCCGCTGTACACTGCACTCCGACGTGCCCCACCACCATGCACCGGAAACATCTGGTTTCCCGGGCACGAAGGAGGTGCACCTGCGCCTTTAGGAAGCCCCCTACGAGGAGGCTTCGTCCGTCCGCCACTTTCAGTGCCGCCGCGACGGGGCACTGGACGACTGTCATCCCGTGACCAGTGGAGCCGAAGGAGATATCTGAAGCCTTCACCTGGTCACGGGGGCAGCCGCCCGCCTCCACGACGGCGGAGACAACTTCCTCCGTCGTGGCCGCGTCATCCAGACCCGTGATGCGCAATGCGGCGCATTTGGTGGGTCTGGTGACGCGGACGGCTTCTTCGTCCAGCGCGACCCTAAGCTGAGCCGCTAGGGCGTCAGCTTTAGGGCCGCTGGAGGCGCCGGAGACCTCGAGGAGGCGAGCCCCGGTGCGTGTCGTCTTGCACCGGAGCCCCCCTTGTATTTCGAGGGCCGAGAGGTTGACTGAGGACTTCACGGTCCTCAGTACGTCGGCGTACCCCACCCCTTTCTCCACACCTACCGTCGTCACCGTCAGGACGACGGCGGTGGAGCGAGGGGGGCGGGGCCTCTTCGGCGCCTTCGCCGCGGCGGCTTTGGCCGCTTTCTTGGCAGCCTTCGTCTTCCTCTTCTTGGCTCCCACTACTTCCCATCCCTCCCGTCTGGAGGGATGTAAGGAAGCAACGGGAGCGACGTTAGAGGAAGACGAGGCGGCAGGGGTTCCACTCTTCTTACCACGCCCCTTGGCCTTCCGCGCCTGGGCCGCGGTCTCGGCCGGCATCCGGTTCGCTGAAGCGGACGGGGGCGGAGCGGGGCGGCGGACAGCGGGTGTGCCGCTTGAACTTTTTCGTTTACTTGCCATTTATAACGGTTTGCCGTAATGAGTTCTAAATTTCGATTTAGAGTGACAGTGAGTCCGACGGCAGTATGTATAAAACTATTATTTAAAGCAACTCTGCAGGTAACATAAATAGGTATTCAACTTATACTCATACTAGGTCACGTGACCGAAATATTCTGCGATTTTATGTTGATCGATTGAGTCGGCGTTGCCATTGAGAATACCGTACACGTGTAATAGAAGGTGGCGAGCTTGCTGCCGTTGCCCGACACTTTTGGATATATGTCAGAGCCTTATCTGTCTGTCAGCAGAGGTACTAAACACGCAGTTTCTTAAAAAATCAAACAACTTTACAAACTTTCACATTTAAATTTAATATATTAGTAGCTTTAGGGGTTCGTGATCTAATGGTAACCGAGTAGTTAACACGTGGCCTTTGTGGGTGACCATTTCTTAAGACACTGAGACCCCTCCGTGCCTCGGAGAGCACGCTAAGCCGTTGGTATCTATGGCAGTCGTTAAGGGTAGTTGGAGCCCTAAATCAAAAATTCGACCGGTCTAACTCAGAACTTCAATATCGCCCATGGGTTGTGGAGGTCAGATGGCAGTAACTTCACGGAAAATATCGGAGTTCAGCCGAATCGCGGTTAGACTGGAAAGCCAACCCCAACTGAGTTGGGAAAAGGCTCGGTGAATGATGATAAGTAATAGTAGGTTTACTACATGGGCACACTAAAAGTTTTGCACTTCTAGCTTATCGGAACTATTTGAATTTCGAATGTTATATTTTTTTAAACGTTGCTACCTTCTTAGTAATAAAAAAACACAATTGGCGGGAAATCATTTGTCAATTGTTTTTTATCACACATCAAAGTTCTACGTATGCAACCAAAATGGAATTAAGTCTAGTGTGGGTGGTGTGGGTCGATTCGCCGGCCAGGGAGACCCTTAGCAACGGCGTTGCCGCGGCCGCCCGCAACACAGTCATGGGGCCCGCCTGGGGCCAACCACCCCAGGAGGCTGCCCCACATGTTGCGCATAATCCTGATGTGGGATCGCCGCTCCGGGTGGTAACCGGTGTGGGGTAGCGGCGGCCTTGCATCAGGGGGGTTTGGGAGCCCTTCCGTCCGGCGAGTCGGCTCCGACCTAACCACACGGTTCTAGACAAAGCTAGCCCCTGCGCTTTGTCACTTACTGCTGCACCAAATGTCGCCCTGTCTTCACGCTTCTTCTTCAAAATCTACAATGGCAGTGCAACAAAAAAGAAATAAACGTTACACAGCGGCCCTAGGAAACCCCACAACTTCACATTTCGAGGTGGAGTTCACTAACGTCCGTGGACTCCATGCGAACCTCGATACCGTCCACCACCACCTTGAGACGGCACGGCCCGCTGTGATGTTCCTCACGGAGACACAAATACGCCGCCCTGACGACACGTCTTACCTGTGTTACCCCGGCTATGTCATCGAGGAACAATTTCGAGACAAAGCCGGGGTGTGCGTGTTCGTTAGGGCGGATGTTTGCTGCCGCCGGTTGCGCTGCCTAGAGAACCCCTCCAATTCCGTCCTTTGGCTGCACGTAGACCATGGCTCTATGAGCCAGATCTACGTGTGCGTCTACCGATCCCACACAGGGGATTCTGAGACAACAAAGCTCTTCCAGTACCTCAGCGAGACGGCTGATGAAGCGCAGGTGCGGTTCCCGAACGCTGACCTAGTATTTCTGGGGGACTTCAATGGCCATCACATTGAATGGCTGGGGTCCCTCAAGACTGATCATGCGGGTAGAGCCGCCCATGCGTTCGCTCTCTCCCACGGACTGACCCAGATGGTATGCGGGATCACCCGGATACCAGACAGGTCAGATCACGCGCCCGCTCTGCTGGATCTACTGCTGACGAGTCGCCCAGCCCAGTACAGTGTTTCAGTAGGAGCCCCACTGGGTAGTTCCGACCACTGTGTTGTTCACGCTGGCATGAAGGTGTCACCTTCTGCACGTCCTGTACAAACGTCACGACGACTATGGCACTACTCGTCAGCGGATTGGGACGGTCTACGCGATTATTATGCGTCCGTCCCCTGGAGCCAGCGCTGCTTTGTAGGAAAGGCTCCTTCGGATAGTGCTTCTGCTATTACTGGCGAGATCAGTTTAGGGATGGATTATTACATCCCTTTCACTGATGTCGCCAGTATCCGCAGAGCCCGTCCCTGGTTCGGGCGAGATTGTGCCAAAGCTGTTCGACAAAAACAGTCGGCATATCGCGCCTGGATCAGGGCCCGGGCTGTGCGCGACCCAAACGTGGGCCACCTCAAAGCAGCGTACAACCTGGCCACAAAGTCGAGTAAGAGGGCCTTTAAGAGAGCGGATGCCCAGCGCGTCGCGCGGCTTGGTCAGGAGCTCACTTCCCATCCCACGGGCAGCCGTGGATTCTGGCAACTGGCCAAAGCCGTGCAATCTAACTTTTGTCAGCCCTCGCTGCCACCACTGCGTTACCCAGATGGAACACTGGCTCACAAAGCCCAAGAGAAAGCGGATATGCTCGCAGACCTCTTTGCAGCTAATTCCCGGGTCGACGACCGTGGCCTGCAGCCCCCCGCCATCGCCAACTGTGGCCACACAATGCCTGATATTGTTATCAGGCAATGTGATGTACGGGCAGTACTGCGGTCACTCGACACGCGGAAAGCCAGTGGCCCTGACGGCATTCCGGCGGTGGTGCTACGAAAATGTGCAGCTGAGTTGTCTCCAGTATTAACGCGTCTGTACCGCCTGTCATACTCTTCAGGGCTCGTGCCGGAGGTCTGGAAGGAGGCTAACGTACAACCGATCCCCAAGAAAGGGGATCGGTCCGATCCAGGCAACTATCGACCCATAGCTGTCACCTCAGTCATTTGCAAGGTGCTTGAGCTCCTTATAAATAAGCAGCTCATGCAATTCCTAGAGGATCACTCGCTAATCAATGATCGACAATACGGCTTCAGGCCAAAGCGATCAACGGGTGATCTTCTGGCATTCGTAACGCATGTCTGGGGTGGGGCTATGGAAAGGCACGGCGAGTCCTTGGCTATTAGCCTGGACATCGCCAAAGCCTTCGATAGGGTCTGGCATGCTTCGCTCCTTTCCAAGCTTCCGGCATATGGTCTACCTCCTCAACTGTGCAGCTGGATTGCCAGTTTTTTAAACGAGCGCCGAGTGCGGGTCCTCTGCGATGGCCAGGCTTCTCGCTTCTTGCAAGTGAATGCCGGGGTACCGCAGGGGTCCGTACTATCACCAACTCTCTTTCTTCTGCATATCAATGATATGCTATCCCTCGGGAACATTCATTGCTATGCAGATGACAGCACACTGCACGGGAGTTACTCGGTTCGTCCGACGGCGGGGCGATCTGAGATTGAGGAGGAGAGACGACGACTCGTGGCTGATCTCGACCGTAACCTCGACAGTATCTCTCAATGGGGTACCGAGAACCTGGTCGAGTTCAATGCCCGCAAAACACAGGCGTGTGCATTTACTGCGAAGAAATCCCCTTTCCTTCCCCTACCCTCTCTTCAGAATGCATTATTACCAATGAAGGACAACCTTGATATCCTTGGCATAGACGTTCGTCGAGAGCTCAATAATAAAAACTACATCGAAAGATGTATAGGGCTAGCTTCGCGGAAACTAGGAATACTGAATAAGGTAAAGAGATTCTTTACACCGGACCAGAGGTGTCTGCTGTACAAGACGCAGATTAGACCCTGCGTCGAATACTGCTCTCACCTCTGGGACGGCTCCGCGAAGTATCTGCTGGACGCTCTCGACGCTATGCAGCGACGGGCTATCCGTATTATAGATTGTCCGGAGGTAACGGGAAGCCTTGAGCCGCTAGTTCAGCGCCGAACAATAGCTTCCTTGGCCGCATTCTACCGTATTTACCACGGCGAGTGTTCTGAAGAGCTCTTCAATCTGATCCCACCCTCTTCCTTCCGATCCCGAACGACTCGTGCCGGGCAGAGATGCCACCCCCACACAGTGGATAGCATGTTCGCGAGAACCGAACGTTTTAAACGTTCGTTTTTCTGCCGAACGATAGTGGCCTGGAACGCCCTGCCTGTGCACGTGTTTGCTCCCACATATAATCCTGGGTTCTTTAAGCGGAGCGTGAAGAGGCACATCAGTAGGTCGTCAAGTTGAGGGCCATTCTCAATAGTTATGTGTGCTGTGAGAGTGGCCCACAATCGCTAGACGTCGTCACGACTTACCACCAGGCGGGCGGCGTCAATTTGGCGAACCAAATATAAAAAAAAAAAAAAAAAAAAAAAAAAAGTCGAAAAGATTTTAGAGCGATGATTTTTTATGATTTTAAAAGTTCTCTCTCTCCGCAAGACTGTGCCGCTCGTCTTCAAAATGCTTTTGGGAGAGTAGCACCTTGTTTGAGCACCGTGAGGCGATGGTTTGCTGAATTTGAGAGAGGTTGAGTTTCTTTACATGACGAATTTCGTGAAGGGCGGCCTTCAACTGCCGTCAACGAAAATAATGTGGCTACTATTTAGCGGTTAATTGAAGAAAACCCGCGGATTACCTATGAGACAATTCGAGGACTATTGGGGATTGGTATGAGTCAAATCCAGAAAATTTTACACGAGGAATTGAAAGTTCAGAAAGTTTGTTGTCGTTGGATCCCTCATGAACTGACAGCGGAGCAGAAGCGGGCTCGCGTGGAATGAAGCTCACAGATGCTGCTGAAGTACGACCACGGACATTCTAATGCTGTTTATGACATTGTCACAGGAGACGAAACGTGGATTTATTGTTTTGAACCCGAAAAAAAAGCAATCTTGTGAATGGGTGTTTGAAAATGAGAACAAGCCAACAAAAGCGAGGCAGGCGAGAAACGTTGGTAAAAAAATGATCGCGTTTTTTTTCTCAGCTACGGGTCCCATCTGTACAATTCCACTTGAAGATCAAAGGAGTGTTAATGCCGAATGATATTCTACCATTTGTTTACCCAGTGTGTTAGAAAAAGTTCGCGAAAGACGACCCAAAAGCCGCGTTCTCCTACATCATAACAACGCTTCTTCACACACGGCCAACAAAACAAAGTCATTTTTAGCTTCCGAAAAAATGCAACTCGTCACCCATCCTGCGCATAGCCCCGACCTAGCACCCTGTAATTTCTGTATTTTCCCCAAAATCTAAGATTTGATGAGAGGTTTCACTTTTACCAACTCCGAAGAGGCAGTGATAGCGTTCAATCAGCACGTAGAAAACATGCCTTCAGATCTGTGGTCCTCCTGTTTTAAAAAATGGTTCGATCGCATGAAAATATGTTTAAAATGTAAAGGAGAGTATTTTGAAAAGTAATAAACATAATATTTTGGTTGTTGTTTTTGGTCATGTTGTTTTTTTAAGTTACGCAAAACTTATAGTGTGACCTACGTATATCTGTATTTCTTACAATAATATTTATATCTGTAGACACTGTAAAGCTCGAAAGATAAACGCATATTATTATATAGTTAGGTAGTTCACTTTAAACATCAATGGCGTAGTAAGATAGCGGACAGATGCGTTTCCATTTGTCCATTTTGTACTAGCTATTTATTTTTAACCACTACAGGCATAGGTTATACGCGCAATATGTTTAGCGGATGTTGTGTGGGGTTACTTCCGTTGGTAGCGGACAGTGGCTAAGTGGTCTGTCGGGGTTCGCCTGCCAGTGATGAATAGCTCGACCGTTTTTTGTAAGGATGCCCTACCATTTAGTCTTAACCTGTAACGATGGACTAATCGCTGTACTTCAGACGATAATTTTGTCTATGGAGGTACGTGAGTGTCCCGGCCAAAGCGAGACAGCGAAGCGTAGGGTAACTACCTTTTTTCGAAGCATTTTGTTTTTTAGGGTTCCGTAGTAAAGGTCTCGGAACCCTTATAGTTTCGTCATGTCCGTCCGTTCGTCCATCTTTCCTAGGCTTTACTCCCAAACGGCTAGTGCTACAAACATGAAACGTTGCCTGGAAATGAATACTTACCTACTACGCCGAATTTTGGGATACGTCACCCACTCATTGCCCCTTTATCGTTTAGTAGCAGATTATTGCGGCCTCCGCGTGAAATAGTTTTCTTTCTTTCCCAATTCTCACCGGAACACATTACCGATATAAAAATTAGCACTTATTACTCAGGGAAAATACGTATAGCAACAATTAATAACAAAAAATTAAAAATAAGTTCAGTTGTTCCGGAGCAGTCTGTCAAAATCAATGCTATTCAAATTCAATGCAAACTAACAAACAATCAAATCTTTCCTCTGTAGAATTATTTCAGTATCCGGTTATAAGCATCGAGAATTTGCTATGTTCTATGATTTCTTTAAAAAGAAAATATGCACAACCAATCACGAACGTCTTTAAACTTGTAAAATAAATAGCAAGCGAATTCTGTCCACTCTCATATTTAAATCCGCAACGAGCGAGTTTAGACAACGGCAGGACTTTAAGTGGCAAAGAAAAAAGCATTCTTCATGCTTTATTTTCAAGATATAAATTCTTGTTGAACAATTTCAAACAGGATACTGTTACAACACAGTTTCGAGGGCTTCAAATATTTCTCAACACACGTACTTATCGTTTTGTCTCATGGGAATTCCTATCGTGTGTGAAAAGTATAAAGTTTTGATCTTATCTTTTTAAAAGTCCAATACCTAGTGCACATAATTTTGAAAAAAAGTATTTCTGTATTTTTAGTTACTTCACTTCAGTCTGATAGTCTGATCCAATAACTCATAGAAAATTAATCTAAAGGAGTTTATAGGCAACCCTAGGTTCATATAATAATCACGGTTGATATGTCATTTCAATAAATCAAACCATGGGAATTCCTCGTTGTCTATCCCCGCCGCCCGCGAGCTATAACTTTGTAGGTACTATTTCACTACTATTACATATTCTGTGCTATCGGCCAGGCGAGCATGACATTCATACGTACGATTCATAATAAATAATTGGTGTAAGTACCTAACTACGAAAAATTTTCACGTGGATCAAAGCAATATTTTTGTAGGTATAAAATACTTAAGAAATTCAACCAACAAAGACTTATAATTTTTTTTTTCTAAATTGAACAAGAGTGATTTCATAATAACTTTCTTGTGTGATAATAATGATTGTAGTTAGCTAATTCCTTGCAACACAATGAGTAAAGTTAAAATAAAATAGAACTCTCTTAATTACAAATTTTATCCACACAATTTTGGACAAAGAAACTGTTGAATATCTTATCTAAGTATAAATGAAATAAATCTGAAATGAACGACACAGCTACGAATGGAAGGTAGAGTAGAGTATTCTAGTAATAATAAGTAGATACCTTGTGTTAATTGAACATGTTGACGGGGAATCAGGGACATTTTACGCATAATCGTGGAATTTCCCTTTAAAGCCAATTTGAGCGGTAGCGAACTCGACTCGGATTACCGAGTGATGGATGCACTGAAGGATTACCAAACGTTTTAGTGGTACGAGGCATTTTGGTGACCACTATAAGCTAAGGCTATTTGATTTTTCGAACCACAAGTTTGAAAGGTTAATAGACAAAAGGATACAATAAAATGTCTCTCAGTTTCGTAACCTACCTACAAATAGTTTTAAACAGCTTTGTAATATTATTATAATATTCCGAGACATAATCACGCCAATATGACTGCTTCGGTGGTGTGGTCGGTAGTGAATCGGCTTTCGACGTCAGAGTCTCGGGTTCGATTCCCGGTCGGGAGAAACTTTATGTGAAGACAGTTAG
Organism: Nudaria mundana; assembly: GCA_963556515.1. Classification (NCBI taxonomy): domain Eukaryota; kingdom Metazoa; phylum Arthropoda; class Insecta; order Lepidoptera; family Erebidae; genus Nudaria; species Nudaria mundana. The sequence goes on from OY748293.1 coordinate 14,297,285, forward strand.
TAAAAATGTATGTAAGTGTTTATATCAGTACATATATATGGACTAGATGGCGTTGTGTGAATTGTCCTAACATATTTATTTATTTAATATCCCGCAGGAGGCAGGCAAATGTGCACTACGTAAGTACCCACACTTTGCCAGCAGCCTGTTGCCGTTATCAGACACTATATAAAATAGAAAATTAAATAAAGGTACGTTTACATATTTATTTGTATATTTAAATAATACACCTACACACACAAGCATTTCCTTCCCTTGGCACACTGGAAGAGATTTCTTATGAAATAAGTGGTGCCTTTGTACTGTTAATAAATATTGTATTCGTAAAAGAAAGAGTTTTTTTTTTCTTTTAATAGAAAATACATAACTATTCCGTAATCCGAACCTTAAATTCGGAAAGAATGGTAATAAAGACACAAAGATAGTCCTACTAATATTATAAACGCGAAAGTTTATGTGGATGGATTTCTGGATTTAGTTATAATTTTACTTGTACCTACTAAATAGGCTATAATTTATAAAAATAAAGTGCAAATTGGCCAAAATATAGGTATAATACTGGTAATCCCGGGAATTCAATGATGAGCAAAGAAAGAACTAAAATTATATTTTTAAGCTTACAGACTGTAATCCAATTATGGGCAAAGGATTTGGTAGTGAACACAGCACTGCTCCATTTAGCTGGGTACCCTCCCCCAGACCTGACGCATCTCGAATCACGTACCTAGAATACAGGTCTCGCCAGAGTCTGACAGACTTACGATTCCATAGTGAAATGCAAGGAAGTTCTGTGGTAATAATAATAATAATAAAGCCTTTATTTCCATGACTTACAAGAATTTAGTACATATACAAAATTATTCATTTATTCTAGTCTACACTAAAAAAATACATAATAAACAATATTTTTATTTCAATGCTTAGTCCAATAATTTCAGCTACTTATTATGTCCTATTATATTATATTATATATTTTTATATGTCAGTCACGGTCCCGTTATGGGTATAGGCCTCCTCCAACTGTCGCCAAATGTCTCTCTGTCTTGCCTTTTCCTTCCAGTCTTTTCCACCTACTCCCTTTATCTCATCTACCCAACGTTCTGCAGGTCCCTCTTCTTCTCTTTCCATCAGGGCCCTCCCAGTCTGTAGCCTTGGTTGTCCATCTATCGTCTACCATACGTGCTATATGGCCAGTCCATATCCACTTCAAGCGCTTTGCGTGTTGTCCCACATCTATTATTTTTGTTCTATTACGTATTTCTTCACTACGCTGTCTATCCACCAGCCTGACACCAAGTATGCTCCTCTCCATAGCCCGTTGACACGTGCGGATTTTTGTATTTGTGTAGTTATTGAATATCCAAGTCTGAGCTCCGTAAGACAAACATGGCAAAATGCACGAGTCCATGACTTTCTTCTTTAATGACAGTGGTAATTGTGACTTTAAAATTTATTTAAAGCTCCAGTATTTTTTCCATGTGATACTGACTCTACGGTCTATTTCCTCAGTGTGTCTAGTTGCTTCAAATGATATCTGTTTACCTAGGTATGTGTAGCTCTCCACGTATTCAATGGGTATTTGGTTCACCAGTATCGGGGTCTTTCTGTTATTAGAAGCCACTTTTGTCTTTATGGTATTCATTCGTAATCCCACACTTTGGCTAACCGAACTCAGCTGCTGTAGCATTTCCTCTAGTTGTAGTGACGTCTGAGAAAAAAGGACGATATCGTCCGCAAATCTTAAATTACTGAGGTATTTATTATCTATTCTTATTCCTTTTTTTGTCCAATTGAGGTCTTTCATAATGTGTTGTAGGACAGCTATAAATAATTTTGGTGATATTGGGTCGCCCTGTTTTACTCCTCTTCGTATTTCGATTGTGGGCCCCAGTCCGTCTTTTTTCTATTATCTGATTCAGTGTATGGATATGATCGATGGTTGAGTACCCTCTGCGGAAACCAGCCTGTTCTATTGGTTGACTTTCCTCTAAAATTGGTGTTATTCTTTTTTCTATGCACGCAGAAAACAGCTTGTACATGGTTGGAAGTAAACTAATCGGTCTATAGTTGTTTATATCTGTGGGACTTCCTTTTTTATACAGTAGAGTGATTCTTGACTCACCCCAGCCTGCCGGCACTACTTGTTGCTCCAAGATTTTGTTAAATAGTATTGTAAGAGAGTGTACTAGTATTGACTTTCCTATGACCAAGGCTTCGTTAGGAAGTTCTGTGGTAAATAGTAAGTTAAAAAAACAAGCTTAAGGTTTTAATCCTGTTGAAAACAAAGAATTTTCTTCAAAGCCCAATTTTTGCTTGCTTTAAACTTTGAATTTCCCGGATTTCTGATTGCGAAACCTGGATTGGGAAACTGGAAGTTTTCCTGTTGTGAACACTGTTTCTGTGGAAATACAAAATGGCTTAAAGTACGAGAGAACCCATACTGTAATTAACCCCACGTGACAATAGAAGCCTTAGCCGAGTATTATTGAATGTTCCCTGGAATTCTTAATAATAAACATTCAATAAGTTTCCTAATTTAAACTTAACAATTAAGCTTAAGAATTTTTAATTTCATCGTCTACTAAACAACACAGTACAAATTGCAACCTTGTTGATATTTTGTTTACTTAACTAAGGTTTACTATTTGATCATCTACCATGCGCCGGGTAGCGGGCTAGACGTATTTTATTTGTCAGACGAAAATAGTTTTGGTCCTAACCATAGGAGCATTACATCTACAAGAAGGGGGTCTTTCTTGTAGAGGTATTTCTGTATTTCGTACGAATGTCGTCCTAACATCCTATCAGTTCTTACTCAAAGACTGCTTAAAAGTTAGGGTAAAGCAATACTGTAGGGTACCATAATTATACCTATCTATACATTTGTTGTTGAATATAATTTATGCTTTCAATTGTCGGCACTTGGTGGAACATATAGTAATACATTATGAAATAACTCACTTGTTGTGGATTATCTGTACAAGTGAGTTATTTCATAATGTATTTGTGGTTGATTCATGTCAACTATGTATCTGTACGTACTGAGGTTTAATTGATAAAACGTCTGTGATGATAATGACTGTGGGTAACTGAAGGGACGATCATAATTTTCAAGAAAATGCTTCCTGTGAACGACGTAATTTGGAACGATCTGTTCCACTTTAATCCACTGAACAAATCCATCGATGGATTTGTTTCCACTTTTTTTCCACTCTGATCTATCGATGGATTTGTTTCCACTTCTTTTTCCACTCTAATCCATCGATGGATTTGTTTCTAATTTTTTTCACTCTGATCCATCGATGGATTTGTTTCCACTTTTTTCCATTCTGATCCATCGGAATATAAAAAGGTAAAATATAAAAATAAATAAAAAGGTCTTTTGAAGAACAAATTCACATCAAGAATTGTATCATTATGTTCCGCACAACCTTTACTTCCCGAAAATAAAATTATGGAGGGTTGGAATTACATCCAAAAAAAATGTCTACCAAATCATTCGGAAATCGATTTTGGATCCCTTCGTCCACGTTCATAACCAAGATTTCATAACTGGTTATGATTGGCATGGTTGGATGGTATGGATTTTTTTTCACTGTTACAACAATAAAAAGAGGGCAAGGGCAGTACGTGACCATGTGTGGACCAAGTGAACTTAAAAATTATGGATCTCTGTTATTCACAAAAAAAGTCAAATACTAGTTAAAGGTGCCACATAATCTCAAAGTACCCATACCTTCCAATATCCTAATAATAATAATTTAACAATAATAAGTGAGTTTCAGCAATAAAACAACATTTCAAACAGAAGTAGCCCCTATGTAGCTCGAGTGATGAGCAAGCAACTCATTGCCATTTCTCTGTATCGTGTAGATAATCTTTAATAGTATAGTATGCCTTTTTTAGGAGGTGTGTCTTAACAGCCACTTTGAATTTATTCAAAGGAAGGTTCATAATGTTTAGAGGAATTTTGTTATAAAAACGCACACCAAATCCTGCAAAGGAGTCATGAACCTTCTGTAAACGATAATACAACCCAACCAATTTATGCTTATTTCTAGTATTTCTTGCATGTATGTCACTGTTCATACTGTATAAATGTATATTCTGTTTAACGAACAAAATATTCGCATATATATTATTATATTGTGATGCAACTGTTAAAATGCCTATTTCTTTAAATCTTTCTCTAAAGCCTAGTTCGGATTAGGCTAGTAATTTAGAAGAGTAGCGAGTAATTTATTAGCTAAATATGTGCGAACTACAAAAATTTAGTCGAGTAATTTAGTAAATGATTTAGTCGCGCCAATCCATTTCACTCTATTTTTTCGGGCGAGTAGCGCCTCCCACCATGCATCCGTGCTCACTGGTTCACCGGCTAAACAAGTCCGAACCTGGTTGATTAGTCGAGTTCATTAGTAGCCGCCTGGCCGTAAAAATGTCGTTTCGCAGGAGCGAAGAAACTTTAAAATTTGTTTCCAAATATTTAGAACATGATTGCTTGTGGAATATTAAATCCCCGTATTATAAAATTAAACAAATTAAACAAACCGCATACGATTAGCTTAATCAGTTTATTCACTCTATTGCGTTGCAGCCCGTTCATCTTGCACAACACCACTCACTTGTGTACTGTACTAAACCGTAATGCGAACGATTTCTGTGTAGTAGCAAGTAGTTTAGCCACTAAATTACACGCTACTCTACTAAATTACTAAAGCAGTGCGAACTAGGCTTAAGAGAAACTCGTGCATTCAGTTTATAAATTGCACGTATAGCTCACTTTTGGAGTATAAAAATGATCTCTATATCAGCTGCCTTGCCCCACAGTAAAATTCCAGACGACATGACACGGTGAAAATAGTTAAAATAAACCAGCCTGGCAGTTTCTACATCCGTGAGCTGTCTGACTTTACTAATAGCAAGAGCCGCAGAGCTAAGTTTCCCTGCAAGACCCGATATTCGGGCGTTCCACTGTAATTTACTGTCTACAGTAATACCCAAAAATACGGTTGATTCTAAAAGATTAAGGGTATCACCGTTCAAAATAATATTAGTACCGTATTTCTGAACATTAGGCATACTAAATCTAATACACTTCGTCTTTTTTGCGTTAAGAAGTAAATTGTTGGTTGTAAACCAATCCAGAACTAGTGCAAGTGAACTATTTACTTCGTCAAAATTCCTCAGCTTGCGATCAACTTTAAAAATAAGTGAGGTTTATGCGCGAATAGAACAATGTCGCACAAGTTCTGTACATAGAACGGTAGATCATTAATGTAAACTAAAAATAGAAACGGACCTAGAATTGATCCTTGTGGCACACCCATAGCTACAGAAGCCCCTAAAGACCGACTACCATTGATATCAACATATTGTATTCTATCACTGAGGTATGAGGCAACTAGGTCCAGTGCCGAATCTCTGATATCATAATAATTGAGTTTCCGTAATAGGGTATTATGTTCAACGCAATCAAAAGCTTTGGAGAGATCGCAAAATACACCAATGGTATCTTGCTTATTCTCCCAGGCATTGAAAATATGCTTCAGAAGCGTTACCCCTGCTCGAATGGTAGAACGACCTCTTATGAATCCATACTGCTCATTATGTAGTAGCATATTTGAATTAAAATGTGATTGTAATTGTTGCAATATAATTTTTTTTTAAATTTTACTAATGGCAGGTAGTATTGAAATTGGTCTAAAATTACCAGGGTCGCATTTTGATCCAGTTTTAAATAAAGGTATCACTTTACTGTATTTCATGAGATCAGGAAACACTCCACTATTGACACATTTATTAAATATTGCAGCTAGATGTGGAGATATATTCACAATAATAGACTGTAGCAATTTTACAGAAATACTCCACAAGCCAGCTGTCTTTTTTGAGTGAAGCGACTTGAATACTTTTATAATATCATTGGGATTTACATATTCAAAGCTAAAGTTAACTGGGCAAGAATTCAAGGAGCTAGTTATATTCTCAGGTATGTCTATAAAAAAATTATTAAAGGTTTGTGCTACATCTGGTTCTTTGTTAATGACTTTATTATCAACAAATAATTCAAAGTCATTGTCACGGGGCTTTAGGCGACCGCTTTCAGCATTAATTATATTCCAAGTCGTTTTGACTTTATTGTTGGACTGTTTAATCTTATTACTCAAATATAATGACTTGGCAGCAACACACGCTTTTCTGAAAGTTTTGGAATAATCTTTAACATACTGAATAAAATCAGGATTAAAATTATATTGCTTCATACCATATAATTCATACAACTTAGCTCTACTTTTGTAGATGCCAGTGGTTGCCCAGTCACAGAACTGGAGGTTTCCATTTTTATAAAAAGTTCTTGATTTAAATATATTGTCAAACTCAGATTTAATTGTATTAAACAAGGACTCATATTAGTTATTTGAATTAACCTGGTTGAAGTCAATACTAGCAACTTTTGCAGAAACGCTTTCATTAAATCGTTCTAGGCGATATGTACTCATTGGCCTACATGAAATTTTATTTCCTTTAGTCGTGATATTGATGGGAAATACGACCTTCTACCCCAGATGATCAGATTTGAAGTTACTTAATACCTCCTTTGTCAGGAGTTCATAGTTGCAAAATATATTATCTAGACATGTTGCAGAATGTGATGTGATTCTAGTTGGCTCTGACAATAAGTGTTGTAAGCCAAAGCAACTGAATGAATTTATAAATTTAATGCGTTTAGGTGACTGCACAAGTACATCAACATTAAAATCACCACATACCACAACATGCTTTTTACTAAGACACAATTGTTTCAATACATTTTCCATTACTATCTCAAATGAATCGTAATCACAATCCGGAGGGCTATAGACACAGAGGACAATGAGTCGCTCAAGCTCAACACAGGACAATTCCACAGTGCGCTCTATAGAAAAAGCAACAATATCTTTACGTTCTTTACATTTTATATTATTAGACACGAATATTAGGGAGCTACCACGAACAGCCTTCTTTCTTGCGATCGCACTAATAAGTGAGTAAAATTCACTGTTGAACAATAAATCGTGGTCTTTTAACCAATGCTCTGTTATACAAAAATATGAACATTGTGGTCCCTAATGTAAAGGTCAATTTCTAAAAGTTTATCAGATAAGCCTTGAATATTTTGGTGTACTATAGTTACTACTAGAGTTAAACTACAAGACATAATGTTATGCTCAACAGAATTACATTCACCCCCATACATACTACCACTAGGGGTCGGCTCAATTTCCTCAAAGGCCACAGGTCCCTTACCTTCGAGCATATATTTAAAATAAAAATTGCTAGATTTATTATCTGTTGTCTTACAAACTAGTTTTTTTGGATTGTCTCCAAACTGTCTATGCCAATATTATTCTGCTCAATAAAAGCAGGTTGATAAGCCAATAATTTGGCTTGACTTAATACGAAATTAGCTAGCAAAGTAGCTACCTGTCGTCGCAAAAAATTTGATAGTAAATAACTATCACATGTCAAGATATAATTATTATTCAATACAATATTACAGTCAAATAAGTCTACATTCCTACAATGTGTAGTCAAAGTATGTAGCTTCATATTAATTTTATATCTAATATAGTTTTCGTTTTGCGTATGAGATTTACTGTAGGGATATGCGGAAGGGCGCGGGATACCTTTCGTTAACATAATATATGTAATCCTAAAATGGTTTGGCACAATGAATTTGGCATACTTTTTTTGGCATAATTATACTTGGTCATAATTGATTTTTAGCAGCATTTGTACCGTGGCATAATTATATTTAGGTCTAATATATTTATGCATAGTTATAATTTGCACAATGTTTTTAGGCATAGTGTACAGTCGCCTAATAGTAAATATTACTAAAATTGAATAGGTATAAATTAATGAAATTAATAAAAATAAAAAAGTTACTTTAACCAATATTTTCTAGATTATATAGTGTCAAAGTAGGTTTAGGTGCGGCGGGGGTGGCCCTTGGGCCACCCCTAAGCCGCCTTTTAATTATTTTACATAGTTACTTATTCTGCATAAGATGATTATGACTATATTCATTATAGTTTGATACGGTTATGCCTTTATAAAGGCTATGCTTATAAATTTTATGCTTAAATATGATTATGCTAATTTTATTTATGATTTAGACAAATATGCTAAATTTGTTATGGATGATATTTATGCATAAAACATTATGCATAAATATCATTAGTCTACATTACCATATGCCAAACTATTTTATGGTTATTTTTTTTATGCAAATGGATAGTAAACCGAAGGGCGCCCCCACTGACCCAGAGTTTCCAGCCGCAGCAGCTGGAGCGGGTCATGGGCTCCCTGTTTCCGACGAGCGCGGAGGAGCACGTCCCTCCGCGCATGGCTCCGTCTCTGCCCGACGCGGATAGCACCAGTGAAGACGACGTACCCGAAGTCAAGGTGGGGTAGCTAGGTGCGGCAGTACTCCGGCTTAAACGCCGGAAAATCACTACCCCCGGACCCGACGGCATTCCTGGCCGTGCATGGGTCCTGGCCCTCGAAGAACTCGGGCCTCGACTGATGGGGCTCTTTAGCGCATGCCTCGAAAGGGGCCAGTTTCCCAAGGTGTGGAGGACGGGGAAACTGGTCCTGATCCGTAAGGCGGGGCGGCCGGTGGACTCACCGTCCGGATACCGGCCGATCGTGTTGCTCGACGAGGTGTGTAAGCTCTTTGAGCGAATTATCGCGGAACGCCTCGTCGAGCATCTCACGAGTGTGGGGCCAGACCTGGCGGATAACCAGTTCGGTTTCCATCGGGGGCGATCATGCGCGTGAAGAGCCTGACGGAGGAAGCAGTCTCGCAGGGCAAGGTGGTGGTGGTGGTGTCTCTTGACATCGCCAACGCGTACAAAACCTTGCCATGGAGCTGCGTTAGGGAGGCGCTCGTGTATCACGAAACGCCTCTCTACCTCCGTCGTATTGTCGGGGCCTATCTCTCGGAGAGGGCCATAGCTTTCCCCAGCTGGCTCGGGCCAGCTCGGCGAGATGTGTCGTGCGGTGTTCTGCAGGGGTCGGTCCTGGGGCCGCTTCTGTGCAACATCGGCTACGATTGGGTGCTGCGGAGTGCGTTGCCTAGGGGCGTCGGCGTAACGTGCTACGCCGACGATACCCTCGTCACGGCGCGAGGTGCAACGTACCAGGAGGCAGCACTCAAGGTCACGACGGGTGTTGTTCGAGTCGTGGGTCGGATACGGCAGCTGGGACTGGAGGTGGCCTTGCACAAGTCCGAGGTTCTGTGTTTCCACAGACCTCGGAACGGTCCACCTGAAGGTTCCAGTATAAATGTGGGAGGCGTTAGCATCGGCATCAAGCCCTCGATGAAGTACCTAGGGATCGTACTTGATAGTCGATGGAACTTCGGACCACATTTCCGAAGTTTGGTCCCCAAGGTGACGCAGGCATCGGTCGCGCTTTCGCGACTGATGCCCAACCTAAAGGGACCCAACGCTTCCTGCAGGAGACTGTACCTGGGGATCGTGCGGAGTATGGCTCTATACTGGGCTCCCGTTTGGGCGGATAGGTTGGCGGTCAGGGGGAACGTGACTCTGTTAAACAGACCACTTCGAACCTTGGTCGTCAGAACCATACGGGGGTACCGCACGATCTCCGGAGAGGCTGCATGTCTCCTAGCCGGGGCCCCTCCATGGGACCTGAAAGCGAGAGCCCTTGCGTCATTGTTCCAATGGCGCAAGGAGGCGCTGGAGCGGGACCTGCGTCTCGAGAAATCGAGGACCAACGGTCCCAACTCCGCCAGGATCTCATGGAGTCATGGAGGGTGCGACTTGAGCAACCCAAGTGGGGTACCACCATCATCGCGGCGGTGAGACCGATCATGGACGATTGGCTGCATAGACAGCATCGTGACCTCACGTACCGTGCGACGCAGATCGTTGCCGGGCATGGATGCTTCGGTAGCTATCTGTTTCGCATGCATCGTGAGGTCACACCCCGGTGTCAACACTGCAAGGTTTCCGACGACGACACCGCACTCCACACGTTGGTGGAGTGCTCAGCGTGAGCGAGTCAGCGCCGGGAACTCGTAGTGGGTCTGGGCGTGGATACCCTCTCGCTGGGGACCATGCTTCAAGCCATGGTATCCAGCGGGAGTAGGTGGAACGCGGCCGTGTCCTTCTGACGTCCTTCTGACGGCGAGATCACCACCCGCCGTCCTTACAGAAGCAGGCTAGAAGGGTTGCGTGCTGCGGGGCCTTTGCCCCATAGCACGCAACCAGATTCACTCACTGACGCGGGATAAAACCCGACCCCAACGACGCGGGATTCTCGTCCCGACCAAACACCTGCAGAGACCACAGAGGTGGTCAAAGTCCGCCGGGCGCCACTGGACATACCCTCTGCTAGTAACCAGAGACGCCCGGCAACGGACGTTAGAGCGGCCGCGGCATTAGGCCGCGGAAATAAAAGAAAAAAAAAGGGTAATGCGGACAGTATTACCTGTTTAACATCTAACTTTGACAATTGTTCAAAAAACCTTGTGACAGTGCTCATGTTAGCGGTATCCCGTCTACCAATAAGAATGATTATTGTTGATAGTGGGCAGGGTGTACTAGCTAGTACTCTATTAAGTATTTGAGAGTAGGAGGCCCCAGGAAATGAATGAGTTACAACTGAATTCCCTAAATGTTGTACTAAGTGATGTCCCAACTTCTTACCAATCTCATCACAATATACAAAGGTTTTCCCCTTATTAAAAGTTTGTGTTAGATTGTTTCTAGTGTGAATAATATTATCACACATACTGTGAAGAGTGTCAAAAGATGAAGATGTTGACTCTTTTTGGGATGTTATCACTGGCATGGAAGGACATGGCAGGGATTTATCACAGTCCGGGTCTCATTATATAATTTTTCAAGGGAATAGAATCTTTGCACATTACTGTGACATGAATCTACCAAGCTATTTAATGCCTCAATGTACTCTCCAATTTATTTTTGAGCTATTTGATATTTTAATGTTATTGATTCTAATGAGTCATTTAGATGCATTATTTCTGTCTTTAATTGTTGTATATCAGACTCGTATCGGTCTGTTTGAGAATCTAATTGATTTCTACCTATTTCTATAAGCTGACTTAGCTTTACATTTGATTTACAAGTTTTAATATATTTGTTAGCACCCATTCTAAGTTTTTTCATGCATTTCTGTGTTTTGGAAATAAATTTATTTAGTTTTATATATTTTTTAATTTATTTCTGCTAGTGCTAACTATTCTGATAGATTTAGAGGTAGTGGTTGGCTCAAAATGAATTAAATTAGGGTCACACCCACCAGCTCACTATAGAGACTGTCGGAGAGGGCAGCCTGCTCTGCACATTTGAGTGTCTCCATGTTGGTAATGGAGTTGTGGACATCACTCAGCTCGCACTCCAGAGTGTTATTGCGTTTTAAAGCTTGCTCATGAGTATTGCTACAATCTTCAAAACCCATCACTGTTTCCTGGAGGTGCTCCCTCTCTATGATGAGCTCTGTGACCTGTCCGTGTAGCTCAGCCAGCTCTTGTTTGAGTTGATTGTTTTTTTCCACAATGTTTATGACTTCTATCTCACTGTCCGTGCGTTCCTCTAACAACTGATTGTTCAACTTTTTAGAAATCTCCAGTTCTTTTAGTGTGAGATTTAGCATTGTTGCAAGTCACGGGTGACAGCGCTGCGGGTTATCATGGTTATTTTCTTCTGTTCTCAATAAGGAATTTAGTGGCACTGAAATAAAAAGGATAGTGTACAGCAACTGTGTATGTGATTGGAGTTAATTAAGTTTAGGGAATATCAAGAAATAATTAAATAAAGATGAGTTATTATTAAAGAAAGGAGGGTACTAAAACAGAAACTAACTAGGTAGTTAAAAAGTTATAGTTTATTATGAATTACTTGAGATTATTAGGTATTAATGATGAATAAAATAAGATAATAACAAAATATTAAGATGATTATAGTGAAATCAGGTAGGCAAGATACTTCACAAGTGTTGAGTTTTAAGAAAAATAAAAAAACAATACAAAACAGGATAGGAAGTATTAAGAAGTACTAATTTAGATGAGATTGTATGTGAGTAGTTGTTGAGTGACTGTTTATATTTGTCTGAGGCAAATTGTTGTTGTCATCGAGTTGGCTTCCAACTTGTCAAGGCAACTGAGACTTTAACAGAGCCAGATGTGTGGTTTGACGTTGCTCACAGTTATGTGAGCCTTTGTAAAGTACTGTACTGTATGAAAAAGTGTAATAGAATAGTAATAACACTAATACTTCCCGTGAAAGAAAAAGCTGGTTCAAAATTTATCACTTTAATATGTCCGTTACACCAGTAGTTTAGACTTCCGATATACCGCAATTTTACAACTATACAATATGCACCCGTACTTACTACTTAGTTACACACTATTATTGAGCGAAGCGAGCCGAAGGCGAGCGGAGCTCTCAACGTGTGACTCAAATTACGATTTATGTTAAATTGTGTTAAATTGTTTCTCGGCGAATACTCGGCCGATTTCGGATTTTCTTGCACTCATCAAAAGCTTACAGAATTACCCAGGTTCTTACGAAGCCAGAAATTTCAATCAAATAAAAATAATTTAATTGATGGCAGAAATTCCCATAGCATAATGACAAAAAATACTTTGACAGAGTTATATCGCTTTGAATCAAAACTCGCTTCGCTCAAATATATGCTGCAGCGTAACGGTACGTTTCGCGACTGCGGCGACCTAGTATACTATATTCTAATAGAAAATACACTAAAAACAATTTAATTTACGAAAAAAATCTCACGAGCTAAAATTTTCAAACTACTTCAACTGACAGCTGTCACTCAACTCCTCCGTAGCAAAGTTTAATGATTATTTCAATGGATTTTGGTTAAAGGTGTGCAATTTATTAAAATGTGGTATTGTTATATGTATTGTTATATGTGATTTATAGCCCGAAGTAATATATTTTAAGGGTAAACATACCAGGCTGGTGCATTCAATGTACATGCACATGTTTGAACTCATTTTTCCGAAAAAGTACCAGGCCCTCTATCCTATACTATACACAGACGACATACCTACTGGTAACACGTAGTTTCTTCATTAGGTAGGTAGTCAAAAGAATCTATCGAGGTCGAAGAATCTAAACAAATAAATTCTATGATTAGCTTTAAATTAAAGCCTCGAGGACACGATATAATTACAGGGACAAGGAAATTTATTTCGAGAATCGCGGAAATAACGTTGAAAAATCTTTGACTAAAATATGTCAATAAAAAAAAAATTATCCGCTACCGCTTCCACTACCGCTTCCGCTACCGCTACCGCTTCCGCTTACGCTAACACTAACACAATGACGTTATAAGTTTGTGTTGGTGTTGGTGTTGGTGTTGCTGTTGGTGTTGGTGTTGGTGTTGGTGTTGGTGTTGGTGTTGGTGTTGGTGTTGGTGTTGGTGTTGGTGTTGGTGTTGGTGTTGGTGTTGGTGTTGGTGTTGGTGTTGGTGTTGGTGTTGGTGTTGGTGTTGGTGTTATAATTTTTTTTTTACACCTTAAGACTAGGAAGGTATCTTTAGATACCTTCCTAGTCTTAAGGTGTATGTTATTTAGCTGACACCAATACGTTGTTACTCTGATAAAACACGAAATGAAAATATCCATGAAATTATGAAAACTGTCGCGTAGAATTTGAATGCGCTGGTCCTTAGATTACGTTTTGTTGGAATTCAAATCACGAGAGTGCTTAGGAACGTATGATATATCTCATTTCTTCATACTACGTGACATAAATCATCATTCTACTTATACTGGGCAACCTTTTTATGTTAGCTGGTAAGCCAGCTAACATAAAAAGGTTGCCCAGTATAAGCACTTATGCTGTACAGTCACGAGCATAAATTTTAATTTGTAACGCCAACGCCAACGCCAACGCCAACGCCAACGCCAACGCCAACGCCAACGCCAACGCCAACGCCAACGCCAACGCCAACGCCAACGCCAACGCCAACGCCAACGCCAACGCCAACGCCAACGCCAACGCCAACGCCAACGCCAACGCCAACGCCAACGCCAACGCCAACGCCAACGCCAACGCCAACGCCAACGCCAACGCCAACGCCAACGCCAACGCCAACGCCAACGCCAACGCCAACGCCAACGCCAACGCCAACGCCAACGCCAACGCCAACGCCAACGCCAACGCCAACGCCAACGCCATCGCCAACTCCAACGCCAACGCCAACGCCAACGCCAACGCCAACGCCAACACCAACACCAACACCAACACAAACTGATAACGTCACTGTGTTAGTGTTAGCGGCAGCGGTAGCGGTAGCGATAGCGGTAGCGGTAGCAGTTGCAGCAGCGGTAGCGGTAATACCAACACCATCGCCAACGCCAACACCAACACCAACACCAACACCAACACCAACACCAACACCAACACCAACACCAACACCAACACCAACACCAACACCATCACCAACACCAACACCAACACCAACACCAACACCAACACCAACACCAACACCAACACCAACACCAACACCAACACCAACACCAACACCAACACCAACACCAACACCAACACCAACACCAACACCAACACCAACACCAACACCAACACCAACACAAACTTATAACGTCATTGTGTTAGTGTTAGCGTAAGCGGAAGCGGTAGCGGTAGCGGAAGCGGTAGTGGAAGCGGTAGCGGAAGCGGTAGCGGAAGCGGTAGCGGAAGCGGTAGCGGAAGCGGTAGCGGAAGCGGTAGCGGAAGCGGTAGCGTAAACAGTAGCTGTAGCGATAGCGGTGGCGATAGCGGTAGCGATAGTGGTATCGATAGCGGTAGCAGTAGCGGCAGCGGTAGCGGTAACACTAACACCAACGCCAACGCCAACGCCAACGCCAACGCCAACGCCAACGCCAACGCCAACGCCAACGCCAACGCCAACGCCAACGCCAACGTCAACGCCAACGCCAACGCCAACGCCAACGCCAACGCCAACGCCAACGCCAACGCCAACGCCAACGCCATCACCAACACCAACACCAACACCAAAACCAACACCAACACCAACACCAACACCAACACCAACACCAACACCAACACCAACACCAACACCAACACCAACACCAACACCAACACCAACACCAACACCAACACCAACACCAACACCAATACCAACACCAACACCAACACCAACACCAAACAGTCAAACTTATAACGTCATTGTGTTAGTGTTAGCGTAAGCGGCAGCGGTAGCGGTAGCGGAAGCGGTAGCGGAAGCGGTAGCGGAAGCGGTAGCGGAAGCGGTAGCGGAAGCGGTAGCGGAAGCGGTAGCGGAAGCGGTAGCGGAAGCGGTAGCGGAAGCGGTAGCGGAAGCGGTAGCGGAAGCGGTAGCGGAAGCGGTAGCGGAAGCGGTAGCGGAAGCGGTAGCGGAAACGGTAGCTGTAGCGATAGCGGTGGCGATAGCGGTAGCGGAAGCGGTAGCGGAAGCAGTAGCGGAAGCGGTAGCGGAAGCGGTAGCGGAAACGGTAGCTGTAGCGATAGCGGTGGCGATAGCGGTAGCGATAGTGGTATCAATAGCGGTAGCAGTAGCGGCAGCGGTAGCGGTAACACTAACACGAACGCCAACACCAACACCAACACCAACTAACGCTAACGCCAACGCCAACGCCACGCCAACGCCAACGCCAACGCCAACGCCAACGCCAACGCCAACGCCAACGCCAACGCCAACGCCAACGCCAACGCCAACGCCAACGCCAACGCCAACGCCAACGCCAACGCCAACGCCAACGCCAACGCCAACGCCAACGCCAACGCCAACGCCAACGCCAACGCCAACGCCAACACCAACGCCAACACCAACACCAACACCAACACCAACACCAAACAGTGAAACTTATAACGTCATTGTGTTAGTGTTAGCGTAAGCGGCAGCGGTAGCGGTAGCGGAAGCGGTAGTGGAAGCGGTAGCGGAAGCGGTAGCGGAAGCGGTAGTGGAAGCGGTAGCGGAAGCGGTAGCGGAAGCGGTAGCGGAAGCGGTAGCGGAAGCGGTAGCGGAAGCGGTAGCGGAAACGGTAGCTGTAGCGATAGCGGTGGCGATAGCGGTAGCGGAAGCGGTAGCGGAAGCAGTAGCGGAAGCGGTAGCGGAAACGGTAGCTGTAGCGATAGCGGTGGCGATAGCGGTAGCGATAGTGGTATCAATAGCGGTAGCAGTAGCGGCAGCGGTAGCGGTAACACTAACACCAACGCCAACACCAACACCAACACCAACACCAACTAACGCTAACGCCAACGCCAACGCCAACGCCAACGCCAACGCCAACGCCAACGCCAACGCCAACGCCAACGCCAACGCCAACGCCAACGCCAACGCCAACGCCAACGCCAACGCCAACGCCAACGCCAACGCCAACGCCAACGCCAACGCCAACGCCAACGCCAACGCCAACGCCAACGCCAACGCCAACGCCAACGCCAACGCCAACGCCAACGCCAACGCCAACGCCAACGCCAACGCCAACGCCAACGCCAACGCCAACGCCAACGCCAACGCCAACGCCAACGCCAACGCAGTCGCCAACGCCAACGCCAACGCCAACGCCAACGCCAACGCCAACGCCAACGCCAACGCCAACGCTAACGCCAACGCCAACGCCAACGCCAACGCCAACGCCAACGCCTACGCCACCGCCAACACCAACACCAACACCAAAGCCAACACCTACACCAACACCAATACCAACACCAACACCAACAAAACTTATAACGTCACTGTGTTAGTGTTAGCGTTAGCGGTAGCGACAGCGGTAGCGATAGCGGTAGCGACAGCGGTAGCGATAGCGGTAGCGATAGCGGTAGCGATAGCGGTAGCGATAGCGATAGCGGTAGCGATAGCGGTAGCGATAGCGGTAGCGATAGCGGTAGCGATAGCGGTAGCGATAGCGATAGCAACAGCGATAGTGGTAGCAGTAGCGGCAGCGGTAGCGGTAACACCAACACAAACGTCAACGCCAACACCAACGTGCACGCCTACGCCAACACCAACAGTAACACCAACACAAACTTATAACGTCCCTGTGTTAGTGTTAGCGGCAGCGGTAGCGGTAATTTGGTTGCATTTTACATAAAGGAGAATGGGCAAAATCGTATGGTGCTTGGTCTATCAGTTTTTTTTATTTTTGGTGTACTATCACCCTACAATCACTCTCAAGAAGTTTTATATCTGTGGTGTAATTAATAATAGAATTAAATACATTTTTATTTTTAGATATGTCAGCCTGTGATTTAGCGTATTTTATCTAAGATTAAGTCTTAAAAATAAGGAAATAAAATAAAATGACCTGTAGATTTCATTAAAATACAATTATTTTTACCACTATGACCAAACATCGCCAAAAATAATAATAATGATAACGTCCTTTATGTATTAATGTACAATTATTATTGTACATTAATAATCAGTGCTATTGCACTGAGTTCTGATGCCGGTAATAAAATATCCTCATCTTGATGTCTAGCCCATCCCAGATACCTACACACATAACGTGTGCGCAGCAACCGATTGTGCGCCTTCCACTTATGCAACTGCAATAATAATGAGCAATTGCTTGGGATAATGGAATGTCAATGGAAAGCTCACAACAAACAAATACACAGAGCGACGCAAGCGTAATCGAAGGACTGCGCGCGCGTGCCTACCCACAAATGATAAATAATTGTTACGATATTGTTCTATGGAATTACTTTATTTCGTATTTCATTATTTTCTAAACTAAATGGAATACAATGAAACGTCGATAGAAAAAGTTGTTCCTTTTCTATCGACGTTTCATTGTATTATCAGTACTTTCATTTGAACCTAATTTCATCAATGGCCGCCGATAGACCAAAATGCCCATCCTCCTTTGGCGTCATTTTACAAAATAAAATGTTGTATACATTCTGTAAAATTAAATCATATTTGTGTAAAATTTTCGTTATGTAATTTTACATTCATGAATACCATAGTTGTTATGTAAAATTACATGTCAATTATTTTTACATAAATCGAATGTACTATACCTTTTGTAAAATTACATCTTCGTCGTGTAAAATTACATGTAAGTATGTAACGTAAATCCTATTTACTATACGTTATGTAAAATTACATCTCTCATGTGAAATTACAGAAACATTTAAAATTACATAACTGTTTGGGCAACGAGAGTTACCCAAACTTTAATGTAATTTTCCCTGACAATTTTTAGCAGTGTACATTATGTACAATATGTAAGTCAATAATACCTTTATATACCTACCTATTAGGTATTTTAATAAATGTATTATGAAGTACGACTAAATGGAAAACGGTAACTTCATTGTCGACAAAGTAAAAATAATATCTATTTTTGGTTATTAAAATTAAGTAGGTAGGGTAGACACTTAGTTAAGTATGAAGAGGGATTATGAAGTACCTATATTAATCCCGTAGGTACCTTATTACCTCTTTTTAATTGGAAACGTAAAGCTACTCGTACTTATCTTATTATAGTTATAGAACAGGAGAATTACGAACTGAAACTAAAACTTAATCCCGTATACAGTCATCTGTTTAGCTAGTAAGTAGTAAAAGTAGTAGTGGTGGGTATCATATTCGTAGTTTAAATTTCATTACCTAATTCTGACTCCGTGCAGACTGCAGTACGAGGAACAGATAAAAAGCTGCTCACTGCATTCTCTTATTCAATTATGTACTAGAACTTCTAGAGATATATAACAATATATGTATGGATAACGAGCCTGTCGTACCTACCTAGTTAAATGGACATCTCCACACATAACTGCTTACTGGAATTAATATTGCAAGTATAAAGTTATCTCTTCTCTATATGTAAAAATGAATCCCTATTTCCCTTGGTCACGACATCACGCGTGAACGGCTGGACCGATTTCGCTTATATTTTTTTGTTGTGTTCGTAATTATCAGGAGCAGGATCTTATGGAAGAAATAAAAAGTTATGCGGAAAATTAGAAAAATGAATGCGGTACGAAGTTCGCCGGGACAGCTTGTATAAATATAAATATAAAAAGAAAATAATCAAAAATCTAAGTAAAATTATATATTTTTATACAGAACTCTGAACTTTGAAAGCTTTGGAAAATGGTGCACGGAACCCTAGGGCTTAAGCATTACGTGACCGGTGTCCGACCACGATTGAACCCGACCCAGTTCTGTCGGAACTCAAAGTTCCTTTCAGAATTACAATTAAGCGATATACGATCGTGAAAATGTAAGATGACTTGAAATTTAGAGACTGTTTATCTAAAGAAATATTTTCTGAAATAGTTTTGTGGAAAAATCTTATGAGCCCATCTAGAAAATTTTCTATGTATGTGCTTATTTATGCCAGATAATTTCCATCAAAATCTGCTCAACGGAGATAATCCCGGGCCATAGTAATTTTTGACCATAGTAATTGCAACATAGTAAGTTGTGGTTTAAATTTGTCATTTATCCTAATAACAGGATTGAATAAAAATATTTTTATCAAACAAAATCCAGCCATTTCGGTGAAGAAGGTTGTAGTCACATATAGGTAGGTTCTAGCAGTTTTACCTTTTTTAGATATAGAATATGTTTATGTACCAGTAAACGAGACTTTGAGACCCTCCGTGCCTCAGATAGTGCGTTAAGCCGTCGGTCCCGGTTGTCATACAAACCTGGAGTGAGTTGGGGAAAGGTTCAGTGGATGATGATCCAGTAAAACGTGGGCCGGTTCAGCCAAATTATTAGTTGCCATTACTGTTACATCAAAATGGCTCGTCTCTCTATATACAATTTCATAGACCTATCTATGAAATTGTATTTAGAGAGACGAGACATTTAGTATCTGAAACTTAACGAAAATATCAGTGTCAAACAATGCCTAATTTCTCATTTAGTTTGACAAAGTGTAAAAGATGCCCTGAGTTTGTCATTGACGTGAAGTAGTAAAGAAGCACGGCTAACAGTTTGATTTTATCTCGGCTAAGTGCCAAGTCAGAGCCTATTTACACTTTTCAAAGGGACGGGTTTATTCATGTTTAACCAAGCTGGAAATCTTCCCTCACACTTGCGAAGACTTCCAAAACTTCTTATCTTACTCTTCACACACACATCTTTGGCTTGATGAATTTTAAAAGTGTTCTACTAAAATTTTAGTTAGTTCTATGTAGTTCAGATAAACTTTATTTTCTTGGTGTCACACTACTAACAAAAATTATTATCTAGGTACAATACAGCTATGAAAATCTATGTTAAAAATAGGTTTTTTTTTGTGTTTTAGTTCCGCGGCCCTAGGCCGACTAGTAGTACTATAACTACAGTTATATTAGATTCATTTATGTACACTTAGTTACTTAGTTAGTTTCAATTGTATTGTCTTATTGTTTTATAATTAAATTGTGTGTATAAAAATTTGAGATTAAAGTCACTCACTAAATATAGGTACACATTATGTAAGATTTTGTTACTATTAACTGAAATAAATATCAATTAACATTACTGTTAACAATTAACTGTACCTATAGGTATGTAAGTACTATTCCCTATTATGTGCTGTAGGTGCTGAGTAGCTTTATCTAATACACGTACTATAATACTTAATAATGTAATGGGAATAACATTACTAACTGAGCGTGCATATATGTAGTCTTAGAAATATCTTACAAGCCCTAGCCAATATCACCAGTAACTAAGTGATGTAGCTGTTGATAAACGAAGAAGGTTTAAGAGTTTAACCACTAATCGGGCATCTAAATGTTTATAAAAGTGCCCGGTTGGCGGCAAGAGGTTCGCCACCTATTGCGTCCTAAGTGGAACCAAAAAGTTACTAACGAACAGTGGCCGAATAATATGCCTACGTAGTAGCACAGAATAGGGAATAAAACGCAGTAGTAGTAGTAGTTAACGCAGATTATCGCCGTAACAAACGAGTCACTAATGTATTTCCAACTTGTAATCAAAGTCGTACTTTCAACCAACTTCCTAAAAAGGAGGAGGTTCTCAACTCGACTGTATGTTTTTTCCAGTTTGAAGAAAATGAAGAAGGTTCGATACAAATTACACAATATAGAGAAAGCCTCCCTATTAGACTTTTATGCCTTTATGTATGAAATCTAAGGGAGTTTTGATAGTGAAACATATTCCTCCCCAAACCATAACTGTTTGTGCGTTTTGATGATGCGGAACAACCGCAGTAGCTCTAGGACGAGTTACTGATCAGATCCTGTCATTTTGGTGATTGTGGGCTTGCTCAATCGAAAATATTTTATCATTAGAAAAAACGATATGTTCCTAATTTGAAGCTACGGAACGCTGTTTAAGCAATCTGCACCTCTCAAGACTTACTTTTTTCTCTTTATCTGTAAGCAATTGAGCTTTTCTAATTTTATAAGAGATCAATTGGAGGTCATGTTTCACTATACGCACGGTGGAACGACTAATCCCCAAGTCTCGTGACATTTTTCTCACCTTTGTCTGTGGATTGCGTAGTAACCTTTGTTTGATGATGTGTCTGTTCCTAGAAGTTCGAACAGTCCTCTTAAGTCCTCTTCCAGGACGGTCCTCAATGTTGCCCAACTAATTATCGCGTTTAATTGTCGCAGAAACTAACTGACGGCTTACACCAAGAATGCTTGCTATCTCACATTGCCTTTTTCCACGCTCATGCAAGGAAGTATGGGCACTCGTTTCACTGACATAACGAAATAAATTAATTGCAACAATTGTTTAACCAACTATCAATGTAGTTTTGGCGCCAAGGAACCAGCAAATAATATAAACAAAAACAAAAGAGAACAAATCCCGTTCCATTTTTGAATTTTCATTTTTAAAATTTTGTCAACGTTATTTTGGGCCACGGTGTATAGTAGGAATGATAAACAAGCACTCAATGTATGTTGTTAATCTCTCGATCAAACTTGTCAAGCAAACACCTGTTACAGTTAGTCACGCGGTCTGAAACTGTCCAACTAGTATCCCTATGTTGCCAGTGTCTTCATAAGATACCTATGTGCTCATATAATCTGTATTGAAGTAATAATTATTAATACATATATTTCCTTGTAAAGTTCCAACCCAATCTTTTAGATACCGTTTTATTCATACTTATTCTTAATATTATAGAGATATGTGTTTGTAAAATATATGGAATACAGAAAAAGCCAAACCCGTTCTGTCGTTTAGGTTCCTATGTAGTTTTATCGTTCACAATTTTCAGGGTAAGACTTTAACGGGGTAAAAAGTACCCTATGTAGTATCAAGTCGATAATATGCTAATTATTATCATCTCAAACTCAAACCCAAACTCAAACCCAAACTCAAACAAACAAAAATATTTATTAATATAGGTTATAAAATAACTCTTATTAACGTCAGCACATAAGAATTTACATTTAAAGCCAGATTCGCAAAGTAATGGGTGGAGCTAAAGAGAAAAGAACCTGGCAATAAAAACTCCAGGCTACCCTTTTTCAATCATCCAGAGATCGTGTATACCCGGAGTGTCTCGCAATTAACGATGGGGCGACCGGGGCGGATTAAAAAAAAACTAATTTGCTGGTTGCAGCAGAGATAATTATAAGTTTACAAGTTGCATTTTAAAATTATACCATCAGGCAAAACTATTGGTACGTCTGAGTCATTCGATTATGGTTTTAGTTTAACTATTATAAAATGCAGTGGCAGTACCTCATCATCAACCATCTGCTATCCATTACTGGATATAGAGCTCTCGTATGAAATACTATTCACTCCTCTTAGTCATTCGCTTAATAGCAGGTCATTTTCCACCAGCCATCACTGCACACTAGCCATCGTATGTCGTAGCTCCACCTCATCTCAGGGCAGCCCACGTGGGAGGATGGAGAGTGCCCTTTTTTAATGTCTACTATCACAAGTCACCACCAACTTCACGTCGCGTTGTGACGTTTGTTTTTTTTAATACCTACCTACGTCGATATTAAGCATATCTACTTTTACCTACCAACCTGTAGTTAATAGTAGCGGCCATCTTGATGCTTTGTGCCGGCACAAACGCTTGGTAATCCTGCAGTGCATCCATCATTCGGTAATCCTGGCTTTAGTCCACCGCAACTCAAAACAGCTATAGAGGGGCTTTCAACGATTATGTGCATACTGCATATAAGTTCGTATTTCACCATCATGTTCATGGTTTTAACAACAAGCTTAATTAAAAATTACATAAGTACATAGCACTGCATATTAATTTGTAAACTTTACGAGGTTCACATATTTTTTGAAACAAACTAAGTTAAAGTATCTACTTACAATACGTATTTACATGACCACTGAATTTCATGGGTATAATTAAATACTCCATTTTCAAAATTATTAATTGCAAACGAGCCTATGCGTAAAGTTCTAACGTGCCAGTGTCAAATCAAAGAGTAAAGAGTACCTACTTCATTTGACATGCCCTTCATTTACCTTTTATTGCTTGACCTTCCAACCGGGTTACACCGGCCGTGGTCACAAATCTCTAAAAATAAAAGGAATATGTTATACTTACCTATAAAATACGGTAGATTCAAACTTTCCCCTTGACCGTTATGACAAGTTTGTTCAATTTTTTTCTCAAACGGCAAAAGCAAAGCTAACGAACTCTAATGAAGGAATCGTGTCGCTGTCCATCATAACTAATTTCGAGCAGAATACCCATT
Organism: Nudaria mundana; assembly: GCA_963556515.1. Taxonomy (NCBI): domain Eukaryota; kingdom Metazoa; phylum Arthropoda; class Insecta; order Lepidoptera; family Erebidae; genus Nudaria; species Nudaria mundana. Next base: position 14,321,023 of record OY748293.1, read on the forward strand.
ATGACATTAACGTTCCATTTTTACTACGAGTATCTTTTACTGTCTTTGGTTTTATTTCAGACATATTAAATTAAAAGCTGAATTCCTCTGAGACAAGTACTTATATTATTTTAACGGTTGTTGAATGGCCACTCTGAAAACATTAACGATATCTAGAGATGATTAGACAGACACTTCAGTTATTTACGGCTTCCATTGTTGAATTGTTGAGTTCCTAGCCGTTGTTCTCGTTTGACCACAGAATGGGGGTTCTGATAAGGAATAATGGTGTTGACCTTAGGATCTTGCATACCCTGTGACGGGAATATTTAAGTGTAGGTACCACCTACAACTCAATATGGTTTTGTGTATTGTATGCATGGCTGTAAAATGCTTTACACCCCTGCATACAATACACGGAATGGGTCCAAATTGAAATTGGGACCACTTGGGTAGTTTCCAATTCGAAATGGGTTCCCCCAGTCACAAACATAAAAAAAAACTGTAAAAAAACATACAGTCGAATTGAGAACCTCCTCCTTTTTTTTTTTTTTTTGTTTCTTCTTCTGATGATGAAAACTACCTATTCTACGATGACGGATAGTTATAAAATATGATTAACAAATAACACCAATTTTTAACACAGGTAACCGAAGTTCGGATAATCGATATAGCTATTTAGATACGTGGCGTGCAGTAAAGGTGAAGATCGCGTATCGTAACGGATACATTTGTGAGGTATCCTTTTACCATCAAGGTATGCGCATTCGGGTCACGTTCACTTAACAACGGCTACGATGCTGAGCACATATAGCTTTGTTGTGATATCGCTGGTTTTTTCAGAATACCTGACCCCACTAGCCGAGAGAGATTTCCTTAACGTTAGTTTCATGAAATGGCTCCGAACAGTTTATGTCCTTTTTTAATGTTTTTGTGGCCAAAAGGGGACGTGATCTTGCAGATATCTTTTAACTCTGTCTTGTGTAACAGTTTTATTGAATTACTTACTTATTATACAATTTTAATTGAGTTTCAATCTGCTTTAGTTAGGTACTGGCTAAGATTTATGCATCGGGTAACTGTGTATAAGTACCGAGGTAGTACAAATTAGGTACCAGCCACATGAGGACGGTATTTAGGTATATGTTATTGACCGAGCGAGCGAAGCGTCCATATTTCAAGATTGAACAATTTTGCTTTCGTCCGTCTGTCTGTCTGTATGTGTGTTCTGGGCTACCAGCCACAGTTTTTATTCGATCTTAACGAAACTTGGCACAAGTGTTCCTTGATTTAATACAATTTTTTCAGCGTGATTGGATTGAGGGGAAAAATGGGTAAATATGGTCAAATAACGTTTTAATGTTTTTCAGGGCTAGCGGTCCCCTTTATTATCCAATCTTCACGAAACTTGGCACAAGTATTCCTTTACTAGAAACAATATTTTAATGTTCGCGGGGTCTACTGTTCGACCATAGGGCGACCACTAGTATAGGTGGTTCACCTATTTATGCCTATACATATGCATAAGCGTTCATTATGCCCACATTTCCCCGGTAACTTTTGGCCTCGCGTAATAAGAAGCGAACCTATTGTGGTTTTCGGGCACTTTGGATATTTTGCTAGAACCACGTCAGTCAGCAAGAGCATGTCCTTGCCTGTGTGGATGTCTAGATATCAATAAGACCCTTCACTCAATAACTACGTGCCAATATCACGAATAAATAATAGATTTTTTTTTTTTTTTATATTTGGTTCGCCAAATTGACGCCGCCCGTCTGGTGGTAAGTCGTGACGACGTCTAGCGATTGTGGGTCACTCTCACAGCACACATTACTATTGAGAGTGGCCCTCAACTTGACGACCTACTGATGTGCCTCTTCACGCTCCGCTTAAAGAACCTAGGATTATATGTGGGAGGAAACACGTGCACAGGCAGGGCGTTCCAGGCCACTATCGTTCGGCAGAGAAACGAACGTTTAAAACGTTCGGTTCTCGCGAACATGCTATCCACTGTGTGGGGGTGGCATCTCTGCCCGGCACGAGTCGTTCGGGATCGGAAGGAAGAGGGTGGGATCAGATTGAAGAGCTCTTCAGAACACTCGCCGTGGTAAATACGGTAGAATGCGGCCAAGGAAGCTATTGTTCGGCGCTGAACTAGCGGCTCAAGGCTTCCCGTTACCTCCGGACAATCTATAATACGGATAGCCCGTCGCTGCATAGCGTCGAGAGCGTCCAGCAGATACTTCGCGGAGCCGTCCCAGAGGTGAGAGCAGTATTCGACGCAGGGTCTAATCTGCGTCTTGTACAACAGACACCTCTGGTCCGGTGTTAAGAATCTCTTTACCTTATTCAGTATTCCTAGTTTCCGCGAAGCTAGCCCTATACATCTTTCGATGTAGTTTTTATTATTGAGCTCTCGACGAACGTCTATGCCAAGGATATCAAGGTTGTCCTTCATTGATAATAATGCATTCTGAAGAGAGGGTAGGGGAAGGAAAGGGGATTTCTTCGCAGTAAATGCACACGCCTGTGTTTTGCGGGCATTGAACTCGACCAGGTTCTCGGTACCCCATTGAGAGATACTGTCGAGGTTACGGTCGAGATCAGCCACGAGTCGTCGTCTCTCCTCCTCAATCTCAGATCGCCCCGCCGTCGGACGAACCGAGTAACTCCCGTGCAGTGTGCTGTCATCTGCATAGCAATGAATGTTCCCGAGGGATAGCATATCATTAATATGCAGAAGAAAGAGAGTTGGTGATAGTACGGACCCCTGCGGTACCCCGGCATTCACTTGCAAGAAGCGAGAAGCCTGGCCATCGCAGAGGACCCGCACTCGGCGCTCGTTTAAAAAGCTGGCAATCCAGCTGCACAGTTGAGGAGGTAGACCATATGCCGGAAGCTTGGAAAGGAGAGAAGCATGCCAGACCCTATCGAAGGCTTTGGCGATGTCCAGGCTAATAGCCAAGGACTCGCCGTGCCTTTCCATAGCCCCACCCCAGACATGCGTTACGAATGCCAGAAGATCACCCGTTGATCGCTTTGGCCTGAAGCCGTATTGTCGATTATTGATTAGCGAGTGATCCTCTAGGAATTGCATGAGCTGCTTATTTATAAGGAGCTCAAGCACCTTGCAAATGACTGAGGTGACAGCTATGGGTCGATAGTTGCCTGGATCGGACCGATCCCCTTTCTTGGGGATCGGTTGTACGTTCGCCTCCTTCCAGACCTCCGGCACGAGCCCTGAAGAGTATGACAGGCGGTACAGACGCGTTAATACTGGAGACAACTCAGCTGCACATTTTCGTAGCACCACCGCCGGAATGCCGTCAGGGCCACTGGCTTTCCGCGTGTCGAGTGACCGCAGCACTGCCCGTACATCACATTGCCTGATAACAATATCAGGCATTGTGTGGCCACAGTTGGCGATGGCGGGGGGCTGCAGGCCACGGTCGTCGACCCGGGAATTAGCCGCAAAGAGGTCTGCGAGCATATCCGCTTTCTATTGGGCTTTGTGAGCCAGTGTTCCATCTGGGTAACGCAGCGGTGGCAGCGAGGGCTGACAAAAGTTAGATTGCACGGCTTTGGCCAGTTGCCAGAATCCACGGCTGCCCGTGGGATGGGAAGTGAGCTCCTGACCAAGCCGCGCGACGCGCTGGGCATCCGCTCTCTTAAAGGCCCTCTTACTCGACTTTGTGGCCCGGTTGTACGCTGCTTTGAGGTGGCCCACGTTTGGATCGCGCACAGCCCGGGACCTGATCCAGGCGCGATATGCCGACTGTTTTTGTCGAACAGCTTTGGCATAATCTTGCCCGAACCAGGGACGGGCTCTGCGGATACTGGCGACATCAGTGAAAGGGATGTAATAATCCATCCCTAAACTGATCTCGCCAGCAATAGCAGAAGCACTATCCGAAGGAGCCTTTCCTACAAAGCAGCGCTGGCTCCAGGGGACGGACGCATAATAATCGCGTAGACCGTCCCAATCCGCTGACGAGTAGTGCCATAGTCGTCGTGACGTTTGTACAGGACGTGCAGGAGGTGACACCTTCATGCCAGCGTGAACAACACAGTGGTCGGAACTACCCAGTGGGGCTCCTGCCGAAACACTGTACTGGGCTGGGCGACTCGTCAGCAGTAGATCCAGCAGAGCGGGCGCGTGATCTGACCTGTCTGGTATCCGGGTGATCCCGCATACCATCTGGGTCAGACCGTGGGAGAGAGCGAACGCATGGGCGGCTCTACCCGCATGATCAGTCTTGAGGGACCCCAGCCATTCAATGTGATGGCCATTGAAGTCCCCCAGAAATACTAGGTGAGCGTTCGGGAACCGCACCTGCGCTTCATCAGGCGTCGCGCTGAGGTACTGGAAGAGCTTTGTTGTCTCAGAATCCCCTGTGTGGGATCGGTAGACGCACACGTAGATCTGGCTCATAGAGCCATGGTCTACGTGCAGCCAAAGGACGGAATTAGAGGGGTTCTCTAGGCAGCGCAACCGGCGGCAGCAAACATCCGCCCTAACGAACACGCACACCCCGGCTTTGTCTCGAAATTGTTCCTGGATGACATAGCCGGGGTAACACAGGTAAGACGTGTCGTCAGGGCGGCGTATTTGTGTCTCCGTGAGGAACATCACAGCGGGCCGTGCCGTCTCAAGGTGGTGGTGGACGGTATCGAGGTTCGCATGGAGTCCACGGACGTTAGTGAACTCCACCTCGAAATGTGAAGTTGTGGGGTTTCCTAGGGCCGCTGTGTAACGTTTATTTCTTTTTTGTTGCACTGCCATTGTAGATTTAGAAGAAGAAGCGTGAAGACAGGGCGACATTGGTGCAGCAGTAAGTGACAAAGCGCAGGGGCTAGCTTTGTCTAGAACCGTGTGGTTAGGTCGGAGCCGACTCGCCGGACGGAAGGGCTCCCAAACCCCCCTGATGCAAGGCCGCCGCTACCCCACACTGGTTACCACCCGGAGCGGCGATCCCACATCAGGATTATGCGCAACATGTGGGGCAGCCTCCTGGGGTGGTTGGCCCCAGGCGGGCCCCATGACTGTGTTGCAGGCGGCCGCGGCAACGCCGTTGCTAAGGGTCTCCCTGGCCGGCGAATTGACCCACACCACCCACACTAAACTCCGTTTCGCCCCCACTGGTCCCATGCCTGCTGCACCATACATCGCCCCGGGCCCGGCGGTGCAGCTGCTGAACCCCTAACGCAACCCAGCCTGGGCTGGGTTACTTGGGGGGCTTTAGCACAGCTGCACGGTGGTACCCCCCCGGACCAACACTGTTGTACCACCTGGTACCCACGTAGGGGCCGAAGCCACTCCATAGGTACCGTAAATTAACGAGCCTCGTCCGTTTATCAGCAGGTGCGCCACTAGCAGGTGAGGTCGCTGGGGCCCTAAAGATGTTGGTAGAGCCCCTTTGCACCCATCTATTTAAACAGTTAAAAATACAAATATTGTGTGTTTTCATTGGTAGAAAAGCTCTAAATTCTCCATTTTTGCGTTTATACTAGAGGCAGTTAACATGAGCAAAAAGGTTAATATTGATAAATAGCATAAAATGTAAGCTCACTAATCCTATGTAAGTAGTACGGGCGCCACTACGTAGGTAAACGAAGGACGGATTATCATAGACCGCTTCGTGACCTGACACAATGTTATTAATTATCCTCGGCTATCTATTCATATTAAATCCAGTACATTATACCGACATTACCCTTGTCAGAAATACACAAACAGAAATGTCTTGTTGTACTTACTGAATTAAGAAATAATAAATGATAAAGTGTGGTCAAAAGATGAAGGTTATTATGTAAGTTAGTGACAGGAAAAATAGACTTGATAATGTCAGATTTTATATTAAAAGAAATCGAAATTGTACGAAGCAATCGTACAACTTCAGTGTAGAAGGTCACGGACCACATTTACCCCAACCTTCCACAGAAGTAATAAAATAACCTAGCGGTGCTTTATTCTGTATTAATTTCACCAGAAAAGCCTTAAATATGCCTAAAAACTCTTTTAAAAATGTGCGTCCTATTTAAAACCATTTCGTGCATTCATCCCTTAAGCATCAGTAGGTTGAAGATTTTTACCAGGATTTCAGTGAGTGATTTTAAAAAGATGCACTACTTTAAACATTTTAAGCTCAGCGATATTGGATTATACATGAGTTGGATTCTTTAGCAAATAAGTAGGTACAATGTTTCTGCCAACTCTAACTTGGATAAGTTAACTCGAAACTTAAACCACAAAATTCATTGTTAGAGAAATTAAAATGTCAGATGTACTCAGTAATCAAAATATCACTTAACTGTGTTCGAAAACCCATAGAATTTATCATTCCACTTTTTTGAATATACCTATTCGGATGATCTGTTTACAATACTATACAAGGATGTTAAATTACTCACTAAAACCCATATCAATTTTCCAGACCAAAGAGAATTATTATGCGGTCCAGCATGTTGGCGTCGAATCGCGAACAGCTTTCGTCTGGATAAACGCAAGCCTATTTGAAATTCCAATTAAAAAGTTTTCTCATTTACTTGAATTAGAGCGTAGAGTAGCGAAAGGGCAACAATCCGCGATGATTAGGCCTGGTCTCTATCCTGCATCAGATTTAAAGGGTATGGGTTCACCGCATAAACTAATCCTTCATTTAGTAACCTTTTTGAACTATATTCAGGTCTATCCCTGCTATTGTAAAGAGTTTAATCCAAACTGCTTTTTAAAAAGGAATTGATTTACAAAACACAATAAGAACTGATTGATTCTTGATAGAATTAAATTTAGAGAAAAATTTAAGTTACGTTAGGTCCACAAACATTTTACATAGATATAGGTGCCCACATTTCTTAAAATTATTTAGTATATGTATTTCTCTAAAATTATATTTCCGGCCAAGTAAATATGGCCCACGTCCATCATAGCCACTTGTAATACCTGGTGGCTATTACCCACCCTACTAAATTTAATGAAACAAAAATACGTAAACATACATTTACATACAATCAATTCCTCAATAGAATGATGGCATACTTAGCTATAACGAAATGCAGGAAGTCAAATTTCCGGTGAATTTCGCGCCTACTTCGAAAAATAATATTTTCCTTGATGGATGTGTACGAGGGGTGTCCAAGACGCCCATCGACCACAAACAAGTAGATACAGAAATACGGATATTACTGATCCAATATTCAATATGAAATTATGATATGGCTCGAGGCCAATTCAGACCAAAGTACGAGTATCAAGATTAAACGGCCTAGAAATACACAAATGTTACCCAGTTTAACAATCAATTTATCAAATTTTACCGAGACGAATATCTTTTGTTTTGGAGAGGTACCAGACTGTGAATTTATACGAATGTTGACGAATTATTTTATTGTGATAATGTTTAATTGGCTATATAGGGGTTCCAAGGGAAATGGTGCACCTGACGATCAATGAACGAGGCTCTTGCAAATTTAAGGGATCCGGTAGGGGCAATAGAGTCTGCCCCTAAAGATACAAGACAAATAAAAATACTATTCTTAAAATACAAAAACAAAAATACTGATGAAAATTGTGCGTTTAATATGCACCTGTCTATGTTAAATTTCATGTCAATTTCATCATGAAGAACGAGTTCATTTCGATTTTTTTTGGAATGGCACCTTTCAAATCCTGTAACCACTCACGTCCACCAAACGTCAATCTGTTTGTTGGACGGCTCTTATGATGCCTGTAATTAGTGTGTTGTACGGTATCCTATGTCAAGCTGAAAGATATAAAGTGGGATTCAATTAAATTGTGAGGTGCGTGCGAATACATCCGGGCGGCTGGAGAGCTCTCATTCATTCATTCTATTTTGACGATTGAGTTCAATTTTATTTGTATAGGTGCTAGTCAAAATTCATTTTCTTTTTTACTTAACTACGGTGACGTGAAATGGAGGGTATTATTCCCAATGATATTGTTTGTAGGCGCTTGCATACATTTTGAAAATTATAAGAAATTGACAAATGAGGCTAGTTTGTAGGTAATTATTGTATTCTATGACTATTATATTTTTATTATTATAGACAAACATATTATAAGTAGGTGTATCCATAATAATTATACGGGCCTAGACCAATCAGCTTTTGGAGTAAGTGTTTACTTTAATAACATGTCTATTATATACATCTTATTAAAGTAAACTATTCTTAAAAATTAAGAAAAATTTAAATGAAAAAAGCAGCCTCGAGAATTGCATTGCCTAGGGACCCTAACATGGTTAATCCGGCCCTGTGTCTATTTCAAACACTGTCCTGAACTTTGAACGTCAGGATAAGATTTTACACACATCATGCCCATATTTCTGAAGAGGTAGGCGGAGGTGCACCTACACTTTGCCAGTAATTTTGTTCGTCTCACGTAAAAATAAATAGAAAATAATAGAAATTAAAAATATATAAATACCATCACCACTTCCTTAATTCAAACTAAAATTCCAACAGCCAGGACAGATGTTACAAACCACTAAGTAGAATCTCTGCAGACCGAGCAAAATATTCTTAGTCACTAAAAACGTTTGATCTACAATAAAAACCCAATAATTGGATGACAATTTAAAACCCCTTTAAAAAATGTTAACCGCTACTACAAAATTACCAATATAAATAGCTAAAGTGCACAGAACGCGTATCCATCAGGACAAAAGTAGGTAAATGAGAATTGCCCTTAATTGGAATACTAAAAGAGTTTTGTAGCGCTTTCTTCTCAGTTAAGTGTCGTTTTACCAGCACAGTGGTATAAACTGTGATGATTTCATTTAAATTAATTCTAGTGCAAGGGGACCGCGAACGAGATGTCTAAATTGAGACATCTCTGAATCGTTTGTACAGCGTTCTCCCTCGTTTAAGTCGTTTCGTGTCCTAAATTCTAAGGGCGGCCTCGTTAGGGTTTTTTCCTCTTGAAGTAAGAGTTTCTGTTTTTAAATTGAATTACCTTTTTTAATAGAAACATTGAGTTTACGAATCCGAATTTACTATAGGTTTATTGAATTCCAAACTGACCCTAGGTTTGCTCTTTTAGGTTTGCATTTTAACATAGTGTAATTTTTAAACAGAAAGTAAAGTTATTAGTAGGTATTTCTATCAATTATTAAGAAAACAATTATAAATAGATCACAAAAACTGATCACACGGCCTTTCCTTTTTATGATCTATTTATAATCTCTTTCTTAATATTTTAAGAATAGTTTAAGCAAACTCATTGCTTTGAAATACAAAAATATAAAGTATTTCTTTGTCAGATATGTAAATAACATTTAAAATGTCATAATTATGTGTATCTACATACTGATGGTCTGTCAGCATGGCTTTGACATGTCTGCACAAATCTCGATGTCGAGAGCTATAGAGGTTGTGTTCACTGTGTTACTTTACTTTTATACTGCTTCCTAACAGAAAAGTCCTTTATCTTTCATACACGTAAATATACATGATAGAAATAGAGCACACCTATCCTTATAACTGGGTGCGTAGGTTACCAACTATATGTACCGGGTGTTATGTAAGGGTTATATCAACCCGAAGCCAGCACCATCAGCTGGTCGACCACAACCCGTTTCGATATGTCGCAACCGCCAGACAAGAAAAAAAAACGTTCATAAAAAAAAACATTATTGCCGAATAAAATACACACTTGTTTAAACAACACTAGCTAAAATCAGCGGCTTCGGTCATCGACATCAAAATAGGTACAAATAATAGGTATAAATAATGCGCGCCTGTGAAAAGCCTTCCATCTCGCTCCTGGTAGGAACATTTTGTCTCTGTTTCGCATCAAGCGATACCGCCCTCACGAACACGAAGCGCTCGGTCGAGTCACGAAGTTTCCTAGAATTTTATTTAAAATCATTTAGCAAGGTCACAGGTGAGTTCAGTTGCTTTCTTTGCTAAATAGCTAAATAATTAGTTAAATAATTGTTTAGTGTGTTAATTTGTGAGTTGTGTCAAGTTGTGTGTGATAGTGATTGTGTTGTGTAGTAATGGCTCTGAGTAACGAAGAGTATTAGGAGATGATGCTTTGTGTAGGAGCATCAGAAGGCAATTTGAGCGCTGCCCGGGAGTTGTACCTACCGTGAGTTTTGATAGCTAAAAATACTGTGTACGCGGTCGAGTCGAAGCCGCATTTAGCACTGTTACACAAGACATTAACCTTTCCTGTAAACAGGTAAGATTTTTCTAAAATTGGGGACAGAGATTTTACTATCACTTGCATGTGGTGCACCTGTCGAACCACGGACGAGGATCTGGGGAAACATAACTATGTGTTGGTCAAAATTGTATTTATATTAACAAAAATAATCCTTTAAGGACGCCCACACCGCCGCTACGCCCGTGCCACCGCCAAGGGCATTGTACATACGTACCACGCGCTCATTGTCTAGTTGTAGTTACGTCAAGCCGTAGCGTTGGGACACGTTTGTTTTGATTTGAAATATCTTTTTAAATATTTTGATGAACTTTTTTTTCTTCTTTGGCGGTCGCCATATATCGAAACGGGTTATGGTCGACCAGCTGATGATGCTGGCTTCAGGTTGATATAACCCTTTCGTAACATCCTGTATATTGGCTCAACCCAATATCATTTGCACTTGCCAATCAACGTACGAGACTCCGACAAACATGAAAGACCCCAATGACTCAAGTTTCCGAGTTGATGGTCCCCTATAACCCATTTTACAAGTACAATATTTTGCGAATATGAAAGTTGGTAGTTACGATGGCCAACCTAAAAATGCACGATGTGTTAATAAAACCCATCAGAAATCACCATTTCGAATAAAAATTGTCATTTGATCTTCGATCACATTTGATAGAATTATTTTGTAGGTGTACTATGATGTTAGGAAATGAGAAACGACGGGTGCGACCGATATTATCACATCGTTGATTTAGAATTTATTGCATTGATTGTATTGAGCAAGAGGCGTGTCCATTCTGGTACTACAAGTGCACACCTGGTGCCTTCACCTTCGTCAAAGATTGACAAGGGTTACTTACATTAGTCACAACTGTGTACGACATTCGAGGACTTCAACGAAAGAACAGAGAAATAAGAATAGTTAGGTTACCTAGGAACTTTAATTAATCCCAGTTTTATTTTGTTGGAAGTTAAGTTTTTTTTATTTAAAAGAACAATGACTCTTTATATGGATACCTTACTATATATATATATATATACGTCTTACTTTTTATACATGAGAAAGTTTGAGAAAAAAGTATTTGGATATTCTTTTTTTAACTACTTTAGAATAAAATTGGTACATAGGTAGACCGATTTCTAGATTTTCGATATCTCGGTTATAAGTTTCAGATGGAGTTGGGAAAAAGTTCATTACCTATTTCACGCGGATGGAGAACATACCTAATACGGGTATCATAATATGAGTTGGATTGTATGATATAATAGAAAATTAAAATTTAATGTTCTATTATATCATATACCTATAGGGAATATTCATTTCAATGACATTTAATGTCATTGAAATGAATATTCCCTTACGGCAGGGAAATGCAAAATATCGAATACAAAATTCTATTTATTACGTACAATATCTAAACTGTCTGTCACTCCAACGATTCATACATATACCAACATCAATTTATCAACATTTTACAACGGCCCGTTTTGCTACTGGTCTCTCAAACAAATTATACGAGTAAATATCCGTGTATACGTTCATGTAAAACATCAGTTATTTGAAGCTATATTTTTATCGTTTAAAAAATAACTCTGAGTGACAATTTTTGTGGCAACTTTTAAGAGGGCATTTTGGACCTATGTTTGAAAAAAGAAAATCAAACTATAAAAAGCATTTCTGATGATACTAATGACTTGTTAGCAATGAGGAATTGTAGAGTTTTGTTTGAGCATCATAAAAATACGGTTTGACCGAATTCGTTGAATTTGGTAACGAGATAGATTATCACCATGAACAGATTTGTATGGCTCTTTATGGGATTCAGCTGTGCGTGCATGCATGTACAATCGCTCGCTGACATTTTGTCCACGGATAACTCATAAACTTAAAGGAAACAAAACTTCTGATCTTGGAAATAGGTTTCTGAGGGTACCTGTAAACCAATACTAAAATTATAAATAAAGAAATTTAACGTACAAACTGCAAACATTATAAATAGCATCTCTTCTAGGTCAGTAATATAGGGTGCGAGAAATAAAGTAGATGAAATTTACCAAAATGATTCGTCCCGAGCTGAGTTAAGTGTGTTGTCAAAACTTCTACTCTTACGGTACTCCCTTTGATTTACGACTTCGATATGTCAATGTTACGTCACTCTGCATGATTTATTATGGTCATTTGCACAACCCTATACTCGTATGTTGAATGTCACTTATTTTATGTTCAATGTTATTATTTGTGTTAACCAATAAAGATGTCAGTAGGGAGATATTGGGCATTCTGTCCCACCTCCCTCGGGCACAGCCCTCGGTCACTACGGTGGGACAGAATGCCCAATATCATCCTATGAATGGTTAACCAATTTCACTTGCTAAATGATTGCTTTCGTACAGCAAACTAACCCGATGCATGTTTGTTAACATGAACACGTTAAGATCACATTTTTAAGATAGATAAAGGTGGGACAGAATGTCCAATACCTATAACTTTGGATTGGGAAATAACGTAACTAAACGAATATCCCACATTAATATCATTTGAGCACGCTGTCCCACTGTTCGTACGTTCGCTGAAGCTCCTTGCATGTTCATTAGGGAACTATTTTGTAGAATCACAATTACGATAAGCTAAAACGTACTTACCATTTATAACCTACAGCTTTTCTGTAACCAGTTTGGGTCGACTACTTGTAGTTATAAATATTTATGTTATAAATACATCTTTTCATTACGAGTCCATCAGTATTACATAGCAAACATGAAATTCGTTAAACAAACACAATCGTTACAGGTCAATACAATCTGTGACGATTTGACAAAAAACAAGTTACGCCATGGAGAATTATAAATAAAAAAATAAAATATGTTAGGACAATCCACACAACGCCATCTAGTCTCAAACTAAGCAGAGCTTGTGATATGAGTACTAGATAAACTGATATAAATACTTATATACATTTTTTTTTGTAAATACATACATATTATACATAGGAAACATCCAGACTTCGGTACAAACGTATGTGTCATCACACAAAGTTTGTCCCGACCGGGAATCGAACCCGAGACTCCGGCGTCGAAAGCGGATACACTACCGACCACGCCACCGAAGCAGTCAATTATTACCGAATACAGTACGTTGCATCATTTGCGGACCATCAAATTGTGGAAAAACTAACTTATTAATTGGTCTTCTATTACATGAAAATGGATGTTTATGTATATTCTAAAACTCTACATCAACCAAAGTACATCATTTTAGAAAAAGTTTTACAACGAGTACCAGGTATCACTCTCCAGAAATACACAGTTACAGATGCGAAACCTAATTCTGTGATTATTTTTGACGATGTAGCATGTGAAAATCAAAGTAATATGCGTGATTATTTTGCCATGGGAAGACATAAATTGATTGACAGTTTTTATTTAAATCAAACTTATACCAAAATACCTAAACAACTTGTAAGAGATAATGCTAACTTAATTGTGCTTTTTAAGCAAGATGAAGTTAATTTGAAACATGTTTACGAAGAACATGTTAACACCGATATGACATGGTTGAAATTTCGAGAAATGTGTTCCCTAATATGGAAAGAGCCTTTTGATTATGTAGTAATTAATAAAGATTGTTCTAAAAACAACGGTTGCTATAGAAAAACGTTGGACACTTTTGTATTATTAGATGAAATTTGATTATTTAAGTAGACTGCAGTCACTTTATTGTTATTCTTTAATTGGTTCTTATCCGATTACCACCTATTTTACATAATGGATAAATCATTGAAAAAACAAATTGTTGATGCGACACAAGCTGTCAGGAAAAAAATACGTAAAATGAAGGATTTAGAAGATAATAATAGGCATGCTCTTGATACAGTTTTTAAGCCTGTTACAGAATCTCTCAATTTAATAGCCAACACTAATAACCACTTACCTCTAACAAAAAAGGAGGAAAAAGGAGAACCCCAAGAACCACAAGACCAAGACATGAAAGAAACAGATGATAGCAGTAATGATAGTAACGAATCGGAACCCTCATCAGACTCTTCATTTCAGTCATTAGTCGATACTAATCCAGATGTATCATCTTGGTCATTATCTTCACAAGTACTATCGAATGTACCATTTGGTATAAGAAATAACCGTGGACAGTTAATGTTAGGTTCCTCTAGCATAACGATTGGAGATAAAGTTATTACTGTAGCCGGACACAAGTACGAAAGTACACCTGGGTTGCGAGAGCTACTGTTAAAAAAAGACATTGATCTGAGCTTGGTTAATGACTATGACAAGCAAAATTATAAGGCAATGTTACTTGTAACGAATGCACATCGTCGTGATTTCGATTCAAAAAAACCAATTAAAAGTAATAAAGGACAAAAATATTTGCAAGTTATTAAGCCACTTTTCGAACAAGAAAGTAAAAGTCCAAGTTGTAGACAGAAAGTAGGAAAAGGATTACCTTTAACAAAAATGTGGAAAAAAAACACAGACAGAAACAGATTTTATATATTGGGATGATCCCAATGAATTGGTTGATAGATTAAAGTTATTAATTGCTTCTCGAGATGCTGGTAACACAGGAATAGACAATGAAATAATATCTATCATTGAAGAACTACGTGAAAGCAAAATCATTAAATAAATAAATCTACTAATATTATATGTGTATCATTTTACTATATACCGTTCAACATAATACACCTTTAATATGAATGTAGACAAATTTGGTCATTATATTCATAAGCGAATGCGTATATCGGAAATACTTGATTTTAATGATAACGCATTAATAAAATCTGATCGTGGAGATTATGACTTGAAGACATCGAGGTTAAAAGGTGTTAAACCTCCTCAAGACGCAGATGATGCCGTAAATAAAGCATATGTAGATGAATTGAAAGGTGTACTAATGAATGACTTACAAAAATTGCAAAGTTCTATTCCAAATAGTCTTCAAAACCATATAGAGAAAGCTTTAAAAACAATAATGTCTGAGACAGTGACTCATTTGGAAAACAAATTTTACACAAGGAACGCAGTTGATAGACTAATTCAAGACGCAATTCAATCTATATTAAAAGATCGAAAAACATAGACCTCAAAGTTTATCAAAATGGCGAAACAACAAATCGTCAATGAAATACATAAAGCAGCACGAAAAAATTTTCCTCGACGATCTGTAATTTTAAAAGGTATTGATGATTTGTGGCAAGCAGATTTAGTTGATATGCAAAACCTAAAAACCTTTAATAAAGGATATAACTATATTTTAATAGTTATTGACTGCTTCTCAAAGTACGTTTGGGTGGAACCACTAAAAACTAAATCCAAACATGATGTCTCTCATGCATTTGAAAAATTACTTTCTACTAATCATAGGATACCAACTCATCTGCAAACTGATAGGGGTACTGAGTTCTATAATTCTACATTTCAAAAGCTTTTACAGAACTATAATATTAAACACTACTCAACATTTTCAACCAAAAAGGCTTCAATTGTTGAACGAGTTATTAAAACGATTAAAAATAAATTGTACAAATACTTTAGCTCGAACGGACACTATAAGTGGGTAGATGGTGGCTTGAACGGTGTTATGAAGACATATAACAACACAAAACATCGCACTATTAAATTTGCACCTGTTAATGTTAATAAGTTTAATGAAACGGACATTAAAAATAATATTACAAATTGCATGATAAAGGTAACCCAAAAATGTCGCCCAAAGTTTAAAATTGGTGACAAAGTTCGAATTAGTAAGTACAAACATATATTTGAGAAAGGATACACTCCTAACTGGTCAACAGAATTATTTACTATAAAAAAGATAAATAATACTGTACCAATAACATATAGCGTCGAAGATAATCAAAAACAAGTCATATTAGGAACTTTTTACGAACAAGAGCTTCAAAAGTCGTCCTGCCCTGGTGTCTATTTGATAGAAAAGGTATTAAAAAAGAAAGGAAACAAACTGTTTGTAAAATGGTTGGGTTTAAATAACAAAGAGAACAGTTGGATTGATAAGACTGCAATAGTGGAATAAGTTAATTATATAAGTGATATATAATTTTAAAGTATATTCATTATTCTTTGGACGATGCAAGGTGGTGGACTAATAAACAGTATCATTAATCATTTACCATTCGAACTTCACATACCCGGTTATAACTATTGTGGACCAGGAACAAAGCTTTCAAAACGATTACTACGTGGTGATAAAGGTGTAAACAAGTTAGACGAAGCTTGTATGCATCACGATATCGCATACGCAAACTACATAGACTTGCCTAACCGTCAAAAAGCCGACTTACGTCTTATAGATATGACTAAACAAAGACTTAAAGCAAAAGATGCTCGAACAGGGGAAAAGATTAGTTCGTGGATAGTAAACAAAGTTATGAAAGCTAAATTGAAGTCTGGTGCTGGTGTTAATACCTTTAATAACTTTGTTAGGAAAATAAAAAGAAAAATCAAAAAACTCTCGCCTAAAGATAATAAGTCATAAATAAATATAGCTTATATGGTTGCTAGAAAATTAGTTCCATGCATTCCAAAAGTTCGCGTACCTCGAATGATACCTATACCAAAAACTGGAGGCATTCTACCTTTAATCCCAATTTTTGCTGGTTTGTCTGCTTTAGGAGCATTAGCTGGTGGTGCAGCTGGTATTGCAAAAACAGTGAATGATTATAAAGACGGTCAGAAAAAATTACAAGAAACTGAACGTCATAATAAAACTATGGAGGCTATAGCAATAGGTAAAGGTTTATACATTAAACCACATAAGCAAGGTCAGGGATTGTTTATAAATCCATCAAAAAACTAATTGATCAGCTACCTAATCGCGCTTTAACTAATATCGATATTCAGAAGTATGCCTATTGTATTCCTTACTTTCGGGGAGTTTACATGAAGGATCAGTTACCAAAAACACCTAAACGAATTGAATGTGGTATAGTTAACCTAGATAATTCAAAAAATGATGGAACGCATTGGGTTGCTTATGTTAAAATAAATAAAATTATTGTGAATATTTTGATAGCTTTGGTGATTTAAAACCGCCAAGAGAATTAATCCTATATTTTAAGAACTGTGATGTTTATTATAACTTTAGTAGATATCAACAATTTAACACAATAATTTGTGGACATTTGTGTTTAAGATATTTGCAAATTTTTTGGAATAAATACTATAAATTTTATATCACTCTTTCATTTCCATCATTTGCAAGATGTCACTCACCTTATCGATAACCGGAAACTCATCGGTATTATCTACCTATTATCCAAGCACGCTGCCATTAGTTGGGGAGTATGAATGTGCATTATTACATTTCTCTACATATAATTCTATTCCAAATTTTGATAATACAAACAATAAATTATATTATGGTTCTAAAAATGTCGTTGAGATACCTGAAGGAACTTATGAATTACAAGATATTGCCGACTATTTAAAAACTGGGATAAAAGATGCATCCATAAAACTCCATTGTAATAACAACACCTTAAAAACTATGTTATTTTGTACATCAACTATAGATTTTACTAAAGAAGGTACATTTGGAAGTTTATTGGGATTTAAAAAACAGATCTTAGAAGCAAATAAATATCATGTATCAGAGTTTCCAGTTAACATTTTGCCTACGACTGTCATAAGGATTGAATGTGACATAGTTAGCGGTTCCTATATAAACGGTCAATCCAGTCACATCTTACACGAATTTGCACTTAATGTTCCACCTGGATACAGGATTATAGAAATTCCTAAAAACGCAATCTACTTTCCAATAAACCAAACCAATATAAGCTGCATACAGATAAGGCTGTTAGATATAAATAATAACTTAATAAATTTGCGAGGTGAAGAAGTGCAGTTGTATCTACATAAGAAAACATGATAGATTATAATAAATATGTGGTTCATTCAACTAAACATAACAGTCCTACTCAAACTATCAAACCAATAAGAGCTCGATCCAAAAAGATCATAAAATTGAATAACAATAATAAAGCTTTTCTTAAAGCGATTGGTTTGTTAAAATGAATATACTAGATGTTTTATCCGCTCCTGCATACAACAACTCTGTGGAAGGAATTGAATTTCACTCTTACAAGCCTTACGTAACAAGTTTCAATAGAAGCGATGAAATCAGGATACCTATTAATCAACAAGACTTGTATATATTACCATCAGCAAGCACTTTGTTTTTGGAAGGAACTATTGTTGTAAACAAGGCTGAAAATTCTAAAGAGAGAGTCAGTAGCGTTCATTTCACAAACAATAGTTTACTTTACTTGTTTCAAGATATAAGGTATGAGATAAATGGAGTGGAAATAGATAAAATAAAAAACGCTGGTATAACTACCACAATGAAATCATTAATATCAATGAACGAAAACGAGGCTAAAGTATCTAATGCTTGGGGTTGGAATATCGATGGTATAAATAGTACAAATGGGGGTAGCTTTTCTGCTTCCATACCCCTCTGTAACATTCTTGGTTTTGCAGAAGATTTCAAGAAAGTAGTGATAAACAGCAAACATGAATTAATATTGTTACGAAGTAATACTAATCTGAACGCCCTAAAACTTAGCGCTGGTGAAACGGTAGAAGATATTATTATAAACAAAATAATATGGCGAGTACCACATATCAAAGTATCCGATAGAGAAAAAATTAATATGTTAAAACTGTTAGAAAAAGACCGACCACTCCAGATGATATTCAGGAATTGGGATTTATATGAATATCCGGCTTTACCAAAAACTACTAAACATACTTGGTCCATAAAAACATCATCGCAAATAGAGAAACCAAGATTTGTTATTATCGGTCTGCAAACAAATAGAAAAAATAATCCTAAATTGGATATGTCTCAGTTTGATCACTGTGACGTTCGTGATGTTAGAGTATACCTAAATTCAACCTTATTCCCTTATGAAAATTTAAATTCAAGTTTCTCGAATAACAGAATTGCTTTAATATATGAACAATACACCAGATTCCAACACTCATATTATGGAGGTCGTCGTGGTGAACCGTTATTAAGTGAGAAACAATTTAAAAATATTGCTCCGTTATTTGTCGTAGATTGTTCTAGACAACCAGATAATCTTAAGTCGGGTCCTGTTGTGGATGTCAGAGTGGAAATTGAAAGTGACATTGATATACCAGATCAAACTTCAGCATATTGTCTTATATTGAACGACTGTATCATCGAGTATAAACCGTTAAGTAACACCGTGAGAAAGATATCATGAACAAAAATACTATTATACTAGATGTTCAGGGTTTTAAAGATCTTTATAATAACTTTATAGTCAAGGAATTGGCTGTAGCTACATTGGAACATACTCATATATTCTTAATAAAACCTCCTTATCCGTTCTCCTCGCTGACTGATGAAGAAAGAAGACACATTTGGTGGATTGAAAGGAATAGAGGTTACCGCTGGAGCGAAGGATATATAGACTACAAAGAATTTTCTAGAATAATCAAACCCTATTTGAAGGAAAAAAAGGTTCTTGTTAAAGGTAGTGAGAAAATAAAGTGGGTTCAAGAGCTATGTGGTCATAATAATGTTTCTGACATATGTGAAAATAAAAGTGTTCCTAATTTAAAGACTCTTAGTGATCTTTACTGTAAAGATCTATTTTTGTATAATTGTTTTGCTCATAAGAACTATTGTGCTTTAAGGAATGTATTGTGTACTAAGCAATGGTGTTTAGAAAATAACTTTTGTATTTCATAATTTTAATAAACTTAATAAATGTTTTATTACTATACTGTGTTTGTTTTTCATACTATTTCCTACACGAGATGAAATTGAAATGAAAAAATGATTGTTGTTAAACATAATACCATTTATTAAATGTCTTAAGAAATTTACATTGATCTTAAACCTAACACATCAACACTTTCATTCTTAAAAATTGAAGCTTATTTGATATGATACTTGAAATTATATTTACAACATAATAGTAACAGTATAATTAGATACAAAATGTCGAAGCGTCAGCAGTACATCTCTAAGTATTAAGGTGATGTATAAACTTACTTAAAACTAAAACACATTAGTTAAAATGATAAGCTATCACCATGAATTTTCTTAGATATTTTCTTAATAATACCTTCAGCCATATCCATGATTTCATCAACTGTATCATGAACTACGTGTTGTGCACTAAGCACTGTCTTCACCCAACTGTAACGGAGGTTTGTCTTTGTCGCTGGTGATGTCCAAGATCTTTATCTGAATTAGCTTGACTCCTTTTGGTTGGGTGCTGATCACAAAAGATTTGAGAGCTGTCTTTTTAGATTTCTTACAAACAGTTGGTTTTCTTCTTTTTGGTTTAACTTGTGCAGGTTTAGAATTAGGTAAAATGTATGAGAAGTCAAAGGGGTCTTGAGCGTATTGAACAATACCATCAGCATATGCGTCTGCCATTATTTATAATGTATTATGGTTGTCGTCTCGTCCTCCTCTGCCGCGATCTTCTAACGTTTTAGATATCTGGCTCAGTAATTTCTCTGTTTTATAATATATTTCATCCCGGTGATCGTAAACAATATATTGGGTTTTCACTCTTGTGTTTATTTCCACTTCGTTACCTGATGTATCTTCAGCTTCTAATACATCTATTTTAATTACGTATTTTGGAATCCTCCTATTCCTTGTAGCAAAGTAGCTGGTTTGAGCTTCAGAGATGCACTGCTGTTGCTTCGACATTATTAGTTAAAAGACTGATTCGTGTGAACGTAAAGAGAACAAGTATGAAACTGAATGTAATTATGAATAAAAGGTGAAACAAACTAAAAATATGAGACGCTAGTGATGCATGTACTGTACTACGTATTAATTCAAGTTCTCACCTGTTGATTTAGTTTATTTCACAATAAGTTGTAACGAGATCCTCACTACAAGTGTGCAAGTGTCATCGCTCACTATTGACATGTTCAAACCTGAAGCCTTAAGAATGATGTAAGAAATTCTAAGTAGGTATCTATGTTGAAGCCAATGCATGCTTGCACTTCCACAGACGACACTGACGCGTTACCAACCATATAAAAACTATTAGATATTAGTGGGTATATAGGATAAGGTAAATTAAACTATAATTCAATTTAAAGTATACATTTATTTCTTAATTTAATATACAATTTTAATTATAATTAAATTATAATACTTACATAGATATTAGTTTATTAAAATACATTTTCTCATATTTAAATGGATACTAAGATATACTACGATAAAAAACGTTGAGTGGAAATTTTATCTTTTTACTCTTTTATCAGACCAAACCAGATATATAGTAGGTACATTATTTTCTGTTGTACATGTAAATATCTTGTTTTATGCAAATTAAAACATACTTAATTATATTAAAACTAAATGTTTATTTCATTACGAATTAATACGAAAATAATAACATATGTTAAAAATTAAAAATACTTGTATGTCCCCACCCTCGAGTTGAAATTTTATCTTTAGATATAACTCTTTTGTCATCATCACCAGATAATGCAATTTTGTTTACAGTACACGTAAACAACTCATGTTTTATTGATTTGAATACAACATTAGTTTTACAAACAATACTACCTTCATGGAGGGTATTTTTGTAATCATCAACATTAAAATCACGAACAATATTTTTTTTAATACCCTTCGCTTTTTTTATGGTACTATGTTCGGTTTTTATACAATATAACTTCTAGCGAAGTCCTACAAATTCACTTATGATTCTACCACCCATTTCATCCTTAAACAGACCAGGTACTTTTTTATTTTGTATTGGTAACATATATTGATTAGTTTTACAGAAATTACTAGTATCAAAGTAAAACAAAAAATGATTTTTTATATCATCATAAAAATCATGAGTTCGTATATGATATACAAAACTATCTGTATCCGTATAACACATCTGTACACGATTTTTATAAAAAGGTTGTATTACAGAGTAATGAAAGTCATACATGTGACTTTTCGATAATTCAAGCACAGTAAAACCAATGTATATTGGTTTGTTTAAAGTTATTTGATCAGGATTTAACTGCACTGCAACTAGATTCTCAGTAAAAACCGTTGCACTATGGAAGTTTGGTCGAGCGATAAGCATTTGTGCACATTTTCTTTTTTTAGTCACATTGTTGCTATCATACCACTGATTAACTAAATGAACATTAATCCTCTTTTCATTATTTTCTAAGGTTTTACCAAAGACACTATTGTTCAAGAGTTTAAAAAAGTCTTGTTCAAATATTGATGAACTTTTTTGTCTCAGTTCAGTGTTTAAATCAATGTATTGTTTTAAATAAGGACTTTGATGAAAACTAATTACGCGATAAATTTTTTTTTAAATCAATCCATGTTTCAAACAAGTTTGTAAGTGTACATAATGTATAACATATTTAAATTTATCATACAAATTAGGGACTAGCTTATACGTTTTCCCTCCAGGTGGAATACATTTTTCGGGACAAAATGGTAAATCATTGTGTAAATTATGTAAATGCTTAGGATATACTAAATCCACTTCTAGTATGTAACCATAATCTGCAGTAGTGGGTATAGTTGTTACATCTAATTTATTAATTTCTTGTTCATCAAGAAACTTGAAATCAGACAATGGTAAATACTGACACATACTATATCCATATAAATTATTACAATCGATATAAGCGATGTAGGAATCAGGCTTTGTAGATTGGTAATCCGGTAGATAAGTATTATTCGCTTTAGCATGTCTGTGAGAACAGAGACAAACTCCTCCCCTAATACCACTCTGTAGCATACGCACCATTGACAAGTCATCAATAAGTTCTAATTGAACACCGGTTTTTAATAACATTGCATCGAATGATAAACTAGATGCAGTTAAATAAAATGCCGGGTCTAACTGATAGTATCGCTTGCACATTATCCTAAAATTTTCAAAAATGTCTGTGAGAAGAAGTACGTCGGTTTTTAGATATAGATCTGTATAACTACCTAAATCATTGATTTTAAATGTTGACCACACTAAACATGCATGCTTATAATCAACTTCAGAAATATTTTCATCGCTTAACGAATTAAAAAAGCATTTTTTTGGAGGTAATTTTTTTTCATCATACCGTTCCCACGAGTCCATATATTCATACGGATAAATTCCTTTACGAATTAGTAAACGAAATTGCTCCCGAATAGGAAAATTATTTTGTAAGTGTTTAAACATTTCCGGTTTTAAAGTGTTAGACAGTTTATTTAAGCTTGTGCACAAAAACTTATAGGAATCAACAAAACGAAGTTGATAAAATTTATTATTTGAAACGGGTACAAGTTTAGTAAATGATATATAGTTTTCTTTTGTTTTAGGTATTATTTTTATAGCACCAGGAACATCTCCCAAAGCTTTTATAAATAAGTGACAATCATAGCCGGCTAAGTTGTGGAAAAAAATAGGAATAAACGAAGGGCGCTTATACTGTAAATTACAGAAAGGGTGTGCGGCTCCTCGATAACGACCTGTAAGATGACAATGGTCATGAACTTTGTCTGTAAAAACGAAATTTTGGCAAATGTAACAACGTTGAGCATTGTTAAAATCATATTTGTCTTCAGTGGTGAATATCATCGGGACAGTCAGATTAATTATATTATATATTTTTTGTACGTCTTTCATTATTGAATCTACAAATCGCTTATCACAGTTGGGTCCCCGATAAGATACGTATCTATTGTAGCTAGGGTCATCTCGACAAACAATATAATACCCAAAGGCAACTGGTATATGATGGTTCAAAGTGTTCGTTTTTCCGCTTGAACCGATGGTTTCAGTCCTGGTCTGTAACATCGATTCAAAATCTACATAAATACAAAAAGGCATGTTTTGTTTACGTTCATAGTTTTTAAATTGAATTACCGAGCCCTTATTCGGGAGAACAGTTACGACGCCTCCACACAAATCTCCTTCCACACAATCCTCCACTTCCTGAGAAGTATTAAATGATATTAAACATATGTCACAAAAGTATAACTTACTATGATGGGAAGTAACTTGGCTTCTAAAAAGTCTAGAAGTATCTTTTATCAAACAATAATGAGAAGAGCTTTTATTTTCAAGAAACAGTAAAAACAGTAAGGTCCTACGATAGTTGTAAAGTTTTTTTATCCATATATTATAAATTTTATGTTAGGGTTATTCTTTTCAAAAACGCTAATATCATGAAAGGATACTGGAAAAGACATATTTCTTATATCAAATAGTTCACGAAAATTAGGATAAGATGAAATTCTCTCAGGGTGTTTCTTAGCCGGATATAAAGCCGCTGTTACACACCATAAAAAGCAAAATTGATCCTTATTAACAATATTTAAGCACGCCTTTTTAGCTTGGATTGATTTAGGCAAACTGATATAACTGGAACCGCGAAATGGTTGGTATTTATTAATATTTACCTCAATGTATAGATTGTTTATAAATGTCCATCCACTGTCACGATCTTCAAATTCTTCAATACTTGTTTTTAAATAGCTAAGTGTTTCAAAATATAAGTTTTCAAAATCGAAGTGTGAATACAATATTTTGTTTTTGGTTCCAAAAGATTTGACTTCTTGTGAATTATCTTTGAATTTTAGAAACATAGCATAGTTCAAAATTTACCTTAACACATGTATGCCTCATAAGACATTCATTTAAAAGAGATTTTAACTTGTTACGAATACTGAATAAGGAGGAATCCAGTGAAGATAATTGAATCTGGTCAAAGGGGACAATTTTATATGTTGTAATACGATTACGAAATGCTGAGCTGACGATTTCTATACCTTGACTATGTTTAATTGTATGTCTACTTTTTCTATGTGAATTGCTCCGTAAATGTCCCACCCATGATCTACTGTGTACAGATGTGTTACACGTAGTACAGAACGGCATTTTTATCGCTTAAGAAATTGGGTACTAATTATCTATATAACGATGATATATAATTAAAGTCAAATAATATAATATACTAGCTGTTGCCCGCAGCTCCGACCGCGCGAAAAACTTATCAAAGTTTGTGTTTCCTGAATCCTACAATCTGGGCTTTTTCAAATCCTGAGTGAATTGGTATCTTCTATGCAAGCGTGCTCCATCTTAGATCACATATGCACTTACCATCAGGTGAGATTATGGTTAATGTAAACCTATCAACTATAAAAAATAAAATAAAGACATACTACACACCAGACTAGTTCAATAGTTAGTAATCTGGCTGCTACGTTGGAGTTTCGATTCCTAATGATTTATTTAATATTTAGATCTAATTTATCTAGATATGCTTAAGTGTATCCAGAAATAACTCCTTATTTATTTATATATTTATTTTATCACAATCTTGTTACTGTAATGAGTCGGTTCAGAGTCCTCAAACTCTACAAAAGCTTGACCCAAGTACGCTTGAAGTACTTGCCACGACGGTGATGATTCATCACACTGTAGCTTTATGGTTATCAGCGCTGTCTTATACCGAACATCAATAGCGTGAGAAGTATAGTCAGTTGCTTTGTACAGTTTGAGGTCAACGAAATACGCACCACTTCGTTTTATTGCCCGACGCGATGTTCCTGTTGACACTCGGCTTGCAAAGCTTGATGTTAGGCTTCCAGTGCCGGCGTCCTTTTTCGGTGCGCTGACGCCGGCTTCTTCAGTTTGTAAGATTTTAAACAAACCCAACGAAGCTGGTTTCTTCGTTCTATAAAAATGTAAGAATGGAACTATAAAATATACTTGTGTCATTAACATAGAAACACATACACATTCCATATAGCTCTTAAACTAGATTGTACTTTACGTTTTATTGACATACAGTTGAAGATAAATTTACCCCAACTAACACTGTTTTAACATATAAACTGATAAAGAAAAAGTGTAAAAATAGATTACAAGCTATTCTCAAACCTATTCTTCTAATTTATATCAAAAAAGAAAAAAACTGTATATAAAAGACTTGGGACGAAACGGTTTCAGTGGTTAATACAATAAATAAATATAAATATGGTTCGAACATATTATACACATCTAGATCAAACACAAAATTAAACATTATGTCCATCATATAAAGAGTTATCTAGGGTGGGAATCGAACCCACGACATTTGACGTACTTCATCAGAGTCACTAACTACTACACTAAACCAACAGGTTGATAAATATGATAAATATTCCTAATAAACTGATGCTATGAAAATCACATATACAAAAGTATAAAACACTTGTTTAGTAAATAAATAAAAATTGTGCAATACCTATGTGCTGTAGGTGTTCGCTTGTATTGAGCGGGTATCGAACCTCCAGCAAGCTCCTCCGAATGCGACTCGTCGTCCTTACGGCTGCGTTTGTTGGTGGTTGCAACACTGTCTTTAGGTTTTCTCTTCTTCACCTCTACAGGGGTAACTTCAAATGTACTTTCAAACTCTGAATCAGACCTGTTAAATTAAAATGAAGACCAATACGTTAGTCAAAGTCATACTTAATCACAACTAAAAAGAAAAAAAATCAAATTATAATATTTGATCATACCTAGTTACACCAGTCGACATGAATTATCCAAGCCACTCACATAACAATATAACTACATTTTATAATTATTAATGTGTTAAAAGTTACACCAGCGGGTGGGAATTAACCAAGCAACTGAGCTGGATAACAATTAATCACATTAATTAATTAATTAATTAATTATTAATATAACAATTAATCACAGTATTATTAATTTAATAGAACTTACTCACATTTTTTTCTTATCACTGGAAGATAATGGAGAGAAAAGTGAGAGGTCACTGGAAGATACTGCTGGAGCGAATGTAATTTTATTTGATCAATTGTGGGGTTTTATACATAAAAAATATAAATTCAGCAATATTCAGTTCACATCAAAATTAAAACTTAACTTCTTACTTTCACGGGTGCTTATTTTAATTTATGTTACTTACGTCTAATTAAATCAAAGTGTTGTAATTCTGTTATAATAATTGTAATACAAAACCACGTCTTTACCAACGCCGCCAAAGGTATAAACCGATATACATAATAAATTTACCTATAATTTCTGTATGTTCGTTGATCGTTCATTCGTACCTACTTATATATTATCAACTAACAGTTATACATACTGAGTTGCCTTCACTGACATGATGAGTAATGATCAGTAGACATAAGCATCCTAAACACGATTTAGATACTTTCATTGGATGAAAAATTCGAATTTTTAGACAATAGGTATTTGGTTGTCTAATACACTTCTACCTAGTCCTGGGATAAACAGGTGATTGTATGTAATTAATTTTATTTAACAGACATATCCAGAAAACCACGTAGTTTATTGCGGTATTTAATGTTAACACTTTGTAATATAATTTCCGACATAAACAGAGAAGATTCAATTGCATATTCATTAGGTTTGTGTGTGTGTGCTTGCGTCAGCGGTCAAACGGATACCTTACCGTTTGTTACTGTGTAGTCAGCAATTCAATATAAGAACGACGACGTCATATAGTTATTTACCCGACTAAAAAAGGAGGTGGGTACCTAATTTATTTGTATGTGGTTTTATGTGTTTTTTCTCATAATCTTAACATAACTTTTTTTCTATACAGGTACCTAATACGATTTTATTGATTATCTTTATTTGAAAGGTAGAATCTATAGTACAGGTGGTTTATATAAATTTGATTAAGGTTTAACGATGAAGAGAAATCTATCCTAGAGAAATCGAAGGAAATTATTAAAATATTAAATGACATTCAAAGTGATTTCGCAATAATTTTACAAATATAACAATTTGAAGTCCTTTGAATATTGGAATTGTTTAGAATTGAAATTGTTTGAATTGAGCTTCCAATAAAAGTGTTAAAAATAAGTTATACACGCTTACGCTTAATGAAATATTTCTATGCTTTATTATTTATTCCTTTAAAAATATTCATTTAGCAATACTTATTTTGTTCATACACCTCTTTCTATCACAGTCGGCTAACAACGTTACAAAGCTAAGGTAATGTCAGCAGTTTGTTGTGGTGTGTGTTACTTGTGTGTAATAGACATGTATCATCATTCCCATACTCGAAGAACGTCTCACATTCTATTCCCACGACATGCTGCACGTGCATTTTGTGGACATACAGTATACCCACTAAGTACTCTATCTATCCTTGGATTTTAAAATAAGACAGAAAATAAGAAGCAATGTCATGTAAGTAACTAATAATTATGATAAATAATTTTCTAGTCTATTACACACCTATTTCACACCTATGTCTGAAATTTTATAAAAAAAAGATTTATATTGTGCATAAAAACACTTTATTCAAGTTTTACGTGAATATCCAGTGATACTTTAGTTATTTTATGTATCAGTAACATAAGTTCTAACATAAAGTTTTAACGTATAAATTATCTATCTTAAAAATGTGATCTTAATGTGTTCATTTTAACAAACATGCATCGGGTTAGTTTGCTGTACGAAAGCAATCATCTAGCAAGTGAAATTGGTTAACCATTCATAGAATGATATTGGGCATTCTGTCCCACCTTTATCTATCTTAAAAATGTGATCTTAACGTGTTCATGTTAACAAACATGCATCGGGTTAGTTTGCTGTACGAAAGCAATCATCTAGCAAGTGAAATTGGTTAACCATTCATAGGATGATATTGGGCATTCTGTCCCACCGTAGTGACCGAGGGCTGTGCCCGAGGGAGGTGGGACAGAATGCCCAATATCTCCCTACTGATGTCGTAGCTAATCATAAGTAAAGTTAGTATTTAAACGACTTCAAACTTTCACTTTAATTAACACGAACATGGCGTCATTATTACATGAAATGCAAACCCTTAAAAAAATTCATATAGGTAAATATTATTATTAAGATAACATATTACCTATATGAGCTATGATAAACTATTTCATTAAAATCCATTCAGAAGTTTTTAGGTGCAACAGTAATAAACGGCTACATATCGAACCAAACAATCTTTCGGAATGAGTAACTAGAAAACTAT
Source organism: Nudaria mundana (assembly GCA_963556515.1). Lineage (NCBI taxonomy): Eukaryota > Metazoa > Arthropoda > Insecta > Lepidoptera > Erebidae > Nudaria > Nudaria mundana. The sequence continues at coordinate 14,350,217 of OY748293.1, forward strand.
TCTAGGCGGCTGAAGTCAGTCTCACGGAGGCCGAGAGGGAGAGAGTGTACCCTCCGTGAGGGCGCCGCAGACTCATCTATGCGACTTCCATGATAGGGGGACGGCTGCCTAGCAACCCACCTTCCTCACTGAAGCTGGTCAGAAGGGTTGCATGCTCTGGCGCTTCGGCCCACTCCCCGACGCTCACCGACGAGGGATAAAACCCGACCACAAAGATTTTAAATTAAGCTAGATTTAACTGACATTATTCTAACGGAGCCCGAATTTTCAATTTTGGCCCTCAAAAATTTCTTTGAAAAAAAAATTTTTTTACACAAAGATATGTGATGCTTGCTGCGCTCTAATATACTGCCTAGAAGCAGGGTGGCGACCTAGTTTTAAGTACTTACTGATGTTTATGAACGAAGAACCATTCAATGAAATAAATAAATCGTTATTACATTATTATTATTTCAATATTTAAATGAAGCAGCCGCGGAATAAAAAAAACGCTACTGGAGCCGTGGGCATCAGCTAGTTTTTGAATTTAATGTAAATGTAAATGAAACGTAAATGTAAATAACGAAGAGAAATAGGCTGGATAACCGTATTGCCCTTACTTGCTATTGACCCTTTCTATAGCAGGGTTCGAGATTGATCGTTTTACAAAATAACAATAAAATAGCTGTTGAACCAAACCCGAGTATCTCATGCGGAGTGCGTTAAATAAACATAATAACTCAAATATTTAGAACCAATATTTTCTTACATACCTATCTAGTACATTTGGTGATTTTTTTTAGTCCGCGCTTACGTCCATTACCGCGTGTCTGGGCCAAAAATATCATATTATACATATTATACACACACACACACACATATCACGTCTATATCCCCGAAGGGGTAGGCAGAGGTGCATTACACACCCACAATGTGCCAGTATTTTTAGTTCCACGTAATAGGGAGCAAGCCTATTGCCGTCACCGGACGGCCATTTATAATGGGTTATGTCTAAAATGGTCGAAGGAATTTAATAAAAGGTACCAGCTATATTGTAATTTCTAAAAAAAAAATTGAAACCTTGCTTTGAAATGTTGATGAAAGGCAAAAAAATCTTACGTGTCAGCCGCTATGGCACAACCAATTAAAGTTCTGGGCGTCTCGGACTCAAAATAATCATATCATATTATACCTAAACATGAAATTATTTAGACTCAAAATAGCCTTTTCAATGTATGAAATTAATATTCTATTGGGGTCTAGTTCATAATATCGACGGTCACTACATCGATGGGCGCCTATATCGAAAACGTTCCATCGACGGGTTAATGTATCGACAGTACCCCAAATCGATGGTACGCTACATCGACAGTACACCAAATCGATGGTACGCTACATCGACAGTACACCAAATTGATGATACGCTACATCGACAGTACACCAAATCGATAGTACGCTACATCGACAGTACACCAAATCGATAGTACGCTTCCGAGCCAGATTTAAATAAAAACACAGGATTTCTAAAAAAATTTCAATTACAATTTGATAAATTGCTTGATTTTCATGTAACCTTACATAAAATGGTTGAAAAAACCTAAATTCGTATATAATCCCCTTAGTTATTATTACAATAACTTTCAAAGTAACTATAAGATTTACAGTATAAATAAAAAAAAAACAAATAGAAATAATAAGTTCACATTAATAAAGTACATAGAATTATAACAGTAGATACTTGCGAATTCATATTCTTATTTAGTAAAAACAAAATAATGGTTTAAAGGTGTTGGGGCAGGAATAGGGGATATCTTCATTGAATTCTTATATTTTTTTTTTATAACGTACAATTCTATTTATTAACTAGCTGTTGCCCGCAACTCCGCTTGCGTGTTACTTTAGATCTACATAACTTTTTTATTTATGAAGCGATTGAAAACCAAACCACAAATTCAAATCAAAAATTCAAATCGGTTAAACTGTTTCTGAGATTAGCGTGTTCAAACATTCAGATAAACAGACAAAGGTTCTAAAAACCATTGTTTTGGGTTTTATTGCGTTCATAAAGCAGGCAAATACAACAGTTTCTCTATTATATCTTCTATTATATTCTCTATTATACCATAAAAATTCATCTTAAGGTACGAAAATATGAAATATTATTTATTATCTTCGTCGTATGTGATAGTCCATTGAATTGTATGGCGAGCGATATTGTATCTTAAGTTAAAATATTATAGTATCTTAGCCGTGTGCAGCGCCCCTTAGTGAACTCCACTGCGGGTGACGTAACCTGTTCTGAAAAGCTCTTCAATCTGATCCCACCCTCTTCCTTCCGATCCCAAACAACGCGTGCCGGGCAGAGATGCCACTCCCACATAGTGGATAGCATGTTCGCGAGAACCGAGCGTTTTAAACGGTCGTTTCTCTGCCGAACAAAAGTGGCCTGGAACGCCCTGCCTGTGCACGTGTTTCCTCCCACATATAACCCTGGGTTCTTTAAGCGAAGCGTGAAGAGGCACATCAGTAGGTCGTCAAGTTGAGGGCCACTCTCTATAGTATTGTGTGCTTTGAGAGTGACCCACAATCGCTAGACGTCGTCACGACTTACCACCAGGCGGGCGGCGTCAATTTGGCGAACCCAATATAAAAAAAAACTTACGACAAACTTATTATTTGCGGTTGGTACAGTAATCGGGTCTAGGGGTCGAACCTTTTCCGGGATAAAAAGTACCCAGTGTGGTGCCCAGGATATTAAAGAATATTCATACCAAGTTTCATCGTTATCGAACCGGTAGTTTTTGCGTGATGCCTGAACAAACAGACAGACAGACAAGCAAAAATTTTTTTAATCACATTTTTGCATTCGGTGTCGGTCTAGTAACCCACTGCCATTTATTTTTTTTATATTTTCAGTGTACAGAAATTTCACTTCTACCTAAAATTAAATTCACTTATAACAAAAAAAGAAATGAAAATAAAGCTAAAATGCCTGTCCAATACTATCTACTTAAACCTACTTCACTTAAAAATAAATGTTACCTATAGTTACCTATTAATAAAAGTACCTACGCTTTATACCTACTTAATATAGAAAAAACTGAACATAAATTAGCAAAACCTACCTATTGGTATCTAACAATCTATGTGTACCTACTACTACCTACCCTGAAAAGAAATAAAATTTAAACTATTAATAATTTGAACGAATATTTAAACACTACCAAAATAACTATGATGCTTGTTTTATTAAATAAGTAATAATATTAACTGTTTTGAATTAGGGATAAGTGAGAGTGTTATAAACGTAAGAGTAGACAAATATAATCAGAAAGCTCCGAACTGCTAAGCTATCGGGAGTTACACGTGTTATTGTGAGTCAACCATAAAAGATAGCCATATGCTGTCCCGGGATATTTTTTATATAATTTTAAGGGGGACATTTCCGTAGTACATGATTTCTGTGTAGCTTTAACCATTAAGGCTGCACACGCGACAGAAGCTTAAAAAATGGAGTAACTTCTCCCGTTTTCCCAACTTTTCCCTTCACTGCTCTGCTCCTATTGATTGTAGCGTGATGAAAAGTATACTATAACCTGCCCAGGAGTATGAAGAATAATTGTACCAAGTTTCGTTAAAATCCGTCGAGTAGTTTTTGTTTCTATAACGAACATACAGACAGACAGACAGACAAAAATTTTACTGAGTGCATTTTTGGCATCAGTATCGATCATTAATCACCCCCTGACCGTTATTTTGAAAATATATTTCATATACAGAATTTACCTCTCTACAGATTTATTATAAGTATAGATTTCGAAGTACAACAAGGATGATATCGCAGTTTTTGAATTTGGAGAGTGTGTCTCGAACGAATGGATATTTTAAATAAAATAATGGGAATGAACCAAAATCAAAAATCCGACCGATCTAACTACAGAACTTCGATATCGCCCATGGGTTGTGGAGGTCAGATGGCAGTCGCTTCACGGAAAATATCGAAGTTCAGCCGAATCGCAGTTAGACTGGAAAGCCGACCCCAACTGAGTTGGGAAAAGGCTCAGTGAATGATGAATGGGAATGAACCAAACTAAAACGTTATGGTCATGAAGCTGTTGTCTTCGCTATCAGATGTTTTCTCAACCATTTTGTGTGCGGGTTACATACAAATTGTAATTAAAATTTTAAAATTCCTGTGTTTTTATTTAAATCTGGCTCGGCTCGGGTCGGGTTGTCGATGAAGCGTACTATCGATTTGGTGTACTATCGATGTAGCGTACCGTCGTTTTAGTGTACTGTCGATATAGCGTACTATCAATTTGGTGTACTGTCGATGTAGCGTACCATCGATTTGGTCTACTGTCGATGTTGGGTACCATCGATTTGGGGTACTGTCGATACATTAACTCGTGGATGGAACGTTCACGATACAGCGACCATCAATGTAGTGACTGTCGATATTATGAAGTAGACCCATTCTATTGTACTCTTATGGCGCCCGGTAACACACAAAAATACGTTCTTGTTAATTACGCCCGCAGTTTTCCAGAAACTGTTGGCCCCATACGGTCCCATACGGTCTATTACCGTTTCCGGATAGGTAGGTACTTTGTGTATATTTGTCAACTTAGACTTTAGTGATTTTGACAGCACCACTTAACAACCTTTGATTATATTATGTAACTAGATATTATAAACTAATCGTCGGACAATGGTCAAAAGAAGCCCTAGCTAGCACAGCTAGTATAAACTGAACGTTTTGGGATTTGCCTTGATGGCCCCATTTACCCCCATTAATAAAACCCTCACGTTAATTTTTTTTTTAATTAATGGACTCTTTTGTGCCCAGTTTCGTGGGGATCAGTAAAATATATACCTACCGGGAACATACATATACAGACAGACGAAATCAAAATTACCCAGTATGGTCTCAAAATGTAGACGCTTCCCTCGCTCGGTCAAAAAGTACAGTTTTAAAATAACCGCAAGGTTGCGACCACATCCTATGTGTGATAATATGCAGTAACATTTTATAAGGGATCTAAAAGTGAGCAGATGGTATGAAACGAATTGTTGGTGCTACTTTCCGGTGCGGCCACAATCTCCAATAACAATGTATGCAAACAGTACTGGAATTATTTTGGTTGTACATTTAAAACATAGTACATTACTAAATGCCATGAGCATTTAATTGTTTTCCTCTCTAATATTCGTAGCATAAAAACATGCTTCCATACAATACTATAATAAAACTGTTAAGTTTGTTTCGATATTTTATTAAAGTTGGTTCCCGGAAGGATCATAAACTAGAAAGGTACTCCACACGAGCGGAAATTCTATTCCATATATTTAATATCTACCTAATTATTTGAGTTTCAATTCTCCCGTTTTAAGGCTTTTGTCGTTGTTCTTCCGCTTATATTATAAGCGGAAGAGCATAGTTTCCTAGGCCGTCAAGCGAGTTAGACCACGAGGATTGTGTCACATAGGAGCACTATAATCTCATTAAAGTTGTGTCGATACACTACGACTCGCTTTAACTATACAGGAATCGGTTTTAATCGAAATCGCTTTACGAACCATTAAATTCCACAGACGGTTATTGTCGAGCTGGGAACGTTAAATGAATTTCTAAATGCATTATCCTGTGTTAGTGCTTCCATAGTTTAGTGTACTAATAATATACGAATTTAGTAATTTAATTCTATTCACTAATGTTATAAAAGCTGAAGTACACAATGCTATAGCCATTCAACTAAAAGAAGAGTAAGAACCGCTACAGTTTAAGGCGCTCAGTGGTCAGTCACTAATTTTCACTATTTTGTCTGCTCACAAAATTCAAATTATATCACAAATAGCAAGAAAGAAAAAGATGAAGAGACAAAATAACAAATTGTGAGGATTGCTCTCAAAACGATATTCTACAAAATTGTCTGGAATTGACGGTAAAAACACTTATACACCAGATTTGTTCTATCACTGAAAGAAATTGCACCCCTTTATGTGAAAGAAAGTAATTTGATCATAAAAGACTGCTGAAAAGTAAGTAGGTAAGCTTATTCTTGACGCCAATTTATTGGTTCAAAGGTGCGCCGTCAACTAAATGGTACTGTATAAACTCATCACCTCTTCAGGACCGCCTCTTCCGTGTAGAAGGATTTTGCTCGTTCATTCACCTTAAATCGACGTCATTCCGAGAGGCAAAATAGAACACTTCTAAAAAGAGTTTCCGATAAAAAGGCGCCCATCAAATTTTTTCAATATCCATTTACGAAGCAATAAGAAGGGATTATGCGCAAACCAAATCCTCTAATCCTTGATATAGGTCATTGAAACCGCGGATGAATTACATGATATTTGTATTTAACAAAATGGATTTGTATTTATAAGTAGGTAGCTAATTACTTTCTACTCTCTGGAGATAAAGAAATTCCTTTGAACATTTTCTTTTGGTGATAGCTTCTTTTGGTGATGCTTTTTAATCTATCAAACGGATTTAAAGTTATACGTAATCGAACGGAAATTGCACCAGTCTCTTCAACCGTTTACCTCTGTGATTTAGAATTTATAGAATTTGGATAGTCAATGACTAAACTGAAGACCTAAGTATCTCCTATTTATTGACTATTTGCAGGCAGCTTTTTAGTGGTATCTTGCTAAGTGTTCAATTTATACTGTTGGATCCCTGGGATGTTCCTCTATAAAGCTCATACCATACTCGTATATCAATCGCGTCCCTAAGTCGTAAGAATCTCACTGGAGGACTCTCAAGTAGTCTCAAGACCTCGTAAGATTCTTATGACCGGTATCGTGTACCTCAGCCGTGCGCCTGACGGGCTGACGTGGGTGGTGGCGGACGTAAGTTTTCATTACAATACAAAGGTTACTATGGTCGTTTTTCTAATGTTCCACACAACTTTCTTTTTGTTTTCTTCCAAAAATTCTTTCTCCTCATATTAACGAACATAACACAAAAATAATGAGAGAAATCGGTTCACAAATAGGAATTCATTTTTATATCCATACATAGATAGATATATGTTTATTTGCGAGGAGACCAACAGCACTGACTTGAAAACTGCAAAAACTCAACCTCCGAAAGTCTGGTACAAAAATACGCTAAGCAATCTATTCTGATATTATGATAATATGATATTATGATAATCTATAATGTTACTATTTCACCTTGCAACTTTCTGATTTGTATTATTTACATAGCCTAAGTAGCATACATTCATTATATATACCTACATTCTTTTTTCAGTTGTACCCAGGATAATCAGTCTTATAAATTCCGCTGAGTGTTTGTTGTGGTCAAAGGACTCATAAAATAGAATTATCGGAGAAAAAATAAACAGGACCTATATTTGAAGAAGGGCTCATACCTTGCTAAATATAATTTTCTCTGCGAGTTGCGTCAAGGATATTTTGTGCAATAAATCAGCCCACTTTGGGGATTTTCCCTTGTACGCGATAATGCGATCCTTGTCATCGTATCTTATTACCTGTTGAACAAGGATTCAATTTATTTATTTATTACTTCCTTACCAAAATTATAATGTTTCTTGTTACAAGGCAAATTTATTTTTCTTAAAAACGTGTCACGGCTTTTTATATAAAAAGCCGTGACACGTTTTTGTGAGTATATACTCGTAACATTCAATGATTTAAATTCAAGTAGACCATTTTTTATTGTAAGTTGATTTGACTTATGATGTCTTTGATAATAATATGAAGGTGTAAGTCCTAAGAAACACACTTACCTATTTCTAAAAAACACTATAATTTTGACAAAGTCTAAACTGGCTTAAGATATGAATTGCAATTGCAAGGTCTTGAGGACCTGATACTGATTCAAATCTTATCTATTAATGTAGACTTTTTCTACATATTATAGCATGTCGCATGAACAAAACACAATAGCAGGATATTACATTTACTGTAATCAAGCGTAATAAACTGGAAAAAAATAATGGACAGGCGTCTCAGCTTCCGTAACAAGGGTCTGCAACTCGAATCTCACACAAAAAATGTTATAACTGAATAATCGTACGACTCAGTAATCACAGGGATTCGCAAATAGTACAAGTACCTACCTAAAGATGCAAAATAAATATTCGAATTTATGATACAATTTCTGTTCGGGTTAGGTAGGTACTATAGCTAACCTATACCAGTGTTGGTGTTTGAAGTAGATGTGGGCGTGTATTTCCTAAACCATTATTCAATTACTTTTCACTAAGTAAGTCGGTATAAGACGCTATCACAAATCTCCGTTAGCGTACAGTAACTTAAATAGAATCTAAGCTCGCAATTGAGGATTAAGCAAATGCCATTATCTATTGGAAACGGCGAGGGTCCAAAACAATCCATTGCTTCAGTTTTCTGCGGTGATTGCGAAAATACTTTTAGTTGGTTGTTTATTCCTTTGAAAGAGATCGTCAGGAAGTTATGTCCTCTGCCAGCTACTGACCCATACGTAACCTAGAAATTATAGACAAAAATAAATATACATACACGTAGATACACATTTCCATAAAGGTACGAGAAATCTTTACTGCAGTTTAAAAATGAATACATAGAGGTACTTTGCGTTGGTACGTACTTATACGTTATACTCGTACGTCTGCTTGGCACACGGGTAATCGAATGTCATACGCGGTCGCTACCCGACAGAACTATTCAGAAGCTGCCAGCTGGCGTATTGTGCGCTCTGATTTATGTCCCTTTCGCTGTCCAACTTTCTGCACCATGTTACTGCAACATTTGTACATGACGTCTTAAATATATAGACTTGGGAAAGAGAAACTCTCACAGCACCTAATGTTGTAGTCTTGTTTCAATTTATAGAAGTTACAAGTGGCTTTTGTCTATCTAAACCAATATTTGAAATTTGTTTGTAAGTTCGTGTGGAGGGGATACCTATTGTTTGTAATCACTGAACCGGTTCAGAAAACTCTTAAATTTATAATTTCTAGTTTTATTATATCTTAACGGTAGTCGCTTCAAGGAAAATATCGAAGTTCAGCCGAATCGCAGTTAGACTGGAAAGCTGACCCCAACCAACTGCGTTGGGAAAAGGCTGGGTGGAGGATGATTATTTTTTAACGCTTTTGGTTAACTTTAATCCCAATAATGTGAAACTGAGACTAACAGGTGTCAGCCCATGTGTCGCCCGCCGATTGGTTTATCAACTACATTTTAAACTCCTTACTGAAATGCACTTATCGTAACCATTTGGTTAACGGTTGGTTAGAAATATTCCTAGAAGGCTGGCACCATTACTACTTAGTAAGAACTGGTCCAAGACGGTAGTGTTCATAGTAGATTTTAAATATTCTTTTTTGGTACAATTTGTAATCAGTTAAAAAAGTATTTAATTAGTACGAAGATTAATAAAGTTCAAACTAGATTTATTTTACACATTTTGTACAAGTAATAAATTGTAAGATATTATTATATAATATTAAATTTACTCAATAAATTTATTCACTTTGTAAATATACAGGGTTATTTGTAATTAACTAGCATCCTCCCAGGGGTAGGTAGCAGACATCATAAGTAACAACATTTTGTTCTATGACTTTTAATAAAATTGAATACATTACTTAATAATGAGTTTTCAAGTTTTTATTGTTATAACGCGACACTATTAAGTCTATGTTTCATTCATAAACTGAAGGTTGACGCACGCAAGTACGCGCGCGCTTGTTCGGTGAGTTCCTGGACACGATGAAGATGGAATGGATATTTGCCTTCGTTGTGAATGACACTCCACGCGAAGAAATGCGATACATTAAACCGTAGCGCGGCGTCATTGGTACTTGCGGCGGGATTACTCTGAAATAACTCCAGTATCCTTTCTTGTTCCCGTACTGAGTGCCTCAGTGGACGACCACTATCACTGATCCTGGGCTGGAACTGTCCCTAATCGCGTAATCGCTGTGTGGCAGATAACATCGTTGCCCGGCTCGGTGTAGGTAAATTTGGAAACCCTACTGCATATTGTTGATGATACGAGTTTGTTTACCTCATTTTTACGGTGCGCGTAAACTACGGCGGCGGCGTAGAGTTAATAACGGTCAGACGCGAAACTAAATTAATATTTATTTTTGTATGAAAGTAAAATGTAACGAATTATAAAAAGGTAGAACAAACGTTGTTACTTATTATGTCAGCTATCTACCCCTGCGAGGATGCTAGTTAATTACAAATAACCCTGTATAATAAGCATCGAGACTCCAAAATAAACCAATGTTATTTGTAGATCGTAATAATATCTACTCTACCTACCGTGCCTCGGAGAGCACGTTAGGCCGTTCGGACCCGGTTGTCTTACAAACATCTATGGCAGTCGTTACGGGTAGTTGGAGCCCTAAACCAAAAATCCGACTGGTCTAACTATAGAACTTCGATATCGCCCATGGATTGCAGAGGTCAGATGGCAGTCGCTTCATGGAAAATATCGAAGTTGAGCTGAATCGCAGTTAGACTGGAAAAGGCTTTACGCAGCCCGGCCATGAAATACTAGAGCTATACTATAATTGAGCATTTTTTCAATTTTATTGCCTATTACGCATATATTATATTATAGAAATTGTTGTGCTCAATCTCTGAGTAGATAAGATTGAGCACAACAATTTCTTGTGTGTGAAACTCACTCATCACGTACGAAGGATTGAAAGTATTAAGCGCAAATAAAACTCTTTAATCCCCGAATGCACAGAAAAATAGTTTTGATCAAAGTGGTAACTGTAGACACCACTTTCTTCAAAACTATTTTTCTGTGCTTTTTTGGGAATGTATATTTTTACCATAGGATTTTTTTATTCAGAACGCTGAAATGCGTATATTAATTACGTTCATACCGTCAGACGACCGTTTTCCTATTTGCGATCTCCGTAGCACATAAATAAATTATTTTGCTTTTGTACCAATTATTATTTTTCAATTTAAAAACGTCTGCGAGTTGTAAATACGGCTATTTATTTTAGAATTTATAAATTCACGTTGCAGGAGAGAAATGTTTCATACGATCTGAGATGACATCCACACCTGCGGTCTCAACAAACTTTTTAAGATCCAGTTCCCTGGAAATGATATTACGTACGTTTATATTTGAATTAATATTTAATCTTATATTACACCTACAATCTCATTCAGCTTGCGGTTAGTTTTTTGGTTTCCATTTTATTACCGAGATAAAATACTATGCGCGGATATTATTAGAAATGATGATAATGACATAAATATCACACACTAGCTGGTTACCGCGACTGCACCCATCGGAAACACACTACCGAGATAAAAATTAGCTTATGTCATTCAAGGATAATGTAGCTACATATTAGTGAAAGAATATTCAAAGTCGGTTCAGTAGTTACGGAGTCTGTTCAACTCAAACAATGAAATCTTTCCTCTTTTAATATTAGTATAGATAAAATTGGCAAGGTATTCCATAATATGAAAGTCAGTTTATTATTAAAAGATTTTATTGGAACAGTAGCCGTAACTGAAACCGCTTGTAACGTATAGTTAAACTTTATAATGAAGGTTTCAGTACTGCCTATTACATGACAAAAAGTGAACGAGAAATGACCCTTTATTGGAATAGTAAATGGCTTAGCAGGGTTCCCTTTACCATCACAGTAGAATAAACTATGATGATTTCATTTAAATTAATTCTAGAGCTAGGGGACCACGGACACATCTAAATTGAGATATCTCAGGATCGTTTGTACCGAGTTCCTGCTCATTTAAACGTCTCGTGGCCTACATACTGAGAGTGACCTCGTTAGGCACTTTTTCCTCTTAAAATAAGATGTTTGTATTTTAAATGTAAATACTTCAGATGTTAAAGAAAAATATTAAGGTTCAAACCGGAAATTAATTCGTTTGATTCAGTCAATGATTAATTGGTGTTGTGAGTCGCAACTAAATAATCATAAGAACTATGTAATTGCGAAATGATTTTTATAAGTATATTTTTCTGACCTTTCATTTAAATAAGAAGACCCGACTCAAGACTGTACCTATTAATTATAATTACCGTAAACTGCGTATTTGAATAGCAGATATAATCACAATGTAGAGCAAACCATTGTTAATGTCTCTTATCGATGATATTTTTTTTTTTGCACCCTACCGCGGGGCCCAAACTTTTTACATTTTTTTTTAAATAGTAATAATAAAATTTAGTATTAATTTCATTTTCTATTGTACCTAGTATATAATAATGTATATTGCAAATCCTATTGTAAATAAATAGTCTGATGATATTTATTATTATTAACTTTCATATCTGGTAGCGGATTCTGGGTCCTTTCTTCAGCTGGGTGTCGAAACGAAGTCTTTCAATGTGAGTGATATTTATAAATTAAAAATTAGTAGGTACAGTGTAAGTACAGTTTAATGCGAAAGTTCCTAGCAAAAACCACCCTATATAGGACCAGAAGGTTAGTCAGTTTTTCGCCCAAAGAATTAGCATTGCAATATAACGAGGCAATGCTGGCAGCCTTCTAGGAAAATTGCCAGTTGGCGACGAGGCAGAGGAGTTCTTTGATGCTTGTTTGTAGGGTAAATGTTAACCTGTAACTCCTATATTAAAAGATACAAAAGATATTACAAACACACAATACTATATTATTTAGGTACATGTATTCATTTCAAACGGTTTGATAATTTAGAATTTATTGCAATAGAAATTGTCCAAAAGGCATGTCAATTCCGGTGTTACAGGCGCACACCTGGTCCCTTCACCTTCGTCAGAGATAGACATGGGTTACTTACATTAGTCACAACTGCGCACGACGTACGAAGGACGAGACGAATACGCACTCAACTTCATTCGCACAATGATAAACTTATTGGATGGCAGCGCTATACAATTTTCAATCTCTATTATGTCGATATATAGGTTATGTGCCTCAGCATATCCCTTCGTTGAAAAAGGCGTTATTTTATGTACCTACTTACATTGCAACCAGATTTCCGGAGTGCGTCGTAACCACATTCAGAGTATCTTTACTATCACATTTTTTCAATGGTTTGTACTTCGCAAAAAAAGAACAAGAGGCAGGCCCGTGTAAGAAAATATTCACCATAAGATTCTTAAACTGGATGACTGTTGTAAGTATATTAACATGGTTCTTGTATATTACCACAACATATTATATCATTACGATAAGAATGTTCGGGATATTTCGCGATCGATCATGGCGCTTGCAACAGCGCCGAAATATCGGAGACTCAATAAAATAATGTTACATGGTAAATATCCCGAACATTCTAATCGTAATGTTAACGACCATGATAGTTTAAATATTATATCATGTTGAATTTTAACAGGAAAATTGGTAAACTAACTCCATTACTCCATACCATAATTTCAACGCAATCTGCCTAGATACTTTCAATACCACACTATAGAGGTAAACATTATTTATTCAATACCCAGATAATGTTCGCTATCTGTAGATTACACGATGCTATCACAAATCTCCGTTAGAGAAGCTTGCGATTGAGGATTCAACAAACACCAGTAGATATCTATTTGAAGCGTACAGACCCTTTAAGAAAATCTCCTAGCTTCACTCGTCTACTGTAATTCCAGCTAAAGTATTTTCGTTCAATTGATATCCTCAAATAAAGATTGATAAAGATGTTCTTATAAAATAACCAAGAATTGGTCAAATGATACTTAGTTGATAATGCCTCAATCGTTTGAAGTATGTTTCAAATTACAAATTTGAACATTTGAAACGAGTATAGTGACATGAAATGAAATGAATGAAATAAAATTAGGTAGGAATGAATAGGTGTCCGAACTGCAGAAATTGTTGGTAGGTTGAAGCTCGGTCCTGGCTACAGGAATTTAGGTTCTGAATACAGAAGGGTTATTGGTTTATTGTGTACTACCGGACACCCGCGGTTTCACCCGCTTGACAAATTATATACACAAAAACCTTCCTCGAGAACCACTCTATCCATTGGTGAAAACCTCGTCAAAATTTAAGATCTAAGCATACATACGGAAGGAAGCGACTTTGTTTTATAATATGTAGTGATAGTGATGAAGAAGCCTGGTAACCGGAAAAGACTTGTCGCTGTGTGGATCAACAAAACTACTGCCAAAAGGGGAGTGTGTAATGCACCTCTGCTTCCGGATACAGGCATATATATTGCGTGTAAAAGAGGTACCCGACGGTAAAAAATACACTTTTTTATATAACTGCCGAATTTTGTACAATTCTAACTGGTAATATACGACCATTGAAGGTTAAAAGAACACGGTAGAATATACGTAGACAAATTATGCAAATACTCATGCGTAAAACACCGAATCAATCCAATTTATTGTCAAAGGGCGTATTTCGAAAAGAAAAGGGGAAAAAATCAAATTATTTTCACGCGGATATCAAATCGTTGGTGTTTAAGGAAGAATTTAGGTCACGTCTCGTGGATTACGGCTTATTTCCCGCTTCTGTTTTTCTTCGTTTGGCGCTAATCCTACAGGCTTCGAAGAGATTCGCTCCCACCCTCAGTCAGCCTGCGACGAGCGGCCCCCTTCACAAGTTAGAACATCAATTTCAAGGTCAAAAGTATTACGCAAAATTTATGGGCTTCTCCTTAAATGCGAAAGCATAGTTCTTGGCAAAATAAAATACAAAACTGCGTAACTCAATTAAGTAAACTGTTTAGAAATTTAATACTATCAGGCGTTACTTTTCGGAAGTCCATAGTTAAATAAAATAAATCTAACTACTTTGCAATATTCCGCCACATGTGGCGGAATATTGCAAAGTAGTTAGATTTATTTTATTTGTTTAGAAATTTAACAGTCGTAACGTCGGTATATCGTGTTATATTAGATTTTTTCACAATAATATCATAATTATGAAGTTACCAATTTTGTACACGACTGTACTCCATACAAATGTAGGGCAAAGGAAAACTTTTTTTTTTCAATTTAAAGCAGCTCAAATTTATAGTAGTTCATACGACTATTTCACGACTATTTTTTGGCATAAACTTTAAACCGAAAATCGCAGGCGTTCCGGAGAAAGTTGAAGTTTTCAAATGTTCAAGCCATATTCCTCATCAGGTTACCTTTATATCTCTGGAACCTTTGAAGGACTATTTCTGAGATTTGGCATGTCGTTACGACTATTTCATGACTATTTTTTGGAATCTAAACCAATTCGATAGGCTTTACCGTTTGCTTGCACCAGAGATGAGGATTACAGCTTGACGTTCAAGCCATAATCCTCATTAACTTATAGCTATAACGCCGAAACTATAATACGGCTATTTTTTTAACATGTACGACTATTTATGACTATTTCATGACTATTTTTTAGCGTTGTCAAAATTAGTTTTCATTGAGATTTCAAATATGAGGATTACAGCTTGAAGCACACGGTATACCATACTTTCTTCTGCAATAAGATTTATCTAACTGTGTCCTACATTAGCAATGATTTGATTTTATTTTGAAAATACATTTGTGGTTAAATTATAATAAAAAATAAAAACTGCTTTATCTAACTTTTTCATTGAATTAGAGTACAGAAAGCGATTGAATTTTAAAATTTATATTACTTCGAAGTTAGCGAAATCAGTTTCAAATTCTAAAGTTAGCTTAGAATTTAATGGTTAAATTATTCATTTATTTGTCAAAATAAAACCAAGATATTTGTAGTCCAAGACGCCCAGGACTTTAATTGGCTGTGCCATAGCGGCTGGCACTTAAGATTTTGTTGCCTTTCATCAACATTTCATCGCAAGGCGACGGATTTAAATTTTTTTTTTTTAAAAATTCGGCCATTTTGGACACAACCCATTATAAATGTACCCGGTGACGGCAATAGGCTTGCCTCCTATTACGTGGGACAAAAAATACCGACAAATTGTAGGTGTGCAATGAACCTCTGCCTACCCTTTCGGGATATAGGTGTGATATGTATGTGTGGGGTATAATAGGTACATAGATCTTAACTTAAGTAGGTAGGTAAGCACTTTCAAACGAAAATGCGACGAAAATTTCCTTTGCATCATCGTCGACTTGAAAGGTTGCCAGAATACTGACAGAATTGCCACATTGAATGGCCATGCTCATTATCAGAGTCACAACGTATAAACCAGCCTTCTGGTTCTGACAAAAATCGATCGGGCGCTTTACTAGCATACTTACTTACAAAATTTCATGAACCTTCACCGTAAAAGCAAGAAAAGACATTTTGCTAGAATTAAAAATTGACTTTTTAATCAATTTATATCAGCTAGCAGTACTTAGTTTAATATCAGTTCTATCACCTCGTCTAGTCTATAAAAAAATCTTATAATAATAATAAGTGAGTGCTACTTCTCATCCTAATAACATCTCGAAGGAGTTACCTCGACCCTCGCGGTAAATCTTATTATTCAGTGAGTGAAGGTGTGCTATGAGCCGAATAATAATCATGACCTCCTACTTATACTAATCATTTGAACTATCAGGGTTACAGGATCACCTCAGAACAATTTCATGATGAAAATCGTATGATTTTAACTGTGTACGGCTTTGTAATCTGTTTTCAAAACCTTGAGTAGGTAGGTAACTATGTAGGTACTATTACACGTCCTTATACATTGCTGATTTTGACATCAGATTTCTTAGTCTGTTAGGTTTTAATCATAGATCTAGGATCCCGCATTAATGGTTTTAGTAGTTGACTGGCTATATAGTCGCTTCACTTGTTTGTGTTCATTTGAAAGTAAGCGATTTGTACCTCTCCTTCTACACCTGTCGAACGCGAATCAGAGCAGTACCTATTCATTGAGATATTAAATACATCACAGTAAACTACTTCTGGGAGTTTTCTACAGCCCTGATTTACGAGTCAACCATTTTCAGAGACTTGAGACCGTCCTTAATGATATTTCTCCCAATTACAGCCGTATAGTCTTAACGGGAGATTTCAACACATGTCTGCTCAAGAGTGATAACCGAACTAGTTCTATGCAGTATTTATTATCTTCACTTAATCAAAACATTTACCTCTCTCTGCTACTCATCATCATTCGCCGAGCCTTTTCCCAACTCAGTTGGGGTCGGCTTTCCAGTCTAACTGCGATTCGGCTGAACTTCGATATTTTCCGTGAAGCGACTGCCATCTGAACTTCACAGCCCATGGGCGATATCGAAGTTCTGTAGTTAGACCGATCGGATTTTTGATTTAGGGCTCCAACTACCCCTAACGACTGTCATAGATGTTAGTATGACAACCGGGACCGACGGCTTAACGTGCTCTCCGAGGCACGGAGGGGTCTCAATGTCTTAAGAAATGGTCACCCATCCTAAGACCGGCCTGAGTCGATGTTGCTTAACCTTTGCAATGTGTTAACATTGTCGGTTACCACTAGACCACGAGCCCCTCTCTCTCTCTGCTACTCATCATCTTCAAAATCGTAACCCTTCTCTTATCGACCTAATCGTTTTATCCTGTCCTGAATTTAGTACTAGTCCTAGTTTCTCTCATCATGACCTGATCTACTTATCACTTGCTATTCGCCTACCTAAGAGGAAAGTACAGTCCTTTGTGCTTTGGAGTTTCAGGGGAATGAATTTGGAGGCATTGGGGTGTGATGCTGGGAACATCGATTGGACACCGGTTTTCAGTAGTACTAACATAGATGACAAGGTTTTAAAGTTCAGCGAAGCACTCACTGGTCTATGCGATAGGTATGCACCTAAACGGCGAGTAAGGCATAAACTAACACCTGCTCCATGGATTAGTACTGACATTAGGGAAGCCATGGCCAGTAGAGATAAGGCCAAACGACGACTAAAACGCAGTCCCACCGACGCAACCGTCTGTGTCGAGATGCAAAATGT
Organism: Nudaria mundana; assembly: GCA_963556515.1. Classification (NCBI taxonomy): domain Eukaryota; kingdom Metazoa; phylum Arthropoda; class Insecta; order Lepidoptera; family Erebidae; genus Nudaria; species Nudaria mundana. The sequence continues at coordinate 14,368,071 of OY748293.1, forward strand.
CGCCATTTCCATAAATCCTTAGATACTCATAATTCCTCCACGGTCTGGAAATTCCTCAAGGCGAACGGTATTGGAAAATCTCCGTCTGTCGATTGCAACAATATCGATAGGTGCCCTTAACCAACACTTTTCGCAACCACCAGTTACACTTGACCCACTTACTAAAACGTGCACCTTACTCGATCTTTCCCGGATGCCGTTGCCACCATGTTCCCAGTTTAAACTGGAAACAGTCTCGGAAGATGAGGTCCGTAAATCTAAGGTCCATCTATCATACTATCCAAAGTTCTGGAGCATATCGTACACAGACAATTATCCAGTCACCTATCGCAGAATAATCTCCTAAACCCATTTCAATCAGGTTTTCGTTCAGGCCACAGCACTGTGACGGTACTCCTGAAGGTTACAGATGATATTCGTTGGGCCATGGAGAACAGGTCACTTACGGTTCTGGTCCTGCTGGACTTCAGTAGTGTTGAAGACACTCCGTGGATTTCGATGTACTGCTTGGAATCCTTAAATCTCTCAATTTCTCCCCGGAGTCTGTGGCTTGGTTCGACTCGTATCTTCGGGGGCGCTCGCAGGCTGTTCGCCACAATGAATCGTACTCAGCGTGGTGTAACCTTGGTGCCGGTGTCCCTCAAGGCGGCGTACTTTCTCAGTGCTATTCATCAGTGGGCTAGTTCGTATGGCCTTCATATCAACCCGAATAAATCACAAGCCATGATTATTGGCAGTAGGCATATGTTAGGTTGGTTAGAGATGGCTACGTTCCCACCAGTTATCATGGATGATTGTCAGGTTGCATACTCTGAGGTTTCAAAGAATCTTGGCGTTTTTTATCGACTGTCATCTATCGTGAGACGCTCATGTAGGGCAGCTGAGTAAGAAAGTTCAAGTTCGCAGAAATACTCGGATATTATGTGTGCTATATAATATCCTACATAATCCTTCCCATTCTTCCTGCCTACGAGAGTGTTTCTCCTACTTGAACGCACCTGATGCTTCGTGTAGGTCTCATCTCCAATACCGCCTCACCTGTCCCTCTCACAAATCCCATTTCTACTCCTACTCCTTTACTGTTCATGCGGTCAGGCTGAGCAACTCGCTCCCGCCAAACATACAATCCTGTAACACTATCTTCACCTTTAAGAGAAAAGTGAAAGATTTCTATCACTCCTCTCTGCCCTGAATTATCTGTATGTATATGTATTTATAATAATTAGGTTATGTATATCTTTATATTTATGTGTATGTATTCTGTATAATTTGTGCATATAAATATTTGTATATATTTATTTATTTTATAATTATGTATATTTTATGTAAGTATAATATGTATGTATATGTGTATCGTATGTATCTATGTATTTCAACCGATGTACGCACACATTAACTTTATTCTACCTAGCATTTCCATCCCCTGGCCCACTGGAAGAGATTTCGTTTGAAATAAGTGGTGCCCTTGTACTAATGATATTTCTGTATTGTATTCTTCTCGCTCTTATACAGTTGTGTGTACATCAGTAAATAAATAAAAAGCAAATAAATGTATGAATCTCTGATCTTACTAAAGAGTTAATCTTTGGAACTATAGAACCCTTTCAAAAAAGTCTTTCATGCGATCAGCCCTTATATAGCAAATCAGTAGGTAGTTAGGTTCTAGCCTAGCACACGTATTTAATTGACAAAAATTGAGTTTATTATTGTTTCGTCTAGAACATTCGAGAAACAACAGGTAGGTAAATGATAACTAAATATTGGAAAATATGTTTGAGCTCAACATGATTTTCTGACTTATAAAGGAAGTCGGCTCGTCTCAAACACCAAAGGTTTGTTGGCTGTCTGGGAATCCACCGGGATTATCTTCAAAAGAAGAAAAAGAAAAGCGGAAAATAAGCCTTAATACATGAGACGTGACCCAAATTCTTTCTCAAATATCGTCGATTTGATATCCTTGTGAAAACAATTTGATTTTACCCTTTCTTTTCTAGCTGTGCCCTTTGACAGTAAATTGGATTGATTCGTGTTTTACGCATGATTATTTGCATAATTTATCTACAGATTCTACCGTATTTTATCATCTTTCAATACTGATATATTCTTTGAACTGATCGTTAATAATTCAATAGAAATAAAAAGGTTATTTAAATTACCTTTTTAATTTTGGCGGGTCATCATGTTTGCCTACTCCAAAAGAGAATTGTCATAACATAACTCAAGTTGAAGGTCTACCGCATGGCTAAGGTTCTGTCATTCAACCACTTTAAACTTGTATAAATAACTGGTATTTGTATTAGCTACTGCAAAACTAGGCAACGCTCAAATGTGGACACAAAATGCAATTTAAATTCCGTATTGCTACGGTACGTATGCTGAGCGGTTACATAACAACTTACTTACAGCATAATGCAAATATACGTTGAATCTAGGTTGTAAATATTTACCTATATATTAATTTATTTATGTTGTTTATGAACTTAGCTGATTCCACAAACGTTGTTTTGCCACATAAAAAGTTTTAATTTTCTTCTCTGTACTGGGACCGGTCCTGTACACAATTTATACTGCTGCATCATTGAAGACGTGGTAATTGCAACTTATGCAAACGACACCGCAGTTCTCTCTTGCGATAAAAATCCTAATATAGCATCGTCTAAACTACAGGAACACCTAAATAAAATTGGATCATGTCTGAAGGCGTGGAGAATAAAAGCTAATCCTGCAAAATCGGCCCACATAACATTCACACTATCAAGAGGAGACTGCCCACCTGTAACATTAGACGGAGCTGTCTTGCCACAACACACAACAGTCAAATATCTGGGTATGCTTTTGGACAGGCGGCTAACCTGGAAAAACCACATAAAACTGAAAAGGGAACAAGCAAATAAAAACTTCGGAGATATGAGCTGGCTATTGGGCCGGCAATCATCACTAAGTCTAGATCATCATTAAACCAGTATGGACATATGGCATACAGCTCTGGGGATCAGCAAGTCACTCAAACATTGAAATCCTCCAGTGCTTCCAGAACAAGGCTTTAAAAACCATCAACAATGCCCCATGGTACATACGTAACACGTAAGTACATGAAGATCTTCAAATTCGCACAGTTGAAGAGGAAATAAAAAAGTCTTCCGAAACCTACAAGCTAAGACTTGGAAAACATAAAACCAACTGGCTGCGTCACTGCTGAACACCAGCGGTTGCATTTTTCGGCTGAAAAGATCCCAATTAGCCACAATCTAGGGGATAGTATTATATAATACGAGATGTCATATCACAGGATATGCATATCTCAAAATTATACACAAGAGACGATCAAATCTGATTATAGCTTGTTTCCGGGCTGATTGCAGATAGATAAATGAAAATGTAAAAACAATTATTCTGTACAAACCTTGTCTTGACAACAACAAAAATAAAAAAAAAAGAATTATTGAATTTAGAGCAGGCGATCACAAGTTATGCGCGGACACAGACATTTGGGGGTTTTATGTTAATTTATATAAATCAAAGTACTGATCTGTGTGCAGTTACCAACCTAATATAACCTAGATAAATAAACAATTCACACATTTTTGTTTGTACATATTCCCCGTGGGAGTTGTGAACAAGAAAACACAGGTAATACCAACACTTGATATGGATATAATGGTACGTCTAAAGCTAAACAGTATTTTCCATTAGCGTCATAAAAAGGCAACGTTTCGAAATAACCACAAGGCCGGGCCCATATCCACGTGTAATAATGTGAAATAACATTTGTAAGAGATCTTAATGTGAGCAGATGGTACAATGCGAATTGTTGGTAGAACCCACTTACCGGCACAACCGCAATCTCCTATTAAGTTTTATGCAAACGGTGTCTACCTACTGGGAATGATTTTCGCATGAATTGCTAATAAATGTAGTCTTATTTTGCACCGATTGCGAAAGGGAATGGCGGTAAGAGGATCTATTAACATCTTCCGGGCCAAGTTATCTTCACCTGCACGGCGTGCACCTTATGTTATTGAACACTTTTCTCACACGGCTCGTCTCATATTATTACTTAGGTCTAATAAGACTTTCTTTTTTTTTTTAGTTCCGCGGCCGCTCTAACGTCCGTTGCCGGGCGTCTCTGGTTACAAGCAGGACGTATTTCCAGTGGCGCCCGGCGGACTTTGACCACCTCTGTGGTCACTGCGGGGGTTGGGTCGGGATGAGAATCCCGCGTCGTTGGGGTAGGGTTTTATCCCGCGTCAGTGAGCGAATCTGGTTGCGTGTTACGGGGCAAAGGCCCCGCAGCACGCAACCCTTCTAGCCTGCTTCTGTAAGGACGACGGGTGGCGATCCCGCCGTCCTCAGGCCCCGATCATGGAGGGTGATGGTCTTGGGCGTAGATGAGTCTGCGGCGCCCTCGCTGACTACGGAACTCGGCGGGGAGGGTACGCTCCCTCTCCCTCTCGGCCGCCTCCTTCGCAAGCACGACTTGCTCGCAGAAGGACACGGCCGCGTTCCACCTACTCCCGCTGGAGACCATGGCTTGAAGCATGGTCTCCAGCGAGAGGGTATCCACACCCAGACCCACTACGAGGTCCCGGTGCTGACTCGCCCACGCTGAGCACTTCACCAACGTGTGCAGTGCGGTGTCGTCGTCGGAAACCTCGCAGTGTTGACACCGGGGTGTGACCTCACGACGATGCGAAACAGATAGCTACCGAAGCATCCATGCCCGGTAACGATCTGCGTCGCACGATACGTGAGGTCACCATGCTGCCTCTGCAGCCAATCGTCCATGATCGGTCTCACCGGCGCGATGATGGTGGTACCCCACTTGGGTTGCTCAAGTCGCACCCTCCATGACTCCATGAGATCCTGGCGGAGTTGGGACCGCTGGTCATCGATTTCTCGAGACGCAGGCCTGTGGTCCCGCTCCAGCGCCTCCTTGCGCCTTGGAACAATGACGCAAGGGCTCTCGCTTCCAGGCCCCATGGAGGGGTCCTGGCTAGGAGACATGCAGCCTCTCCGGAGATCGTGCGGTAGCCCCTTATTGTTTTGACGGCCAACGTCCTCAACGGTCTGTTAAGAAGCGTTGAGTTGTTGGCCATCAACCGCGCCGCCCGTACGGGTGCCCCGTATAGGGCCATACTCCGCACGATCCCCAGGTACAGTCTCCTGCAGGAAGCGTTGGGTCCCTTTAGGTTGGGCATCAGTCGCGAAAGCGCGACCGATGCCTGTGTCACCTTGGGGACCAAACTTCGGAAATATGGTCCGAAGTTCCATCGGCTATCAAGTACGATCCCTAGATACTTCATCGAGGGCTAGATGCCGATGCTAACGCCTCCCACATTTATGCTGGAACCTTCAGGTGGACCGTTCCGAGGTCTGTGAAAACACAGAACCTCGGACTTGTGCAAGGCCACCTCCAGTCCCAGCCGCCGTATGCGACCCACGACTTGAGCAACACCCGTCGTGACCTTGAGTGCTGCCTTCTGGTAGGTTGCACCCCGCGCCGTGACGAGGGTATCGTCGGCGTAGCACGTTACGCCGACGCCCTCAGGAAACGCACCCCGCAGCACCCAGTCGTAGCCGATGTTCCACAGAAGCGGCCCTCAGGACCAACCCCTGCGGAACACCGCACGACACATCCCGCCGAACTGGCCCGAGCCAGCTGAGGAAAGCTATGGCCCTCTCCGAGAGATAGACCCCGACAATACGACGGAGGTAGAGAGGCGTTTCGTGATACACGAGCGCCTCCCTAACACAGCTCCATGGCAAGGTGTTGAACGCGTTGGCGATGTCAAGAGACACCGCCACCACCACCTTGCCCTGCGAGACTGCTTCCTCCGTCAGGCTCTTCACGCGCATGATCGCGCTCACGGTAGAGTGTCCCTGACGGAAACCGTACTGGTTGTCCGCCAGGTCTGGCCCCACCTTCAAGAGATGCTTGACGAGGCGTTCCGCGATAATTTGCTCAAAGAGCTTACACACTTCGTCGAGCAACACGATCGGCCGGTATCCGGACGGTGAGTCCACCGGCCGCCCCGCTTTACGGATCAGGACCAGTTTCCCCGTCCTCCACACCTTGGGAAACTGGTCCCTTTAGAGGCATGCGCTAAAGAGCCCCATCAGTCGCGGCCCGAGTTCTTCGAGGGCCAGGACCCATGCACGGCCAGGAATGCCGTCGGGTCCGGGGGCAGTGATTTTCCGGCGTTAAAGCCGGAGTACTGCCGCACCTAGCTCCGCCACCCTGACTTCGTGTACGTCGTCTTCGCTGGTGCTATCCGCGTCGGGCAGAGACGGAGCCATGCGCGGAGGGACGTGCTCCTCCGCGCTCGTCGGAAGCAGGGAGCCCATGACCCGCTCCAGCTGCTGCGGCTGGAGACTCTGGGTCAGTGGGGGCACCCTAGGTCGGAGTTTCTCCCTGAACTGTAGGTACGGGCGCCCCCATGGGTTTTGCTGCAGGGTCTCCAGGAACTCCTCGCGGGCCGCCGTCTTGGCCCGCTTTATTGTCTCCTGGAGATTACCTTTAGCCTCCCTGTACGCCTGATAAAGCTCCGCCTCTCGGGTTGCTGCGTCGTCTGGGCGGCGATGCCTCCGGCGAATCCTGGTGTACTGGCGGTGGGCGGAGATGCATGCTGCGCGCAGCTGTGCAATCTCCGGCGACCACCAGTACACCTGCTTCCTTGCCGGTCTGGGTGTCACCCTAAGCATCGCCGCATCACAGATTTGCGACATGGCTCTCCTGAACCATTCCGCCTCGGCATCTACATCGGCAGGCCGGTTCGCTGCCGGAATCCAGGCCTACACGATGGATGCCTCCAGGAGAGCCTCCCGATCCAGATGGTGAAGTGCCCAACGCGGATCCGGGGGATTTTCTACCGGCTGTGGGAGGTCAGGTGGGGGGACGACATCGATCCAGATGTACCAATGATCCGAGTGCGTCTCCTCACCCTCCTCCACGTGCCAACCAGTAATACAGGCGGCGTCTGAAGTCTCCGAGGAGCAGGACAGGGCGAGGACGGCACGCAGCGAAGGCGACGTCGAGCTCAGTGAGCCATAGCTCAAACTGAGTCTCGTCCAGTGTCGGCGAGATGTAGGTGGCCACGACTGCCAACCCGTCATAGTCCGCCGCAACACACCCGCGGCCCCTTGCAATGATCACAAGGCGCGACCTGTCTGCGGCGGACCTCCCGAAGATAAAACCGCAGTCTTGCCCTCCGCCTCGCATCTAAAGCAGCGAGGCGGGGCGTCACAGGCACTTGCTTTGTGACCAGGTCGGCTGCAACGGAAGCACCGATCGCCCACGGTGACTTCGGCTGTGCACTGCACTCCAACGTGCCCCACCACCATGCACCGGAAACATCTGGTTTCCAGGGCACGAAGGAGGTGCACCTGCGCCTTTGGGAAGCCCCCTACGAGGAGGCTTCGTCCGTCCGTCACTTTCAGTGCCGCCGCAACGGGGCACTGGACGACTGTCATCCCATGACCAGTGGAGCCGAAGGAGATGTCTCCAGCCTTCACCTGGTCCGTCGTGGCCGCGTCATCCAGACCCGTGATGCGCAATGCAGCGCATTTGGTGGGTCTGGTGATGCGGACGGCTTCTGCGTCCAGTGCGTCCCTAAGCTGCGCTGCTAGGGCGTCAGCTTTAGGGCCGCTGGAGGCGCCGGAGACCTCGAGGAGGCGAGCCCTTGTGCGTGTCGTCTTGCACCGGAGACCCCCTGGATATCGAGGGCTGAGAGGTCGACTGAGGTTTTAACTTGCCTCAGGACATCAGCGTACCCCACACCCCTCTCCACACCTTCTGTGGTCACCGTAAGGACGACGGCTGTGGAGCGAGGAGCGCGGGGCCTTTTCGGCGCCTTCGTCGCGGCGGCTTTGGCCGCTTTCTTGGCCGCTTTCTTGGCGGCCTTCGTCTTCCTCTTCTTGGCCCCCACTACCTCCCATCCCTCCCATCCGGAGGGATGTAAAAAAGCAGCGGGAGCGACGTTAGAGGAAGAGGAGGCGGCAGGGGTGCCACTCTTCTTGCCGCGCCCCTTGACCTTCCGCGGCTGGGCCGCAGTCTCGGCCGGCAACCGGTACGCTGAAGCGGACTGGGGCGGAGCGGGGCTGCGGACAGCGGGTGTGCCGCTTGGTCCTGGAGCGGGAGAAACGCCAAAAGCCGCCACGTATGAAAACGCGGGACGCGCTAGCGGAGGGCGGTACACCCGGTCCTCCAGAACCGCGAGGCGCCACAGTCGGCACAGGCTGTGGCGGCGATCCGGGCGCCATGGTGGGCGCCGTGGTGGGCGCGGTCCTAGGCGCCGTTTTCGGCACTGGTCCAGCCGTCGAAGGAGGAAGCAGCATGGGACCGGGAGGCGCCTTGACCACCTTGGTCAAGTCAGCAACCTCCCGACGCAGGTCGTCCATCTGCTTCCGGGAGGCAGCGAGCTCCACCTACAGGCTCGTCACCTGCTTCCGGAGCCTCGCCTCCTCCTTAGTGACGCTCCGCGCGGGGAGCTTGTCGAGGGAAGATTGGGCTTCACCCACCAGTTAAGCCACAATCTTCTTCCTCCCCGCCACGTTCCTATTGCCCCGCATGGTAGCATTCATGCGGGCAAAGACGCTAATCAGCTCCAGCGCGGGCGGCCCACCGATTTCCCTGCGACTTCGCTGGGACAGTACAGAGGACGGAGGAGGAGTTGGCGGCCGCTTTCTAAACGCGTCAAGACGCGTACGCACCGTCTTGACTGGCACTTCCTCCTCTGTATCACTGGAGAGGAGGGACCCCCACCCGGAGCAGCTGGTGCTTCAGTCGCGCGGCGGCCCCCCCTAGTCAGGGGTCCTCTTCTTCGTCGCAGAAGAGCGGCCCTTCTTCTTCACTCTGCTGGGAGCTGACCCATCGTCAGTCCCAGCGGCATCAGTTCCCTGGGGCGTTGACATCGCGCTGCAACTAGGCGGCGCGGCGCAAGCCCCTAAATCAAATGGCATCGGAGTCCGTGATGGATGCGTTAAGTCGTCGGTTGATACTGCCCGGGAAAGGGCAGTATCGGGACCGGGGGTATCGTCGGGTTCACTTATATTCATGATCACAATTTTATTGGCACCAAGTTCAGACTAGGACGTTCGGTCACCCAACTTGCCACTGCGTTACCGTGGTCAAGTTGGGGTCCAGGGCGGACGGCGAGGACGTAGTCACTAATCACTTGGGGTCCCGCCCCATGTCTAATAAGACTGGCGAAAGGTGGGTGTATTAAACGACTCTCTACCCCTTTGAAGATAGAGACGTGATTTCATGTATTGATATTTTGTACTCAGTTTTTAAATGGCAAAATGGTATGGGATCTAGACGATTGATAAACATACTTATATATTTCTAAATACATACATATTATACTTAGAAAACACCCATACTCCGAAACAAACATATGTAACAAAATTCTCTTAAATACAAATTAATCAAACCCAAACACAACGTTACTGCTGTAAATCGTTGATGAGTTCCCTTGACTGGCTTTCGGATCCCTCATCAGATCGACTCCAAACCTTCATTAAATGGTAGTCATTTATAACAACTAATGAAAAAAATAACAAACGCACTAGTTGCTCTTATAATTTTTGAAGGTACCCTCGATTTCTCCAGGATCGGATCATCGGATCCTGGTTTTCTTATAATGGGACCACCTTGGAAATATCTTCTTTCAAATAAAAAAAAGTATTAATATCAGTTCATAAACGACGAAGTTATCCACAATCGAACAAAAAAAATTATACTGTTGAAATGAGAAACCTCTTTTTTAAGTCGTTTAAAAAATAGGTCTGGCGGAAAGTGTTCCAGGAAAATCCAGTGTTTTATGTATGTTCGTACCTCTATGTCTTTTAAATTTATCTAGCAGCCATATTTAGCCATATTGTGACGCCAAATTTGGCTACGACATCAAACTTATCAGTGATATGTGACTTCAGAGAATATAATGTCAAAAGTGACCCCAAAAGCGCTTGTGAGTTTGTCATTAAAACTTGCCTGCGAATAAGTACTAGAACGATCGAACTTAACCAAATAGATACCATATAGATACAACCAGTAGTTTTAATCGACACCACTTCACGAAACATTAAATTCCTGGGATAGGAACTTTAGAGTCGGCATTGTTATTCGTATCTAAAGTAAGGTCAGCGTAACGAAAGATTTTTTTGTCAACAAACGGACTGAGTTACATTTGGATAGCGAGCGTTAATATATCTGTCCTTATCACTCGTAACGTAAGTAACGTAAGTTACCCAGTAATGTAAGTTGGTCGAAGTGAGCTGTCGGTGCGTGTTTTATGGTACAGGTAATCATCTAGCACCGTAGATCTCAACCATTTATCAACTAACAATTTAATAGAATGGATAGTTCTGCCATAAGCACGTCTGATTTGAACTCTTCCAACGAATCATCCATGTCTAATACAGACGACAGCGATTAGAATAGGGAATTAAACAAATAAAAATGTTTTAAACCCCTAAAAAGTTGTTTAAATTATTCCTTTCGTCTCGGTGGCCTTACTTTATACACCACTAGCATCTAACTAGCACAAAACACCTTCCTAAATAGTGTTCATTTGGTAGATTTTCGGAAGCGCACAGCGGGCGTTAAAAAGGAAATCTTTCTTTTCCTTGCCGCTTCCCATTTACCTTACTTTTCTCTTTGCCCGGTAACAGTAGCAGATTTACCCCCTATAACGTGGGACCAACAAAAGTACTTAAATACTTAATACAAAATGTAGGATTGTAATGCATAGTATTTACTAACCCATTATAGACTGAGTTTTTATGACATGTCAAATTTTTTTTCTCTTAGTATGTTTTTGAATAAGGCCTAAATAACATTCATGCACAAAAAAATGTCATGTTTACCGACGTCTACGATGGTAATTTACTAGAAGGTGGTTAAATAGCATGTTAATACCACTTCAGAACTGCTTGAATGTTGCGGAATTTCGGACGTTCAATTAGCTTCAAATTTTCAGTTGTCATCATTCTTAAAGTCACAAGCGGCTATTCTAAAAAGAGTAAGTATCAACAAAAGTTTTTTTTAATATCTGTTGATCTTTGAGGGAATAACAAGGGATTAGGCGCAAACTGAACCCTTTTATCCTTGATATGGTTTATTGAAACATTGTTCAGATTGAAGAAATAAATCAAATTTATTCTTATAGATAAACTATGGAAAGTGATCCAAAAATAACCTTTATTTCTGTGATGTTAGTAGTGTCCACTAAAGAGTAAATTTTAGTGTACACTCCTGAGTGTTGGAGTTTCGGGTTTGCTTCCCGGAGCCCAACATACTTTTATACAGTACTAGTGGTCGTCCGCGACTTCATCCGCGTGATTATTGTTCCCGTCGCCGTATCTTTATAAATTGTAACCTATGTGTTATTCTGATGTATAAGCTATATTATTGTAAAGTTTCATCAAAATCCGTTCAGTAGTTTTTACGTGAAAGAGTTACAAACATCCATACTTACAAACTTTCGCATTTATAATATTAGTAGGATAAGAACTAGGTTACTGACCTGATGGAGATACTGTCATGTCTGTCTTTATGAAATCATCTATAAAATATATGTAATTATTTATTTGAAGTCATGAATAACGACTGAAGGAATTGCTATTTTTGCCACACAACCAGCATAAAAAGGGCGGCTCCGATATCCGTAAACGTGCACTAAAATCGTGCTTTACTGCCAATGTCCACACATAAGCAATAAAAATTGTGATTTAGGTTTCGGGTCGTAACGCAGTAACTAATTCAGAAACTACATATGGCGTAGGTACCTAATATATTATATGTAGGTAATTCAACAGAAAATATAAATATCCCACTTTATGACAAAACACGAAAGTGTGTATGGAATTTTGCACGCGATTACAATCTACTTACTCTGAGCAGTCTTCTCAATAAGTAAGTTAAAATAATACTTGATGGATTTAGTACAATACTCCTGCTTGAACAGTTACAATAATATAAGTTTTCAATCGTGAAAACATTTTTATTCATTTCGTAAGCGTATATTTTCTTTGAATCTTAAAAGTAAAGCCCAAGTCAGAATACAATTGTATAAATACCTGAAACCTGAATAAAAGCTCCGTGATTAAGTTACTTTCTGCTTACGACAAGAATAACTAACTAACATAATACGGTTTAAACGGACCAAAGGAAAAAGGAATGAAAGCATTCATTGTAATATAGCGAGGATATACTCTCGGTGAACTCTGGCATCTCCTAAGCGATTTTTCATGAGGTTTGCCGCGTTAATGTGTACAAACGCTCGGTTTCAACGGCATACTTTGCTTCTTTGCAGGAAATAAATTACCTGTACTTAGTGGGATGACGGCTGGAAGGTCGAACTGCTTCGCGCTACACAAAATTTGATAAGGTAACTTGAAAAATTGTAATAGTTTGTTTGCGTTATGTAATACGAGTATTTTGACTAGAATTTTTATAAAGGTAATTAGACACTTAATAACATATTCATACTCCATTTCTAGACCACACAATTAGGCAATAAATTGGTCCAGACCAATCCGTTTCTAGACCAATGTCGTTCGGCAGATGAATGAACGTTTAAGACTCTTTGGTTCTCGCAAAACTTTTTGCCACAGTTTGAGAATCTGACAGAGACATCTTACATCATCACCAAGCTTTTTCCTAACCCAGTTGGCTTTCCAGTCTAACTGCGAGCGGCTGAACTTCAATATTTTCCGCGAAGCGATTGTCATCTGACCTCCACCACCCAACCCATAAATGTATTGTGCCTTCGCTTAGGTACTGCCTATCTAATTCATAACCATGTCATGTCAGTCAGGGCATAGTTCAGCATTAAGTGCTTATATTAAAACTTATTTATATTATTTCCAAAAGAAAAAATATTCAAATAAAAAGGCTCTAATAATAATTGGATGGCTCTAACCAATTCTTACCCAATCAGTTTTATAAGTAAAAAAGGTTTTCTTAATTCTTGATGAGATCACTCTGAATTTTTAAAAGTATAATCTAGTCTAGCATCGTATTAGCTTTTATTTTTAATTAGACGTCTAGGAGGCACAAGGGTATTCGAATGTCATATACTTTATGCGGTCACAATCCAACATAACGATTCAGAAGGCAAGCATCTGGCGTAATGTACATACTGATTTATGTTCCTTTCGCCGTCCAACTTTCTACACTTTGTTCCTATAACATTTGTACATGACGTTTAAATATATTTATAGTAAGATAAAGAAACTCTTAGTGGTTGTTACGACCAGTTTAATTGTAACATTGGCCAAATAATTCATATTCAGTCAATGAAATTAAAAGGTGTCCTTGCACTCATCGTGGGGGGGGGGCTATATATATATATATATATATATAGATGCAGTGGGCGTCAATTTGCGGAAATGATGATAATTGCACTCATCGCGGTGAGTGTAGTAAAACTTCGATGAAATTGCAAAAACAACAAGGAAAATAGCTAGTCGATAAGTTACTAAAATAGTAGCGTTTCATCTGTGCTTCGAAGAGCAAATTAAGAGACAGTATTTGCTGTTCTGGAAACTTCAAGCAACTCCATCGCCTTTTAGCTGTACTTGGACGTCATCCATTTTCCTGGAGAAGCTGTCTTCAAGGTTCTTTTGTTCATTTAATATTTCATCAAGCAGTATTATAGTGTTGTGAATGTATAGGCCGGGGGCGTGCTAGAGCGACCAATGTAACTCTATTGACCACTTAAACCATAAGATAGCACAACCACAATACATTTATTACAACACAAGCCAACGATGTTGTTTATATATGTTGTAAATTATTTAACAGTTAAAATTAAAGTAAATAAATTATGGAAAAAGTGATGAGTAGGTAATACACGAACCAACCCAATTTACTAAAGGGAGAAGCTCGAAAAAATAACAAAATATGAAATTGTTTTCAGAAGGATATCAAATCGTCAATGTTTAATAACGAATTTAGATCACGTCTCATGGATTATGGCTTATTTCCTGCTCCGCTAACCGCTCTCTTACAGGGACACGGCACGCTACTTAGAAGTCAGAGCAACAAATTCAAGAGCAAAGAAATTAGGTAGGTATATTTTGATTACGTGTTCTTGTTAATTGGAATTGAGAAGCCATACTTACATCCATATAACTTCTGTTAAACCAACGTCATTATTTTTGGAGTTTGATTATTAAGATTGAAATATTCAGCATCAGCGCGCATATGCGCCTATGTATGCAATATATTCCTTTGTTCCTCTCTACAGACCTAACAGCCGGATGGATTCGATGAACGAGGTCTCAAATTAAAGAAATTTATCTCCTCAGTGTCTAACCCACATCAAATGTAAATAAAACGTATGCCCTGGCTTTTTAGCGCCAAAGCCTATGTTTTCAAAAAAAAATGTGTTAAAAAAAAGGTGATTCAAAAATTATTAATGTAGAAAAAATGTAGAAAACTACCGCCATATATCGATCCCATCTACTCTGTCGAAGACTTTCGAGCGGTTGTTGGGCCATAAATATATTTAGCAAGCAATTCATAATAACATTATTGAACAACAACATGGTTTTGTGCAAAAACGTTCCACCAATACCAATCTTTTATTATACGCATCTTATTTGTTTGAATCTATTGACGATACAGACAAACGAAACGAAAAGAATCTATAGACAAACAAACAGACAGCATCTACACAGACTTTCGGAAGGCCTTTGACAGAGTAGATCACAAAATACTGTTGCAAAAATTGGCCTATAATGGCATTCGCGGAGACTTAGTGCGCTGGTTTAGGTCTTACATAACAAACCGTACACAAAAAGTGGTCTTAAATGGTCATGAATCTGACTTTATTTCTGTTAGTTCTGGAGTTCCCTAAGGTTCTATATTAGGTCCGCTTTTGTTTAATATATTTATTAACGACATTGGTAGTTGCTTCAAATTTAGTATTTTTTTACTTTATGCAGATGACCTTAAAATCTATCATAGAATTGAACAAGGAGGCGATCACGACAAATTACAACTAGATCTTGACCGGTTCTCAGACTACTGCGTTAGGAGTAAACTCGAACTTAGTATTGATAAATGCAAGTCTATTACATTCACAAAAAACAAAACGTATCTCATTTCACTTACAGTCTGTGTGGAATAACACTAGACAAAGTAGATTTGATCAAAGATTTGGGTGCCATTTTTGACAGTAAATTACATTTAGATACACATATCAACACAATTATTAATAAGGCTTTTAAGATGTACGGGTTTATTGTCCGCTCCAGTAATAACTTCACCCAACCGTCTACTTACCTATACTTGTATAATTCATTGGTCCGTTCACAACTAGACTATGCAGTACCCATTTGGAATCCTCTTTATAATAAATACAACAAAGCCCTAGAAGCTGTTCAAAAGAAATTCTTACGCTGTATGCAGTATAAGTGTTGTCACAATAGGCTTTCATACAAAGACCTACTATCAGAATATAGATACATGACATTGGAACATAGACGAGTATTTGCAAGCTAGGTTGCTGTATGACCTTTGTAACAATTATTATGATTGTATTCCACTCACTAGGAAGCTATGTTACAGAGTACCCACTAGAACCCATAGTCGTAAATTACAAAAAGTATTTGCAACTGCTAGATGTCGAACTGATGCTGGTAAACACTCGCCAATGTATCGCCTGGTAGAATCTTATAATACACATTTCAACGACATTGATATTATGGCGACGCGTCCTAGCACCTTTAAAAATGTATTGTTGGGGAAATTAGCGATCCTGTAACTTGTTTTATGCATACATGATTGAATGTACCTACCTATAACTGTATATTACCTATTAGATTAAGAATTGTCGAACACTGCTTGTCTTATAGACAATACGTGGTAAATGTCGCTGGTTTTGTTAATTTAACATTTGTTAATATTATTCTACTATTGTAAGTATTGTGTCATTGTTTATTTACCTAAATAAATATAAAAAAAAAATATAAATGAAAAAACAGACTGCACTTGACTAAATATTTACCTATAAGCAGATGGCTTCGATCAAATACATGTATTTGCTTACATCGATGCCAGGCGGGACTCATTTCATTATCTATAGGTACATACATCTATTGGAACTTATATTGAATTGAGTCCCGGCTGCTTATGTAGTCAAATATTTGGTACAGTGGCAGTCGGATTTTTTTATTTACATTTTTTAATCTAAAGTATTGTAACGCCATCTCGTAGCGAGTAATAAGACTACCAAACTCGGCGCCATCTAGTAGCAAATCGCAGTACTACTACGTAACGTCTTTCGGGAATGTTCTGTCAAGGTACTTCTATGTAACGTGTTATCTAGAAGCATCTCGAAGGTGTGGAATGTTCGCAATATTTCTTCCGTGAAAATTCCAGAGTAATCTAGAATAATGACCGCACTATAAAGGCGGAGCACTTCGGTGGCGGATCATCAGTATTTCCAGAGCAATAATACGAGTTATACCTGCGAGTTCAAGTGCGATTAAAAGTATTCAGTGACTTTAAGTGTAGCTTATAGTGAAGTGTAAATTAGTGGTGTAATAAATAAAGTGTTTTGAGGTAGTTCGATCGGCAGTTTTCCATTCCGTAGAACCCCGGCTCGTAACAATTGGTGTCAGAATTGGGGATTTGGACAATGCCGGTGTTACCGAAAGAAGACACAGAGGGCGTCCGTACCAGGGGTCAGCGCCAGCAGGAGTTGGACAGCAGGCGCTTCGGAGGTAATACGCCGGAGAGGTTGGGTGGTCAGGAGCAGCCAACGGTGGAAGCAGGCCCGCCCACGGTATCTCCAGCGCCAGCACCTCCAGACTTTGCTGCGCTGATGGCGATGCTACAGGAGCAAGCCCGTCGCCAGGAGGAGCAGGCCCGCCACCAGGAGGAGCAAGCCCGTCGCCAGGAGGAGCAAGCCCGTCGCCAGGAGGAGCAGGCCCGCCACCAGGAGGAGCAAGCCCGCCGGTTGGAAGAACAGCTGCTGCGGGACAAGGAGGAGCAGGCACGCCGCCAGGAGGAGCAGGCACGCCGCCAGGAGGAGCAGGCCCGCCGGTTGGAAGAACAGCTACTGCGTGACAAGGAGGAGCAGGCACGCCGCCAGGAGGAGCAGGCACGCCGCCAGGAGGAGCAGGCCCGCCGGTTGGAAGAACAGCTGCTGCGTGACAAGGAGGAGCAGGCACGCCGCCAGGAGGAACAGACGCTCCTCATGAAAGATCTTCGAGCGACTTTTGGCAAGGAGATGAATGTGATGAAGGATCAAGTTCATCATGTTGAGAACCGCATCACGGAAGCCGAAACTCGGATTGAAGATGTAAAAAACCAGATTACAGATGTGAGGTAAGAGCTGGGAAATCTGAAAGCTGGAGATGGGATTGCGACTTCCTTACCTGCCGTACCTTCAGCGCGTGGATTTAAAGTACCGCCATTCGATGGGACATCTTCATGGTCAGCCTATAAAAAGCAGTTTGAAGCCGTTAAGAAGGCAAATGGGTGGAGCAAAGCCCAGGCCATGACTGCGCTTACATTGGGTTTGCGAGACAAGGCGTTAACCATCCTAGAAGCTCTCGGAGACGATGTTTCCTACGAGCAGCTACTAGAAGCCTTGGAAACCAGATACGGTGACGCTCACCTGGAACACGTGTATCGTGCGCAGCTGAAGGATCGTGTCCAGCGCTCTGGTGAAAACTTGCAACAGTGGGCCCTGGAAGTTGAGAAGCTGGTACGGAAGGCATACCAGTCGGTACCTGCGCTCATCGATGGGAATCTGGTGCAAGTATTCATCGACGGCATCCACGACCTGGAAGTCAGGGCCGCTGTCAGACTCGGGCACCATGAGACTCTCAAAGACGCCTTGGCTCATGCTTTGGATGTCGAAGCCGTACGGAAGGATCATCGATCTCACCGTGTCAGGGAAGTTGTAGCATCACCGGCTCGCGACCGTTTCACGAGGTATAGCCCTAGGTGCTACACATGTGGTGAGAGGGGCCACCTTCGATCCAGTTGCCCAAAGCGGACTGCTGAAAGAGAAGAAAGTCGTTCCCAAGAGGATAGGGTGACTAATGTCACCGCCCAGCAACAGGAGGGAAACGAATAAATGCCAGGACTGCGGGGCGGGTGCTGGCTGATTTTAGAAGAGCCCCAAGGGTTTCGATCTCACAAACCCAGGATGGGAACAGCCTGATCATCAAGGGCGAGGTAAATGGAACACCATGCAAGCTGACAATAGATACTGGAGCATCTCGCACGGTTGTCAGTTCCCGACTTGCAAATCGGTTCCTTGGGGACTCTGCAAACCGTGACCGCATCAACTTGGTAACGGCCACGGGTCAGCGCATACCCGTCCGAGGAGAGAAAGAGATGCAGTTAAAGTTGGGTAATGGAATTTACCTGCATAATGTCATCGTAGCTGACATAATGGACGACTGCATACTGGGCTTAGACTTTATGAGGAAGAACTCTTGTGAGATCGACGTCAAGCAAGGAGCGATGAAATGTGGTCAAGAGGAACTTTTCATGGAAGGAGCGTTATCAGGAAAAGTGTACAGTTTGAAGAAGGTCGTGCTTCCTGCCAGATCAGAAACGACTGTACCAGTTAGTCTCCCTCAGAATTCTGGGCGAACACATCGATGTGTACTCATAGAAGGGATATACAATGAACTTCCATGGAAAATGGCCCGAACTCTGGTAAGAGCCAATGAAGCCTCAGTGGTACGTGTGCTGAACCTTAGTGATAAGGAACACGTGATAGAAAAGAGCACATTGATTGGCACTTGCGAAGAAGTAGATTGGATGCGCCGATGCCAAGAGTTGAGTACTGGGAACATCGTCAACAAGGACGCTAGAAACAACGTGTTGACACTTTTAGAAGACTGTCGTAACATCTTAACGAAGAATGAAATGGACAAGGCTAAGAAGATGTTACTCAAGTACGCCGATATTTTCTCTTCGAGTGATGCTGACATTGGGAAGACTGGATTGGTTCAGCATAGAATCAATACAGGAAATGAGGCACCCATCCGTCAGCGACCAAGGAGACTGCCAGTAGCACGAGAAAAGGAAGTTGAGACCATGATTGAAGGAATGGTAAAAGATGGTGTGATAGAACCATCGTCAAGTCCATGGTGCTCACCTGTAGTGCTGGTGAGGAAGAAAGATGGCAGTATGCGGTTTTGTGTCGACTATCGTCGTCTGAACGACGTTACGAAAAAGGACAGCTACCCTTTACCAAGGATCGATGACACGTTGGACATGCTGACAGGGGTGAAGTGGTTTAGCACGCTAGACCTGAAAAGTGGCTACTGGCAAGTTGAAATCGATCCGAAGGATAAAGAGAAGACTGCATTTTCCACAGGAAAGGGTTTGTGGCAGTTTAAAGTTTGGATTATGCAACGCCCCGGCTACTTTTGAAAGATTAATGGAAATTGTACTCGCCGGATTGACTGGGGACGCCTGTCTTGTCTATCTAGATGACATTATCATCGTGGGCCGTACGTTAGAAGAGCATCTTCAAAACCTGGAACGCGTGCTTGTAAAGATCCGAAGCGCGAACCTGAAGCTCAGCCCGAAGAAGTGCTCATTCCTCAAACGGCAAGTAAGCTTCCTAGGCTACGTAGTGTCTGAAGATGGTATCCGCACGGATCCAGAGAAAATCATCGCCGTCAAGGATTGGCCGGTTCCAAAGGATAAGACGCAGGTCAGAGCATTTTTGGGTTTGTGCTCATACTACCGGCGATTCGTCCAGAACTTTGCGGATATTGCCAAGCCCTTACACAAGCTCACGGAGGAGAAGCGACAATTCTGTTGGGACGGAAGCTGCGGCATCGCATTCCAGGAGCTAAAGAATCGTCTGTGCAATACACCTATTTTGGGTTATCCTGATGCGGAAAATGAATTTATAGTTGACACAGACGCAAGTGATATCGGACTCGGAGGTATGTTATCTCAAAGAAAAGGAGATCGAGAGGTCGTTATAGCCTACTTCAGCAAATCCTTATCGAAACCTGAAAGGAATTATTGCGTCACGAGGAGAGAATTACTCGCCGTGGTGAAGACATTGCAGCATTTCAGCAAATATTTACTAGGGCGAAAATTCCTTATACGTACCGACCATGCTGCATTGAAGTGGCTATTACAATTTAAGAATCCAGAAGGACAATTTGCCAGATGGATTGAGCTATTACAGGAATATGACTTTGTAATCGAACATCGCAGTGGGAGATCCCATGGCAACGCAGACGCATTGTCAAGAAGACTTTGCCCTGAAGACTGTAAGCACTGTGCCAAACAGGAGATAAAGGAAGCCATACCTGTGAAGATGCTTAAAACGGATCTGAGCGACGAATGGAAAGAAAGCCTACAACATGCTCAACAGGACGACGCAGACATCAAGCCAATATTTGAGTGGATTAAAGCAAGTGCTCCTAAACCCATGTGGAGTGACGTCGCTTCAATGAGTTCAATCACAAAAAGTTATTGGGCGCAATGGGACAGTTTAGTTATTCAGGATGGAGTCTTGTGCCGCAAATGGGAAAATGCTCGAGGAGACAGCTGTCATTTGCAAATGGTCGTCCCTAAAGTTAAGGTCCCAGATGTGCTACAGCTCTACCATAATGGATGTTCAGGGGGCCATATGGGAGTAAAAAGGACTCTGTTGAAGATACGTGAGCGGTTTTACTGGATCCACTGTCGCGACGACGTTGAGGACTGGTGTCGCAAATGTACGAGTTGTGCTGCTGTGAAAGGACCTCATACACGGAGCAGAGGTGCACTGAAACTGTATAACGTTGGGGCACCATGGGAAAGGATAGCCCTAGATGTTGCGGGACCGTTTCCTGAAAGTGAAAGCGGAAACAAGTACTTCATGGTTGTGATGGATTATTTCACGAAGTGGCCAGAAGTCTTCGCTATACCTAATCAAGAAGCTACTACGGTGGCAGATAAATTAGTTCACGAAGTCTTCTGTCGTTTCGGGGTGCCTCTAGAAATCCATAGCGATCAAGGAAGAAATTTTGAATCTCAGGTGTTCCAGGAAATGTGTCGGGTCATGGGTACTCACAAAACCAGAACGACCTCTTACCACCCGCAGTCAGATGGAATGGTGGAGCGATTTAATCAGACATTGGAGAGATATCTGGCAAAAGTTGTGGAAAGCAGGCAAAAAGATTGGGACAAGCACATCCAACCGTTTCTTTTGTCTTACCGAAGTGCGGTTCACGAAAGCACGTCAGTGACACCAGCTTATGCGAACTTTGGAAGAGAATTACGGTTGCCTGCCGACTTACTAACCGGTATACCACCTGACGCTCCACGCAATATCACTGATTATGCGAATGACTTGCGCAGCAGGATGAATGACATTTATGAGCATGTCAGACAATCAGGTCAACAAATGTCTGAAAAGATGAAGACCCGTTACGACCGAAAGACAAACAATAAGAGCTTCGATGAAGGTTCGTTAGTGTGGTTACATAACCCAGTCCGCAGTAAAGGGAAGTCTCCTAAGCTGCAAGCTAAATGGGATGGACCATACCTAGTTGTGACCAAGATTAACGATGTCACTTACCGAATACGGAAGAGTCCAAGAATTGCGCCAAAGATAGTTCATGTGGATCGATTGGCGCGATATTATGGGCCTGACAATGCTCGGGACGAGCATGTCTTAGGAGGGGGCAGTGTAACGCCATCTCGTAGCGAGTAATAAGACTACCAAACTCGGCGCCATCTAGTAGCAAATCGCAGTACTACTACGTAACGTCTTTCGGGAATGTTCTGTCAAGGTACTTCTATGTAACGTGTTATCTAGAAGCATCTCGAAGGTGTGGAATGTTCGCGATATTTCTTCCGTGAAAATTCCAGAGTAATCTAGAGTAATGACCACACTATAAAGGCGGAGCACTTCGGTGGCGGATCATCAGTATTTCTAGAGCGATAATACGAGTTATACCTGCGAGTTCAAGTGCGATTAAAAGTATTCAGTGACTTTAAGTGTAGCTTATAGTGAAGTGTAAATTAGTGGTGTAATAAATAAAGTGTTTTGAGGTAGTTCGATCGGCATTTTCCATTCCGTAGAACCCCGGCTCGTAACAGTATTTATAATTTCTGCGATAACCTAAAATAATAACTCTAAATGTAACTTTTTTTAACCAAAAAGCAAAAACAATTTACGTACGCTTCATATAAAAATGTAATGAAACTCAGTGTTGGTAAACTGCTGAGTTCGTGAAATGTTAAAATATTACATCACCTTCAGTTCAAGTAAGCTTCGATGTGGCAGTAAAAAAAGTCAGAATCGGATAAGTGAGTCACGAGCAAAAGCTTTTAGGGATAACCTCCGCGATTTTATACATGATCTATACAAATCAATGAAATTGAAATATCTGTTTGCAATTCCAAATTACAGATTTTCACAAACTACATAATTATACGGTACTTACTTGAGTAATTTTTAGGGTTCCGTACTTAAAGTGTAAAACGGAACCCTACTATTACTTAGGCTCCGCTGTCCATAGGTCCAAGGGGGCTCCCATACCACATACATGATATCTTACAGAATCCTTCGTGCACGAGTTCGAAAGCACTTGGCCGTTTTTTTGACTGAGGGAGCGAAGCGACCGAAGTCTCCGTTTCAACTTGCAGACTGGGGAGAATTTCTTTTGTCTGTACCTACCTCTACATCTCTACATCTACGGGTTCTGTCAGATCATGTTTGCGGCCGTATTTATCAACCGATTTTCATGAAACTCTACACACACACACTCCTTGCTTACAATGAATAACATGTTAATGATATTTTTTGGATTGGATGAAAAATTAAAGAGTAATAAAGAAAATTGAAAAATAAATTTTCTAAACAAAGCTCCCGAAGTCTACGGTTCACAGAACCACTAGTTTAATGTTATTTGTCTGTTTGTTACACGGATGTTGAACGGGACAGTGAGTGGCGCACTTTTGTGTAGATTCTTTGTATACGTAGGTCACACTATAAGTTTTGCGTAACTTAAAAAAACAACATGTTAAAACCAAAATATTATGTTTATTGCTTTTCAAAATACTCTCCTTTACATTTTAAACATTTTTTCATGCGATCGAACCATTTTTTAAAACACCTCCTGTTTTGTACCACAGATCTGAAGGCATGTTTCTACGTGCTGATTGAACGCTATCACTGCCTCTTCGGAGTTGGTAAAAGTGAAACCTCTCATCAAATCTTTGATTTTGGGGAAAATACAGAAATCACAGGGTGCTAGGTCGGGGCTATGCGCAGGACGGGTGACGAGTTGTACTTTTTCGGAAGCTAAGAATGACTTTGTTTTGTTGGCCGTGTGTGAAGGAGCGTTGTCATGATGTAGGAGAACGCGGCTTTTGGGTCGTCTTTCGCGAACTTTTTCTAACACCCTGAGTAAACAAATGGTAGAATACCACTCGGCATTAACACTCTTTTCATCTACAAGTGGAATTGTACAGATGGGACCCGTAGCTGAGAAAATAAACGCGATCAGTTTTTTACCAACGTTTCTCGCCTGCCTCACTTTTGTTGGCTTGTTCTATTTTCAAACATCCATTCACAAGATTGTTGTTTTTTTTCGGGTTCAAAACAATAAATCCACATTTCGTTTCCTGTGACAATGTTATAAACAGCATTAGAATGTCCGTGGTCGTACTTCAGTAGCATCTGTGAACACCATTCCACGCGAACCCGCTTCTGCTCCGCTGTCAGTTCATGAGGGATCCAACGACAACAAAGTTTCCGAACTTTCAATTCTTCGTGTAAAATTTTCTGGATTTGACTCATACCAATCCCCAATAGTCCTCGAATTGTCTCATAGGTAATCCACGGGTTTTCTTCAATCAACCGCTTAACAGTAGCCACATTATTTTCGTTGACGGCAGTTGAAGGCAGCCCTTCACGAAATTCGTCATGTAAAGACACTCGACCTCTTTCAAATTCAGCAAACCATCGCCTCACGGTGCTCAAACAAGGTGCTTCTCTCCCAAAAGCATTTTGAAGACGAGCGACACAGTCTTGCGGAGAGAGAGAACTTTTATAATCATAAAAAATCATCGCTCTAAAATCTTTTAGACTTAATTCCATTTTCGTTGCATACGTAGAACACTTTGATGTGTGATAAAAAACAATTGACAAATGATTTCCCGCCAATTACTTTTTTTTATTACTAAGAAGGTTGCAACGTTTAAAAGAATATAACATTCGAAATTCAAATAGTTCCGATTAGCTAGAAGTGCAAAACTAGGGTCTTACTAATAAAAATATTTTACAACATTGTTTAACACTGTTATTATTTATTTATTTATTTAATAAGTACATATTAGTGCTTATAATTTAATACTATGTCCCACAAAAATGTTTTCACAGTTTGTCTGCGGGAACGTGTTGTTACAAAAATGTTAACAAGTAATTACTAAAATTCACTTAACAATAAATACAATATTATACTACATTAGCTTAATTGTGTCTGTCCGTCTGTCTGTCCACCTGTAAGTACTCTTAAACCAACCCCAGCAGGACTTTAGCTGGCAGATGCATTATCCACAAGTCTTTATACAAAAACAATCCTATTATTTAGTACCTACCAAGATATTATTCATTAGAACAGTAAATATATATTATCATTCATCACTAAGGGAGAGGTAAAATACATTGGTACAATCATTATTAGTTACACATTATTATATAGGTACATGGTAAGTAAACAAATATACACACACTATAGTGTCAGGCATCCGCCACTCATGTAGCCCTTACAGGTAGGTAGGTATCCATAGCTGTACACGCGTCCACGCCAGCCGAACGCACTCAAAGTAAGTAGGTATCTACAATATAATATATTATAACACAAGATAGGCGTAGGTTAATTTCCATACTATTACGATGTTGCTGACAAGGATTCCAAGAGATGAGTTTTTAATTTACTCCTAAATTTACCCACATTTGGTTCGGTTCTGATGTCTACAGGTAAACTATTCAGTATGTACGGGATGCGTTTTTTTAACGTTCTATCCCCGTAGACGTTAGTAACTCTTGGGACCACGAATTTGCCCGAGGTCATTGCCCTCGTGCCGTATTTGTTTTTAACTTTCGTTAGATTTTTAATACTGCTATGGTTGTTGATCGCAAGAAGGTATTTATGTTTTAGTCGTACTGGTAACACCCTACATAACTGGAATAATTTATTATAATCCTTTCCGTATTTGTTTACTGTTTTCCAATCCACAAGTAACTTTACGAATCTGATTTGAATATTCTCGAGCCTGTCCATGTAAGACTTATAGGTAAGCCCATAGCAATCAAGAGCATAATCTATTATGGGTTCCACCAGCGACTTGTACAGTAATTTCAGTGTCCCACTTGGTACTCTGTAACTTAAGTGATAAAATCTACTTAGTAGCACTCTCAGCTTCTCACATATCCAATGTATATGCTCAGCCCACGAGAAATGCTCATCAATTTTCACTCCCAAGTAGGTCACACACTGTGCTCTCTGGACGGGCTCACAGCTACAATCAATTAAGCCCCTATGGAAACAATCAAAAGTGTGAGCAATTGGACGAGGTATCTCATTTAATGGTTTATAAGGAGAATGTATAACTATAAACTGGGTTTTGTCCGAATTAAGTACTATGCCATTGTCATGTGACCACCTAACCACCGCGTCCACGTCCTGCTGGACGAGGAGGCGAACCTCTTCCACGTCCACGGATTGAAAAGACCCTAGATGAACACCAACCGATCGAACAAGCAGGATTTCGCAAAGACTATTCGGTACTCGACCACATACATGTAGTACGTCAAGTCTTAGAGAAGTATAACGAATACCAGTTAACATACTACATCGCATTTGTTGATTACAGCAAAGCATTTGATTCTCTACTACACGATAAAATATGGGAGGCGCTACTAGAACAAGGGATTGAACACAAATACATTCGATTAATAAAAAACATATACAACCGCAGTACAGCTTGCATTCAGCTAGAGAGAAAAAGCTCTTCTTTCAGAGTAGAGAATGGCGTCAGACAGGGAGATCCCCTATCTCCAAAGCTGTTTTCCGCGGTACTTGAGTCAATCTTCAGAAGACTTAAAAATAAACATAAATTTAAAAAAATAATTTACATATAAACGTTAAACGTAAATTGTTTGATACCTGCGTTCTACCGGTCCTTACGTACGGTTGTCAATCATGGACTCTAAATCAGGAAGTATTGAACAAACTAGCTACTTGTCAATATGCTATGGAAAGGAGTATGTTGAACGTCAAAAAGTCAGACAGATTGAAAAACGCAGTCATCAGAAACATAACAAAAACTACAGATGTAACTGTCAAAATTAAAAAACTGAAATGGAAATGGGCTACGTGATAAGAGGTCGCAAACAATGGAGCAAATTAGTGACGCGGTGGTATCCTAGAGAGGGCAAAAGGAAAAGAGGCAGACCGCAGAAGAGATGGGATGACGATATCAGACAAGTAGCAGGAGTTATGTGGAACAGAGTGGCACATGAAAGGAAAGAATGGAAAAGATTGGAGAAGGCCTTTGCCGACTGGCAAACAGATCTCGGCAAAATAACAAAACAACAGTTTTTAGCTTAAATAGTGTAGTTTTTAGTTTATAAGTTTAATATTATTTTAAGCTATAAATTACTGTATCTAGTTGATCTGAATAAAGGGTTATATTATTATTTCGTTTATTCCTTTACATTCTTATTTTATACATTTTTAAATACATTTATAAAAAAAAAACAAATACATTTAAAAATATAAAAAATAGTGACCCACCAGTAGCGGAGTAGGACCCAAACTACCGGCGGTGGAGGCTACAGACTAAGAAACCTCCTAACAATACGGCACGTGTCGAGGATAACAACCTTCTGAATCTGACTCTTGATCCAACAATCTAACGAGAGTCTCTTGAGATGTTGATCGAGACTCTTCGCTATTAATCCGTTTGCCGAAACAACCACCGGGACAATGATCGTTGAGTCTACGTCCCACATGGCGGTTATCTCGAAGGACAGATCAAGGTATTTACTAAGTTTATCCTTCTCTGCCTTCACGAGATTTTCGTCATGCGGGACGGCGATATCGACGAGCACTGCCCGACGCTGGGTCCGATCAACCAACACGATATCGGGCCTATTTGCAACAATAGTCCTGTCCGTGATGATTGATCGGTCCCAGTAGAGCAATGCACGACCATTCTCAAGAACTGGCACTGGTGTATACTTATAGTACGGTACTTCAAACTCAATAAGGCCATATTGAAGAGCAAGTTGCTGGTGGATGATCCTGGCTACTTGATTGTGCCTATGCAAGTACTCGGTGTTAGCAAGATACGAACAACCGGAAATAATATGGCGAAGTGATTCACCAGGACGGTGGCATGCTCGACAAATGTCGACCGTACCGTCCTTCATGATGTATTTCCGATAGTTGTTCGTCTTGATAACCTCATCTGCAATTGCACAGGCAAAACCTTCAGTTTCCCCAAAGAGGTCCCCAAAACGCAGCCAGTTCACCGAAGCGAGCAGGTCTACGTCGGGTCCTGTTAAGACCCGGTAGAACCGCCCGTGTAGCTCCTTACTCTTCCATACGTCCCTACGGTCTTCAGTACCTAGCACCTTTGGTTTACGCCAGTTCTCGTTAGCCAAGGAAAGAGGTGTCAGGCCCTTGTCAACCATCACGACATCGCAATGAATGTCAGACCCGTTCTGTAGAAAGTAATCTCTCAGACTGCACACTTCACGGTTGTGGAGGTTCTTGGCATTCAAAAAGCCTCGACCCCCCCACTTCCGCGGAATGTACAGTCTCATGACAGAAGATCGTGGGTGTAACATTCGATGCAATGTCAGTTGTTGACGGACTCGCCTATCCAGGGCGTCTAGTTCCGTTTGAGTCCACCTAAGTATGCCAAAGGAGTATAACAATAAAGGTATCACCCAACCGTTGAAAGCCCGTATTTTGTTACCGCCGGACAAAAAACTGTTAAGAACTTTTGTCAGGCGGCCAAAAAAACGTTCTTTCACCGATTTCTTAATGTCCTCTACCGCTATACCCAATGACTCTGACATACCTAGGTATCTGTATGTTTCGGTCTCGGAGAGAGATCTGAGAGTTATTATCTCAGAAAGTTGTAAATTCGGTGAATTTACAACCTTCCCCCGCTGTACATGCATAATCGCACACTTATCAACACCGAACTCCATCTTAATGGCATTACTAAAAACTTCCGTAGTTTTTAGTAATGTCACTAAATCTTGGTGCTTCAGTGTGAACAGTTTGAGGTCATCCATATACATCAGGTGAGAAATAACCTCACCCCCTCTACGAAACCGATAGCCTAGCCCTGAATCCTTCAGCAATGTGCTAAGTGGATTCAGTGCTAAACAGAACCACAATGGACTCAAACTGTCGCCCTGGAATATACCACGCTCAATCCTTATCAAGTCATGCGGACCAGAAGCGCACTCACCACTACCTGGTTGACGAAGTACTGTGGTCCACTGCCCCATACATGAGACTAAGAAGGATTTAAGAGTCGGATTAATTTTATACAACTCTAAAATCCTCCCCAGCCATGAATGAGGCACCGAATCATAAGCCTTCTTGTAGTCAATCCAGGCAGTAGAGAGGGCGCCCCTACTCCGCCTAACTTGTTGGCTAATGGTCATGTCAAAAAGGAGTAGCTCCTTAGTACCACGTGACCCAGCCCTACATCCATTCTGAGCACTATCTAAGATGTTATTTGACATTATATGTGAATTTATTTTAGTTCTCAGAATAGATGTAAGGAGCTTGTAGATAGTAGGTAAGCAAGTGATAGGTCTATAGTTTTTAGGTTCCGTGGTACTACCTGATTTATGGAGCAGGAAGGTGATGCCAGTGGTCATAAAAGCGGGTAAGGAACCAGACTCGAGGGCTTCTTGATACTGTGTTGCCAAGCGTTCATGCGAGCTTCGAACCCACTTGATCCAAAAGTTGTGCAATCCGTCCGGCCCAGGACTTTTCCAGTTCTGTGTCGTACGTATTGCGCAACTAACGTCTTCGGAGTTTATTGTAATAGACTCCATGGGCTCGATGTTATCGCATTCACGCTCGACAACACGGATCCAATCACCCTCCGAATGTTCGACGGGCATCGACCATATGTCACGCCAAAATTGATTCATGGCGCGAGCATCGGGCAGTTGTCCGTCGCTCAAACGTTGTCCAGTTCCCTCCCACTCTCGGTACACCTTCCTTTCGTCACTTTGGAAGATACGATTCTGCCAGTATCTGTCTACACGCTCTCTATAGCGACGAATACGACTCGCCCATGCATATACTTTCTGCTTTAGAAAGTCAATACGTTCCGTGACATTAGCTAAGTATTGCTGGGAGCTAATACCGGTCCCAGCGAATGCCTGAGTCACGAAACGCATGACCCGTGGACGATTATTTCCCCGGCTAAAACAGATAAGCTTCGCAATGAGAGTCCTAAATGTGCCGATACGTCGCTCGATTCTTGCCTGCCATACGGGCCCACCACCCGATCGTGGTGTACGGTTAAATTCAGGGAATTTAACGCGTGCAACACGACAAGCGGTAATAGCTCCACAGTAAAGAATCGAGTGGGTATCTAGCAAATCATTGCTAGTCCGTAAGTACGGATCTAGCAACGCATTCAGGGCTCCCATCAACGCCAGATTTCGTCTATGCATGGGCAAGCGTGGTAGCCGTGGCCTAGAATTAGGTGCAAACCTATACTGAGAGATCACATCCTCCAAAGTACTCCTTAATTGCTCGCTTACCTGGATAGATATATTACTCGTATCATCTCCCGCGTCGAGCACGGTCTCAACTAAAGTGGCACTAGTTGCAACCGTGTGTGTAGCAGATGATGGTGCACTCGTTAACGCTGGAGCTGGTCGAGTAGATAACACTTCCAGGCGAAGTCGATCAAGCACAGGTTGATCCAGCAACTTGCATCGTTGGATAGCCCGCACTTGATCCGATAGTCGTTGTACGGCAACGGTTATTGTTGGTTCAAGAGCCTGAAACAAAGGGAGCATCCTTGAACGGTATGCAGTCAGGTTGGTTTCCCCATCTGTAGCCTCATAATATGCCCGCATGACATTTTCATTGATGGATGAAGTCCATCGCATGCGGTGCACAATACCACCGGTAGTGGGGACCCTACTCGAAGCTGGTAGGCTTCGGGGTCCCAAACTGCTCGGCGGCCGGCCTCTCCCTCGCCGGCGTACAGGTGTTGGCGACGTCGGCGGGGAAAAATACTCGTCACTTGACGATGAGCTCGACGCCTCAGCAAGCACTTGTGTCGCAGGTGTGCGGTCCGGCGCTTGCGAGGCGGAGCTAAGTGATGAGTCCGGGGGTGTTGGGTGTGCATTCTTACTCCTGGCTCTTGTTATCATCTTTATACATTATTCATAATTCATCCTGTTAATTTTTTCGAAACAATTTTTGATATTTTGATGGTTGACGTTTGTCAAAGCTTCGTTTCATATTTGTAGATTTTGTTGTTGTTGTGATTCTTGTAATAAATTTTGAAATATAATATATAATGAACTTTTTGGTAATAATATTTTGAAATCTGTATGAATTTTATAAATTGAGGCAAGATTATTTTAGATAAAAATATTAAAATATTTTATAGATGAAAATGACGTATGTACAGATGTCTAGAGTTGCCAGTAATAATAATAATAATAATAATATTATTATTATTATTATTTCGTTTATTCATTAACATTCTTATTTTATACATTTTTAAATATATTTATAAAAACAAATACATTTAAAAATATAAAAAATAGTGACCCACCAGTAGCGGAGTAGGACCCAAACTACCGGCGGTGGAGGCTACAGACTGAGAAACCTCCTAACAATACGGCACGCGTCGAGGATAACAGCCTTCTGAATCTGACTCTTGATCCAACAATCTAACGAGAGTCTCTTGAGATGTTGGTCGAGACTCTTCGCTATTAATCCGTTAGCCGAAATTACCATCGGCACAATGATCGTCGAGTCTACGTCCCACATGGCGGTTATCTCGAAGGACAGATCAAGGTACTTGCTAAGTTTGTCCTTCTCTGCCTTCACGAGATTCTCGTCATGCGGGACGGCGACATGGCTACTTGATTGTGCCTATGCAAGTACTCGCTGTTAGCAAGATACGAACAACCGGAAATAATGTGGCGAAGTGATTCACCAGGACGGTAGCATGCTCGAGAAATGTCGACCGTACCGTCCTTCATGATGTATTTCCGATAGTTGTTCGTCTTAATAACTTCATCTGCAATTGCACAGGCAAAACCTTCAGTTTCCCCAAAGAGGTCACCGAAACGTAGCCAGTTCACCGATGCGGGCAGGTCTACATCGGGTCCTGTTAAGACTCGGTAGAACCGCCCGTGTAGCTCCTTGCTCTTCCATACGTCCTTACGGTCTTCAGTACTAAACACCTTTGGTTTACGCCAGTTCTCGTTAGCCAAGGAAAGAGGTGTCAGGCCCTTGTCAACCATCACAACATCGCAATGAATGCCACACCCATTCTGTAGGAAGTAATTCCTCAGACTGTAAACTTCACGGTTATGGAGGTTCTTGGCATTTAAAAATCCTCGACCCCCCAACTTCCGTGGAATGTACAGTCTCATGACTGAAGATCGTGGGTGTAACATTCGATGCAATGTCAGTTGTTGACGGACTTGCCTATCCAGGGCGTCTAGTTCCGTTTGAGTCCACATAAGTATGCCAAAGGAGTACAACAATAAAGGCATTACCCAACCGTTGAAAGCCCGCATTTTGTTACCGCCGGACAAAAAACTGTTAAGAACTTTTCTCAGGCGGCCAAAAAAACGTTCTTTCACCGATTTCTTAGTGTCCTCTACCGCTATACCCAATGACTCTGACATACCTAGGTATCTGTATGTTTCGGTCTCGGAGAGAGATCTGAGAGTTATTATCTCAGAAAGTTGTAAATTCGGTAAATTTACAACCTTCCCCCGCTGTACATGCATAACCGCACACTTATCAACACCGAACTCCATCTTAATGGCATTACTAAAAACTTCCGTAGTTTTAAGTAATGTCACTAAATCGTGGTGCTTCAGTGTGAACAGTTTGAGGTCATCCATATACATCAGGTGAGAAATAACCTCACCCCCTCTACGAAACCGATAGCCTAGCCCTGAATCCTTCAGCAATGTGCTAAGTGGATTCAGTGCTAAACAGAACCACAATGGACTCAAACTGTCGCCCTGGAATATACCACGCTCAATCCTTATCAAGTCATGCGGACCAGAAGCGCACTCACCACTACCTGGTTGACGAAGGACTGTGGTCCACTGCCTCATACATGAGACTAAGAAGGATTTAAGAGTCGGATTAATTTTATACAACTTTAAAATCCTCCCCAGCCATGAATGAGGCACCAAATCATAGGCCTTCTTGTAGTCAATCCAGGCAGTAGAGAGGGCGCCCCTACTCCGCTTAACTTGTTGGCTAATGGCCATGTCAATAAGGAGTAGCTCCTTAGTACCACGTGACCCAGCCCTACATCCATTCTGAGCACTATCTAAGATGTTATTTGACATTATATGTGAATTTATTTTAGTTCTCAGAATAGATGTAAGGAGCTTGTAGATAGTAGGTAAGCAAGTGATAGGTCTATAGTTTTTAGGTTCTGTGGTACTACCTGATTTATGGAGCAGGAAGGTGATGCCAGTGGTCATAAAAGCGGGTAAGGAACCAGACTCGAGGGCTTCTTGATACTGTGTTGCCAAGCGTTCATGCGAGCTTCGAACCCACTTGATCCAAAAGTTGTGCAATCCGTCCGGCCCAGGACTTTTCCAGTTCTGTGCCGTACGTATTGCGCAACTAACGTCTTCGGAGTCTATTGTAATAGACTCCATGGGCTCGATGTTATCGCATTCACGCTCGACAACACTGATCCAATCACCCTCCGAAGGTTCGACGGGCATCGACCATATGTCACGCCAAAATTGATTCATGGCGCGAGCATCTGGCAGTTGTCCGTCGCTCAAACGTTGTCTAGTTCCCTCCCAGTCTCGGTACACCTTCCTTTGGTCACTTTGGAAGATACGATTTTGCCAGTATTTGTCTACACGCTCTCTATAGCGACGAATACGACTCGCCCATGCATATACTTTCTGCTTTAGAAAGTCAATACGTTCCGTGACATTAGCTAAGTAGTGCTGGGAGCTAATACCAGTCCCAGCGAATGCCTGAGTCACGAAACGCATGACCCATGGATGATTATTTCCCCGGCTAAAACAGATAAGCTTCGCAATGAGAGTCCTAAATGTGCCGATACGTCGCTCGATTCTTGCCTGCCATACGGGCACACCACCCGATCGTGGTGCACGGTTAAATTCAGGGAATTTAACGCGTGCAACACGACAAGCGGTAATAGCTCCACAGTAAAGAATCGAGTGGGTATCTAGCAAATCATTGCTAGTCCGTAAGTACGGATCTAGTAACGCATTCAGGGCTCCCATCAACGCCAGATTTCGTCTATGCATGGGCAAGCGTGGTAGCCGTGGCCTAGAATTAGGTGCAAACCTATACTGAGAGATCACCTCCAAAGTACTCCTTAATTGCTCGCTTACCTGGATAGATATATTACTCGTATCATCTCCCGCGTCGAGCACGGTCTCAACTAAAGTGGCACTAGTTGCAACCGTGTGTGTAGCAGATGATGGTGCACTCGTTAACGCTGGAGCTGGTCGAGTAGATAACACTTCCAGGCGAAGTCGATCAAGCACAGGTTGATCCAACAACTTGCATCGTTGGATAGCCCGCACTTGATCCGATAGTCGTTGTACGGCAACGGTTATTGTTGGTTCAAGAGCCTGAAACAAAGGGAGCATCCTTGAACGGTACGCAGTCAGGTTGGTTTCCCCATCTGTAGCCTCATAATATGCCCGCATGACATTTTCATTGATGGATGAAGTCCATCGCATGCGGTGCACAATACCACCGGTAGTGGGGACCCTACTCGAAGCTGGTAGGCTTCGGGGCCCCAAACTGCTCGGCGGCCGGCCTCTCCCTCGCCGGCGTACAGGTGTTGGCGACGTCGGCGGGGAAAAATACTCGTCACTTGACGATGAGCTCGATGCCTCAGCAAGCACTTGTGTCGCAGGTGTGCGGTCCGGCGCTTGCGAGGCGGAGCTAAGTGATGAGTCCGGGGGTGTTGGGTGTGCATTCTTACTCCTGGCTCTTGTTATCATCTTTATCCATATTCATCATTCATCCTGTTAATTTTTTCGAAACAATTTTTGATATTTTGATGGTTGACGTTTGTCAAAGCTTCGTTTCATATTTGTAGATTTTGTTGTTGTTGTGATTCTTGTAATAAATTATGGAATATAATATATAATGAACTTTTTGGCTTATTTTGAAATCTGTATGAATTTTCTAAATTGAGGTAAGATATTTTAGGTACAAATATTAAAATATTTTATAGATGAAAATGACGTATGTACAGATGTCCAGAGTTGCCAGTTATTATTATTATTATTAAGCCTTGTGTAACTATATAATAGTTAGTTCAATTGAACTGTTTTTTTAGTTTTTTCTGCGTCTGGCAACACTATTGAACAGTCGTAAAATTTTAGCTCCTATAAATTTATTAGTGAAATAAATACAAATTACATCAGATAACTCCAATATCATCACAATAGTAGTGCAAAAATAATCATTTCAAAGAATTTTGTGTATATTAGTGTAAAAATAAGCTAAAAAGTGACGAATCAGCTGACCGTATTGTTCAATGTTATTTCACGTAAATACATAATGTTTCTCCTATAATAGGTCAAATTATTTTATTATACGTGTTTATTCATATTCTCAACATTGAAAACAGGCGATCTATTTTCGTAAGTACAGAAAAGTTTTGATTTTAATTTACCGGTACCTAACATAACCTCGAACTACCTACTTGTATTTTCTAAATTGCGTTTAATTGCACTTATTTGTCGAGAATATGAATACCCGTAGCCGTAGAGCCTTATCCCGCCAGCAGGAGGAGCCCAAACTTCAGCTGGTGTTGCAGGAACTTAAATCTAAAACAGATCTCTGTTTACAATTAGAAAAAGAAAGAGAAGAAAATGAAAACTTGTTGATAGGTGCTTTAGACGATAGTAAAAAACTAAAATCTGAACTAGCTAGGCTTCATATTAGTTATGATGAAATTGTAATGCAGCGGAACCACCTTCAATCAATAGTAGATAGGTTTCAAGAGTGCAGTGATGAGTATGAAGGGACCTTGAGGAGGACTACCTTGCTGGAACAGGAGCTACGGGATGCCCAGGGGCACATCTTACACTTGGAGTCAGCTGCCAAGCAAGTCGTAGTCCAACAAACGGATAACCTTTATAACGAGCTAATGAGTGGTACTCCGCAGTTTGTTCCTTCTGCAACAGTTCCAAACCTGGACTTGTCTACTATAGATCTTACCAATGACAGTTCATACCAACTGGACAAGCCAGTTTATTTTTGCAGCAGGAATAAACTAAAAAAATACCTAAAAATAAAGAAATTCATTTTAAAATCAAAGAAACAATTAAAATATCATAGAATCTTAATCAAAAAGTGTAAAAATGTTAACTCTAGTTTAAAATTAAGAGAACAAGCTAAATTATCTATGTTAGAACTTAAACAAAATCATTTAAAATATTACACTGACACACAACGCTTAGAGTCACAAATAAAAAATTTGCAATTTGAATTAGAGTATGTAACTAAGAAATATGAATGGTCTCTAAAAGACTTTAATAAGTGTTCATCAAGTATAGATAAGGTACTCAAAACATCTAATTATAATACTGAGCGCCTTAATACCTTCATAAATAACCACTCATGCAATATCAATTGCACAAGTCCTTCTCAATCATTGGAGAACCAGGCTTCCCTTACAACTTGCTCACCTACTTCATTAGTGTATGAATTGTGTGACAGTGTAAAAAGTAATAGTCATACTGGATATACTAAACTAGTTTTATTTAGTGATGATATTGGAACTGATTTTAGTTCTTTTCTGATACAACAATTTAATTCAAATTGTTATTCAATTATTAATAACTGTTATCCAGGTGCATCTTTAAATGAAATTATGCAAAAGATATTAGAATATAATTTTGACTCAAACAGTAAAATAATTATTTTCTGCTCAAACAGGGGTAAAATTAACAAAAATGAACTATCCCTATACTTTGACAAAATGCAAAACTTAAATGTTGAACATGTAGTAATGTTTACATTACCATACATAAAAGGTGTGCCAGACGTGGAAAATTCTCTTAGATATAAGATAAATTTACAACTCAATTTAACTAGCCAATATAATAATAAATTCCATGTAATTGACTTTAATTCTGTTTTTAAGAGAACTGTATATAAATACAATTTGTCAACTTCTGACAGTAACTTTAACAATAACAAACATATTGTTTATGTAAACAAAGGTAGGTATTTTCTACCAAAGCATTATAAGAGACAAATAGCAAGTTTGCTATTCAATTATTTTTACACTTCAGCCAAGAACTTGGCTGACAAAACTGCTTTTATTGAGCAATGTAGATTTAGTGTTAAGACTTTGGAATCTGTTCCAAGTAATTTAAATTAAGTTCTACGACAACAGAGGCAATATTACCCTTTAGCAGACATAGTCAATTAATTGAATTAAATTTAGTTACAAATATTAATTACGTTAAAAAATGCCCTCCAAATCAAACCAAATCAAAAAATGTAAATTATATCAACATAGGGCATCAAAATATTGGTTGTTTAACACATGGCAAAGAGTTAGAGTTGGAACTGTTAATGAATTCAGACAATATTGATATTTTTTGTATTACAGAACATATGCGTAAGTCGTATGAGCTCATGTTCAATTTCAGTAATCACCGGGTTGGTAGTGCATTCTGCAGGGTGACCACAGTACGGGGGGGATCTTTGATTTTATTAAATAAACAACTTAAATTTAAAGAACGGAAAGATATTGTGTCTCTTTCTCTAGAGTGTAAAGTCGAACTGTCGTGCGTGGAAATGGAGCAATTCATAGTAGTATGCGTGTATAAACCTGGAACCTCACCCTTTTGCGAATTTGAGGAACTTATTGACAAAGTTCTATGTAAACTTGGAAAAACTAATAAGTACCTAATAGTATGTGGTGATTTTAATGTCGATTTACTTGTTAATACGCCTATGAGTTATAATATTTTAAATTTATTTAAATCACACAATCTTACAAACTTATTTTTGGAGCCTACTAGATATTGTAATACAATAGCCACTTGCCTGGATAATATATACAGCGATATGTTGCCAGAAAGTAAAAGTATTATAAAAAAGCTAGATTCAGACCATTGTGGGCAAATAGCATCTTTTAAAATCACTAAAGAAAAAGTTATAAAACGTAAAATATTATGTAGACCAATAACTGGTGACCGCTTGGAACGAATGAGGGTTGGACTTTGCAATAAAATTCCATTCTTAGACACTGGCTTAGATCCAAATGTAATGTATAA
This sequence comes from Nudaria mundana, assembly GCA_963556515.1. Lineage (NCBI taxonomy): Eukaryota > Metazoa > Arthropoda > Insecta > Lepidoptera > Erebidae > Nudaria > Nudaria mundana. The sequence goes on from OY748293.1 coordinate 14,405,633, forward strand.
ATTATTTTTTGATTCTTTTTACAACGAGTTCAACTCCATATTCAAGTCTAAGGAGGTCATGATTAGTGATAGTCCTACTTTCAGTGAATGGGCCACTGAGGGTATACACAAAAGTAGACAAAAACTTTATGAACTATACTCAGAAAGACAGCTTAATAGATCAGTTGAATTTCTAGATTATGTTAAAACTTATTCAAAAAAGTTTAAAGCAGATTGTTTAGCAGCTAAATCAAAATATATAAGTGATAAAATTCTCAATAGTGCAGACAAAGTTAAATCTACTTGGAAAATTATAAACGCGGAAAGAGGTCAACAAAAATTAAATGATAATCATTTTAAACTTAATATAAATGGTAAAATAACTACATCAGACTTCGAGGTCGCTAACGAATTTGAAATTTTTTTTCTCCCGAATTCCTGTAGATTTGACAAAAACCCTAGGCTCTTCAACCCCCATTGCAGAATCTTGGTTAAAAGCAAACGTTCCTTGTTGTAACGTTATATTTAAATTCAGTAAAGTTAACATAAACACTATCTTAAAAACTTTTAAATCTTTAAATATCAAGAAAACAGCTGACCTCTGGGGCATCTCTGTGTATTTAGTAAATTCTTTTATTGAAATGGTTGCTCCTGAACTAGTATTAATATTTAATAATTGTGTTGATAGTGGTGTGTTCCCTGATTTAATGAAATCTAGTAAATTAATTCCCCTGTTTAAATCGGGTAGTACTTCAGATCCGTCCAATTTCCGTCCCATTTCTGTACTACCTACATTTAGTAAAATTTTTGAAAAAATTATGCTTAATCAAATGCAAAATCACTTTAACGTTAATAAACTATTACATACAAAACAATTCGGTTTCACTCGTGGTCGGTCCACCACTGATGCCGGAATTAAATTATTAGAGTGTATATACAGGGCCTGGGATGAGTCATATGATGCTTATGGTGTATTCTGCGACTTATCTAAGGCCTTCGATTGCGTTCAGCACCAGACTTTAATTAAGAAACTTGATCATTACGGAATCCGGGGGACGGCCTTGAATTTCGTCAATTCTTACTTAAGTGATAGGGTCCAGAAAGTAGTGATCAATGGTAAACAGTCACCTGGTTCTCCTGTAGCAATGGGGGTACCGCAGGGTTCAATTTTGGGACCTTTTCTTTTTCTAGTATATATTAATGATCTCCCTCACCTCATAAGAGACGACCACGAGGTAGTTTTGTTTGCTGATGACACTTCTTTAATATTTAAAGTTAAACGTGGACAGCGCGAACTTGACGATGTAAACATTACCCTCTCTAGGATAGTCCACTGGTTTTGTGCTAATAATTTATTATTAAATGAAAATAAAACTAAATGTGTAAGATTCACCTTACCTAATGTAAGACTTGTTAAAACCAGTGTTAAGGTTAGGGATGATATAATAGAATTGGTCGATGACACTGTCTTTCTGGGCATAACGTTAGACTCCAAATTGCAATGGGGGCCTCATATCGGGAAAATTTCGGCCAGGCTTAGTTCAGCAGCCTATGCTGTCAAAAAGATCCGACAACTTACAGACATTAAAACGGCGCGTCTTGTCTACTTCAGCTACTTCCACAGTATCATGACATATGGCATACTACTGTGGGGTAACGCTGCCGATATTGAATGCATCTTTGTGTTGCAGAAGAGGGCTATCAGGACTATCTATGGAATGGGGTCTCGGGAGTCATTAAGAGATAAGTTTAAGCATATTAACATCCTTACAGTGTATTCACAGTATATTTATGAAATTTTATTGTATACCCACAAGAACAAAAGTAAATTTGTGAAAAATAGTGATAATCATAATCTAAACTTAAGAAATAAGGATAAACTGGCTGTTCCTAAATTTAGGCTTCATAAAGTGAGTAATTCTTTTGCGGGGAACTTTATTCGAATGTACAATACATTGCCAACCGAAATAGCAAATTTATCTGTCAATAAATTTAAAAAACTAATAAAAAGTAAATTGTGCCATAAAGCTTATTATAGTATTAATGATTTCTTAGATGACAAGGCGGCCTGGTTGTAACAACGTAACGAATTGCTCCTTTCTAAATAACTCTGTATTAGATTTAAGATGAAATATTTTGAAAAAAGCCGAGCTGAGTTTCTTGAGGGCTCTTCTCAGTCTCGTTGCATTTTGGAACCCTCGGTAGAGTCACACCAACTTCTGACGAATCTAAATAATTTTCTGAAAATTTCAAAGATAATAAACGTTATTTTATTTTATTTTATTTTATTTTACTGGTAACATTTTCGCAACCGTTCTGAAACTGCAAAATGTTTTTATGCTACAAATAATAAAATTGGATTTTTTTACGCCTGTTTGTCAAGAAATAAAACCAAATTAAGTTTAATATGTCGTTGCCATATTGTTCCCAACAAAATAAAGTTCAAGAAATGGTTTTTATTTCATAAATATTTAAAATTCGGACAAGTACATTCAAACTGTGGAATCTATGTTTTTGAACGCAGCTGTAAATTGTCAACAAGCAGTTTTTTTCGGAAACTGTATGTACGTTTGGAGCTAGAAAATTTGTTGCTAAAGAAAAAAATCTACAAATAAATAAAGCAACTCATCATTCCCCGAGCCTTTTCCCAACTCAGTTGGAGTCGGCTTTCCAGTCTAACTGTGATTCGGCTGAACTTCGATATTTTCCGTGAAGCGACTGCCATCAATCTGACCTTCACCACCCATGGGCGATATCGAGTTCTGTAGTTAGAACGGTCGGATTTTTAAGGGCTCCAACTACCCGTAACGACTGCCATTGATGTTCGTATGACAACGGGGACCGACGGCTTAACGTGCTCTCCGAGACACGGAGGGAACACTCAGTGTCTTAAGAAATGGTCACCCATCCTAAGATCGGCCTGACTAGAAGTTGCTTAACCTTTGCAATGTATTAATATTGTCGGTTACACGTGCTCTCCGAGACACGGAGGGAACACTCAGTGTCTTCAGAAATGGTCACCCATCCTAAGACCGGCCTGACTAGATGTTGCTTAACCTTTGCAATGTATTAAAACTGTCGGTTACCACTAGACCACGTGCCCCTCAAATAAATAAATAAAGAGAAAAAATAAATAAAGCAACTATTGAGTACAATGTTATTTTTTACTTAAAAAGTTTTTTTATTTTATAACTCTAATTTAATTTATAATATGAATCGATGAACAGTTGTCTTGCAGCTTGACATATTATCTGGTACATCTTGACGTCAATTATTATTTATTTTGTCTAATCTAGTCTAATATCAAGTATTTTCTACAATTATAATGGCAATATGACGTAAAACTGCAAATGCAACCATGTACAGTTTTACACTGTCTAAACTTACACTAAAGCCGTGTAGTAATCGAATTTTTTGTTTCCACACACCAAAACAGCTTTCTATTGGGTTTCTTGTCAATATGTGGGCCTTGTTATATTCCTCCTCTTTACTGGTGCCAGGATTATGTACAGGTGTAAACAAAAAACTTGTTAAACCATAACCAGCATCACCAAGTAAGCGTCCGTGAAGTTCTCCATTTTCAAATCGCTGGTGTAATCTTCTTTCTCTAAAATACGAGTCATGAGTGCTACCTCTCTAATGTGCAACAATGTCTCTAATCTGTAATTTAGAGTCGCAGACTTCTTGGACGTTTATAGAAAATATACCTTTTCGATTAATGTAGTACTATGTGTTATCTTCACTAACTTTTTTTATCTATCATTCATCATATCATTTCTGAAGCCACCAAATTCTACGGAATCCAGCAATCACATCTTCCTATTCTTCAAGAGTTCGTTGCATATAAATAAATTGAGTTGCTCTGCTTGCTAGTGCAGTTCCGACTCTTCGACATATTATATTTGTAATTGATTGTTGACTCATTCCTTGAATGTCTGCTGCATCGTCTTAAACTTCCTGCCGTGCCCGCGTTCTCAGAGCTGTACAGACTGAATCCTCAGCAGAGAAGCCACCACCCTTGGTATTCTGCTCGATATCTCCTCGAAATAAATCTACCACTTCCCTTACATAGTATGCTTTAGTAAATCTATATTTACTTTTGAAGATATCATCGTCTAAAGACTCAAAAATGGATCATAGCGACATTTACACACTTTTCTTTTTCTTGCTTCCTTTCCTCATTGTCCATTCCATCAAAAATATCAAAATAATGCATTTTTGGAATTTTCACAAAACAGCAATAACACAACTGACATTGACATGTATTTTTTAGGTTAAAATAGGCATATACAACGTCTCCAGAGTGTAAAAGGGTTGCGTAAAATACAGTACAAATTATACAAGCGTTATTACAGACGTATAACACGAAAGTGTCAAATGGCGTTTATTAGTCAAGTTTTAGTTATAACTCTGTTATACGTAGTGTGTAAATGATTATTAGTAAGACCATTATTAGTGTGCCCCATGTATAACATATAATAGCCAAACTAGAATTAATAGTGTTCCCCAGGATAGTCAAACTTGGCAAAAATAAATATGTCGCAGATAATAATGTATGTAGGTATGTATAGACATTATGCAATATTGGAAAACAGTAAGCGGTATACTAGGGAGATATCTTACTAATAATTTTAAAACCACTTAACTCTGGGTGAATAAATATACCTAGCTATAGAGATATAATAAATAAATATTTTTGGACATTCTCACACAATGTCATCTACCCCAAATTAAGCTAATATAGAATCAAGAATCAAGAATCAAGAATCAATTTCATTTATTCAGTTTAGGCACATAAAGAGCACATATGAATGTCAAAATTTTACAATTTTGTCAAGTAATATTATAAAAATACTAAATTAAGTAAGTACATAAATAACCATTAGAAAATGATTCTTTCGCTGGTTCGGTAATTTGGTTCTCCTGAGAAGAGACCAGCAAGAAACTCAGGTAGATTATCCATTTTCTTTTTTAATATTGTTTTGTTTACATTGTTACAATTAGTTTCTATTGTATTATACGAGTGGCCAACAACAGAAGATTAGGGTGACCATGCATTTTTATCATTAAGATATTCGTCTACATTATAGTAGCCTTTCATCATCAAACATTTTTTAACTACTATTTTAAACTTATTAAGAGGTATGTCAACCAAATCCTGAGGAATTTTATTATAAATTTTTATACATTTGCCAACAAACGAATTACCAACTTTATGAAGTCTAATTTTTGTCATTGCCAATTTATTTTTATTTCTTGTATTAAAATTATGGTTATCGGAATTTTTTTTGAATAGATCTATGTTCTTCCGTACATATAAGATGTTGTCGTAAACATATTGAGAAGCAACTGTTAAAATATTAATTTCTTTAAATAATTCTTTCAGCGAGTCACGGGGTCCGAGTCTATAGATTGCTCGTATAGCTCGTTTCTGTAATATGAATATTGTCTCAATATCGGCAGCTGAGCCCCACAGCAGCAGACCATATGACATAACGCTATGAAAGTAGCTAAAATAAACTAATCGTGCCGTTTTTTCGTCAGTCAGAGACCTTATCTTTCTAACCGCATAGGCAGCTGAGCTAAGTCTTCCTGCCAAGGCTGTGATATGAAGACCCCATTGTAGTTTACTATCTAGAGTTATCCCAAGAAAAACTGTGGTATTGACTATTTGAACTAATTCATTATTCATAGTAATATGAGTATCCACCTGTCTAACATTGGGCATAGTAAATTTTACACATTTTGTTTTCTTCGCATTGAGCAGCAAGTTGTTACTTGTGAACCAATGCAATATTTCCGAAAGGGTATTATTTACATCGTCAAGTGCTACTTTTTGTCTATCACTTTTAAAAATTAATGATGTGTCATCAGCAAATAATACTATCTCACAAAGATTTTTAGTGAAATAAGGAAGATCGTTTACGTATATTAAGAATAAAAGGGGTCCTAATATAGAGCCCTGGGGTACTCCCATGACTAATGAGGCGCCAGAAGAGTCGGTGCCATTAATGTTTACTTTTTGTACTCTACCAGTGAGGTAAGACTCGAGTAAGCCAAGTGAGCTGTTCGAAACACCATAATAACCTAATTTTAGTAGCAAAGTCCCATGATCAACACAATCAAAAGCTTTTGATAGATCACAAAATATACCAATAGCATCCTGCTTTTCCTCCCAAGCATCAAATATATGTTTCACAAGTGCAACTCCTGCATCCGTTGTGTTCCTGCCTTTAGTGAAACCAAACTGTTTGTTATGAAGTAACTTATTGTCTGTAAAATGTGAAAGCAATTGATTAAATATTATTTTTTCAAATATTTTACTGAGGGATGGGAGTATGGAAATAGGTCGAAAATTTGAAGGATCACTTTTGTCTCCTGATTTAAATAAAGGATTGATTTTACTGTACTTCATAAGATGAGGAAACTGATTTTCATCTATACATTTATTGAATATGAATGCAAGGTGAGGTGCTATAGCGGGCACTATTGATTTTATTATATTAGTTGAAATGCCCCAAAGATCCTCGGTATTTTTTATATTTAGTTGTTTAAAAGTTTTAAGTATAGTGACAGAGTCAATATACTGAAAATCAAAGTTAATTCTACATTTATCAACACTAGATTTAAGAAGAGAATTGGCTACGTTTTTTGACGAATTTAACTTATTTGTAGTGGTGATTGGAACATTTGTGAAGAAAGATTCAAATGCATTGGCCACTTCAGAATCAGTTTTAATATGTTTATCATCTATTTTTAACTCGAAGGATCGATCACGTGACTTTGCTTTACAAGTTTCTTTGTTAATAACATTCCATATTGCCTTCGTTTTATTATCAGATTTTTCAATTTTAGCCCGTATATAATTAGATTTAGCTGTTGAACATACTTTTTTGAATAGTTTGGAGTACTTTTTAATCTGTTCAATTACTTGTGGCTCATTAGTAGATGCCTTTGTCTCGTATAATTCATATAATTTCCTTCTACTTTTATAGATTCCAGGCGTAGCCCAATCACTAAATTTTATTTTAAATTGATTTACATTTATTGTTTTTTTAGTGAAAATGTTATCACATTCGTATTTGATTACTCCGAACAAATCTCCGTAATGATCATTCGGGTGTTTATCATTATTCAACTCCAAAAGAGGTACTTTATTCTTAATGTTTTCTTTAAATTTTTCTAATCTGTAAGTTGTGATTGGTCTACAAACAATATTTTTTGATAATGGAACATGTTTGAACTTAAATCTAGCTAACTGACCTGCATGATCTGAATTTACAAAATGTATTATAGATTTCTCATCTACATCGCTGTTAGAAAAAATATTATCTAAGCAGGTAGCTGATGTGGCTGTGGTGCGTGTTGGTTCACAAAAAAGATTTTGTAAGTTAAAAGATTTAAAAAGGTTGAGGAACCTTAGCGCGTTCTGAGAGTTTTCTAAAATATTAATATTAAAATCGCCACATACAACTATAGTCTTCTTACATTTACATACCTTTTTTAAGGCTTCCTCCATAATGGACTCAAACAGGTAGTAATCTCCAGAAGGAGGTCTATAGACGCTAATAATAATATATTGTTCTAGCTCTGCACATGATAGTTCAATATTTCGCTCACTTGTGAGTGCTACTACGTCTTTTCGGTCTTTTGATTTTAATTTGTCATTAATTAAAATGAGAGACCCACCTCTTATAGCGGAATCTCTAGTAAACGCACTAATGATTTTATAATTATCAATATTAACTAAGAGTTCATGTTTTTTTAACCAGTGTTCAGTTAAACAAAGTACATGGATACGTTTTTCATTTAAAAATAATTCTAGTTCTAACTCTTTGCCAGAAAAACCTTCAATATTTTGATGAATTATATTCATGAACATAGACTTTTCCTTTGTCCTTAAATTTAATTTGCTAGGGATTTCCTCTATTGTCCTACAACTAAGTTTAAATTATTGTCACCCTTTTCAGGAACAGATTCCAAGGTCACAAGACAAACATTGTCACTTTTCTGCTCAATAAAAGCAGATTGTTTAGCCAAGTTTTTGGCTGAATAACTAATAAAATATGATAGCGAAGATGCTATCTGTCTCCTAAAATATCTATTCAAATAGAATTTATCTTCCGTCAATAACAATTTATTTTCTAAATACATGTTAATGTCAATCAGATGGAATTTATTTGGATTATGAAATGTCAATGTATGTATTGTTTGATTTAGCTTATATCTAAGATTGTTTTCGGCCTGTGACAAGCCACGGCTATAAGGAAGTGTGAATAAAATAATGTTTTTAACATCTAATAAGCTCAGTAATTCTAAACAGTTTACAATTGCATTTCTGTCTGCATTTCCCCTATCTCCCACCAAAATTAAAAGTGTACAGTTGCTGTTTAAATTACAATTTTTAATTTTTTTTATAATGTTACAGTAAGTTAATCCCGGCATACAATAGTTAGTAACATTTTGTTCTAAATATGAACTAAGTAACTGGCCCATTGATTTCCCTAATTCATCACAAAACATCACTATTTCAGATTTAATCATATTTCGTTTGGTGAAGGAACTACTGGGTTTCTTGTTTGACTCAAGTGAAGGGCTTATGTTTGAAGTCAGCGAGGACTTACAGACCGGCTCAGGACTAATTAAATGGTTGTTTGATGTCAATGTGGAATTTGGACTCATAAGCTTCTTCATGGCCAGAATGTATTCCTGATACTCACTTTTAACATTACAATACCTGTCAGTCATTATGTCTAGTGAATTTTTTAAATTATTAATTTCTGATTCTAACTTTAAAATATTGTTATTATGATCAGAGATATTATTTTCAATTAATAATGAATACATGTCAAGTTCATCGCCTAGTTGCCTTCTCTCATTAATATACTTGACTTTTTTGTACATACTTTTTTGTCTTTTAATAAGTTTTTGTGTTTTTCTTATGTATTTATTAATTTTCACATATTTCTTAATTTTGTTTCTACTGCACTCAACTATGCCCATCTTGTGATTGGAACAATGAGCTGTTAAGGTATCATCCTTTGTTAAATCTATAGTAATAGTGGGTTCTAAGCTGGGTTCAGTAGCAACAAGGCTGGGCACACTACCAACTAACTCCTCAAACAAGTTATGGGTATGGGATACTATGGTGTCACGTTTCTCAGCCTCAAGGTGGGAAATGAGGTGGTGGGCTTCGTGCAGTTCCTGTTCCAAGACTGACATGCGCTTGAGACCCTGTTCATACTCGTCACTACACTCTCTGAACCCAGTCACAATATTTTGTAATCTGTCCCGCTCATCTAACACTAACCTATTCTCTGTGTGCATCTCAGCCATCTGCTTTTTTATGAAGTCGTATTTATTTAGGCTATCTAATAGTTCCTTTTCATTTTCATCTCTTTCCCTATGCAACTGTTTAATCAACGTTTTGGATACCTCTAATTCCTTCAATGTCAGGTCAAGTTTTCTCAAGATATCTTCTTGTTTAGCCTCATCACGGCGAGCAGAATACATGCTACGTGTGACTGGCATTACGATATTATAAATTTATACTGACTTAGATAGTAAAAAGCTACCTGATAATACACTAAATACACAAATAAATACGTAAGTAATGTCAAAAAGAATCTGATTGAATATACTACAACTTCAAAAACTAACAGGTACGATAATAAGTAGTTATTTATTAGTACGATTACCTGTATAAAAATCACTCAAATCACATTAAATCCGAGTTGATAAAGTTTCACTTTTAAAATTTTCAAACAGTCATTGACTTTTAGCCGGTAAAACAAAATACGCAAATATCACTAATTTCTTATTTATTTTACACTGGGTTTTACCTAGATACACTTTGATAATGGTAAGATTGTGTTTTGTGATGAATTTTAGCCCTAATTATCGAAAATATTAATAATAAATTAAAATAAATACAAGACGAAATGCGAACAGATATAAGCTTGTGTTATGGAATCTAGACGACTGATAAATATACTTATATGTGTCTCTACATACATACATATTGTACATGGAAAACACCCATACTCCGAAACAAATATTTGTGGGTCACACAAATAATTTGATACGACCCGGAATCGAACCTGAGGCCTGAAGGACGGCAGTCGCATACTACCACTACGCCACCGAGGTAGTCATGGCAGTCAAACCTAATAGTTTATGTGTTTGTGAATTGGAACCACAAATGGCATAAAAAAGACTGGGTTTCTGATATTTATATAAACCAAGACATTTATTTACTTACACTCTTCGCTCCCTCAGTCAATTAACATTCTATGTTATAAGATGTATACATTCCCCTGTAAAATGTTGGCATCTCTTAAGCGATTTTTCATGAGGTGTAGCGCGTTAATGTGTAGATAGGTACAAACGCTTGACTATACCCGATATATTTTTCTTCTTGGCTGAAAATAAAATAACGTAGGTATGTACGTTTACGGCGCTGGTTGGTAGAAAGTTGCATGATTTTACTTCAGTTCAGTACCTACAGTAAATTTACAAATTGATAAGTCGTGTGACGTAGAAGGGGTCTACCACCAGCCTTTCCAGGATAATCTCGGGATAAACCCAAATGATCACACTCAAGTACGATTTTATACATAGTAGGTAGTTCGTTCTTTTAGTAGTAGGTGGGTACTTTTGCACATCCCGACCAAACCCCAGAAGAGGCCACGCAGGTGGCCAAAGTCCGCCGGGCGCCACTGGAAATACCTCCGCCGCGAAGACCCCCGGTAATGGAATAAGGGATCGCGCGCGGTCCTTTTAAAATAAAAAGTGGTAACAAGTGATTTCTGCTAAATTATGCTCAGATTTGAGACGCTATGAGCACTTAGGTACTACTTATTCAATCATGGCTAAAAAAAAAAATCAATGAGCCGCGTCGCAATTTCGTAGTATTCTCTGAACTATATATATATCTACACTTTCATTTATGTTACTAATAGCTGTCCCGGCGAACTTCGTACCACATAATTTTTTCTAATGTTCCGCTAAACGCTGGGCGCCACTGGAAATACGTTCTGCTTGTAACCAGAAACGCCCGGCAACGGACGTTAGAGGGGCAGCAACCATGGGCCGCGGAATTTAAAAAAAAATGTTCTTCTAAACTTTTTTTTTCCTCCATAAGAACCTTCTACTAATTGTAACGATCACAACAAAAATATAATTAGTGAAATCGTTTCAGCTGCTCTCGATAGATAGATAGATGTAAAAACTCATTGGTTACTAATTGCTATTGAATCTTGAGACTATGAACAATAGATTGTGCTCGTTTTACGTCGTTATAGCTATAAACTAAACATCGATTATATAATCACTCAGTATACCTCATTTCTATTGAAACATCAGATTAAAATGATTCCCACCAATTCAATAGACTGAGGTGGATATAGCTTACGGCATGCTTTGTTGCTAAGGGCTTAGGTACACGTACAATCAAACGTAACGTCCTTTGTTTTGGATTAACCGTATAATAGTCCATGAAACGTACCTATTTATTCTGGAAGCGAAGTAATTGGTAGGTACCCGATAAAGAGTTGATTAACATGTTCCTCAGTTATAGAAACAAAGGGAATCAAGGAGTACTTTAATTGTGAACGTAATACATAGGTATTCATTTGAGAATTATCTGCCAAATGTTCTCATAATATAAATCATCTACATAACGAGCAAAAATATGTACCTTCCTAATCTTAATTTACTGTGAGCTAGACTTAAAACAAACACAACTGCTAAACACAGAATTAAATATCTATGTTAAAGAAGTTTTTTTTATTATTATTTTTTACCTATTTTATTATTTTATTTTGTTTTAAACTTTTTGCACAGTTATTGTATAATGGCGGACTTAATGCCACAGGCATTATTTTCCAGTCAACCTGAGGGTGATGCAAATAGATCTAGAAGTGTGGGCGCTTAGCGGTAGTTTTGAAAAAAAAATTGGTGTAAAAAATGAGTTCATATGAAAGTCGTAAACTTAAATTCTAATAACTACTTAAATAGTTCATACTTTAAATATACATAAACGTATATAAACCTACATATAATATATACATATACCTATATATATATAATATACGTTACCTGATAGATATACACATTAATAATTATGAGGTAAGTACGCTACTCAGAGGAAAATTACATAAATCAATGCTGATCCTGCCTATGAATCACTACTATATAGGTCATATACCTTCTTCTTAAAAACGGAGCGGCTGGTTGACATCTGACCTACTTGGAGGATCCTCAAAGTTTTTATAGCCATGAATGGTACGGAACCTGTAGTACGCGAGTCTAACTCACAATTGGCCGGTTATTTTTACCTTAAGTCTTTGTTTTTTACATACCTTTTGTTAAAAATGCATGCAATGGTGAAAAGTGGTTTCACCAAAATCTTTGAGCTCCAAGCCAACATCACTTGCAAGTGGTCGACCCTCCAATCAACGAACGAGGCTCTGGTTAAGATAAAATTTGCCTGATTAGCGGCAATAGTAAATTTGCCACTTATCACATGGCACTAGCTAGCGACGAAAAATACACGTCAAAAGTTGACACAGCAACCGACTTCAAATTACCGAAGTAGGACCAAATAATTGTCAGAATGGAACCAAATAATTGTCGGAATGGGACCAAATAATTGTCGGTATGGGACCAAATAATTGTCGGAATAGGACCAAATAATTGTCGGAATGGGACCAAATAATTGTCAGAATGGAACCAAATAATTGTCGGATTGGGACCAAATAATTGTCGGTATGGGACCAAATAATTGTCGGAATGGGACCAAATAATTGTCAGAATGAACCAAATAATTGGCGGAATGGGACCAAATAATTATCGGTATGGGACCAAATAATTGTCGGAATGGGACCAAATAATTGTAAGAATGGAATCAAATAATTGTCGGAATGGGACCAAATACCACCACAACTTGGAAAGTAGTGGCTTTCATTTAAAAAAATCATAATCGGTTCGCCCAGTCCAAAGATATGAGGTAACAAACATTTTTTTTTTTAAACATACAGTCGAATTGAGATCCTCCTTCTTTTTTGGAATTCGGTTGAAAAGTGGTGGCCTTCCCCGGTGAAACAGGCGAGATTATATTATTATAATGTATTGTTGGAAATAAGAAAGTTTGTTTGAAGCCAAGTAGATAATATTGCTCGACTGCTTCGGTGGCGCAGTAGTGTTTATGCGACTGCCGTCCCTGAGGTTTCGACTCCCGGGTCGATTCAAATATTTGTGAAATCCACAAATGTTTGCTCCGGAGTTTGGGTATTTTCTGTGCAGTCTGCTAGAAAAACTCGATACTAAACTGTAAAGGTACTAACCAACCCGTCTGACTAGCGTGGTATATGTAGCCTGAATTCCCCTCTTTGGGGGAGGCCTATGCCCAGCAGTTGGCGGCAAATGAGCTGAGACGATGAGATATATTTAATACGGTAGGAACATTAACCAGTAAGTAACGTTATTAGTACCTACCTTTTTTCAAATCATCAAATAATACGTCTATGTATGTTTATATATCTTTTTATGTATGTATTTATGTAGATATAGTTTATGTAAGTTTATTAACCTGCACACACATCAGGACCTGTTTGCATCACGATCTCCTCTCTTAGGCCCACTGGAAGAGATCTCTTTAGAGATAAGTGGCGCCATTGTATACATGTTTAGTTTGTATCCATTTACTGTTTAATTTACTGTGTGTACAAAAATAAGAAATTAATAAAAAAATAAATTTTGTATAGCTATCATATCGTAAATAGACATTTAAAATGTTACAAAATATCTCTTTATAGTTATATCGTACATTGTACTTACAAACTGCTGATTCGGTACTGAATCGAATACGTGATACGGTGATACCCTCAACTCAAAGGTCAATGGGATCGGGACTTTACTCAGAGTTGTAGATAAATTTCTAACAACTTCTGATAACCAGAAAACATACACATTTATATAAAATTATCTGTTATACGTCATATTTGTTCAATAGCCTGAATTATACATTCTGTTTTGAGTGTTTCGGTATGATTATTATAAAATTAATGAACCCCACGGGAGCTCCTTAATTTGACCGGATTGCGGGTGGATTAACGGCCAAAATAATTACTTTCGCTTTTGAAATGATGGTTGTACCTAAATGATGATCAAAACACTTTTAAACTTAAATATAAGGTGAAGAGTAAACAAGCTATGGTAACAAGTAAGTCCTTATATCATTTAGTTTAGCTGCACTTGTTTATTACCCCAGAAATAATACCTTGTCAAGGTCATTCGATAAATTGGCATGGAATTGATCTCAATTGACTCCGTTTAACGTATGTAGGTATAAGCAATTAGCAGGTATAGGTATATATGACCTTCGCTTGTATAAGCGTAGGTACTTACCTACTTACAGAGCTGTAGGTTTAGGTGTTACAATGAGTATGAGATTGTGTAGATAAGAACATTGTTGTTTCCTAATTAACACGTAATTGAACAGATTTAGATGAAAATTAGCAAATACATAGACCATCCACTGATAAGATACATAGGTATAATCACACCTATATCCCCGAGTTAGTTGTACCTAATTATATGAATATCTTAAAAATATGTAAATAAAATAATAATAAAGAATAATGCTATGTAGGTACCTAGGTAGGTACCTACCTAACATTAGGTTTTCTTACTCATGGTAGGTACCTATTTTATAATAATTTCGTTTTAAACATAGGTAGGTAACAGATGACCTGTATCATTGATTATAATTTTTTAAACTTACATGATTTTCACTCATATAACAAATACCTACCTTCTCGGGACTTATTAGTGATACTAGTGGACGGGACTTATTACTGAGTTTCTGGCTGGTATCTTCTCAGTAGAACCAACTTACCGAACCAGCAGCGAAAGAATCATTTTCAAATGGTTCATTAATCGCACCTACGTGCTATGTGCCTAAACTGAATAAACTAAATTGATTCTTTGATTACTTATTAAAGGTACTTTTATGCATAGGTAGTTATTTAAGAAATAGACCGCGTCGTGAGTCATAAACTCTTAGTAAACAAAGGAATGAAAAAATATCAGATAAATTGTATAATGTGGTTTGGTTGGGTTGGGTTTGTAGAATAAACAACTTGTATGAAACAACGTACCGACATTGATATCATTAGTCACGCATAAGGTAAACTAGTTTTTTTAAAACAACACAGGCGGACTCACAAGTCTAGTAACCAGTTGCTCGTCATCCACTGACCGGATCGCATTACCCAATACATTTTACATATTAAGTCAATATGAAGACCGCACCAATATTACTCTTTGTACTATTATCGTTCGTTTGTGAGATCTATTGTAAAGATCTGATTGTGGGCTCGAGTTTCAACAACAGATTGGTATGGCAGCAAAAGGCTGAATACAATGCCATTCCTCTTAAGAAACGAGTTAAAGAGGTATTCTTCTCTGATCCGGGACAGCAGATTATTAAGGTACGTTACTTTTTCACAATTTTATGAATTTTCCAAATTAATGTAAGATTTAAGAACACTTATGATGCAGTATCTATATCCAATCAATTACATAGTGGTTCGTTCTAGCTTAGCACGTGTAGTATGTTTTTTCTAGTGTGACTCAGACATTATTTAACATTCTAATTCAGTATTCAGTAGTTTGAGTTTATTCAAATACAAATCTTTCCACTTTATCAACTAGTATAGATCACCTAGTCCTACTTATTCCTCAATTAATACGTCAAATCCTGTAATTTGAAAGTGCTCTAAGCACTTTTACATGATCTAAATCTCATAAAAATATACACAGTTCTTTTGAACATCACTTAGAATTAATGTCCATCTTTAGATGAAATATGTTTTGGCAGTTTTCCTCTTCATCCATAAGGCAGTGTTTTCGTCACTATCAAACTCACTTTAAGACAATGTTACTTAACATGGACACGTAAGCTGCCTCGACCTACTTATAATAAAAATAGACTTTAATTTTTGAAGGTGATTTTAAGGCTAAATATCTACTGAACACTGCATACTCACTCAGAAAAATAAATAAGTAACTTGGGTCGACTGGACGTAATTTACTTTAGTTTGGTGCAAGACAAAATGATTGTTATTGAACTATTCCCTATTCTATGCTTTGGTCTCATATAATACATCTTAATACATCTACTAAGTTGATGAAATACTAAGCTAGACAAGATTTTTAATAATGTACAAAGCAATAACATGTATTGCATTATTTTTGTGAAGATTCAAGGTTAGACCTTGAGTATGTGATAAGTAAATATTATGAAATATACTAAACGGCTAATAAACTGCTTCGGTGACATGGTCGGTAGTGCATCGGCTTACGACTCCGGAGTCTCGGGTTCGATCCCCGGGTCGAATCAAATATTTATGTGATCCACAAATGTTTGTTTCAGATTTTGGATGTTTTCTATGTATATTATGTATGTATTTAGAAATATACAAGTATGTTTATCAGTTGTCTAGATCCCATAGGACAAGCTTATAGCTTAGTTTGTGGGCTCGATGAAGTTGTGTGAAAAATTTCCGAAAAAAAAAATCGGCTGGGTCTCATTGAATACGTAACAAAGAGTAAACAGATTGACCTACAGGTATTCATAAAAATAATGTTACTGGGTTCTAAGGGGCAATAGGGCTGTTAAGTACAGAAAAAAAAATTACTAGTCCCGTTGTCCTCACGTTTCGCAGATTTTTCTAGGTAGTTAGTTATAATTTATTATTTATTATGCAGCTCTATGTACTTAGAAACAATTATGGATAAAACAAAGCGGCTAATCGACACTTCCTAGAAGGCTTCTTACTTTCTGTCTCAGAGAATTAGCATAGCTATTGACATGTTCTGGGAACCTACAATGGTAGCTAAGCACGCACGATATAAATATGTACCTGATTTTAGATCTAGAATATTTATTTGTAAGATTCAAGGATAAAATCGGCCAAGTACGTGTCCGTAATAAGGTTCCGTAGTCACGCATAATAAATAACCTCTTTAGCATCTGCATCTGCATCAGCTCTTTACCAAGTTATCTGATCCGTTAGTTTTTTTTTTAAAGTGCATTACATAAGACTAATATTGTTTTAACACAAATGTTGAATATCTCGCAAACGGATTCTTAAATTAAGAACGTTTTAGCAACTTCTCAATGTTTTAAAAATACGAGTAGGTAAGTATCTATCTAAAAACACTCCACGCGATGAGGTAGACGCAAGAAACAAAATCCCTTCCTTCCTTCACTTTACATGTCAGGGAAGTAGATACCTACCCTAAAACAATTGTTATTTTTTTCAGAATTTTATTTTGGAACTTTGTCAGCGTAATTTTATAAACATATCCATGCAAAGTTTCATCTTTTTAGCACTAACCGTTTAGGAGGAAAGCCGTGGGCGAACGGACATGACGAAATTATAAAGGTTCCGAGACTTAAACTATGGAACCCTTACAACATAACCCTCGCTGACGTAGTCGGGTAAAAAGGAACAACGAAAACAATCAAAGAAATCAATTTAATCATCACAATACAAATAGGTAATAGGTAAAAGACTGCCTCGGTGGCTCAGTGGTATGAGTTTAGTGAATAAAAATATTTATTTATAAGTAGAAACATTAGTCATAAGAAGTTTTACCATATTGTACAAAATTTCTTGACGTTTTACGTTAATGATATCATACAATGAACGCTGATTGTTATCAAATTACAAAGGGTATACTTATTTTTTTTTTTATTTTTTATTCCGCGGCCTAAGGCCGCGGCCGCTCTAACGTCCGTTGCCGGGCGTCTCTGGTTACTAGCAGAGGGTATGTCCAGTGGCGCCCGGCGGACTTTAACCACCTCTGTGGTCTGTGCGGGTGTTTGGTCGGGACGAGAATCCCGCGACATTGGGGTCGGGTTTTATCCCGCGTCAGTGAGTGAATCTGGTTGCGTGGTATGGGGCAAAGGCCCCGCAGCACGCAACCCTTCTAGCCTGCTTCTGTAAGGACGGTGGGTGGCGATCCCGCCGTCCTCAGGCCCCGATCATGGAGGACGATAGTCTTGGGCGTAGTCGCGTAGTCTGGGGCGGCCTGGCCGCCGACTACGGAACTCGGCGGGGAGGGTACGCTCCCTCTCCCTCCCGGCCGCCTCCTTCGCGTGCATGACTTGCTCGCCGAAGGACACGGCCGCGTTCCACCTACTCCCGCTGGATACCATGGCTTGAAGCATGGTCCCCAGCGAGAGGGTATCCACGCCCATACCCACTACGAGGTCCCGGCGCTGACTCGCCCACGCTGAGCACTCCACCAACGTGTGGAGTGCGGTGTCGTAAGGGTATACATATAATGAAAAAAATCTGTTAGCATTGTTGTAGAATTAAAGCTAAAGGTTCAATTCCTCACTGGACATTTTAAATCATTTCACGTTATACCAAACAAATCTAGATAAAAGATTTGTAGCACCTTCGTCAATAAATAAAAGCAATAAGAAGTTACTATCGTCATGATTTTATCGGTATAATGATTCTGATTCTTACTAAAAAACCGTCTACAACTAACCTACTAACTTTATAGTGGTTCGACAGTGATCGAAATGCGACCTTAACATTTTTTTTTAATAAAAATTCACTCTATCTCACATTTAAATAGTAGCGGACACCTGCGGCTTCGCCTGCTTGACAAATTATAAACACAACAACCTTCATCGAGTACCACTTTATTCATTGGTGAAAACTGCATTAAAAGAAGGGTTAGGAATTTTGGGTTTTAGTTTTATAATGTAATGAGGGTGCGAAATTTCAATACTTCTCCGTCCATGCAATTTTCGTAAAAAGGCACTAAGTTTTTGCTTCAAGTATTAATAAATTAGGATAGATATTAGAAAACGGGACGCACAAATCTCTGGAACTATTATTTCGAAAAAAGCTATTACTTTTGTTTTAAATAGTGTGGATAGGAAACTAGACCGTAATTAGTAGCCTCAGACTTAAAGAATAACATAGACGGAACATGTAGAATAAACACGTGAAGCCAAATGACACTTTCAATGTGTGCGTGTGACTCCGATTTCCGTGTACCGATACCACTAACGGCGTGTGCGTAATGTTGCCAGCAAATGAAATGATAGTAAATGTTATCTGCAATTATTTTGTCATTTACACAAATGATTATTATGATAAGTGCCTAAAATGGGGAAGTGTTAAAATAAATAAAAACGTGATAAACACTGAGTAAACACACTTACTAGCTTTCAAAAAATTTCTCATAATTAAAATAATCCTTTTTAAGATGAATGAACAAAGCTTCATTCCAGTGGAAGTATAAGAATTATTGGTTAAGCTACTTTTGTCGTTGACTATACATGAAGTAGATATCAATAGTCGTTAGGTTAAGACTGAGGCCTTTGTAGTGTTAGACTGAAATTAAACTACTGACACAGTAACATAAATATATTGGATCAGAACACAGGCTGGGAGGTCAGACAGCGGTCAATTCCAAGATTGCCGAAATAACCAAGCCACGTATTAAGTAGATCCCGGACACAGATGTGATCGGGAGTTCGGGACTAACGCACGAATGATGATGATGATAATTAGAAACTTCGAGGTTGTCAACATTGATGACACAGATTTTTTTTTACTCAGTACTTTATAAATTTCCATAAATACTGCTAAATATTTTGTGGAAATGATGAAAAAATTATGGCAACTCTGTATGATATGGCGGAGGTTTTGTGTTCCTAGTTTGTGCAACTAAAATATTTAGAAAAATGTTATGAAATCTAATAAGAAATAGTTAATTACTCATGAAACGATAATCCAGCATTCTTTCTATGAATAATTGAAGTGTTTTTACACCTTTTCACCACACAATACGGCATATTTATAATATTTTGTTCAACCGTGATCGCACGTGCGTACACACTCGCTGCTCACAAAGGAGTGGCGAGCGAAATGGTATCCCATTGCTATATAGTATCCCTTTTGGCGGCTTCACTCGCTAGTTCTATTCGTTCCGTCTATGTTATTCTTTTAGTCTGAGTTAGTAGCGTTGAGTAATTAATATAATGTTAACACCTTATGAGGCTTCCCTGTTATGTTATGTACCATAACAACATAGTAACAGTAGTTATATAGCTACAGTTTCGTACAGGTCCAGTAAAGGTACGGGCAAACTCGTCCTTCACATGCGACGTATCGTATAACACGCATTATGACATCTGAACCGGATCTGGCCTATACAATTTGTATGGTAACAAACACTGGTCATTCACTACGCTGTCTTACGTGTCACCGTGCCGGATTCGCATGTTCCCATGCTATCCCACGCGTACGACGCTGTGACGCACGTTTAAAGTGTCATAGCGCGTAGATAATGTAAACGTCAGACGTCCTAAGATGTAGGACCAGTGTGTCGCTGTTTCACACGTGGCGTGGCATACGTCGTATGTGAAGGACCAGTATGTTTCAAGCTTAATAAGTAGGGGAATACTAAACATATGAGTAAACATACACAGAAGTTTCTAGATTTTATCTTTGAAAGGGTAAATAGAGATGTTTATAACGTCCACATTTTAGCTACATACTTAGTTTGTTGGAGCCACACAATAAGAGGCGAGTCTATTACCGTAAACCTATCCGAATGTGTCCTAAAACAATGAGCACGTATGATTAATAGAAGGAAAAATAACTAAAATAAACCTATAGAAAGGTTAATTTAGTTTTATATTCTTTATTGTACAATTTACAAAACACATAATAATATTAGCTAAACTTATAAATAACAATATATTATGTTTTCTGAAATAGTCTAGGAAATGCGTATAAATATATTACACACAACATGATTTTGTGAATATAATATAATAGAAAAAGTATGTAAATTAAATAAATAAGTTTTATTTAAATTAACTAAAATAAACCTATAAAAAAGTGTATTTTTTATGTAGGTATACTTACTTATATTCAAATATTCGCACCTATTAGATTTTTTAGGACTACGAGACAACATTTGGCATGGAGATATTAGTGATGTTGAGCATTTATTCTATGGAATATAGACCATAAACATGAACTATATAAACAAGAGTTTTAAGGTTATAAATTTATTATTAAGTAAATACTGAAACAATTAAAATAGTGTTATAGGAGCGTCAATCAACAAAATAGCGTGACATTAAGGAAAACCTTCAACGAGTTCAAGCACATAATTCAAACTTGACTTGACTCAGTAATTGCCGCAGACTGACCCTGGATTTGAAATGTATAAAGTTTATATACATTCAGTTTTAATAATAATAATGTAAGGACTTGTTTAAGCATCCAAATAGCCACGTTTACAACAATAATATTGCTCTTTTAGTGAAATAAAAAGTAAAAACCGGTCAATTGCGTCGACACGCACTTGCCGGTTTTAACTTTTTATTTCACGGGCCCGACGGCCCCACATAGAATAGGGTTCCGTAGTCACACATAATAACCTCTAGAACTCCTGAACTAACAGAGATTTTTTTTGTTTATTCAGGACACAGAGATATCGGATTCGTTATAGTTTCCCTTGAAAGTTCCTTACATGGACTACAATCACAAATATTTTGCATTTGTGTGAGTGATCACGAAAATTAGAGTAAAAAGGCTATGTGAACAACACATGTTTGTGTAAAACAGGTCACATTATACGTTCACGTACGTGTACTCACACAAATGCAAAGCTCATCTTACGTCTTTTCACCTATACCTGTTGGAATTTGGAACAATTAAATAAACCTAATACCACGTGTGCAGAGACGTGGGCACTTTTGGAGTTCACTTTGTGGGTACTTTTAAAATTGATATTAATATTTAATGATCACAATGAGCTATCTGTTGTTCTCGTTAAGAGATAATTGGATAGGTAGGTACATGGGTATATAATTTGTTTATCATGTTACTTCATAATTTGGTTATATTATTATACATGTTTCCATTGCTCGTATATCTTATTCTGATATAATTATAACCAAATTACATCAAAACAATTATTCAGTTAGTTCAGTTTTAATGCATGAGCTAATTAAAGAAACTTGATAAACGGTATAGGATTATTATAACGAATGAACTTACATTTATAAATCTTCAAATAATTTGTTTTAGGTATGACTAGACGCTTTATGATAAGGTAATTAATAAATGTCGCTCTAAATAATATTTATGTAAAGTATGTACCTATGCAATGTCATGAACTCATGACACAAGATGATATGATATGATTGGCTGGTTTTAATTAATATGGGACCATATTAATTAAAATCAGCCCAGTGCGAGTTGGACTCCTGCACAAAAGGTTCCGTTCGAAAACAGCAAATATATCACGTTTGTTTTATGAGAACCCCCTTAAATATTTATTATATTCTGTTTTTTTAGTATTTGTTGTTGTAGAGGTAAAGTCAGGTGAAAATTTCAACATTCTAACTATCGCGGTTCATGAGATACAGCCTAAGACAGACGGACGGACGGACAGTGAAGTCTCAGAACCTATATATATATATATATATAAACCCTATTAGGGTTCCCGTTTTAACCTTTGGGCATGGAAAAATAAAAAGAAAAAATGAAGCCTATGGTTTACGTTCCTTACAGGCGGGTCTGCCAGTTTTTTGTCTTCTAGGGGGAGACTATTATTTCTTGCTGTCTGTCCGTCCGCGCACCTCATATCTCGAAAGTTTCACATGCGATTTAGAATATGTGCACCGCTTTGTGTGACCGCGAGTGTATCGGAACTACCCTTTGGAGACGGGAGTGTGAACTGTTCAAAGCCGTTCTCACACCTTAGCTTATTTTCTGTTCTAGTTGGCTATACATTTTATAGCCGAGAACCCAAACACCAGCAGTCTTTATAAAGTTTAACTTCTTGATACTTTATATATATATAAATATGTGTACCTTTTATAATAATATCGAGTAGGCATAACTTTATACTTGGAGATGAAGCACAGCTGTAGAAATAATGTTTATTTATTTATTTATTTAAATATTCTTTATTGTACGCCAATACTGTATTAAAACATACAAGGAGCTTGAAAAAAATTGTAGCAAAACAATGGGCGGCCTTATTGCATAGAGCAATTTCTGCCAGGCAACCTTTGGATGGATAGATCTGAAGGACGAAAAGGTAGTAGTGGGCGTAGTTAAATAAACTTACATAATATGAAAACATAGTAAAGGTAGGTACATACTTGCACACACACACACAGACACACACACACACACACACACACACACACACACGGAAAAAGAGAAAGAGAGAGAGAGAGAGAGATACATACGCTCAAACACACACAAACACTTATATATACATAAACATAGCAAGGTTAAATATATATACAAATAGATTAAAGAAGAGAAATACTAGTACGTAGGTACAAAGAATCCAGCAGCTCAAAGTTTTAATTGAAGATAGTGATCTCTGACTAACAATTTAAATTTATTGATTGTCTCGGCTCGCCTTATCTCCACCGGTAACCTATTCCACAAGCGGATGGCAGTTACTGTAAACGATTTATCGAAGAAGCTTGTAGAATACTGAGGCATTCTCAACCGTAGATTCTTTGATGATCTCAAGCACCTATCATGCGATTCATGTAGGAACTCGAACCGGCTCTTTAAGTAGGAAGGGTTAGTAGGGTTAAACAAAATGTTGTACAGAAGAGAGAGGATATGCGTATTTCGGCGAGAACGGATTGGCAACCACTTGAGCCTAACTCGAAACTGTGAAACGTGATCATACTTGCGCAAACCAAATATGAATTTTATGCAAACATTTTGAAGACGCTCAAGTTTATTCCAATTCAATTCAATTCAGTACACTTTATTGTACACAACATGTAGAACATACAAAAAGGATATTTCACTTCAAGGAGAGTACAAATGGCGGCCTTATCGATAAAAGCGATCTCTTCCAGACAACCTTTGGATGGATAGCGAGTTTAAGAAATTAAAAGGGGTAGTGTACAACTATCACTCTAAGGAGAGAGAAGAATAAAGCTTAGTAAAGAAAGAAATAAAGATAAAACTAAATAGTATCAGAAAATAAACTAATATAGTTAATGTTTATTAATAATGAATCAAAAAGAAGATAATAAAAGTGCTGATACAATTATACATACATACAGACCATACACATAATTTATATAAGTAAAAATACACAGACATACCATACATAATATACATAAACGTATTTATAGACTACATATAAGTTGTAGATAGGTAGTAATCTTTTAACTTAGTTTTGAAAGACGATATAGACTGCGCACGCCTGATCTGAAGTGGCAAAGCATTCCACAGGCGAACCGCCTGAACCGCGAAGGATTTGTCCGTGAAATTAGACCAGTGTGCTGGCACTTCCAGCGTCAAATTTGCCGACGACCTTAGAGACTTTGAATGTGTTCTTTGAGATATTGGGGAGTACGAGGGTTAAACAGTATATTGTATAGTAATGTAAGAATATGAGTATTACGGCAAAGGCGAATTGGGAGCCACTTGAGCGATTTACGGAATTCAGACACGTGATCATATTTGCGTAGGCCAAATATGAATCTAATACAGACATTTTGAAGGCGCTCAAGCTTATCAGACTGCTCCTTCGTGGGATCAAGGTAGCTGACGTCCGCATAGTCAAGGAGTGGGAGTAAGAGACACTGCACAAGCGTAACCTTAGTAGCCGTTGGAAAGAGATTTCGTAGTCTGCGCAATGCACCATTCGAACCAAAGATCTTACGTCCAACCTCTTGCACTTGCTGATCCCATGATAAAGTGCTATCCAAATAAATGCCCAAGTTCTTAACGCAGTTTGTTATTTCGAGAGGAGCTCTGTTAAAAATTATTTGGGGTAACTGTGTTAGATCAACACGATTCATCATCCTAGGACTGCCGACTGAAAAGATATTGTGTCAAATATTTTACCTTATATTGACACCATGTATGAACTATACCAGTTCTACTTCTGTGAATCAGCTCCGAATTAGAAAGACTTAGTTTTAGTACTCACGTTAATGTATTCATTATTTACATCGTCACACACATTATATAAATGTTTAAATAACTTAAATTACATTGTTTTACTACGACATTTTTCTCTGCTTATTTTCAAGTGACAGTCCTATAAAACAAAATCATTCTCAGAATATTATTCAAAGATTACATTAAGAAGGTTGGTTTTCTACATAATGATACCTCATTTTAACACACCTCCTTCATTTTGTAGAAAATTATAAACTTAAATTCATCAACACTTCTTCTAAACAATAAACATAGTACAATCAAGAATAAAATATATTATGTTCCTTCTCTTCAATAAATTATAATTAAATTCTTATTAATATTAATCATAACAATTTGTGTGTCATTTATATATTAATAAACATTCAATAACTGTCTTAGTTTTTGAAATTTTATTTTGCCTAACGCTTTTGTTAGTATATCTGCTAATTGATTATCAGTATTAATTTTAGTAACATCTATTATATTCTTTTTTTCATAGTCATTAACGAAGTGATAGCTTACGTCAATGTGTTTAGAATTTTTACAGAATTTTCCATTCTTTGAAAGTTAATGCTTGACATATATTTGTTAAAGCATTCATACCAATCTCTTGGACTCTCTCTTAGTCCGTATAAAGCTTTTCTGAGCTTGCACACCTGATTATCTCCAATTTCATAACCATCTGGTGGGTATATATATACTTCCGATTTAATTGTTCCATTCAAGAAAGCTGTTTCTACATCCATGCATTCTATATGCCAACCTCTGACACAAGCAATTGACATCAGAGCTTTCATTGTTATCATTCTAGCCACAGGTGACTATATTTCTTCGTTATCATTATAAACTTGTTGAAAACCTTTTGCTACTACGCGCGCTTTATATCTTCCATTTGACTTAATTCGAAAGATCCATTTCACTTCAATCACATTTTTATCAATTGGTTCGTCAACAATCTCCCATGTCTCATTTTGTTCTAAACTGTTAATCTCTTCATTCATTGCATTCATCCACTTGTTTGCTTCTAAGCTATTTATTGCTTCTTCGTAAGTTTCTGGTACACTGGCATCACAAACATTTACATAAACTACATGATCATTAAATCTTCCTGGTAGTTTTCTTTCTCTTTTCGGACGACTTGATCCAGTAACACCTTACTATTAAGTTTCTTTCTTTTATCTTCTTCATCTTCTATTGTATCATAAAATTCTTCATCATTATCACTAAGTGGCGATCTTGATTTCACTTCTTCCTCAGTCTGTGTTTTCTTAGTTTCATCTCCTTTATTATCATTGTTTTCATCCTCATTGTCTGTATCTTCATTTTGAAATCGAATAACTTCAGCCTCTGGATTTATGAAAATAACATGCCTGCTTATTATAATCTTTTCGTTCACCAAGACTTTGTACCCCGTGTCTGTGTAGCCAACTAAAAAACCTTGCATGCTTTTCGGGTTCAGTTTTGAAGTTCTTTTTTCTTCAGGTATTCGAACGAAACATTTGCTTCCATATAGTCTTAAATTCTTTATGTCCGGTTTTCTCCCATAAAATATTTCAAAAGGACTTTTCTTTTCTGCTGTATTTGTAAGTATCCGATTTCCTAAGTAAGCTGCTGTTAATATACATTCGGGCCAGTACTTTTTATTTAATTTTGCTTCTGACATTAAACATCTTGCACGATCCATAACTGTTCTATTGAACCTTTCCGCAACACCATTTAATTCGTGCGTGTATGCTGTTCCGGGTTTCAAATAAATTCCATTTTCTTTGGTAAAATTATAAAAATCTCTGTTAAGGTACTCTGAACCTCTATCACATCTTATCTCCTTCACTCGTTTACCAGTTTGATTTTGCATTGTATTGACATATGTTCTAAAACATTCAAAAACTTCATTTTTATTTTTTATTATACATACTGCTGCATGTCTGCTGTAATCATCGATAAACGAAACAAAATATCTCTGGTTATTATAACCTACCGGAGTAATCGGTCCATTCACATCTGTATGTATTATCTCCAAGATATCTGAGGCTCTTCGTCTCTTGTTTTCAAAGGGTAAATTGGTCATTTTGTTTTGTAAACAAATTTCACACTGTACGTAGTTGTCGTTTAAATTTTCTGGTAACCCATTCAAGAGTTTATGCCTACACATTTCTTTTAGTTTTGAAAAATTTACGTGACCCAAAAGACGGTGCCATTTCTCTTTCGCTGACATATCCCGATTATTTGTGTTTACATATTTTTTGTCTTTGGATTTTATTGTACCTTCCAATTCATATAATTTATTCTTTTTCCTAGCTATCGCTAGCAATGTGTGCTGTGAACTGTATATTAGTGCGGTTTCATTTTTAAATTTAATCATGTTGCCTTTGTTTACAATGTTTGACACGCTTAGTAAGTTTCTCTTCATATTAGGAACATAATAAACATTATCAATGTCAATTTTTTGCAACTTACAGTTCACATCACAATACATTGTTATCTTTCCTATCTTATCTGATTTTAAAGCAAAACCATCACCTACTTTAATATTTACCGGATCATCTAACTTTTTGTACTCACAAAATAATCTGTCATCATTAACGATGTGGTCGGTGCAGCCGCTATCAAGAAGCCAACTCGTTGTATTTTCATTCATTCCAGCTGTCAGTACTTCAACATTGAATCCATGTGATGAGTTTCCTGCTGTGGATTCATTATGTATATTGTTACCTTGCTGACCTCTATAGCCTCTGTAATTACGTGCTCGATAACTTCGGTGACCACGTCCACCACGTTGAAATCTTCGATAATGTTGACCTCGCTGACTATATTGTAGTTTGGGACAATCTCTCTTAAAGTGCCCTTCCTTATTACACTCATAGCAAGTTTGTTTATACAAACTACTGCTTGCGAAGGTCTGCTCGTCGCATTCGGTATTCCTTGGTTCATTCTTTTTGTATTCCAATATGATCTTCGATTTGACATATTCAACTGTTTGGTTCTCCTTGGGCATAGCATCTACTATATTTACGATATGTTCAAATTTGGATGGTAATGACAACAGTAGATAATTTAATCGGTCTTCTTCGCTCACATTTTCACCGGCTCCTTTTAAATCATTGATTTGCTTTTCAAAAGTTTGAAAAAATTCGATAGGATTCCCATCTCTGAATTTCGTTTCCAATATTTTCCTTTTCAGTAACAGTTTATTCGCACATCCTCTAATTAAGTATAAGTCATCCAGTTTTTTTATCATATTAAACGCAGTTTCTTCCGAAATGATGATGTCTAGCTGTGAATTACTGATGCTGTTTACTATGTAGTTTTGAGCTTTCAAATCAGTTTTCTTCCATTCATTTTCTGGTATTTCTTTCGGTCTTACATCGTACTCTGTAGCCTGTTCACAATTTTTTAATTGTAGCAACAACTTTAATCTAAATTTCCATTTCTCGTAGTTGGACCCATCAAATATTGGTAATCTAAATTCTTCTTTTCCTTCCATATTTATTTTTATTCCTTCTAATTCAGTAGCTCGTCAGCTCTGCTACCATGAAAAGATATTGTGTCAAATATTTTACCTTATATTGACACCATGTATGAACTATACCAGTTCTACTTCTGTGAATCAGCTCCGAATTAGAAAGACTTAGTTTTAGTACTCACGTTAATGTATTCATTATTTACATCGTCACACACATTATATAAATGTTTAAATAACTTAAATTACATTGTTTTACTACGACATTTTTCTCTGCTTATTTTCAAGTGACAGTCCTATAAAACAAAATCATTCTCAGAATATTATTCAAAGATTACATTAAGAAGGTTGGTTTTCTACATAATGATACCTCATTTTAACACCGACAAGAATAACTTGAGTCTTCGATGGGTTCACTTGAAGCCCATGTCTAATGCTCCAGTCACAGATTCTCTCCAGATCCGTGTTGATTATAGAGAATGCTTCATACAATTCATCTAGTGGCGTCTGTGAGTAAATTTGAAGATCATCTGCATAAAGGTGGTAGGATGAAACTAATTGTTTGGAGATCGAATTTATAAAAATTGTGAAGAGTAGAGGAGATAGAACGCCACCCTGCGGCACACCGACGGTAACATCACTCCAGGTGGAGATAGTATCCTCCATGCGTGTGCGTTGCCGGCGGCCGTACAGGTAACTGCGAAACCAGACAATCACTGTTGGAGATATGTTAATTGAGCGTAAAATCCCAAGTAGAATTTCAAAATCCACGGAATTAAAAGCATTACTAAAATCCAGTAGAGCCAGTAATGTGAGTTTCCCTTGGTCCATACCTAATCTTATGTCCTCAGTGACATTAACTAATGCTGTAACGGTACTGTGGCCGGGACGGAAACCTGACTGGAAGGGGTTGAGTAGGGAGTTTCGACAGAGGAAGGAATTGAGCTGAGTGTGGACTAGCCGCTCTAGAACTTTGGAAAAAAAAGGTAGGATAGAAATAGGGCGATAGTGAGAGTAAGTAGTAGGATTGCGAATTTTGGGAAGTGGGATCACTTGAGCTTCCTTCCAAAGTGCAGGAAAGGAGCCGCTGGAAATGGAGAAGTTTAGAATGTGAGTGATAATAGGTAGAATTTGGTTCAGAATAGGTATGATCATATTCCGGCTGATACAGTCGCTACCGACAGCACTAGATGTTATAGACATTATACTCTTCTTAACATCACAAGTAGTGAATTGATCGAAAACAAAAGGTGCGTAATCAGGAACTGGAAGTGTTGAAAGATAGTTCACTGTGTTAACCTTGGTGGTCCCTGTAAAATTGGACGAAGAAGTGAAATGCAAATTAAGTGCTTCAAGGTCCACAGTTTTAGGAGACAATTCTTCTTTTGACTTCCCAACTCCTAAGGTTCTCAAGAATTTCCATACTTTTGGCGGGTCACCGTTTTCAATTGAGGAATGTATATGCTGGCGTTGTGCATTCCTACACACCTTATTGCAGTGATTTCGTATAGCCACATACTTGTTCAAATTTTCAGCAGTTGGTCGAAACTTGTACCTACACTTCGCAGTAGCTTTCTTAGCCATGATATCCCTGATGTTCTCGGTAATCCAAGAAGCCGGCGAATGCTTAATTTTTATTGGGCGTATAGGTGCATGAGTGTCAAAAAGGTGTATCAGTTTTGAGGTAAACAAATCAACTTTAGCATCGACAGTATCAGAAGTGAGCAATGGACCCCAATCAATACCATCAGCATCTTCACGCAGACCATCGAGATCCATACCGCCAAAGTTACGCTGCAACAGTATTTTAGGCTTAGCCTTAGGAGGACGAAGTTTGTAGGACAGGAATATTAGGTCATGGTGGGAAAAAGCATCAGCATTGCATTGTCCATGCCTAGCGACATGATGCAATGACGACACAAGGATGAGGTCTAGGAGAGAGGGAGTGCGACCGGGAACATGATGGGTGGTATTTAAAGGAAGTATGGAAAGGTTGCAGGATTGCGTAATGCGGCGGAATAAATGAGTACGGTGATCGTTTTTCACTTGGCAGGTGTTGAAGTCTCCTAATATGACTATGTGGTTGTAAGAGGGGGTTTATAGAGAAATTAATATTCGACGAAGCACAGTAGTACACAGCGAGTAGAATTTTGGTGTGAAATAGCTCTACTTCCAAGCACAGATGCTCACCGGCATTCGGAGGAGGTGGCTGTGCCGACATATCAATTATTCGGAAAGAAATATTAGTACGCAAGTAGATAGCAACACCACCACCTCTTCCGTCGCCACGATCATGTCTTATCAGTTTGAAACCCGGAAGGGAGACAGAGGAGGATGTATGAAAAGACCTAAGCCATGTCTCAGATACGAGAATTGCGTGGATATTCCTACTGTCAAAGCTAGTCAGCATATCAGAGAAATGAGCCGGAATACTCTGGGCATTGATATGGACTACATTAAAATGTCTAGGTACATCGGCAAACTGCGTGTTCAATGTATCACTCAAAGACGGGGACGCGTCGTTGAGTGAGGGGATGCTGGCATAACTGCTACCTAGGCTAGAGGCCGAGTGGAAGCTGTCACTGTCATCTTCAGTATCAGTCCTAAAAATCGAATTGTCTGTAAAATAAATAAATATTTGAAATAAAAAATAGTAGATTATATAGTAATAAAATTCAGATAGTTCAAATCACTATCCACCCGCCAGTGGAGTGTCAAATTCTGTTATAAAAATACTACAGGCCCAGCTTAAAACTAAATATACAAATAAAATACAGCACCGTTTCATACACCATAGTTCACCA
This sequence comes from Nudaria mundana, assembly GCA_963556515.1. NCBI lineage: Eukaryota > Metazoa > Arthropoda > Insecta > Lepidoptera > Erebidae > Nudaria > Nudaria mundana. The sequence goes on from OY748293.1 coordinate 14,436,904, forward strand.
TACACCGTTTCAATCCTTAGTAATAAACCCGAACACAGTACTATAGGCGTCATGACCGTGAAACGAAACGCTTATGTCAGATGCCTGTGTCACCTGACACAATTGACGCGTACCTCCGCCTCATAAACGTCAAATTGAACAAATCATAACAAATGGAAAGATCAAAGTTATACCATTATTGACAGATTGTTGTTGATTGTTCTTACATTTCACATTGAATGATTCGGGATGTGTCCGGATCTGAGTGTAAATAAGTAAATAATCAATCAATTGAATTAGGTGTCATTTGAACATATTTTAAAAGAAATAGAGGGTGAAAGTGTAAACAGTGCAAATAATACAATTTGCGGACACTGTAGTGGTATTATGATACACAAAATTTACTTTTTTGCTCGTCTGGATCTTTTGACTGGACTTCTTGTTGGACTTGGAACCTCGCTAGACATCTTTGGCTGCTCACTATACTCTTCAATGTTTTTTAGCTCACGCAAACATGTGACACGATGTCGCTTGCCCTTGGAGTCAGCAACGTATACAAAGCCCTCTCTCGTCCAGCACTTAGTTACCCCAAAGCTCAGACGTGCCTCTAAAAATACTTCGTGACGTGTATTTGTGAGGAACTCCGATACCGTGACACCAGCCTTTCAATTTCGTCTTAGCGAACCATACATTATCCCTCACAGAGACGTCAACAAATTTAACCAGGATAGGTCGGGGCTTATGGTTAGTAGATTGCCCCATTCGGTGGCAACGTCTGATGTCGGAGGCAGAGAAGGTAGCCACTTTGAGTTGGGTCTTGACTAGGTTGGTAACCGTAATCATTGTGTCTTCTGTGTCTGTGTCTGCTTCCACCACACCATGAAACAGGAGAATCTTACGACGACCACGCATGTCAACATTATCAAGTTGATGTGCCAGCTTTTCAAGTTGACACTGCAGCAGCCTAAGTGATTCCAACATCATAGTTTTGAACGCCATGAAGTCAGCAGCAACAATGGATATGTCAGCGGTGGTCGATGGATTGCTAGTGGCCTGTTGTAGCTTGGTCTCAAACCTTGCAAGACCCTCGTGGAGCATTGATGTTAAGCTTGACATCGTCTCTTGCATGAGTTCCATTGTAATGTCAATGCAACCAGTAAACTTTGGTACGTTATTTATTAATACAAACACTCTCACTGGTAGGTGGTAGACTTTAGTTGTCAGTAATGTACATTAAATGAGTAATATACAATTATCTTTATTTTAATTATTAATTTTAGCGTAAAAAGGCGACTATTTTCGACAACTACCCACGAACTTTTTTTCTAGTTGGTCCTCGGCTAGATCTGGATAGCTGGAATCTGCATAATCAAGGATGGGTAGAAGTAGCGACTTTGAGAGGGCAACCTTTGTAGCTGTAGGACGTAGATTTTGTAATTTCCTAAGCGACCCTGCAGAAGCAAACAGTTTCCTACTCACCTCCTGCAATTGTGGGCCCCAGGATAGTGTAGTGTCAATAGTTAGTCCCAAATTTTTGACCCTGTCACTCAAGGGTATCGTGGCCCCATCAAAAACCACAGATGGGATCTGCGTCGAGTCCATTTTAGATAGGGTTCTACTGCTGCCGACTATAACCACCTGTGTCTTTGACGGATTCACTTTCAAGCCATATGAGTTACTCCAGGAAACTATTCGTGACAGATCCTGATTGATCGTGTCCACCGCCTCCGATAATTCCTCCAAAGGAGCCTGCGCATAAATCTGCAGATCATCTGCATAAAGGTGGTAGGAAGAACGAAAATTATTAAGGATAGAGTTAATGAAAATTGCGAAGAGTAAAGGAGAGAGAACGCTGCTCTGGGGCACACCGACGCTAGTACTACGCCAGTTCAGTGTCCTCAAGGCGTACCCGTTGTCGGCGGCCACACAGGTAACTACGAAACCAATCTATTACAGTTGGAGATATGTTAAGAGAGCGAAGTAGTGACAGCAAGACATCAAAATCCACCGTGTTGAAGGCATTACTAAAGTCTAGCAGACAGAGGATGGTTACTTTTCCACTCTCCATTCCAGACCTGATGTCGTCCGTAATGTTAACCAAGGCAGTGACCGTGCTATGACCAGCGCGAAAACCAGATTGGAGGGGATTTAGGAGGTTGTTTTTAAGGATAAATGCACTTAATTGGTGATTTACGAGCCGTTCGAGGACTTTGGAAAGAAGAGGAAGTATGGAAATAGGACGATAGTCGGTTAATAAGGAGGGGTTGGACTTCTTTGGAAGAGGGGTAATAATTGCATCTTTCCACGATGATGGGAAGGTACTATTTGACAGCGAGGAATTGAGGATGAAGCAAATAATAGGTAGGATCTCGTCTAGGATGGGAAGGATCATATTCCGGCTAATACAGTCACTGCCGACGGCTTTGGATGTTATTGCTAGAGTACTCTTCTTAACATCACAAGCTGCAAATAGATCAAAGACAAATTGAGAATGGTTAGGAGTTGGGAGTGATGAAAGATAACGTAAAGTATGCGCCTTAGTAGATCCATCAAAATGGGATAGGGCAGTAAAGTGCTGGTTAAGAGCGTTGACATCCATATCTTTGAGAATGGCTACATGACGTGATTTCCCAACTCCAAAATTTCTTAGAAGTTTCCACACCTTTGATGAATCACCATTTTGAACAGTCTTATGAACATATCGGCGTTGTGCATTCCTACACACCTTGCTGCAGAGATTTCTTGCGGCTACATATTTTTGTATGTTGATTTCACTAGGATTAATTTTGTATCGATACTTTGCACCGGCTTTCTTGGAAATCATCACTTTAATGTCGTCCGTAAGCCACGGTGAAGGTGGATGCTTCATCTTGACAGCACGAACAGGGGCATTTTTATCAAATAGTTCGATCAATTTTGAAGTAAAAGTGTTAACCTGCTCGTCGACCGACTCCGAAGTCACCAGTGAGGTCCAATCGATGTTGCCAGCATCTTCACGTAATTTGTCTGTGTTAATGCTGTTAAAGTTACGCTGCATTAGAACTTTCGGCTTGGCTTTGGGAGGACGAATCTTAAACGAAATAAAAAGTAGATCATGGTAAGAAAACTCATCGGCCGGGTATTGTCCATGCTTGGCAACGCGATCTAATTGCGAAACGATAATAAGGTCGAGAAGTGAGGGTCTGCGTCCTGGAGAATGATGAGTGGTATTAGAGGGGAGAATTGACAAGTTACAAGAATTAATTATAGATTCCAAAGCCGCTGAACGATCATCACATTTAAGCAGGCATGTGTTGAAATCACCCATGATTATGCTGTGACTGTAAGAAGGGAGGAGATTCATCAGAAGCGTTTCGAAGGAGGAAAAGTAGTTAATATTGGACGAAGGACAGTAGTAAACGCCAAGGAGGAGTTTGGAGTGATTGAGTTTAACTTCGAGAAACAAATGTTCACCGGCATTTTAGAGATTAGAGGATTAGAGATTAGAGGCGGTTGCTGTGACATGCTCAAAATAGTGTATGATATGTAGGATCTAAGATATATGGCCACACCTCCACCGCGACTCGTGCGATCATTTCTTATAAGTTGATACCCAGGAAGGATACACTTAACGGGAGGGACTTCCGGTATTAGCCATGATTCGGAAACAAGGATAGCATGATTATTCTTACAGTCAAAAGCGGTCAGCATCTCTGAAAAATAAGCCGAAATACTTTGGGCATTGATATGAACCACATTAAAGTGCCTGGGAACATCAGAAAACTGAGACTTGATACTATCAGACAAGGAAGGGATACTAACATAGCTTTCATTTGAGCTACTTGCCGTGTGGAACCTTTCATCGTCACTAGTATTATCGATGCTGTACATAGAAGCACTAAAAAGGTTTAAATTAGTGAATAAATTTAAATATAATAAATAATGCAGCAAATATAATAAAATAAATAGATATAGAAGTATATATAATAAAAAGTAAATACGTATATTAAACAATGATAACGCTTATAAATAAAATAAAAGGGGGGGGGATTAACTGCTCCCAGTAGGTTGTACATCCAATAACTGAAAATTATTACCTCGAACCGCGTTCTAGCTTAAAATGATGCTGAGCTCAATGAGTTCTATAGAAAATATATCAAAGTATATATGGAGAATACCTGCTTTTCGTGGGGGAGCATACTAGGTATATAATAATCCTAAAAAAACCTTGTGGTTGTAGTCTATTAACTGTACTCCTGGTTGGCCAATAGAGTTCTAGCGGTAGCATATCTTACGGTGATCGTTCAAAAATTTTTCCTCGTCAGCTTATGTATAAATAACATAAATACTCAAATGTGTCTTTTTACTTTTTACAGGGCCTAGTTCTACGTGATTTGGATCACACAGAATCCATTCCAAGTGTAACTGCAGGAGGCGTCGGTTTCTCCTATGCCAACATAAGACTAAAGAGCGAACGGGGATCAGGACTCAACTACCAAGTCGAGATTTACGTATAAAAGACCAAAGAATAATTAACTGATAGTCTTGCAAATTCTTATTAAAGTATTTAATAAATTACATTTTTTTTGTTTACATAAGATATTCATTCAAATAAAATAATAAGAACAAAATAAATATATATGTTATAGCAAAACATGAAATAAATAAAACTGTCTTATCAATTCACAGTGAATGAGATTGACTGGGTAACAATATACCAGTAGATAACACTCCAGACTAGGTCACAAACATGAACTTAGATATTATGTAGGTGATGGTTCGAGCTCCTCACCCTACCAAGCCCGAGGATGAAGGTGCGTCGCACTGTTTTCTTTCTACACGCTTTCTATATGTTATGAACTCCTAATAAGTGGGGGTCGCTGACTACCAGCGGCCAAGTCTTTGGAGTCTGAGACCTCGTTCATAAGGAAAGAGTTGTTGTGACAAGTAGCACATCAGTATTATCAGAGGTAAAGGTTAAGCGTAAAATGATGTCAGCTTTAGTGATCAACAACACAAGACATACATTTGCAACAGGAAGTCTTCATTTACAAAGGTTGATTAGCACGTGAACAGCGCCATGTTCTATTGTTGACATCCTGAACAATTGACAAACGTAGGTACTTCACCAACCATACACTGTTACACTTTAGTTAAGAGTTTAAACTAAATTGTACCGTGTATTATTATTGTATATACACTTTAGACTATTCAATTGGAGTTAGTCCACAGTCAATTGATTTAACACGTTTCACCATCAGAATTTTAGATAATACTTCCTACTTCCGGTTCGCTTTGGTTTTATATGCCAACAACATTGTTAGTAGGTACCTACTTGTGTGACTTAGGGAAAATGATTCCATCGGTAGAGGCCGAAAACATGGAATTTATAAATAAGATTGATCATATTTTATGATATTTTTGATTCTTGACAAGGTAAGGGCTTTAATAAATGTGCCATATTTCATATATATTATGGTACCTAGGTCAAATACTTTTCGAGTTGAGAAGGGGTCAGTAGTGGCTCAATATGGTTCGTGTACGCTGACCTTCAAGCTGCGCAGTAGGCGATTTATCGATCTATATAGCGGTAACAGCGGGTAAGACCCAGCGTGTACTACACACGGTTACGGCACAGAATATGGAATAGTACTTACGTACAGAACGCAAGTTCTGACTGAACTAACGTCGGAGTGCAAACTCCGACGTTAATTAAAGCACATTCTTTTGTTTACAGTGAACATCATTCGAACGTTAGGGTTGTCCAGTAAAGTAAAATATATACCAGTATAATTTGACCAATAATTATGACGTTAATGCATCAATATCAACTCTATGGTCAATGCCGTGTCACAAATAAGAGATAACCCTTACTGATTTACAACTTCAAGTTGTCGCTGACGTCACGTACTTTTTTGCGGTTGTTAGGCGAGTGACATAGGCCTGGTTACGGCGTCGCGTTCCTTTTTCTGTGAACTTGGCGAAATGTATTCGTGTTTAAATAAAGAAATTATTACCTACATAAACTGAAAAATGTGAAGTTCTGTCTAGCTAGAATATAGAGTAAGAAAGATCCCATTTTTTATGAAAGTTAATGGTGCAGAACAAAGAATCTCGTCTTTACCGAGATGTTTATTACGCTTACATTTCGTTCGTCAGTCACTTTGTAGATCCTAAGTAAAATGGGGCGACTGTTCCTGGGGACTTTGATTTTTTTTTCCAGAGCCTTATCCGTCAACAGACACACGCAGGAAAGAATAACTTGAGTCATATGACGCCCTGGCCCTAATTATTATACTCGTATGTTTTAAAAGAATCAAACACTTTTATTTAAAACGCCTAACCTCAATATGATAGCATGAGGAGGATACACTTATTTGCCAAGAGGATTTCTTGGCAAATAAGTGTATCAAAAGTAATCAAAAGTATTATATAAATATCAAGTTCAAGTCAGATCCAATAATCTATATTTATTGTATTATATAAAACGTATGTCGTTGCTACCGTGGAAGATGGGAAGGCCCTTGGTGTGGGACGCTACATGCGTTGACACCTTCACACCTTCCAAGCACATCCGGATGTCCCGGCGCTGCTGCTGTATCAGCTGCAGGCCTCAAACGGCGTAAATATGCTAACCTAGCAGGTGATTACATATTTGAGCCGTTTGGGGTTGAGACACTGGGGTCATGGGGTCCGAGTGCTCGCCGCCTTTATAGAGACATTGCTAAACGCTTAATCGATGCTTCTCAGGACCAAAAGGCTGGCTACTTTTTGGCCCAAAAAATAACTATCGCCATCCAACGCGGCAACATAGCCAGCATTCCCAGTCCTTCCCAGTCGGTAATGACGCGGAGGATTTTTAAACGATACTTTGTAATGTAAATATTTTTTAGTATTTAATTATGTATATTGTAATTCTTATTGTATATAATTTATTTTTAGAATCTATAAAACAAAGTAGGGTTCGTTAAGAGAACGGCTGGACCGATTTCGCTAATTCCTTTTTTGTTGAGTTTGTTATTATCAGGAGAAGTATTTTTTGGAAAAATAAAATACATGTCATAAATTTACACAACAACCGACTTCAAATTACCGAAATGGGACCAAATAATGGTCGGAATGGGACCAAATTGAAATAAGACCACTTGGGAAGTAGTAGAAATTCATCTAAAAGAAAATTTTCAAAATCAGTTCGCCCAGTCCGAAGATATGAGGTAACAAACATAAAAAAACACACGAATAAGTTGTTCAGGACATTAGAAAACTTAATGCGGTACTAATTTCACCGGGACAGGGACAGCTAATGCAGAGTCAACCTGTAGCATTCTCTTATCCAGGACGATGGAGGAATCGATCATGCAGTGCAGCACAGAATTGACGCAATATGCAGGTTGTGGCAAAGGTACTTTATGCGACTCCCAATTCCTCCAAAACTTGAGGAAGATATAATTTTATATTTCCCGATTCCCATGAGGCACGTTACCGGAATAAAAAGTAGCCTATAGATGTTACTCAGGGATAATGTAGCAACAATATCAGTGAAAGAATTTAGAAAATCGTTTTAGTTGATTCAGCCTATTCAATTTAAATATACAATCAAATCTTTCGTCCTCATACGAGTTATATTAGTGAATACTAAATAGATCTCTTTGCTTGAGTAGGCCGATTCGCTAAAATTTACCCAGAAGTAAACATTCTCCTAATGCTTCGAATATTCTTTTGGAATTAAGGAATAACAGAGCTAGTTTCAATTTTGCAAAGCTAGTTGGCTTAAATCATTGTCAACAGCAAAAGCAGTTATTTTATGCCCTCAAAACAGCAAACTACTGAATGTTGGTATTCTAATGACTATACGAGTAGTAAGATCACTTTTGTGGCGTCTATGCATTTACTGGTAATCGCTGGTCCTAGCATAGTACTCGTATTAAACATAGCATATTATGTTACTCGGCCACAATGTAGGCATCTGCTATTCGAATTGAATAGTAATCTTTCCTCTTAATAATATTAATTAGTACAGGCGCTCTATGCCTCTAGGTTCTAATATTATGAAGTAACTTATGTATTTTCTAACAAAAGGTTATGAATATTGATATTACTCGTATTTTATACAAAATGTGTAACAGGTAATAACGCAAACCCATACACACATATTTATGACAGCAGGTACTTAACGAGGCAACCCTATTATCACTTGCCTACTAACTCCGAAGCATGTCCGTCCTATATAAAGGGTGTCCGTTAATTTATTACCAAAATATCTTTAGCGCCACCGGCTTAGAGATAATTAGGCCCGTATTTATTACGAAATATAACGCCCCTGTAATAATACCCGTCTCTCTAGATTCAGTTTGGTTTTCATAAGGAATAAAGGCCTTTGTTTATGCACGCATATTTATTATACCAGTCAGCATTAGTTTCTTAAATTCGACCAAAGTTCCAATAATATGTATCTATTTCGCATTAAATATTTTCACACCACTAATCGACCAAGATGGTCTTACATGTGTGCGTGTATTGCTTGGTTGTGACTTATCCTTTAATATAGATTTATGATGTGTTACATTTTTGAAACTTCTAATATCTTTTTTTTGCGAGCGCATGGCGGGTGTCTTTTAGGTTACCTCTGGCGCTTGGCAAAAACCCAGGTACAGACGCTCAATTGCAATTCCGAACAACGTTTCCTTGTCCCACACCGTGAACTAGTTCAGAGTAACTATTTCTTCAGTACGGGAAATATCAAGCATTACCTTGACATAATAATCATAGATAAAGGATGGAGTCGTAAGTAACTAAAAGAAGAAGAAATAAAATAAAGTTTATTCTATTCTGTCCTATATTTTTGCGAGTTACCTTTTTAGTAAGCTGCACTCATGTTCAGTATCAACAATTGCCATACATGCATTACATTACAATTCATAAATATGAATATGACGTGTATTATTTGTTCCAGTGTTTTACCAATACGCCGCAAATATAATTTGTCAATGCAAATACTTGAATATTTGATATTGGCATATTCCCGGTAGCAGACGATTTTATTTGTTTTTCCGCTTGCGAATTCAGAATAGATTTGGCGCTCCGATGAATTTGTAAAACTATAGTAATTTTTGACACATTCAATGGATAGTTTTATCTATAGGTAGCTACTATACATTTATTGTATTTTTAGTCTGTGATAATCTCTAGATACACAAAACTGAAGAACTGATTTTTGAAAATACTTTCAATAATATATTTTTTTATTTTTTATATTTAGGTCGACAAATTGACGCCATCCGCCTGATGGTAAGCTGTGGCGACGTCTGGCGATTGTGGGCGACTCTCATAGTACACAGGAATACTATGGAGAGTGTCTCTCAACTTGACGACCCAGTAATGTGCCTCTTCACGCTTCGCTTGAAGAACCCAGGGTTATATGTTGCAGGAAACACGTGCGCAGGCAGGGCGTTCCAAGCCACTATCGTTCGGCAGAGAAACGAATGTTTAAAACGTTCGGTTCTCGCTAAGACGGTTTCCACGGTATGAGAGTGACATGTCTGCCCGGCACGCGTTGTCCGGGATCGGAAGGGAGAGGGTGGGATCAGGTTGAAGAGCTCTTCAGAACACTCACCGTGGTAAATACGGTAGAACGCGGCCAAGGAAGCGATTGTTTGGCGCTGAGCTAGCGGCTCAAGGCTTCCCGTTACCTCCGGACAGTCTATAATGCGACTAGCGCGTCGCTGCATAGCGTCGAGAGCGTCCAGCAAATACTTCGCGGAGCCGTCCCAGAGGTGAGAGCAGTATTCGACGCAGGGTCTAATCTGCGTTTTGTACAGCAGACACCTCTGGTGCGGTGTAAAGAATCGCTTTACCTTGTTCAGTATTCCTAGTTTCCGCGAAGCTAGCCCAATACATCTCTCAATGTAGTGTGTGTTATTGAGCTCTCGACGGACGTCTATGCCAAGGATGTCTAGATTGTCCTTCATTGGTAATATTGCATTCTGAAGAGTGGGTAGGGGAAGGAAAGGGGATTTTTTCGCTGTAAATGCACACGCCTGTGTTTTGTGGGCATTGAACTCGACCAAGTTGTCGGCACCCCATTGGGAGATACTGTCGAGTTTACGGTCGAGATCAGCCACGAGTCGTCGTCTCTCCTCTTCAATCTCAGATCGAGCCGCCGTCGGACGAATCGAGTAACTCCCGTGCAGTGTGCTGTCATCTGCATAGCAATTAATGTTCCCGAGGGATAGCATATCATTGATATGCAGAAGAAAGGGAGTTGGTGATAGTACGGACCCCTGCGGTACCAAGTACTTCACTTGCAAGAAGCCTGGCCATCGCAGAGGACCCGCACCCGGCGCTCGTTTAAAAAGCTGGCAATCCAGCTGCACAGTTGAGGAGGTAGACCGAAAGGAGCGAAGCATGCCAGACCCTATCGAAAGCTTTGGCGATGTCCAGGCTAATAGCCAAGGACTCGCCGTACCTTTCCATAGCCTTACCCCATACTTGCGTGACGAATGCCAGGAGGTCACCCGTTGATCGTTTTGGCCTGAAGCCATATTGCCGATCATTGATTAGCTAGTGATCCTCTAGGTATCGCATGAGCTGCTTATTGATAATAAGCTCAAGCACCTTGCAAATGACTGAGGTGACAGCTATGGGTCGACAGTTGCCTGGATTGGATCGATCCCCCTTCTTGGGGATCGGTTGTACGTTCGGGTCTTTCCAGACCTCCGGCACGAGCCCTGTAGAGTACGACAGGCGGTACAGACGCGTTAATACTGGAGACAACTCAGCAGCACATTTTCGCAGCACCACCGCCGGAATGCCGTCAGAACCACTGGTTTTCCGCGTGTCGAGTGACCGCAGCACTGCCCGTACATCACATTGCCTGATAACAATATCAGGCATAGTGTGGTCATAGTTGGCGATGGCGGGGGTCTGCAGGCCACGGTCGTCGACCCGGGAATTAGCCGCAAAGAGGTCTGCGAGCATGTCCGCCTTCTCTTGGGCTTTGTGAGCCAGTGATCCATCAGTATGACGCAGTGGTGGCAGCGAGGGTTGGCAAAAATTGGACTAGACGGCTTTGGCCAGTTGCCAGTATCCACGGCTGCCCGTGGGATGGGATGTGAGCTCCTGACCAAGCCGCGCGACGCGCTGGGCATCCACTCTCTTGCTGAACCTAGTGGCCCTATTGTACGCTGCTTTGAGGCGGCCCACGTTCGGGTCACGTGCCGCCCGAGCGCTGACCCAGGCGCGATATGCCGACTGTTTTTTCTGGACAGCCTCGGCACATTCACGCCCGAAGCAGGAGCGGGCTTTGCGGATGCTGGCGACATCAGGGAAAGGGATATAATATTCTATCCCTAGACTGATCTCGCCAGCAACGGCAGCAGCGCTATCCGAAGGCGCCTTCTCTACAAATATATGGCTGTATTATCCCTTAGAGCTATAAGATAATTTTTATTCAAGTAATGTTACCTGTGTTACAATGTGTTACAAATGTGGGGGTATTGGGAGCCAGAAAACTTCACGGCCTGATGAAGCCAAGAGCATCTTAAAAGGGTCCAGATTAATTACTGAGCAACTAAGGTCACAGAAGACATCAAAATTGAAATCAATTTGATACGTCAGGGGAGATTTTAAACCTTATCCTTTCAGCTTTCTAGTCATCTTTATCGCTGGTTCAAGTCCAGCCCATCAATTATCTAAATTCCACAATTCAAGGTTATATACACGGTGTATATTTTCAATCAAAGAGGTCATCAATCAATCTTGTCAATATTTTCCACTTTTCAAAGGCATAGATGAGAACTTGCTATAGTGTGTCAACAAAATCAGTTCATAACACATAATACCTACTCAATAAGTTAGTTAAGACAAAAAAAGTCAAGAATGAAATCTGAAGCACAATTTGTGATATTCTAAAGTTTCAAGTTAATGTGATTTCACAAATTTCTCCTGTGCAAATCTTCTATAAGTACAGCCTGCTTCAGTTTTAATTAGAAAATGCCACACTCGAAAACTTTGACAACCTGTACGAGCGAGACCTTCTATGTCATCGAGTAAAATTAATTAGCAATAAACGTAAGCATATTATACTCGTACTTTAATGTTACACTGACGTTAATTTATTGTGTAATATGATAAATAATTTAAAGTCTTTGAGATATATGGACCATTTTGGCAGTTACTGTGCGTTAGGTTTGGGTTGCCGAGTTTCTTAGGCAAGAAAGCTTCAGAAGGAGAAGAATCTTCTCCCACCAAGTTTATTGCTCTTCTTCCCCCGCCAAGCTTTTGCTCTTCTTCACGGGTGTGGTAATCAAATGGGCGGATTTTTTGACATTCACATATTTTGAATTTGAATTTTAAACTACCTATTGAACAGTTTTGGATGAAAATGAACACGTAGATAAGTAGATTATTTTCTGAATTTCCAGATAAAATAGGTACGTTTATCCTTATAATGTATTCCCGTGGGAATTGCGAACGAGAAATCTGCCACGGAATCTCATTTTAAAACTAAAACAGTGATTCAATAGATACTTAGTAAAAAAAATACAAGCGAGATGAGATAAGTTCTGACATAATACTCGAAGTTAATTTAATCTTCATAATTTATGTTACACAATTTTTAAATGTCACTTTGTTTATGTTAACAACGGGTCTAGTTCATAACCCTACCCAAACGTCCCAAACGTTCATAACCGTACCCTTCGCCAAACATTCAGTCACAAAAAAAAGTTTTTTTAAATCCTGTGTTTTTTATTTAAATAAGGCTCGGGTCGGGTAATCGATGCAGCGTACTATCGATTTGGTATATTGTCGATGTAGCGTACCGTCGTTTTAGTGTACTGTCGATGTAGAGTATTATCAGTTTGGTGTACTGTCGATGTAGCGTACCATCGATTTGGTGTACTGTCGATGTAGCGTACCATCGATTTGGGGTACTGTCGATACATCAGCCCGTCGATGAAACGTTTTAGATACAGCGACTATCGATGTAGTGACTGTCGATATTATGAACTAGACCCGTTAACAACAAACTCACCTATGCAACAACAAAAAAAAATCAATCCTTAATCCAACAATAGTCTATAGATACGTTGTTGAAATTATAAAGCACCTTCATGTAAAGAAAACACTTACAAAAATACGGTAACCTAGCCGAAAAAAAAATACAAAATTAAACAAAGTAACGTGGATAATTAATCAGCAAATCTGACAAGTATTTAACTTTCAGTGATAGACGATAATAGTAAATGGAATGTAACTAAATATAGAATATTGTAATACGAGTACAATCAATATTCATCATCAATTGATGTTCAATTTTGTATTTATTATGTACTAACACACACACGAAGGGGTAGGCAGAGGTGCATTACACACCCACAATTTGCCAGTATTTTAAGTCCCACGTAATAGGGGGCAAGCCTATTGCCGTCACCAGGTACACCTATAATGGGTTGTGTCCAAAATGGCCGAATGAATTTTATAAAAAGTAGCAGCTATATTGTAATTTTGAAAAAAAAAATTGAAACCCTTGCCTTGCGATGAAATGTTGATGAAAGGCAACAACGTCTTACATGCTAGCCGCTATGGCACAGCCAATTAAAGTCCTGGGCGTCTCGGACTATATTGTGTACTGACTTTATGTGACTATATTGACTATTATGTACTAAATATTTCAAATAACGCTTTGAATAATGTCAGTCAAGTTTCAAATATTTGAATGCTCAACGCCTGCAGCACATTTTAATTGTACTACACCAGCAACAACTTACACAATAATATTAAAATTGAAGGCACTAGACGACGATCTATATCTCTAGTAATATTATAAATCAGAAGGATTTGTATGTTTGTACGAATATACTCAAAAATTACAAAACCGATAAAAAATGGGATAAAGATGTTTTTTGTGTGTATCTTGTTGTTGTAGGTTATTACAGCTATGGATTTGCTTTGGCTCCTTTTAAACCGACTTCAAAAAAGGAGGATATTCTGAATTCGACTGGGTGGAACATGTAGTGGTTGTTGGGAGGTATATTGGGGTTGAACTTCGGGATCTTGACTCTCCGTAATCGTAGCTGCGGATGTACCAGGCTGTCCGGATGGATCCGTCATGCTGCGGCCGGGAACAACGCTCGATGATGATGATTACGCGGTTGGTTACTGTAGTTCAACCGGGAACGGCGCTCAGATGATGATGATGATGATGATGCGGCTTGTATTATTATTGATCATTATTGTATTCAAGCACTGGTTGCTTGATACCGAGTGTCACCAGTAAAGTCGAGGGTCACCAGTGACGTCGGGAACTTCAGCAAGTTATTTCATATCTTTGAACGTCGGGGGTCACCAGTTGTACACTAGTTTTCGCACCGGGATGGCTCAGGTTGTGCAGAGACAGGAACACTTGCTTCCGAAACGATTTCGTGACGAATGGCCTTGTCGTTGAAGATACGTCATAATAGACTTCGGTGTTGCAGCCTGGCAATCTAACTTTCTTCAGGTGCAGGGACGAACCGAAATCAAGATAGTCACGTAGCTTGGAGTCTGTTAGCTGTTCTTTAGCTACAGCATTGTAGTCTAAAGGCTGTGTCAGCTCTTCGATTCGGGATAAGGTATCGGCGACTACATTTTTCTCTCCCTTGATATACCTGATGTCAGTTGTAAATTGACTGATAAAATCAAGGTATCGAAACTGCCTTGGAGAACATTTGTCTCGGTTTGTTTTGAAGGCAAACGTTAATGGCTTGTGATCAGTGGCAACGGAGAAAACTCGTGCTTCAATCATGAATCATGAACTTGAAATAGCGTATAGCCTCGTAGATAGCTAGGAGTTCTCGATCGTATGGACTATACTTTTTCTGGGATGGACTGAGTTTTCTAGAGTAGAACGCGAGAGGTTGCCAATCTTGACCTTGACGTTGTTGTAAGACTGCGCCTATTGCTGTATCAGATGCGTCTGTCTGGATTTGGAGCTCAGCTTTTGGATCAGGATGTGCCAAAAGTGCGGCTTCAGACAGACTTTGCTTGCACTTCTGGAATGTTTCCAAAAGGTTTAGTGTTGGGGTAACTGGGTGAGATCCTTTGATCTTTGGTCCAGTTGGTACCCCAATGACCCAGAGCTATGGTTCGCGCAAATGGAGGGACAATTCGTGCTGTCCCGCATAATCGCCGATGAAGCGAAATTCAACTACGTCCTGGCTCAACTCGAATCGCAGCATTCATCGGAAGTACGCGATTTGATCGTTTCTCCACCGGCTTCAAACAAATCCCAGTCTTGGAAGAAGACATACCGAAGACTGCAATAACGAGTACCATGGGCTTGTACGAGTTCCCATTTATGGGATTCGGGCTTCACAGCGCCACCCAGACGTTCCAGCGCTTCATGGACGAGGTACACAGAGGCCTGGACTTCTATTTCGCATACCTAGACGGCAATTTGGTCAGCAGTAACAGCGAAACTCAACATCAAGAACACCTAAGACAACTGTTCCAAAGGCTAACCGACTACGGTGTACTCATTAACACTAGCAAGTGCGTCTTTGGGAGACCAGAAGTTGAATTCCTGGGATACAGAGTCTCTGCAGCAGGCATACAGCCGCTAGACAGCAAAGTCAAAGCCAATCATCGGCGTCGACTTTTAGGCTACTACAGTTTATTAGTCGACTGCCGCAACCAACGCCTTATTGATGGAATAACAACCACTACAAACGATTTAATTATTTTTTTAGTTTCATTGTAAGCTGGTGCTTTACATGTGGTCCCATTTCAATTTGGTCCCATTCCCACTATTAGAGGTCGGTATTTTATGTTAATATTATTGCAACTTCTGTATTGCACAGACATTCCGACATAAAAACATACATACATACCTACATAGCATCATCATAGGTAGGCAGAGGTGTGCAAACACACCCACATCTCGCCAGCTATGTTAGGTCCCATGTAATAGGGGGCGAGCCTATAGCCATTTACCGGGCACAAGACATAAAAAACATCCAGAAAAATGAATAACAATCTAATTTTACGGATTACGTTCGCAAATATAAGAGTAACTACGTAACTTTTTATGGAAAATGATCGATTAGTGCCCCTATAATGCGACCACACTCCTCATGAACATTATGTGCGTACTTCTAAGCTACAAAGTTGCGAGGCGTCAGTTGCGATTGGGTTTTTTTTATCATTTCATTTTGCGTGATACGAGAACGTTGCGGTGTATCAGAAGATGTAGTGAGTAAAATAGAAAAAGGGATCCTTAGATGGTTTGGGTTCCTAGAAAGGATGGATGAAAGAAGATTGACGAAACAGATACATCAGGCGGGCGTGAATGGACAGGCAGGTGATGGTCGACCTAGGCGAACGTATTTCGACCAAATCAGAGATGTTTTGACCAAAGGCCAGGTCAAGAGTACCCAGAACCGGAGAGCGTGCAAGAAGATAGTTATGAAAGTGGAAGAAGCGAAAGAAGTATACCAGGATCGTAGCAAGTGGAATTCCATAGTCTCTGTCTACCCCCATGGGAAAGAGGCGTAATAATATCATTATTACGCCTGTGTTACGTTGTTGTGTTGAGACTGTTTTGAGTAGGTAGACATTATTTAATACTTAGTTATAATATTGTTTATTTTTTGTTGTTGTAATATAGCATAACATGCGAGCGCCTTGGTGTCAACTGTAAGCTTACGATGTTTCTTTTTTTTGTCAGTATAAATAAATAAATAAATATTCCATTGGGGATATAGCATCTATATCTATCTATATTTCAGAGCGTGCACGCCTACTAGCTGTTGGAGAATGGGAGTCAGGGTTATGGATCCAGGCGCTCCCATCGCCCAACATCGGTACAATGTTGGACGACACTACGTTCCGCATTGCCACTAGCCTTCGGCTGGGTACACCTTGTGTATCCCCGCATCATTGCACCTGTGGAGTAGCCGTCGATAATCTGGGACACCATGGCCTTTCTTGTAGCAGAAGGGCAGGTCGTATACCTCGGCACGCTATTCTAAACGACATAATTCGTAGGGCTCTTTCCACCGCAGGTCTTCCGGCCGTACGCGAACCAAATGGTTTAGCACGAAGCGATGGAAAGAGACCGGACGGTATGTCGTTGCTACCGTGGAAGATGGGAAGGCCTTTGGTGTGGGACGCTACATGCGTTGACACCTTAGCACCTTCACACCTTCCAAGCACATCCGGATGTGCCGGCGCTGCTGCTGCATCGGCTGAAGGCTTTAAACGGGGTAAATATGCTAACCTAGCAGGTGATTACATATTTGAGCCGTTTGGGGTTGAGACACTGGGGTCATGGGGTCCGAGTGCTCGCCGCCTTTATAGAGACATTGCTAAACGTCTAATCGATGCTTCTCAGGACCAGAAGGCTGGCTATTTTCTGGCCCAAAGAATAAGTATCGCCATCCAACGTGGCAACACAGCCAGCATTCTTGGAACCTTGCCAGCCAGCGGAGGATTTTTTAAACGATATTTTGTAATGTAAATATTTTTAGTCTATAATTATGTTTATTTTGTATATTGTAATTCTTATTGTAAATAAATTATTTTATTAATATAGCATCTCATCTTAGTTTATTAGAAACAAAAAAAAAAAAAAAAAAAAAATTGGTAATACTAAATGTAAACCGTACAATATTACACACCTACGTATTACGATCACGCTTATTTCCCCAAATGGGTAGGCTGAAGTATATTAAGTATACATATACCCTCCTATTGCTAGAAACTTTGGCCCCTTTAGAGATTAGGTAATACTTTAATAACGGGTAAATTAATTTATAAATTATAGGTGAGTACCTCTGCAAACCCGCGGAGAATAAAGCTGGTTTTAGATTCTCTTCTTTAGATATAAGTAGCTATACATAAGCTTTAACTTACCCCGCTGGACCATTACTTAAAATTGAATCGTTTTGTTACGGGTTAAGTATAGTAAGTACAGTACTTAGCGGTACTGGTATTTGGACTGAGCTGTGAAAGTTAAATGAAGTTCAGTTTCATTACTCTAGTAGAGGCGGTTAGCTCGGTACGGTTATGGTGACAGCCGAGCTCGCACGTTCCACGCTCACAAGCTTTCTATTGGGACAAAATTTGTTATAGGAGAATTATATTTCCATATCTATATTACACATATCGCTACATATTATAAAATCTTCCGTCCTTATGTAGGTAAGCTTATATCTTAAAACTACGCAACGGATTTTGATAGAGTTTTCACTAATGGATATACTGGTTCTCAAGAACGGTTTTTTGTATAAATTTTGCTAAACGTGCGAAGTCGCTAGTACTCGTATAGTAAAAAGTATAATACATAAGTACATAAAGCATCTGTACCATTTGAAGTTAGAAATTCTGATACAGTTCGCGAGGGATAAGTGGAGCTTTGCATTTGTGTGAGTGCAGTGTACGTGAATGTTTAAGTATGTGACCTCTTTTACACACACCCACATGTTTTGTACACACAGCTACAAAAGAGTTTTTATATATATAATTATATAATTTTCGTGGTCACTCACACAAGTGCAAAGCTCAGTTTATCCCTCGCGAACTGTACCTATAATTAATTACCCAAATACAGTGGGTCTGCTGTCACCCTCCGTGCCTCTGGTACTTATAAGTTACATGTAAATTAAAATAGGTATGTCATATATTAAGATACTTTAAAATTTTCTACCTTTCTTTTTCAGATTTACCGCTGCCACTTCAATTACTCTTCGAAGATTACGAAAGAGATCAATAGGAAGATGCAACATCAAACACAGTAAGCTTCCATTTTAAATAGATTTGATAATTTTTTTCTTTTTATATTTAGAGCAGATCGAGATTTTATGATATTTTAGGATACTTTTTAAATAGCGTCATATAGCCCAATACATACACACATATAGATTTTTACTATACTTAAATAAACTACCTACACCCTGACACCGAACAAACTACCGTGCTCATCTCACAAAGTTTTATTCTGGGTGAGATTCGACCCCATGACCTCCGTTTGCAGTAGTTAGCTTTAGACAATGACGCTAACCTCTGTACCACCAAAGCTGGGCATTAATTCATTAATCCGTTAATCGTTAATTAACGAAGATAACATTTTGAATAACCCTATTAGGCTAGGGCTCCCTATTTAAACAAAAAACTGAGCGGTAAAGTTGAATATTTCAAAAACGTATACTTAAATCAAAAAATATACTTAGCAACCTCCCAATATTTTAGTAAATATTTTAGTAGGTGCCATAAAAAAACACACCTATTTTAGGGGTGGGGCAGCTACAATAAAAAAAATCATAGTACTTTGTCGGCGTAGTTAATACACATAGCCATGCAAAGTTTAATTTGCCGTTTAGGAGGAATACCGAGAACGGACGGACTTGACGAAACTAAAAGGGTTCCGAGACTTGAACTACGGAGGTATAAAGTCAATATTTCAGGGGACTTTCATACAAAAAATGTGTTTTTTTCTGCCTATTTTTGGTACGGTTTTTTGTTTAACTTCAGAACCAACAGAAGATGCAATTTTTATTACGTGTTAATGGATTAACGATTAACGTTAACTTGCGTTAAAATTTTAAAAAGTAACGCTTTAACTTTTAACGAAGTTAACTTTTTCACTAACGGATTAGCGATTAACGAAGTCGACTATTTGATTAACGTTGTACCAGCTATGTGTACCACGCATGTTCCTTTTACCAAACTCAAAATATAGGTACCTATACAGCACGTTTTTTAATGTCTAAGTACCTAAATTTAGACATTCAAAAACGTGTTGTTTAGTTATACGTTCATTGGAAGAATATTGCTAATTAAGTTAAATGCAAGTAGGGTGGAGGGTATGACGGGCTGTTTGATAAGTGACTTAGTAAACTCACGTTCAAACCGCATTTGCAATTCGTTTGCAGACTGCGAAATACTCGGCACCTAACGAAAGTCTTTTGTAAAACTGAATTTCTGTGTTAACGACCTAGATTCTGAATATTTATGCAGATCAATCAGACACGTTTTTAAAAGTTCATTTTGTAAGTAAACTATTCTTTGTCTCTACATTATTTACTTTTGATTGTCGATTTAATGATTTAGGTAGGTATAGGAGTGAATATCTTTGTAAACTCTCGTAGTCATTTCTCTTAGAAAGTAATAAATAAATAAATAAATAAAGAAAGAAATTTAGAATTCTTCGAGTAAAAATATTTTAGAACAGTATCCATCTTAGGTCAATTAGACCAGTTGCAAAGACCTTAAACTCTTTACCAATTTAAATATAGCCAAAGTGATTGCCAACTCTTAATTTCGGGTTTGTGAAATTACTTGTAGCAAATAAGAAAATATTTTTTACCTATACTTAATAAAAAATCAGGGCTATTTTGCAGAATCACAATTTATTAATTAAAGTTTGTAATCTCTCATAACTTTCTAACAGAAAGTAAATCCATATAAAAACAACGTTTGCCTAACTCACAACTTATACTTATCTAAAATATTAAATGAACAAATGAGTTTGGAAATGTTAGACGGTTGAAATATTTTTATGTACGTAATATTTCTTAAGATACTTTAATTCCATTACGAATTTCAGTTTGAAAGTGCTTCAGAGCTTAACTGTTTGAACCGCAAAGTTATATGGATTTGAGCTCTTTAGCGTTGACGAATGGCAGAAGGCAATGAATGTGTACAATCAAAACTTTGAAGAGATTCATTGCCGCAAATTTAACCCTGGCAAAAATATGATTCAGGCTAATAAATATTGTAAATGCTACGAGGTTAGGCATGGTAAAGGGATTTTTATTGAAAATTTTTAAAGAACAACAACAACGTCAAAGAACATGCTTTTATGATTATGATGATGATTATTATTTAAGTAGGTACGAGTATTGATAACATAATTCGTTTGAATTGTTTGTTGTGTTTACTCTTTGGCATAAGGCAGTGGATTGGTGGAAAAAGAAATGAGATATCAGTAGTTCGTCCAGTAAAATCCAATGGTGATTAAATAGAAATGATAAAAATTAAGAATTCTGTAAAAAATATTATTGAAACTAAGTAACTAACCTACTGAAATGATCCTTTAAACACAAGTTCGTTCAGAAGTTAGAAACTTGTCTTATAATCACACTTTCAATAGCTCGAACTTTGCTACTTAAAGACATAACTAAACAATAAATATCTAAAGCAGACATCCAACTTTAGTACTGATATCTAACTTATCCTAAAAAAGTAAATACATACCTACTTATTGCATCAAAAAATTGTTTGCCGTCCTACCAACAAAAACAAAAAGGTTAAATTTGTTTAAAACTCTCGTTATTTTTTAGCAAAATATAAAAATGTGTAAGTAATTGGACAAACATTAGGCAAACAGTTTGTTCGATACATAAGATTTCTCTGAAACAACATAATATTTACCTTAATTGCTTTGTGCTGAAACCAGTCTGGGCTTAATTAGTACACCAACATTTTTTTAATCTCATAGTAGGCTAAGACAGATGTAACTAGATGATTAATGAATAGGACAGGTGATGTAGACATCGAAATTTTTGTAGTAAAACAGCAATATTTATCAATTAGCTTCCCTCAGGATAGAGACAATTTTTAGCTCATTTTGGATTCAATTAAGGTTCCTATTTTACAATCAGAGAATTTCACTTATAAAATTAAAACGACGGTATTTTCGAAGACTGTGTAAACTAAAATGAAAACATTGAAGCAGCATACTCTGTGACGCAATAATAGCTATCTACATCTAAGGTACTTCATTCTTCTAACAAGGATATTTTATGTAGAAAATAAACCATTTCACTGGTACGAAATGACATGAGCCGAGTTGGCCAGTAGCGTCTTGCGCGGAGGATAGCGTTAGCTACGATTTATGGGCCAATTCATCAGAGCTCTCAAGTTGTGTTCCATACTTACCGAATAAGCTCATGGTAAACCTGTTCGAATTGATATGATGCGTCTTACATTTATTCCGCTTGCTTTTACTTACTGTTTATATGCATACCAACACATTTGGTG
Source organism: Nudaria mundana (assembly GCA_963556515.1). Lineage (NCBI taxonomy): Eukaryota > Metazoa > Arthropoda > Insecta > Lepidoptera > Erebidae > Nudaria > Nudaria mundana. The sequence continues at coordinate 14,458,882 of OY748293.1, forward strand.
GCCTGTGTACATATCTATAGATAAATCAGCTGTCACGGCAAACTTCGTACTGCCTCAAATTAAATTTTTATACCTCACCTGAATGTGTACGAATAATTTTAAGACCAAAATTAGCCAAATCGGTCCCAGCTGTTCACGAGTTTTAGCGATGCAAACGAACGGCAATCAATTTTTAGTTCAAGTCTCGGAACCTTTATAGTGCTGCATGTCTGTCTGCCTATGTCTGTCCGTCCTCTGTTTTCCTCCCAAAGCGGTTAGGGCTAGAGAGATGTTTGAGCGCGCTTCTTGAATAAGCCGGTAATAAACATTAAACCTGATTTACTTAAGACACATTTGGACCGCTTAAGTGTTTTAAGTTAGACAATTATACTTAATACCTCTTGAAGTAGTTACAAATCTGTTAATATTAACAGAAATGCCTAATGTTAGACTTTTCACAGATGTTATTTGCAGTAAGTATTTATTTTAAATCTACACTCAAAGCGCTCGGACTCCAGAGATTATATTTAGTGGTAAGTAACATATTTCCTGGGTGTGTAATGCACCTCTGCCTACCCCTATGGAGATATAGGTGGGATGTATGTCAAGTGACAATACTATCAGACCCAATAGACTCACCAGTGGCGCAAAAGTGTTGAAAATGTTATATCTACGTGATTATTATGTACACACAACCAGATGGGATCCCAAAGACAGACAACGTTGGACCAAAGGTTGGCGAAGTGTGTATTAAAATAATTAAAGTATTCAAAGCAGAAAGTATTATCAATAAAAAACAATCCACTCAACGTTTAAGCGTTCCCGAATATCCTTCGTACACAACGAAATTAAGACCTGCGTTATGAAACATCAACGATACGCCACACTCAACAAAATTGTGGAAACCCAACGATACCTGGTAAACCGTAACCGTAAGCCGTCTTAAAAATTTAAGTTGCAATACAGACCTTTTATTGCATGCATTCTCCTTTCTGCGTTGTTTGTGTTGATGAGAATGTTTTGAATGCGAATGCTTTTGCAACGTCTCATAATAAGATAAAAATGTTTTTTATGGACACAAATACAAATACCTAACAACAATAATTGCCTGCTCTGGTTAACTTAAACATTACCAAACAGTTGTCGTGTGGTTTTCACTAAAACAAAGATTCGTGTAAAGATTTTTCAAGTAATTTGACCTTTTTGTACCGTGATTGAAATGATTACAGGTTGCTTGTTCATAACAACTAAGACTTAAACTTAAACGCCTAATCGATGCTTCTCAGGACCAGAAGGCTGCCTATTTTCTGGCCCAAAGAATAAGTATCGCCATCGATATTTTGTAATGTACGTATTTTTAGTCTATAATTATGTTTATTTTGTATATTGTAATTCTTATTGTAAATAAATTACCCATCTCTGATAAACGATATTTTGTAATGTAAATATTTTTAGTTTATAATTATGTATATTTTGTATATTGTAATTCTTATTGTAAAATAAATTATAATAAATCTGTAGAAGTGAAAATTCTGTACATTGAAAATATCAAAAAAATAAATGGCAGGGGGTGTTGCTAGACCGACACCGAACCCAAAAATGTGATTAAAAACTTTTTTGTCTGTCTGTCTGTCTGTTCAGGCATCACGCAAAAACTACCGGTTCGATTACGATGAAACTTATTATAATAATTCTTTAATATCCTGGGCAACCACACTGGGTACTTTTTATCCCGGAAAAGTACATACAATAAAAAACAAACTTAATTTTGCGGTTTGATCCCTAGACCCGATAACTATACCAACCGCAAATAATAAGTTTGTCGTAGGGTTTTTTCTTTTTTTTTATATTGGGTTCGCCAAATTGACGCCGCCCGCCCGGTGGTAAGTCGTGGCGACGTCTAGCGATTGTGGGCCACTCCCACAGCACACATTACTGTAGAGAGTGGCCCTCAACTTGACGGCCTACTGATGTGCCTCTTCACGCTCCGCTTAAAGAACCCAGGGTTATATGTGGGAGGAAACACGTGCACAGGCAGGGCGTTCCAGGCCACTATTGTTCGGTAGAGAAACGAACGTTTAAAACGTTGGGTTCTCGCGAACATGCTATCCACTATGTGGGAGTGGCATCTCTGCCCGGCACGCGTTGTTCGGGATCGGAAGGAAGAGGGTGGGATCAGATTGAAGAGCTCTTCAGAACAGGTTACGTCACCCGCAGTGGAGTTCACTAATGGGCGCTGCACACGGCTAAGGTACTATAATATTTTAACTTAAGATACAATATCGCTCGCCATACAATTTAATGGACTATCACACACGACGAAGATCATCTTTCACCGAGCCTTTTCCCAACGCAGTTGGGGTCGGCTTTCCAGTCTAACTGCGATTCGGCGGAACTTCGATATTTTCCGTAAAACGACTGCCATCTGACCTCCACATCACATGGCGATAACGAAGTTCTGTAGTTAGCCCGGTTGGATTTTTGATTTAGGGCTCCAACTACCCTTAACGACTGCCATAGATGATCGTATGACAACCGGGACCGACGGCATAACGTGCTCTCCGAGGCACGGAGGGGTCTCAGTGTCTTAAGCAATTATAGTAGATATAATAGAGAAACTGTTGTAGGAGGGCTTTATGAACGCAATAAAACCCAAAACAATGGTTTTTAGAACTTTTCTCTGTTTGTCTGAATGTTTGGACACGCTAATCTCAGAAACGGCGTAACCGATTTGAATTTTTGATTTGAATTTGCGGTTTGGTTTTCATTCGCTTCATAAATAAAAATGTTATGTAGATCTAAAGTAACACGCAGGCGGAGCTGCGGGCAACAGCTAGTTGTAAATAAATGTACTTGACACTAAGACTTAACCATTACTTCAGTGGTCATGGCATTAAGCCAACTATTTGCATTATTGTAAAGCTATTATTATGTACGATGCACGTCGTGTCCCACAGCTGACAATGTTAAACTTGGCAAACATCAATAAATGGCTATTAACACTTTAATTTTACTAGTTAAATTTTCGTTACAAATTGCCTTTTCAGAAGTACAAGTAGCGATGACGTCATGCTTGCACAATATAAATTTTCATGTTTTCATGTTTCATTTAAAGTAAAGACGTATGATATAAGTTGGTTGTGTGCTTTCTAATTGTAGCCGTATTTTACCTTATCGGGTTTCCGTCATAGGTTTCACCATAAAATAGTAGTTCCACGCTCAGTTGTCACAGCCTCAGTTGAAAATAGTAAACTTGCTATAGTAAATCCATCTAGCCTCTCCATCCTAACTTATTTTCAGCTTTGAGACTATATACAACGGAATTATAACCATTATGAGGGTTCCGTACCTCAAAAAGAAAAAACGGAACCCTTATAGAATCACTTTGTTGTCTGTCAATCTGTCTGGAACGCGAAAAGTGATAACTCTTTTCACGTTCCTGAGAAAACTGAAATTCATATCAAATACGCTTTAGGTCTAATACTCTTCCTTGGAGCTGTGAAAAAATCAAATTTCTAAGCCAACGCAATCAAAAAATACAGCTGTTTATGCGACAAATTTTTGAACCTCGCAAGGGAATCAAAACCTACACGATACTTCCCGTGAACTCTGAAACTTGAAATTTAGTACGAAGCAACAACTTATAGCACAGATAAAGGAAAAATTGCGAAAGCATATTAGGTATGTACGGACTCTTCGGTGCGTGAGTCTGATTCGCACTTGGCGGGTTGTGTAATACAATAGAGTCACTTCAGTCAGTATGAGATCAATCACTATACTAAAGGCTGATTTACACAGGGCCAGTTACTGGGGCGGGGCCCCAAGTGATTAGTGACTACGTCCTCGCCGTCCGCCCTGGACCCCAACTTGACCACGGTAACGCAGTGGCAAGTTGGGTGACCGAACGTCCTAGTCCGAACTTGGTGCCATTAAAATTGTGATTATGAATAATAGTGAACCCGACGATACCCCCGGTCCCGATACTGCCCTTTCCCGGGCAGTGTCAACCGACGACTTAACGCATCCATCACGGACTCCGATGCCATTTGATTTGGGGGCTCGCGCCGCGCCGCCTAGTTGCAGCGCGATGTCGACGCCTCAAGGAACTGATGCTGCTGGGACTGACGATGGGTCAGCTCCCAGCAGTGTGAAGAAGAAGGGCCGCTCTACTGCGACGAAGAAGAGGACCCTCGAGGAGAAGGGGGGGCCGCCGCGCGACCGTAGCACCAGCTGCTCCGGGTGGGGGTCCCTCCTCTCCAGCGATTCGGAGGAGGAGGTGCCGGTCAAGACGGTGCGTACGCGTCTCGACGCTTACAGAAGGCGGCCGCCAACTCCTCCTCCGTCCTCGGTCCAACTGTCCCAGCGAAGTCGCCGGGAAATCGGTGGGCCGCCCGCGCGGGAGCTGATGAGCGTTTTTGCCCGCATGAACGTGGCCATGCGGGGCAACAGGAACGTGGCGGGTAGGAAGAAGATTGTGGCTTCACTGGTGGATGAAGCTCAATCTGCCCTCAACAAGCTCCTCGCGCGGAGCGTCACCAAGGAGGAGGCGAGGCTCCGGAAGCAGGTGACGAGCCTGGAGGTGGAGCTCGCTGCTTCCAGGAAGCAGATGGATGACCTTTGGCGGGAGGTCGCTGACTTGACATGCTGCCGCCTCCTCCTCCGACGGCTGGACCAGCGCCGAAGACGGCGCCACCCACGGCGCCCACCACGGTGCCCACCAAGGCGCCCGCCACGGCGCCAAACACGGCGTCCACCAAGGCGCCCACCACGGCGCCCACCATGGTGCCCACTACGGCGCCCAACACGGCGCCCGGATCGCCGCCACAGCCTGTGCCGACTATGGTACAGGTCCTGACGGCGATCGAGAGGCGCCTCGCGGTCCTGGCCGCCCTCCGCTAGCACGTCCCGCGTTCTCATACGCGGCGGCTGTTGGCGAATCTCCCGCTCCAGGACCAAGCGGCACACCCGCTGTCCGCCACCCCGCTCCGCCCCAGTCCGCTCCAGCGTACCGGTTGCCGGCCGAGACCGCGGCCCAGGCGCGGAAGGCGAAGGGGCGCGGCAAGAAGAGCAGCACCCATGCCGCCTCCTCTTCCTCTAACGCTCCCGCTGCTTCTTTACATCCCTCCGGACGGGAGGGATGGTAGGTAGTGGGGGCCAAGAAAGCGGCCAAGAAAGTGGCCAAAGCCGCCGCGGCGAAGGCGCCGAAGAGGCCCCGCGCTCCTCGCTCCACAGCCATCGTCCTTACGGTGACGACGGAGGGTGTGGAGAGGGGTGTGGGGTACGTTGATGTCCTGAGGACCGTGAAGTCCTCAGTCAACCTCTCAGCCCTCGATATCCAGGGGGGTCTCCGGTGCAAGACGACACGAACCGGGGCTCGCCTCCTCGAGATCTCCGGCGCCTCCAGCGGCCCTAAAGCTGACGCCCTAGCAGCGCAGCTTAGGGACGCGCTGGACGCAGAAGCCGTCCGCATCACCAGACCCACCAAATGCGCTGCATTGCGCATCACGGGTCTGGATGACGCGGCCACGACGGAGGAAGTAATCTCCGCCGTCGTGGAGGCGGGCGGCTGCCCCCGTGACCAGGTGAAGGCTGGAGACATCTCCTTCGGCTCCACTGGTCATGGGATGACAGACGTCCAGTGCCCCGTCGCGGCGGCACTGAAAGTGACGGACGGACGAAGCCTCCTCGTAGGGGCTTCCTAAAGGCACAGGTGCACCTCCTTCGTGCCCGGGAAACCAGATGTTTCCGGTGGATGGTGGTGGGGCACGTCGGAGTGCAGTGCACAGCGGAAGTCACCATGGGCGATCGCTGCTTCCGCTGCAGCCTGCCCGGTCACAAGGCAAGTGCCTGTGATGCCCCGCCTCGCTGCTTTAGATGCGAGGCGGAGGGCAAAACTGCGGGCCACCGGGTTGGCAGCACAACATGCGCAGCCTCGAGGCCAAAGCCTCGTCCGTCCGCTGAGAACGGTGGGGGTGCCGCTACTGCACGGCCAGATGTTTCTCGGCGGGATGCTGATATGGACGTCCATTAATGTCTGACGCCCATATCCGCATCCTGCAAGTGAATTTGAACCGCTGCCGCGCTGCTCAGGATCATCTGTACCAGAGCATCCGGCAGTGGTCCATAAACTTGGCCGTGGTCGCCGAGCCGTACTACGTCCACCCGGGAAGCCCGGTGGACGAGGACGACTCGACCTGTTTTATCTTCGGGGGGTCCGCCGCAGACAACTCGCACCTTGCTATCATTGCAAGGGGCCGCGGGTGTGTTGCGGCGGAATATGATGGGTTGGCAGTCGTAGCCACCTACATCTCGCCGACACTGGACGAGACTCAGTTTGAGCTATGGCTCACTGAGCTCGTCGTCGTCTTCGCTGCGTGCCGTCCTCGCCCTGTCCTGCTCCTGGGAGACTTCAACGCCTGGAGTGAGGCGTGGGGCTCCCGGGAAACCAGGGACAAGGGGAGGCTGGAGGACTGGACCAGAACACGTGGTCTAGAGGTCCTCAACCGGGGGAATGTCGCCACCTTCTGGCGGCGGGGGACCAGCTCGGTCGTGGACGTATCGTTCGCGACCTCTGCCCTCGCCGCCCGTATTACTGGCTGGCACGTGGAGGAGGGTGAGGAGACGCACTCGGACCATCGGTACATCCGATTCGATGTCGTCCCCCCACCTGACCTCCCACAGCCGGTAGAAAATCCCCCGGATCCGCGTTGGGCACTTCACCATCTGGATCGGGAGGCTCTCCTGGAGGCTTCCATCGTGCAGGCCTAGATTCCGGCACCGGACCGGCCTGCCGATGTGGATGCCGAGGCGGAGTGGTTCAGGAGAGCCATGTCGCAAATCTGTGATGCGGCGATGCCTAAGGTTACACCCAGACCGGCAAGGAAGCAGGTGTACTGGTAGTCGCCGGAGATTGCACAGCTGCGCGCAGCATGCATCTCCGCCCGCCGCCAGTACACCAGGTTTCGCCGGAGGCATCGCCGCCCAGACGACGCGGCAACCCGAGAGGCGGAGCTTTATCAGGCTTACAGGGAGGCTAAAGGTAATCTCCAGGAGACAATAAAGCGGGCCAAGACGGCGGCCCGCGAGGAGCTCCTAGAGACCCTGCAGCAGAACCCATGGGGGCGCCCGTACCTACAGGTCAGGGAGAAACTCCGACCTAGGGCGCCCCCACTGACCCAGAGTCTCCAGCCGCAGCAGCTGGAGCGGGTCATGGGCTCCCTGTTTCCGACGAGCGCGGAGGAGCACGTCCCTCCGCGCATGGCTCCGTCTCTGCCCGACGCGGATAGCATCAGTGAAGACGACGTACCCGAAGTCAGGGTGGGGGAGCTAGGTGCGGCAGTACTCCGGCTTAAACGCCGGAAAATCACTGCCCCCGGACCCGACGGCATTCCTGGCCGTGCATGGGTCCTGGCCCTCGAAGAACTCGGGCCTCGACTGATGGGGCTCTTTAGCGCATACCTCGAAAGGGGCCAGTTTCCCAAGGTGTGGAGGACGGGGAAACTGGTCCTGATCCGTAAGGCGGGGCGGCCGGTGGACTCACCGTCCGGATACCGGCCGATCGTGTTGCTCGACGAGGTGTGTAAGCTCTTTGAGCAAATTATCGCGGAACGCCTCGTCGAGCATCTCTCGACGGTGGGGCCAGATCTGGCGGACAACCAGTACGGTTTCCGTCGGGGACGCTCCACCGTGAGCGCGATCATGCGCGTCAAGAGCCTGACGGAGGAAGCAGTCTCGCAGGGCAGGGTGGTGGTTGCGGTGTCTCTTTACATCGCCAACGCGTTCAACACCTTGGCATGGAGCTGCGTTAGGGAGGCGCTCGTGTATCACGAAACGCCTCTCTACCTCCGTCGTATTGTCGGGGCCTATCTCTCGGAGAGGGCCATAGCTTTCCCCAGCTGGCTCGGGCCAGCTCGGCGAGTTGTGTCGTGCGGTGTTCCGCAGGGGTCGGTCCTGGGGGCTGCTTCTGTGGAACATCGGCTACGACTGGGTGCTGCGGGGTGCGTTGCCTGAGGGCGTCGGCGTAACGTGCTACGCCGACGATACCATCATCACGGCGCGGGGTGCAACGTACCAGGAGGCAGCACTCAAGGTCACGACGGGTGTTGCTCAAGTCGTGGGTCGGATACGGCGGCTGGGACTGGAGGTGGCCTTGCACAAGTCCGAGGTTCTGTGTTTTCACAGACCTCGGAACGGTCCACCTGAAGGTTGCAGCATAAATGTGGGAGGCGTTAGCATCGGCATCTAGCCCTCGATGAAGTATCTAGGGATCGTACTTGATAGCCGATGGAACTTCGGACCACATTTCCGAAGTTTGCTCCCCAAGGTGACACAGGCATCGGTCGCGCTTTCGCGACTGATGCCCAACCTAAAGGGACCCAACGCTTCCTGCAGGAGACTGTACCTGGGGATTGTGCGGAGTATGGCCATATACGGGGCTCCCGTATGGGCGGCGTGGTTGACGGCCAACAACTCAACGCTCCTTAACAGACCGTTCAATCAATCAATCAATCAAAGAATCAATTTCATTTATTTAGTTTAGGCACATAAAGAGCACATATGAATGTCAAAATTATACAATTTTGTCAAGTAATATTATTAAAATACTAAATTAAGTAAGTACATAAATAACCATTAGAAAATGATTCTTTCGCTGGTTCGGTAAGTTGGTTCTCCTGAGAAGATACCAGCAAGAAACTCAGGTAGATTATCCATTTTCTATTTTAATATTGTTTTGTTTACATTGTTACAATTAGTTAATATTGTATTATACGAGTGGCCAACAACAGAAGATTAGGATGACCATGCATTTTTATCATTAAGATATTCGTCTACATTATAGTAGCCTTTCATCATCAAACATTTTTTAACTACTATTTTAAACTTACTAAGAGGCATGTCAACCAAATCCTGAGGAATTTTATTATAAATTTTTATACATTTGCCTACAAACGAATTACCAACTTTATGAAGTCTAATTTTTGTCATTGCCAGTTTATTTTTATTTCTTGTATTAAAACTATGGTTATCGGATTTTTTTTTAAGAGATCTATGTTCTTCCGTACATATAAGATGTTGTCGTAAACATATTGAGAAGCAACTGTTAAAATATTAATTTCTTTAAATAGATCTTTCAGCGAGTCGCGGGGTCCGAGTCTATAGATTGCTCGTATAGCTCGTTTCTGTAATATGAATATTGTCTCAATATCGGCAGCTGAGCCCCACAGCAGCAGACCATATGACATAACGCTATGAAAGTAGCTAAAATAAACTAATCGTGCCGTTTTTTCGTCAGTCAGTGACCTTATCTTTCTAACCGCATAGGCAGCTGAGCTAAGTCTTCCTGCCAAGGCCCCCATTATGAGGACCCCATTGTAGTTTACTATCTAGAGTTATCCCAAGAAAAACTGTGGTATTGACTATTTGAACTAATTCATTATTCATAGTAATATGAGTATCCACCTGTCTAACATTGGGCATAGTAAATTTTACACATTTTGTTTTCTTCGCATTGAGCAGCAAGTTGTTACTTGTGAACCAATGCAATATTTTCGAAAGGGTATTATTTACATCGTCAAGTGCTACTTTTTGTCTATCACTTTTAAAAATTAATGATGTGTCATCAGCAAATAATACTATCTCACAAATATTTTTAGTGAAATAAGGAAGATCGTTTACGTATACTAAGAATAAAAGGGGTCCTAATATCGAGCCCTGGGGTACTCCCATGACTAATGAGGCGCCAGAAGAGTCGGTGCCATTAATGTTTACTTTTTGTACTCTACCAGTGAGGTAAGACTCGAGTAAGCCAAGTGAGCTGTTCGAAACACCATAATAACCTAATTTTAGTAGCAAAGTCTCATGATCAACACAATCAAAAGCTTTTGATAGATCACAAAATATACCAATGGCATCCTGCTTTTCCTCCCAAGCATCAAATATATGTTTCAAAAGTGCAACTCCTGCATCCGTTGTGTTCCTGCCTTTAGTGAAACCAAACTGTTTGTTATGAAGTAACTTATTGTCTGTAAAATGTGAAAGCAATTGATTAAATATAATTTTTTCAAAAATTTTACTGCGGGTTGGGAGTATGGAAATAGGTCGAAAATTTGAAGGATCACTTTTGTCTCCTGCTTTAAATAAAGGAATGATTTTACTGTACTTCATAAGATTAGGAAACTGATTCTCATCTATACATTTATTGAATATGAATGCAAGGTGAGGCACTAAAGCGGGCACTATTGATTTTATTATATAATAATTTTTTTTTTTTTTTTTAAATTTAGGTTGACAAATTGACGCCACCTGCCTGATGGTAAGCTGTGGCGACGTCTGGTGATTGTGGGCAACTCTCACAGTACATAGGAATACTATAGAGAGTGACCCTCAACTTGACGACCCAGTAATGTGCCTCTTCACGCTTCGCTTAAAGAACCCGTGGTTATATGTTGGAAGAAACACTGGCGCGGGCAGGGCGTTCCAAGCCACCATCGTTCGGCAGAGAAACGAACGTTTAAAACGCTCAGTTCTCGCGAAGACGGTTTCCACGGTACGAGAGTGACATCTCTGCCCGGCACGGGTTGTTCGGGATCGGAAGGGAGAGGGTGGAATCAGATTGAAGAGCTCTTCAGAACACTCACCGTGGTAAATACGGTAGAACGCGGCCAAGGAAGCAATTGTTCGGCGCTGGGCTAGCGGCTCAAGGCTTCCCGTTACCTCCGGACAATCTATAATGCGAACAGCACGTCGCTGCATAGCGTCGAGTGCGTCCAGCAAATACTTCGCGGAGCCGTCCCAGAGGTGAGAGCAGTATTCGACGCAGGGTCTAATCTGCGTTTTGTACAGCAGACACCTCTGGTGCGGTGTAAAGAATCGCTTTACCTTGTTCAGTATTCCTAGTTTCCGCGAAGCTAGCCCAATACATCTCTCAATGTATTTAGTGTTATTGAGCTCTCGACGTACGTCTATGCCAAGGATGTCTAGATTATCCTTCATTGGTAATGTTGCATTCTGAAGAGTGGGTAGGGGAAGGAAAGGGGATTTTTTCGCTGTAAATGCACACGCCTGTGTTTTGCGGGCATTGAACTCGACCAAGTTCTCGGCACCCCATTGGGAGATACTGTCGAGGTTACGGTCGAGATCAGCCACGAGTCGTCGTCTCTCCTCCTCAATCTCAGATCGCCCCGCCTTCGGACGAACCGAGTAACTCCCGTGCAGTGTGCTGTCATCTGCATAGCAATGAATGTTCCCGAGGGATAGCATATCATTGATATGCAGAAGAAATAGAGTTGGTGATAGTACGGACCCCTGCGGTACCCCGGCATTCACTTGCAAGAAGCGAGAAGCCTGGCCATCGCAGAGGACCCGCACTCGGCGCTCGTTTAAAAAGCTGGCAATCTAGCTGCACAGTTGAGGAGGTAGACCATATGCCGGAAGCTTGGAAAGGAGCGAAGCATGCCAGACCCTATCGAAAGCTTTGGCGATGTCCAGGCTAATAGCCAAGGACTCGCCGTACTTTTCCATAGCCCCACCCCATACATGCGTGACGAATGCCAGGAGGTCACCCGTTGATCGTTTTGGCCTGAAGCCATATTGCCGATCATTGATTAGCGAGTGATCCTCCAGGTATCGCATGAGCTGCTTATTGATAAGGAGCTCAAGCACCTTGCAAATGACTGAGGTGACAGCTATGGGTCGATAGTTGCCTGGATTGGAGCGATCTCCTTTCTTGGGGATCGGTTGTACGTTCGCCTCTTTCCAGACCTCCGGCACGAGCCCTGTAGAGTATGACAGGCGGTACAGACGCGTTAGTACTGGAGACAACTCAGCGGCACATTTTCGTAACACCACCGCCGGAATGCCGTCAGGGCCACTGGCTTTCCGCGTGTCGAGCGACCGCAGCACTGCCCGTACATCACATTGCCTGATAACAATATCAGGCATAGTGTGGCCACAGTTGGCGATGGCGGGGGGCTGCAGGCCACGGTCATCGACGCGGGAATTAGCCGCAAAGAGGTCTGCGAGCATGTCCGCCTTCTCTTGGGCTTTGTGAGCCAGTGATCCATCAGGAAAACGCAGTGGTGGCAGCGAGGGTTGGCAAAAATTTGACTGTACGGCTTTGGCCAGTTGCCAGTATCCACGGCTGCCCGTGGGGTGGGATGTGAGCTCCTGACCAAGCCGCGCGACGTGCTGGGCATCCGCTCTCTTGAAGGCCCTCTTGCTGAACCTAGTGGCCCTATTGTACGCTGCTTTGAGGCGGTTCACATTCGGGTCACGTGCCGCCCGAGCCCTGACCCAGGCGCGATACGCCTACTGTTTTTTCTTGTCAGCCTCGGCACATTCACGCCCGAACCAGGGGCGAGCTTTGCGGATGCTGGCGACATCAGTGAAAGGGATATAATATTCTATGCCTAGACTGATCTCGCCAGCAACGGCAGCAGCGCTATCCGAAGGCGCCTTCCCTACAAAGCAGCGTTGGCTCCACGGGACGGACGCAAAGTAATCGCGGAGACCGTCCCAGTCTGCCGACGAGTAGTGCCATAGTCGTCGAGTCATTTGTTCAGCACGAGCAGGCGGTGGCACTTGGAAGCTGGCGTGCACCACACAGTGGTCGGAAGTGCCCAGTGGGGCGCGTACCGACACACTGTACTCGGCTGGGCGAGTCGTCAGCAGTAGATCCAGCAAGGCGGGCGTGTGGTCTGACCTGTCAGGTATCCGGGTGATCCCCTGTACCATCTGGGTCAGCCCGTGGGAGAGAGCTAATGCATGGGCGGATCGTCCCGCATGATCGGTCCTAAGGGACCCCAGCCACTCAACGTGATGACCGTTAAAGTCCCCCAGGAAAACCAGGTCAGCGTTCGGGAACCGCACCTGCGCATCGTCAGCCATTTCGCTGAGGTATTCGAAAAGCCTCGTTGTCCCAGTGTCCCCTGTGTGGGAGCGGTAGACGCACACGTAGATCTGGCTCATAGAGCCATGATCCACGTGCAGCCAAAGGACGGAGTAGGAGGGGTTCTCTAGACAGCGCAACCGGCGGCAGCAGACATCCACCCTAACGAACACGCACACTCAGGCTTTGTCGCGGAATTGTTCCTCAATGACATAACCCGGGTAACTGAGGTAAGACGTATCGTCAGGGCGGCGTATCTGTGTCTCCGTAAGGAACATCACAGAAGGCCGTGCCGTCTCTAGGTGATGGTGGACGGTATCGAGGTTCGCATGGAGTCCGCGGATATTCGCGAACTCCACCTCAAAAGGAATCGACTTTGTGGGGTTTCTAGAGGCCACTGTATACCGTTTATAACTTTGTTGCACTGTCATGATGAGATATAGGGAAGCGTGAAGACAGGGCGTCATTTGGTGCGGCAGTAAGTGACAAAGTGCAGAGGCTAGCTTCGTCTAGAACCGTGTGGCTAGGTCGGAGCCGACCCGCCGGACGGAAGGGCTCCCAAACCCCCCTGATGCAAGGCCGCCGCTACCCCACACCGGTTACCACCCGGAGCGGCGACCCCACATCAGGATTATCCGCAACATGTGGGGCAGCCTCCTGGGGTGGTTGGTCCCAGGCGGGCCCCATGACTATGTTGCGGGCGGCCGCGGCAACGCCGTTGCTAAGGGTCTCCCTGGCCGGCGAATCGACCCACACCACCCACACTAGACTCCGCTTCGCCCCCACTGGACCCCTGCCTGCCGCACCATACATCGCCCTGGGCCCGGCAGTGCAGCTGCTGAACCCCTAACGCAACCCAGCCTGGGCTGGGTTACTTGGGGGGCTTTAGCACAGCTGCACGGTGGTACCCCCCGGACCAACACTGTTGTACCACCTGGTATCCACGTAGGGGCCGAAGCCACCACATGGGTACCGTAATATACGAACCTCGTCCGTTAATCAGCAGGTGCACCACTAGCAGGTGAGGTCGTTGGGGCCCGATAGATATAAGAAGGGCCCCTTTGCACCCCAAGGGCCCCTTTGCACCCTATATTAGTTGAAATGCCCCAAAGATCCTCGGTATTTTTTATATTTAGTTGTTTAAAAGTTTTAAGTTTAGTGACAGAGTCAATATACTGAAAATCAAAGTTAATTCTATATTTATCAACACTAGATTTAAGAAGAGAATTGGCTACGTTTTTTGACGAATTTAACTTATTTGTAGTGGTGATTGGAACATTTGTGAAAAAAGATTCAAATGCATTGGCCACTTCTGAATCAGTTTTAATATGTTTATCATCTATTTTTAACTCGAAGGATCGATCACGTGACTTTGCTTTACAAGTTTCTTTGTTAATAACATTCCATATTGCCTTCGTTTTATTATCAGATTTTTCAATTTTAGCCCGTATATAATTAGATTTAGCTGTTGAACATACTTTTTTGAATAGTTTGGAGTACTTTTTAATCTGTTCAATTACTTGTGGCTCATTAATAGATGCCTTTGTCTCGTATAATTCATATAATTTCCTTCTACTTTTATAGATTCCAGGCGTAGCCCAATCACTAAATTTAATTTTGAATTGATTTACATTTATTGTTTTTTTAGTGAAAATGTTATCACATTCGTATTTGATTACTCCGAACAAATCTCCGTAATGATCATTCGGGTTTTTATCATTATTCAACTCCAAAAGAGGTACTTTATTCTTAATGTTTTCTTTAAATTTTTCTAATCTATAAGTTGTGATTGGTCTACAAACAATATTTTTTGATAATGGAACATGTTGGTACTTAAATCTAGCTAACTGACCTGCATGATCTGAATTTATAAAATGTATTATAGATTTCTCATCTACATCGCTGTTAGAAAAAAATGTTATCTAAGCAGGTAGCTGATATGGCTGTGGTGCGAGTTGGTTCACAAAAAAGATTTTGTAAGTTAAAAGATTTAAAAAGGTTGAGGAACCTTATTGAGTTCTGAGAGTTTTCTAAAATATTAATATTAAAATCGCCACATACAACTATAGTCTTCTTACATTTACATACCTTTTTTAAGGCTTCCTCCATTATGGACTCAAACAGGTAGTAATCTCCAGAAGGAGGTCTATAGACACTAATAATAATATATTGTTCTAGCTCTGCACTTGATAGTTCAATATTTCGCTCACTTGTGAGTGCTAGTACGTCTTTTCGGTCTTTTGATTTTAATTTGTCATTAATTAAAATGAGAGACCCACCTCTTATAGCGGAATCTCTAGTAAACGCACTAATGATTTTATAATTATCAATATTAACTAAGAGTTCATAATTTTTTTAAACAGTGTTCAGTTAAACAAAGTACATTGATACGTTTTTCATTTAAAAATAATTCTAGTTCTAACTCTTTGCCAGAAAAGCATTCAATATTTTGATGAATAATATTCATGAACATAGACTTTTCCTTTGTCCTTAAATTTAATTTGCTAGGGATTTCCTCTATTGTCCTACAACTAAGTTTAAATTATTGTCACCCTTTTTTGGAACAGATTCCAAGGTCACAAGACAAACATTGTCACTTTTCTGCTCAATAAAAGCAGATTGTTTAGCCAAGTTTTTGACTGAATAACTAATAAAATATGATAGCGAAGATGCTATCTGTCTCTTAAAATATCTATTCAAATAGAATTTATCTTCCGTCAATAACAATTTATTTCCTAAATACATGTTAATGTCAATCAGATGGAATTTATTTGGATTATGAAATGTCACTGTATGTATTGTTTGATTTAGCTTATATCTAAGATTGTTATCGACCTGTGACAAGCTACGGCTATAAGGAAGTGTGAATAAAATAATGTTTTTAACATCATCATCGTTGAGGACCTTGGCCGTCAAAACAATAAGGGGCTACCGCACGATCTCCGGAGAAGCTGCATGTCTCCTAGCCGGGACCCCTCCATGGGACCTGGAAGCGAGAGCCCTTGTTTCATTGTTCCAATGGCGCAAGGAGGCGCTGGAGCGGGACCACAGGCCTGCGTCTCGAGAAATCGATGACCGGCGGTCCCAACTCCGACAGGATCTCATGGAGTCATGGAGGGTGCGACTTGAGCAACCCAAGTGGGGTGCCACCAAAATCGCGGCGGTGAGACCGATCATGGACGATTGGCTGCAGAGGCAGCATGGTGACCTCACGTATCGTGCGACGCAGATCGTTACCGGGCATGGATGCTTCGGTAGCTATCTGTTTCGCATCCGTCGTGAGGTCACACCCCGGTGTCAACACTGCGAGGTTTCCGATGACGACACCGCACTCCACACGTTGATGGAGTGCTCAGCGTGGGCGAGTCAGCGCCGGGACCTCGTAGTGGGTCTGGGCGTGGATACCCTCTCGCTGGAGACCAAGCTTCAAGCCATGGTCTCCAGCGGGAGTAGGTGGAACGCGGCCGTGTCCTTCAGCGAGCAAGTCGTGCTCGCGAAGGAGGTGGCCGAGAGGGAGAGGGAGAGAGAGCGTACCCTCCCCGCCAAGTTCCGTAGTCAGCGGCGAGGGCGCCGCAGACTCATCTACGCCCAAGACCATCGACCTCCATGATCGGGGCCTGAGGACGGCGGGATCGCCACCCGTCGTCCTTACAGAAGCAGGCTAGAAGGATTGCGTGCTGCGGGGTCTTTACCCCATAGCACGCAACCAGATTCACTCACTGACGCGGGATAAAACCCTACCCCAACGACGCGGGATTCTCATCCCGACCCAACCCCCGCAGAGACCACAGAGGTGGTCAAAGTCCGCCGGGCGCCACTGGAAATACGTTCAGCTTTTAACCAGAGACGCCCGGCAACGGACGTTAGAGCGGCCGCGGCTTTGGTCGCGGAACTAAAAAAAAAAAAAAGGGGCAGTTACTGACTCCGAATTCGAGACAAGTCAGCGCTGACCTGAGAAAATCCCAATGTAAATTGATTTAAAGTCAGTACAGCGGTGGGAAGTCAGTTTTGACCTACTACTGGCTCCATATAAACAAATGAATCAGTATCGGCGTCTACACTGGCGCCGATACTGACTTTTGCACTGACCCAAATTACACGATCTCTTTTTAGTAGTACAGTTAAATTCCTTTAAAAGTATATAAGCAGTTAAGACAAATCATTAAGCCTTAGAGAATATTTCCTTCGCTTCGCTCCGTAGACACATGTTATACACTTTAATAAGTTCAGAAATCTCTGCGTACCAGTATCAGCGTCTTAAACACGGAAAATATAAATCTGCGTGAGATAACTTGGATTTCATTACAAAGTTTAGACCCTCATGTATTCATGAACTCGTTTTATATTCACTTTATACTGAAACAGTCTCAAAATAAACAAAGAGGATAAACATATGTTCCGCATCGGCGGGTCGCTTCTCGTGGTACAACTTTGGCGTACACCATACGAGTATAAGCGTTACAAATTCTACTCAATCCCCTATATACAAGTATCTACGTAACTTGAGATAAATGTCTGTAATTTTTACACCAAGGGCAATACGAGAAACTGAGAATAACAATTGTTTCGAAAATCGGCAGGGGAGCGAGAGTTATCTTTTAAATGATAATTTTATGACGGTGTCATAAGATGAACGTAGCGGTTATCACTGAGTTTACTCAAGTTTTCTAAAAAAAAGTCTTCACTCGAGTAACATCCTCTAAATTGTCATTAAAATTATTTATTCATAATTGTGTTATGATACGCTCTCATTTCGCCAGTCACTGTTCATTACACGTAATAGGAGGACTATCTTGATGAGAATACTCAGTAATAGCAAATACCGAGGCTCTCCTCGTCCGTCTGTTTGCAGGTGAGGATCACTTGGGCCCTGGAGATGATAGTTTATCTCCTTAGCACCAAAAACAGCAAATGAAAATTATTAGATATAATATTCGAAGATCTTCAACGCTGTTGTTGCGTATTTTCGTTGTATGTCTACTACCCAGCAACTATACAGGATGTTGCATAAGGGTTATATCAACCTGAAGACACCCCGTCAGCTGATCGCCCAGAACGCCTTTTGATATGTGTCGACCGCCAAACAAGAAAAAAAAAGTTCATCAAAAAATAATTTATATGCTTTATTTAAAATCAAAACAAACGTGTCCCAACACTACGACGTACCTACTAATAGAAAATGGCGGCGCGGCGTCGGCGTCGCTCACGACGGTGTCGGTGTCCTTTGTAGGGGTCCAATACTAGGAAATTTCAAACGGCGACCTTGATGCGAAACAGAGACAAAATGTTCCAACCAGGAGAGAGAGAGAAGGTTGTTTACAGGCGCGCATTATTTGTACTACCTACTTGATGTCGATGACCGAATCAGCTGATTTTAGCTAGTGTTGTTCAAACAAGAGTATTTTATTCGCTAATAATATTTTTTTCTGGATATTTTTTTTTCTTGTTTGACGGTCGACACATATCGAAACGGGTTCTGGTCGACCAGCTAATGGGGGTGTCTTCGGGTTGATATAACCCTTACGTAACACCCTGTATACCTTTTTTGTTTTAATTCCGCGGCTTAAAGCCGCGGCCGCTCTAACGTCCGTAGCCAGGCGGCTCTGGTTACAAGCAGAACGTATTTCCAGTGGCACCCGGCAGTAACATCCTGTATACCCAAGGTAGAATTAAAAACAATTACACGGGGCACACTAAAAGTTTTGCACTTCTAGCTAATCGGAACTATTTGATTTCGAATGTTATATTATTTTAAACGTTGCAACCTTCTTAGTAATAAAAAAAACAATTGGAAGGAAATCATTTGTCAATTGTTTTTTATCACACATCAAAGTTTTACGTATGCAACGAAAATGGAATTAAGTCGAAAAGATTTTAGAGCGATGATTTTTTATGATTTTAAAAGTTGTCTCTCTCCGCAAGACTGTGCCGCTCGTCTTCAAAATGCTTTTGGGAGAAACGCACCTTGATTGAGCACCGTGAGGCGATGGTTTGCTGAATTTGAGAGAGGTCGAGTTTCTTTACATGACGAATTTCGTGAAGGTCTGCCTTCAACTGCCGTCAACGAAAATAATGTGGCTACTGTTAAACGGTTAATTAAAGAAAACCCGCGGATTACCTATGAGACCATTCGAGGACTATTGGGGATTGGTATGAGTCAAATCCAGAAAATTTTACACGAAGAATTGAAAGTTCGGAAACTTTGTTGTCGTTGGATCCCTCATGAACTGACAGCGGAGCAGAAGCGGGCTCGCGTGGAATGGTGCTCACAGATGCTACTGAAGTACGACCACGGACATTCTAATGCTGTTTATTACATTGTCACAGGAAACGAAACGTGGATTTATTGTTTTGAACCCGAAAAAAAACAGCAATCTTGTGAATAGTTTGAAAATGAGACCAAGTCAACAAAAGTGAGGCAGGCGAGAAACGTTGGTAAAAAATGATCGCGTTTTTTTTTCTCAGCTACGGGTACTAGTACTGTACAATTCCACTTGAAGATCAAAAGAGTGTTAATGCCGAGTGGTATTCTACCATTTTTTACCCAGTGTGTTAGAAAAAGTTCGCGAAAGACGACCCAAAAGCCGCGTTCTCCTACATCATGACAACACTTCTTCACACACGGCCAACAAAACAAAGTCATTTTTAGCTTCCGAAAAAGTACAACTCGTCACCCATCCTGCGCATAGCCCCGACCTAGCACCCTGTGATTTCTGTATTTTCCCCAAAATCAAAGATTTGATGAGAGGTTTCACTTTTACCAACTCCGAAGAGGCAGTGATAGCGTTCAATCAGCACCTAGAAAACATGCCTTCAGATCTGTGGTCCTCCTGTTTTAAAAAATAGTTCGATCGCATGAAAAAATGTTTAAAATGTAAAGGAGAGTATTTTGAAAAGCAATAAACATAATACTTTGGTTTTAACATGGTGTTTTTTTCGGTTACGCAAAACTTATAGTGTGACCTACGTATAATGTTCTAGCAAAGCTTTTTGTCAATCTACTCTCTTCATATTATTCATGATTAAACAATCGCTGGCTGGCCGGTGATCGAAGTGCCGTGACTCCGACGATTTGTTGCATATTGTGTTGATATTTCATTTAACACAGCGATTCAATTTTCTCGGCAATTAATCATAGAACAATATAGTGACGTACACTGAGCCAACAGCCGATGAATAAACCGTTTTGGTAGGTAACTTTACAAAAATACATATACATAGGTTTTTGGCCTTTGTATCTGATGAGACCATGAGGCGTACCTAAATAAATGTAAAAACTTTGGAAAGTATTAGGTGTTTTAGTTTAATACGAGTAAATAACTGCTTTTCAAAAAATCTTCGTTTTGTACTGAAAAGAAAATCCCTGTCCTAAGCAAAAATACTTATTACGCATCAAATAATTACTTTAAAATAAATTAATTTTAGCAGCAATCAAGTTCGTGACTCATAGCCATTTATTACAAGCTTTTATTTACTTTCACCTGTCCCGATGTCCGTGTGTCATCAAATCTTGCAAGTTAAATTTAACACACTTCCTGGTTTCCGATTGAACTGAAACCTTGCGCGCGTATGTAAGTCCCATGACAATGACAATGCAATATTATGATGATAAAAGCTTGGTTTAAAAAATATTTCCTGTAAAAACTGTTTATCTGATGCTTATAAATTGAGGGGCGATAAGTTTTTGCTGTGCATTTAAATTTATCTTGTTTAATACTGTATACAGTTCGCGAGGCGTAAGCTGAGCTTTGCATTTGTGTGAGTGCATGTAGGTGCGTATAGGTATGTGAACTATGTTTTACACACACATGTGTTGTACACACACTCACAGCTGTTTTACTCTACTTTTTGTGATCACTAACACAAATGCAAAGCTCAGCTTAGACCTCGCGAACTGCCTACCTACGATTCTTTGCAACTATATAGTTATTCTAATATCTACATATAGTGGAGCGCCGTAAGATTTATACGTAGGTCACACTATAAGTTTTGCGTAACTTAAAAAAACAACATGTTAAAACCAAAATATTATGTTCATTGCTTTTCAAAATACTCTCCTTTACATTTTAAAAATTTTTTCATGCGATCGAACTATTTTTTAATACAGGAGGACCACAGATCTGAAGGCATGTTTTCTACGTGCTCATTGAACGCTATCACTGCCTCTTCGGAGGTGGTAAAAGTGAAACCTCTCATCAAATCTTTGATTTTGGGGAAAATACAGAAATCACAGGGTGCTAGGTCAGGGCTATGCGCAAGATGGGTGACGAGTTGTACTTTTTCGGAAGCTAAAAATGACTTTGTTTTGTTGGCCGTGTGTGAAGAAGCGTTGTCATGATGTAGGAGAACGCGGCTTTTGGGTCGTCATTCGCAAACTTTTTCTAACACCCTGGGTAAACAAATGGTAAAATACCACTCGGCATTAACACTCTTTTAATCTTCAAGTGGAATTGTACAGATAGGACCAGTAGCTGAGAAAAAAAACGCGATCATTTTTTTACCAACGTTTCTCGCCTGCTTCACTTTTGTTGGCTTGTTCTCATTTTCAAACACACATTCACAAGATTGCTGTTTTTTTTCGGGTTCAAAACCATAAATCCACGTTTCGTCTCCTGTGACAATGTCATAAACAGCATTAGAATGTCCGTGGTCGTACATCAGTAGCATCTGTGAGCACCATTCCACGCAAGCCCGCTTCTGCTCCGCTCTCATTTCATGAGGGATCCAACGACAACAAAGTGTCCGAACTTTCAATTCTTCTTGTAAAATTTTCTGGATTTGACTCATACCAATCCCCAATAGTCCTCGAATTGTCTCATAGGTAATCCGCGGGTTTTCTTCAATTAACCGCTTAACAGTAGCCACATTATTTTCGTTGACGGCAGTTGAAGGCCACCCTTCACGAAATTCGTCATGTAAAGAAACTCGACCTCTCTCAAATTCGGGAAACCATCGCCTCACGGTGCTCAAACAAGGTGCTTCTCTCCCAAAAGCATTTTGAAGACAAGCGGCACAGTCTTGCGAAGAGAGAGAACTTTTAAAATCATAAAAAATCATCGCTCTAAAATCTTTTCGACTTAATTTCATTTTCGTTGCATACGTAGAACTTTGATGTGTGATAAGAAACACTAACTACTAAGAGGGTTGCAACGTTTAAAAAAATATAACATTCGAAATTCAAATAGTTCCGATTAGCCAGAAGTGCAAAACTTTTAGTGTGCCCCATGTACCTCGGAATCCAGGGCCAGTCAATGAATCTTTATATAAACTTTGGAAATTTGTTTTTAATAGTATTTAGAAAAATGTTAAAAAAAATATTTTGCGCGTTCTCAATTTTTTTAATTATAATTTTTTACTTATATACAGGGTTACCGGGTAAGTCGTGCGAACCCCTTTCAGGTGTGGTAGTTCCCACAATATCTGACAAATTTCACCTTGGACCCCTGCCCCCCAACCTTACCCTTTTCAAGTTATAAGGCTATGAAGATTTTTTTGAAAAATAGCGATTTCTTATCTATATATCTTTTTCGTTTTTTTTTTTTATATTAGGTTCTCCAAATTGACGCCGCCCGCCTGGTAGTAAGTCGTGACGACGTCTAGCGATTGTGGGCCACTCTCACAGCACACAATACTACAGAGAGTGGCCCTCAACTTGACGACCTACTGATGTGCCTCTTCACGTTCCGCTAAAAGAACCCAGGGTTGTATGTGGGAGGAAACACGTGCACAGGCAGGGCGTTCCAGGCCACTATCGTTCGGCAGAGAAACGAACGATTAAAACGCACGGTTCTCGCGAATATGCTATCCACCGTGTGGGAGTGGCATGTCTGCCCGGCACGCGTTGTTCGGGATCGGAAGGAAGAGGGTGCGATCAGATTGAAGAGCTCTTCAGAACACTCGCCGTGGTAAATACGGTAGAATGCGGCCAAGGAAGCTATTGTTCGGCGCTGAGCTAGCGGCTCAATGCTTCCCGTTACCTCCGGACAATCTATAATACGGATAGCCCGTCGCTGCATAGCGTCGAGAGCGTCCAGCAAATACTTCGCGGAGCCGTCCCAGAGGTGAGAGCAGTATTCAACGCAGGGTCTGATCTGCGTCTTGTACAGCAGACACCTCTGGTGCGGTGTAAAGAATCGCTTTACCTTATTCAGTATTCTTAGTTTCCGCGAAGCTAACCCTATACATATTTTGATGTAGTTTTTATTATTGAGCTCTCGACGAACGTCTATGCCAAGGATGTCAAGGTTGTCCTTCATTGGTAATAATGCATTCTGAAGAGAGGGTAGGGGAAGGAAAGGGGATTTCCGTGCTGTAAATGCACACGCCTGTGTTTAGCAGGCATTGAACTCGAACAGGTTCTCGGTACCCCATTGAGAGATACAGTCTAGGTTCCTGTCGAGATCAGCCACGAGTTGTTCTATCCTCCTCAATCTCCGAACGCCCCGCCGCCGGACGGGCCCAGTAGCTCCCGTGAAATGTGCTGTCATCTGCATAACAATGAATGTTCCCGAGGGATAGCATATATAAATAATATAATATAAATATTTTTGGACATTCTCACACAACGTCATCTAGCCCAAATTAAGCTAATATAGGCTTGTGTTATGTGATCTAGACGACTGATAAACATACTTATATATTTCTAAATACATACATATTATACATAGAAAATACCCAAATTCCGAAACAAACATTTGTGGATCACACAAATAATTCGAATCGACCCGGAATCGAACCTGGGACCTCAGGGGCGGCAGTCGCATACTCATACCACTGAGCCACCGAGGCAGTCAAAATTATATTATATATATAATAATATCATTGATATGCAGAAGGAAGAGAGTTGGTGACATCACGGACCCCTGCAGTACCCCGGCATTCACTTGCAAAACGCGAGAAGCCTGGCCATCGCAGAGGACCCGCATTCGGCGTTCGTTCAGAAAGCTGGCCATCCAGCGGCACAGTTGAGGAGGTAGACCATATGCCGGAAGCTTGGAAAGGAGCGAAGCATGCCAGACTTTATCGAAAGCTTTGGCGATGTCCAGGCTAATCGCCAAGGACTCACCGTGCCTTTCCATAGCCTCACCCCAGACATGCGTTACGAATGCCAGAAGATCACCCGTTGATCGTTTCGGCCTGAAGCCGTACTGCCGATCATTTATTAGCGAGTGATCTTCGAGGTATCGCATGAGCTGCTTTTTGATGATCAGCTCAAACACCTTGCAGATGACTGAGGTGACAGCTATGGGTCGATAGTTTCCTGGATCGGACCGATCGCCTTTCTTGGGGATCGGTTGTACGTTCGCTTCCTTCCAAACCTCCAGCACGATTCCTGTGGAGTAAGACAGGCGGTACAGACGAGTTAGTACAGGAGATAACTAAGCTGCGCATTTCCGTAGTACCACCGCCAGAATGCCGTCAGGGCCACTGGCTTTCCGGGTGTCGAGTGATCGCAGCACTGCCCGTACATCGCATTGCCTTAGTACAATGTCAGGCATAGTGTGGTCACAGTTGGCGATGGCGGGGGGCTGCAGGCCACGGGAATTAGCCGCAAAGAGGTCTGCGAGCATATCCGCTTTCTCTTGGGCTTTGTGAGCCAGTGTTCCATCTGGTTAACTCAGTGGTGGCAGCGAGGGCTGACAAAAGTTAGATTGCACGGCTTTGGCCAGTTGCCAGTATCCACGGCTGCCCGTGGGATGCGAAGTGAGCTCCTGAACAAGCCGCGCGACGCGCTGAGCATCCGCTCTCTTAAAGGCCCTCTTGCTGGATTTTGTGGCCCGGTTGTACGCCGCTATGAGGTGGCCCACGTTTGGGTCGCGCACACCCCGGGCCCTGATCCAGGCGCGATATGTCGACTGTTTCTGTCGAACAGCTTTGGCACAATCTCACCCAAACCAGAGACGGGCTCTGCGGATACTGGCGACATCAGTGAAAGGGATGTTATATTCCATCCCTAAACTGATCTCGCCAGCAATCGCAGAAGCGCTATCCGAAGGAGCCTTTCCTACAAAGCAGCGCTGGTTACAAGGGACGGACGCATAATAATCGCGTAGTCCGTCCCAATCCGCTGACGAGTAGTGCCATAGACGTCGTGCCATTTGTACAGCACGTGCAGGAGGTGACACCTTCATGCCAGCATGAACCACACAGTGGCCTGAACTACCCAATGGGACTCCTACCGAAACTCTGTACTGGGCTGCGATTCGTCAGCAGTAGATCCAGCAGAGCGAGCGCGTGATCTGACCTGTCTGGTATCCGGGTGATCCGGCATACCATCTGGGTCAGACCGTGGGAGAGAGCGAACGCGTGGGCGGCCCCCTATCCGCATGATCAGTCTTGAGGGACCCCAGCCATTCAATGTGATGGCCATTGAAGTCCCCCAGAAACAGTAGGTCAGCGTTCGGGAACCGCACCTGCGCATCATCAGCCGTCTCGCTGAGGTACTGGAAGATCTTTGTTGTCTCAGAATCCCTGTGTGGGAACGGTAGACGCACACGTAGATCTGGCTCATAGAGCCATGGTCCACGTGCAGCCAAAGGACGGAGTAGGAGGGGTTCTCAAAGCAGCGCAACCGGCGGCAGCAAACATCCGCCCTAACGAACACGCACACCCCGGCTTTATCTCGAAATTGTTCCTCGATGACATAACCAGGGTAACACAGGTAAGGCGTATCGTCAGGGTGGCGTATTTGTGTCTCCGTGAGGAACATCACAGTGGGCCGTGCCGTCTCAAGGTGATGGTGGACGGCATCCATTTAATTAGTCCTGAGCCGGTCTGTAAGTCCTTAAGACTTCAAACATAAGCCCTTCACTTGAGTCAAACAAGAAACCCAGTGGTTCCTTCACCAAACAAAATATGATTAAATCTGAAATAGTGATGTTTTGTGATGAATTAGGGAAATCAATGGGCCAGTTATTTAGTTCATATTTAGAACAAAATGTTACTAACTATTGTATGTCGGGATGAACTTACTGTAACATTATAAAAAAAATTCAAAATTGTAAT
Organism: Nudaria mundana; assembly: GCA_963556515.1. Classification (NCBI taxonomy): domain Eukaryota; kingdom Metazoa; phylum Arthropoda; class Insecta; order Lepidoptera; family Erebidae; genus Nudaria; species Nudaria mundana. The sequence goes on from OY748293.1 coordinate 14,484,752, forward strand.
TTAAACAGCAGCTGTACACTTTTAATTTTGGTGGGAGATAAGGGAAATGCAGACAGAAATTTAATTGTAAATTGTTTAGAATTACTGAGCTTATTAGATGTTAAAAACATTATTTTATTCACACTTCCTTATAGCCGTAGCTTGTCACAGGCCGAAAACAATCTTAGATATAAGCTAAATCAAACAATACATACATTGACATTTCATAATCCAAATAAATTCCATCTGATTGACATTAACATTTATTTAGAAAATAAATTGTTATTGACGGAAGATAAATTCTATTTGAATAGATATTTTAAGAGACAGATAGCATCTTCGCTATAATATTTTATTAGTTATTCAGCCAAAAACTTGGCTAAACAATCTGCTTTTATTGAGCAGATTGTTTAGCCAATATTGTCTTGTGACCTTGGAATCTGTTCCAAAAAAGGGTGACAATAATTTAAACTTAGTTGTAGGACAATAGAGGGAATCCCTAGCAAATTAAATTTAAGGACAAAGGAGAAGTCTATGTTCATGAATATTATTCATCAAAATATTGAAGGCTTTTCTGGCAAAGAGTTAGAACTAGAATTATTTATAATGAAAAACGTATCCATGTACTTTGTTTAACTGAACACTGTTTAAAAAAACATGAACTCTTAGTTAATATTGATAATTATAACATCATTAGTGCGTTTACTAGAGATTCCGCTATAAGAGGTGGGTCTCTCATTTTAATTAATGACAAATTAAAATCAAAGGACCGAAAAGACGTAGTAGCACTCACAAGTGAGCGAAATATTGATCTATCATGTGCAGAGCTAGAACAATATATTATTATTAGCGTCTATAGACCTCCTTCTGGAGATTACTACCTGTTTGAGTCCATTATGGAGGAAGCCTTAAAAAAGGTATGTAAATGTAAGAAGACTATAGTTGTATGTGGCGATTTTAATATTAATATTTTAGAAAACTCTAAGAACTCTCTAAGGTTCCTCAACCTTTTTAAATCTTTTAACTTACAAACTCTTTTTTGTGAACCAACTCGCACCACAGCCACATCAGCTACCTGCTTAGATAATATTTTTTCTAACAGCGATGTAGATGAGAAATCTATAATACATTTTATAAATTCAGATCATGCAGGTCAGTTAGCTAGATTTAAGTACCAACATGTTTCATTATCAAAAAATATTGTTTGTAGACCAATCACAACTTATAGATTAGAAAAATTTAAAGAAAACATTAAGAATAAAGTACCTCTTTTGGAGTTGAATAATGATAAAAACCCGAATGATCATTACGGAGATTTGTTCGGAGTAATCAAATACGAATGTGATAACATTTTCACTAAAAAACAATAAATGTAAATCAATTCAAAATTAAATTTAGTGATTGGGCTACGCCTGGAATCTATAAAAGTAGAAGGAAATTATATGAATTATACGAGACAAAGGCATCTACTAATGAGCCACAAGTAATTGAACAGATTAAAAAGTACTCCAAACTATTCAAAAAAGTATGTTCAACAGCTAAATCTAATTATATACGGGCTAAAATTGAAAAATCTGATAATAAAACGAAGGCAATATGGAATGTTATTAACAAAGAAACTTGTAAAGCAAAGTCACGTGATCGATCCTTCGAGTTAAAAATAGATGATAAACATATTAAAACTGATTCAGAAGTGGCCAATGCATTTGAATCTTTTTTCACAAATGTTCCAATCACCACTACAAATAAGTTAAATTCGTCAAAAAACGTAGCCAATTCTCTTCTTAAATCTAGTGTTGATAAATGTAGAATTAACTTTGATTTTCAGTATATTGACTCTGTCACTATACTTAAAACTTTTAAACAACTAAATATAAAAAATACCGAGGATCTTTGGGGCATTTCAACTAATATAATAAAATCAATAGTGCCCGCTATAGCGCCTCACCTTGCATTCATATTCAATAAATGTATAGATGAAAATCAGTTTCCTAATCTTATGAAGTACAGTAAAATCATTCCTTTATTTAAAGCAGGAGACAAAAGTGATCCTTCAAATTTTCGACCTATTTCCATACTCCCAACCCTCAGTAAAATTTTTGAAAAAATAATATTTAATCAATTGCTTTCACATTTTACAAACAATAAGTAACTTCATAACAAACAGTTTGGTTTCACTAAAGGCAGGAATACAACGGATGCAGGAGTTGCACTTGTGAAACATATATTTGATGCTTGGGAGGAAAAGCAGGATGCCATTGGTATATTTTGCGATCTATCAAAAGCTTTTGATTGTGTTGATCATGAGACTTTGCTACTAAAATTAGGTTATTGTGGTGTTTCGAACAGCTCACTTGGCTTACTCGAGTCTTACCTCACTGGTAGAGTACAAAAAGTAAACATGAATGGCACCGACTCTTCTGGCGCCTCATTAGTCATGGGAGTACCCCAGGGCGCGATATTAGGACCCCTTTTATTCTTAGTATACGTAAACGATCTTCCTTATTTCACTAAAAATCTTTGTGAGATAGTATTATTTGCTGATGACACATCATTAATTTTTAAAAGTGATAGACAAAAAGTAGCACTTTACGATGTAAATAATACCCTTTCGAAAATATTGCATTGGTTCACAAGTAACAACTTGCTGCTCAATGCGAAGAAAACAAAATGTGTAAAATTTACTATGCCCAATGTTAGACAGGTGGATACTCATATTACTATGAATAATGAATTAGTTCAAATAGTCAATACCACAGTTTTTCTTGGGATAACTCTAGATAGTAAACTACAATGGGGTCCTCATATCACAGCCTTGGCAGGAAGACTTAGCTCAGCTGCCTATGCGGTTAGAAAGATAAGGTCACTGATTGACGAAAAAACGGCACGATTAGTTTATTTTAGCTACTTTCATAGCGTTATGTCATATGGTCTGCTGCTGTGGGGCTCAGCTGGCGATATTGAGACAATATTCAAATTACAGAAACGAGCTATACGAGCAATCTATAGACTCGGACCCCGTGACTCGCTGAAAGAACTATTTAAAGAAATTAATATTTTAACAGTTGCATCTCAATATGTTTACGACAACATCTTATATGTACGGAAGAAAATAGATCTCTTCAAAAAAATTCCGATAACCATAATTTTAATACAAGAAATAAAAATAAACTGGCAATGACAAAAATTTGACTTCATAAAGTTGGTAATTCGTTTGTAGGCAAATGTATAAATTTATAATAAAATTCCTCAGGATTTGGTTGACATGCCTCTTAATAAGTTGAAAATAGTAGTTAAAAAATGTTTGATGATGAAAGGCTACTATAATGTAGACGAATATCTTAATGATAAAAATGCATGGTCACCCTAATCTTCTGTTGTTGGCCACTCGTATAATACAATATAAACTAATTGTAACAATGTAAACAAAACAATATTAAAAAAGAAAATGGATAATCTACCTGAGTTTCTTGCTGGTATCTTCTCAGGAGAACCAACTTACCGAACCAGCGAAAGAATCATTTTCTAATGGTTATTTATGTACTTACTTAATTTAGTATTTTTATAATATTACTTGACAAAATTGTAAAATTTTGACATTCATATGTGCTCTTTATGCGCCTAAACTGAATAAATGAAATTGATTATTTGATTGATTGATTGATTCTTTGATCGAGATTCGCATGGAGTCCACGTATGTTTGTGAACCGCACCTCGAAAAGTGAAGTTGTGGGGTTTCCTGGGGCCGCTGTGTAACGTTTATGTTTTTTATGTTGCACTGCCATTGTAGATGTGATGTAAAGAAGAAGCGTGAAGACAGGGCGACATTTGGTGCAGCAGTAAGTGACAAAGCGCAGGGGCTAGCTTCGTCTAGAACCGTGTGGTTAGGACGGAGCCGACCCGCCGGACTAAAGGGCTCCCAAACCCTCTTGATGCAAGGTCGCCGCTACCCCACACCGGTTACCACCCGGAGCGGCGATCCCACTTCAGGATTATGCGCAACATGTGGGGCAGCCTCCTGGGGTGGTTGGTCCCAGGTGGGCCCCATGACTGTGTTGCGGGCGGCCGCGGCAACGCCGTTGCTAAGGGTCTCCCTGGCCGGCGAATCGACCCACACTATCCACACTAGGCTCCGCTTCACCCCCACTGGTCCCATGCCTGCTGCACCATACATCGCCCCGGGCCCGGCGGTGCAGCTGCTGAACCCCTAACGCAACCAGCCTAGGCTGGGTTACTTGGGGGGCTTTAGCACAGCTGGTATCCCCCCGGACCAACACTATTGTACCACCTGGTACCCACGTAGGGGCCGAAGCCACTCCATGGGTACCATAAATTAACGAACCTCGTCCGTTGATCAGCAGGTGCGCCACTAGCAGGTGAGGTCGCTGGGGCCCTAAAGATGTTGGTAGAGCCCCTTTGCACCCGTTTATTTTTGTTCTAATTTTTATTTTTATACGATTGTTGTGTAGCAGATCAGAGAAGAAACTACTTCATTATGAAAACAATTGAAATAGGTACATACAACAAATGTATTTGATTTTATCTTTCGTGTTCAATATGTTCACCTCTGTTTCGCACACACACTCGCATTCTGTTTCTAAGTCCACTTTTCACCAAAACTTGAAACTGTAGGATCCGATCTAAACCGTACTATTACACTATTTTCCAACGTATCTGCGTCATTATCAGATACTCTTGGTCTACCCAAGTCTGATCGTCGCTTTGAAACACAGCTAGTCTCTCTGAGTCGCTGGTAAACTCTGTCCAACACAGCATGATCTGGTGCACAGCGATTTGGAAAACGCAATATGTATTCAGCACGAGTATGTTTCGATACACAATCACGGTACCCGTAACAGATCAACATATCAGCATATTCCTCGTTCGTGAAGGTCGCCATCTTCAACAGTTCCAAATCACAAGCACAAATCAGAGTCCAGTTTACAAGCAGGGTCAACCCTTGGAGGACAATAGAGGCCGTACCTAACGGAATGCTTTTGTTGTTACTACTACTTAGGTATCTTTTATCAAAGTTTTTATCCAAGACTCTTTGAAGGTCGAATTCAACAAGGTATAACAAGCTAGGCTACTATTGATAGTAGCCTAGCTTGTTATACCTTGTTGAATAGCTAATAAAACGTAGATATTTTGAAGCGTATCTGCAGCCTAGGTGTAGTAATTTGTTTTTACTATTGCTGGTTGAAGTTTGAACTGTACTGATTTTTTATAGATGCTATAACTATCAATCTTCTATCTACGACCCATTTAGTTGAGGTCACTCTAATTATATTTATCATAATAATTAAAAACTAATCTGCTACACAAAAGTCGTATAAAAATAAAAATTTGAACAAAAATAAACGAAAAAGATAGACAAGAAATCGGCATTTTTTCCAAAAAATCTTCAAAGCCAAACTTAAAAAGGGTTAGGTTGGGGGGCAGGGGTCCAAGGTGAAATTTGTCAGAAATGGTAGGAACTACCACTCCTGAACGGGGTTCGCACGACCTACCAGGTAACCCTGTAAATAATTAAAAAATTGCTTAATAATAATAAAAAAATTGAGAACGTGCAAAATATTTTTTTTAACATTTTTCTATATGCTATTAAAAACACATTTCCAAAGTTTATATAAAGATTTATTAACTGGCCCTAGGTTCCGAGATTTCACCATTTTTATGCCTTACTGCACTCCACTAATAGTTATATCTAGTTCCGCTTGCAAGCACAGTGATGTGACGGTTATGTTTGCAACAGACTTCAGTACCGTCACGTCAGCCCGGCGGATACGCAATTTCCCAGACGGGAAATTACACATCTTAATGAAAATGTAGGCGCTGGTAGAATAATATCTGAACATGAAAAACTAAGTACTGATAAAATACGTTTCATAATAGAAAATACTGAATATACATTTGATTCGTACAACTCTTGGACACAATGGGGTGACAGAGGCGTAGGTGTATTTACGTTTTATAAAATTGATAAGTTTCTTGGTTAGACATCATTTAATAAAAACTGGCCAAATGCGTGTCGAGCCACGCATAATATAGGGTTCCGTAGTTACCCATAACAGCCTCTATAACTCTTGAACCAACAAAGTTATATCATCCGTTATAGTTTTCCTTCAAAGTTAATTATATGGACTACCATACTGAATTTTTTCAGGTTCTTCACGCCAGTCGTTTAGATTTTAGAGAGGGAGACGCCCTGTTTTTGCAAAAACATTCTCTTCAAAGCTAAATATCTCGCAAACGGATACCTAAATCAAAAAATGATATTAGCAACCTCTCAATGTTTTTTAAATAGCTACCTAATGAGACGCGAGAAAAAAATATTATACCCACTTTACGTGTAGGGGAGGTACCATAAAAAAAAAAATTTGCAAAATTTTACTTTAGCACTTTGTCCATGCAAAGTTTCATGTTTCTAGCATTAACCGTTTGGGAGGAAAGCAGAGGATGGCCGGATGGACAGACATGCTGACTATAAGAGTATTACTCCGGAACACTAAAAAATGCTTCGCCAATTTAAATGTCCTGGAATTATATTGCACAAAAACACATAAGTATACTTTTCCAGTATTATAATTTTATTTCTACTGACCGGTTCACCTCACGGTATTATGAGATTGTATAAAACTCTGATGATGCCGTGAGGTGAAACGGTCAGTAGAGATGTGTAGCAGATTCCACCAACTGCCGTCAATCGACACTATAAATTTCTGGAATTAAATTTTAATTTTTACATCGAAGGTAACCTACATATCGCTAAGTCGCAGGTATAGAAGGCCTTAAGGTAAACTAAACTTAGGTTTAAATAGAGTTTTGGTCGTTACTGTAGGTACTAACACTCCCATTATCCTATCTAAATTCAAAATAATATTTCTTAACATTGCGTTGTTTATAACACTTTGGTTAACTTTGCACAACCAAATTGGATGTAGACAGTCTGTTGGCACTTCCTCTTTCAAATATTTGATTTGACAGCCTAGTACGGCGTCTGCTGCAGATGTACATTTAATTACTTTATAACACAAGTAAAGTAAAGCTGCTTTTCGAATTAACTCCCCGAGCGAATAGAGACGAAATGTAGCTGTTTCATACAATGAAAATATATTAGGTACTTATACTGCTAATTATTAATCTGGAGGCCAAAGGTTAAGCAACATCTGGTCAGGCTGGTATTAGAATGGGTGACCATTTCTTAAGACATTGAGACCCCTCCGTGCCTAGGAGAGCACGTTAAGCCGTCGGTCACGGTTGTCATACGAACAGGCAGTCGTTAGGGGTAGTTGGAGCCCTAAATCAAAAATCCGACCGCTCTAACTGCAGAACTTCGATATCGCCCATGAGTTGTGGAGGTCAGATGGCAGTCGCTCCACAGAAAATATCGAAGCTCAGCCGAATCGCATTTAGACTGGAAAGCCGACTCCCAACTGGGTGGACATGCTAAGGCTGAATCCGGGTTACCCCCAGTCGGTACCTAAAAAGGCTCCAGACAACCTCACTAGCAAGTGGCCAAACAAGTGATGAGACCCTGCCTGTCAAGATATAACAGTCCCTCTAGCGGTAATTGGCACACCCTATTATATACATATGCAACCAACAAAGTTGCTGCGACCAGTAATCATCATTCACCGAGCCTTTTCCCAACTTAGTTGGGGTCGGCTTTCCAGTCTAACTGTGATTCGGCTGAACTTCGATATTTTCCGTGAAGCGACTGCCATCTGACCTTCACAACCCATGGGCGATATCGAGTTCTGTAGTCAGACCGGTCGGATTTTTAAGGGCTCCAACTACCCCTAACGACTGCCATAGATGTTCGTATGACAACCGGGACCGACAGTTTAACGTGCTCTCCGAGGCACGGAGGGGTCTCAGTGTCTTAAGAAATGGTCACCCATCCTAAGACCGGCCTGACTAGATGTTGCTTAACCTTCGCAATGTATTAATATTGTCGGTTACCATTACCACTACACCACGAGCCCCCCGAGCCACTGCGAGCAGTAATATGATTTAAAATAATATGAAATCACAACCTTTTTGCATACCGTAAGGTAGAATACGAGTATAGCTATGCACAATTGTTAAAACCTATATAATGTAACACAAGTTATACCCATATTCGGTAATAAATGAATTGATTGATTGAGACCGCAGTTATATGTAGGTAAATACTTATTACGACGTATGGCTGCGAAATTCCTAGAAATATATTACTTTGTTGGGCGAATTTATGGTGCATACATTTGGTAAGAAGGATAATTAGAAGCTATTAGAATGCACAACGAGTGTTACAAGCCAGTGAAGCGGTGTGAGGTAAGGGTGTTCTCCACATTCATCGGGCGAGGACTTTCATGCGTTTATCACTTCGCTGAACTGGAATGTATATTTAATTGATTCCCGGAATTGCGGTTGGCATTCTAAAAACACCATTTCATTGAAAAGTTTGATCTTTCCGCTAGAAATTATTGTTAGGTGATGCCTTTTATTTACATGTGTTATTAACAATCAAACTCATTTTTGCTTGCTACTCTTTTTTTATTTACTTATATTGAACACTACTTGACAAGGTTCACCTTTTCGTAGTATCAAAGGGAGTGCTATGAGACATAACTGGTCAAGTAAGTAGGGACAAGTTTACCGATTTCGCCTTATGGCTTAATACTCTATCAAAGGTACTGTCAGTAATGCTGTTCGGGGAAACTGGTTAGATTGTGTTAAAATTAATATATTTGGAAAAAATTGTAACTAAGTTTACCTACATAATGAACAAATACACTTGTACACTATTCCACAACCTTACTTGATTAATTTTCACCGATATTTTCGGCATTAAATGTTTTTTTTTAAATGGCTTGAAGATGTGTTAAGTAAAACAGCTTTGATAATGCTGAAAAGCGAAACCGATCGGTAAATAGTACAAATATAAAGTTGTTCATCATGTATATAGGTTCCACCAAGTGCCAAGTTTCAAAATGTACGAGTATTACCACAATTAGTTCTACCAAGTACCGTTGAAAGTATAAATTATAAATGTTTAACATTTAGCAATGTGATTCAGTTACAATGTTATCCTCACAACCGGCTTATTGATGAACAAAGTATCTATTACCTCTAAACAAACAAAACATGGGGTTTTATTTTCAAAAGTCTCTAAGTCATGTTATCAACAAATCTCTCACCAAGGCCTGCGAAAGTCTACGATACGTAGCCGCAAGGTACAAACGCTCAGTACATTACATGAAAATGTATTCAAAACAATAACAATATCAGTTACTTACGAGTAGATCTTCAAAACACAAAATAAATACATCCTTAATAATTATTTGAACAACTCAACTGAGGCTTGTCGAGTATATTTTTGGAAGTAAAATTGTTTTTGTGCCACAAATAAATAAATATTAAAATATAAATATTTTTGGACATTCTCACACGACGTCATCTAGCCCAAATAAAGTTTATATAAGCTTGTGCTATGGGATCTAGACGACTGATAAACATACTTATGTATTTCTAAATACATACATATTATACTTAGAAGACACCCAAACTCCGAAACAAATATTTGTGGGTCACACAAAGAATTGAACCTGGGACCTCAGGTACGGCAGACGCATAGTCATACCAGCAGCAGTGGTATGACTATGCGTCTGCCTATGGTGCAGACCACCGAGGCAGTAACAACTAGGCAAGTCAAGTAAAATGGTTTTTAGATTAATCAATAGGAAACTTTAAAGACAAACCACATTAATTATTATAATTACACAGGTTACACATTAGCTGCCGGGCGCCACTGGAAATACCTCTTGGTGTGTACCAGAGAAGCCCGACAATGAACGTAGGAGCTTAACTTAAGAAAAAAGAAGGTTAATTAGCTCACTTTGGGCTCGATGGTAAAACAGAACAATAATCTGTCAATTACAAAATAAAGTAAGTACCTATAACAATTTTAAAATATTCCCCAAAATAATTACATAACAATCTGATAAAGACGAAAGCCTATTGTGAAACACCAAGAATTTTCCTCAAAAAGAGGCCATTTTAGCCAACCATCCTAAATCAACAACTAAAAGTCATAATTATGTCTATTGTGTACTTATCAAAAGGACTAATTAGTATTTACTTTTTTTTATTGATTCGACAAGAAGTTTAATATCTATATTAATATTTTAAGAGGAAAGATTTTTAACTACCGAACCGATTTCGAAAATTCTTCTACGTACGTACCTACACACATTATCCCTAAGTAACATAGGCTACCTTTTATTCCAGTAATGTGTTCCCTCCGCCGGGCGCCACTGGACATACCCTCTGCTAGTAACCAGGGACGCCCGGCAACGGACGTTAGAGCGGCCGCGGCCTTGGGCCGCGGAATTAAAAAAAAAAAAAAAAAGTAATGTGTTCCCACGGTAATTGGATACGAGGAAACTATATAAAGCGGGTGGAGCAGCGGTGATCCGTTAGTATTTTATATTATTATATACCCTAACAGGGAGAATGTCTTACTCGTTTTACTACCGAAACAAATACACATGGACCCACAAAATAATGTATTCCCCTCGGATGCATTATTATGCCGTGTCTGTCAGCTAATGCAACGCCTGAATGTGAGAATGATCTCAAACTCTTACTGACCACAAAAATGGAAAAATACATGTGTCCATAGTAACATATTTATGCTCGTTACTGTACATGCCATATTCCCCTTTATACAACCAAAAGGTACTATTTACTTGTTGTTTTCAAGTTAAGTATACCCATATATAATGTAGTTTGACAGAAATAGTGTTAGCTACAATATTTCAGACCATTGAAATGTAACGAATAATGAAGTAAAGTGTACTTGAGAAACGCCCTCGGCTTCGAAGTGTTGGCAATTTAGAACACAAGGCGCCGCACGTTGGCTTCGATTTTCTTACCGTTTTGTAACCCACTGGCGTTTTTCACTCTGTAGTTCGAAAATGCAGGTATAACTATGTCTTAAGAATGTTTAACATTCGAGTAGGTCAACTGTACAACGTTGAGGAGATGTTTTGGAAGTCATTAAACGTATAATTTTGTGAATAACTCAGATTGATCAGTAGGTGCCAAATTTTTATAATTTACTTTCAGATTTTTGACTACCTCGGTGGCACAATGGTACTATGTACGGACTGCCACACTCGAGGTCTCGGGTTCGATTCCCGGGTCTGGTGGATAATGTATAATTCTCTTTAGAATTTTATCCAGATAATTATCCCAGAGTCTGGGACTTGTGCCCGGTAGATGGCAATAGGCTCGCCCCCTATTACATGGGACCTAACATAGTTGGCGAGATGTGGGTGTGTTTGCACACCTCTGCCTACCCCTTCGGGGAAAAAGGCGTGATGCTATGTATGTATGTGTACTTTCAGATTTTTGCACTTGGTGGAAACAACAGTTTTTTCGACAACACTAAAATCCCTAACGCCGATCGCTTTCGAATCTATTTAGGGTTTTTTTATCCGTTTTTCCTACAAAAAAAGTATTTTTTGGCTATGTCTGTTTTCAACCCGAAGTTTCAACCCCCAAAAAAATCCGTTTTCTTCCCAAAAGTTGTTCCGCTTTCTTCCCACGATAATAAAAATATTATTTTATTCCGTATTCTGTCCGAAAAGTGTTCCTGTTTCTTCCCGCTGTAATTTAACACCTACTTGGTACAGACAGACAAAAAACAAGGTTAACTAATAATATTTATATGGTTCTTAAAGGGTAAATTGAAAACAAAATTAGTTAAAATCGTGTTTTGGGTCTCTGTTGATAACTTATTTTATGGTTTCGATGAGATAAACAGAGAAACTTATAGTGACCAATAACATCAATATCACTTTCTCTGTCTATCTCATTGATATAAGGCGGGAGTGAAAGAGACAGCTATATTTGAAAGGATTATAGCTTTTATGACTATTATGTGTCTTATTAGATAGTTATTCAGTTAAGTTTTCTCTATCTATCTCATTGATATAAGGCGGGAGTGAAAGAGACAGCTATATTTGAAAGGATTATAGTTTTTATGACGATTGTGTGTGTTTTATCAGTTAGTAACCCATCAGTTCAAGATAAGAGTGGATGTTGAGGAAATTATCAAATTAGTAAAATGCAAAATCCAGGGCCAAGTACAAGTGAAAATGTTGAATCCAGTGACAAGAATTTTATTTAACGCAGTAGAAAAGAAAAAAACTAATTTTAGTTTGCGGTGGTAGGGAATACTACAAAGGGCGTTAAAATAAGGACACATCAGTTATTTGGCGTTGTGCAAAAGCGCCATCTTGCTGTGGCATCATATCATGAACAAATATTTTTAACACTGCTTGGATTAACTAGGTAGTTACTCCAAGCAGTGTTAAAAATATTTGTTCATGAATGTTCATGTTCATGAATTAATCAGACTAGGTAGTCTGATTAATTTTTGAATTAAAACAACATGAATATGGTGATTTTTGTAGTTATTGTCAACGAATGTATGATTTACTTTTTACAATAATTTCTTAAAAGCAATCTTTGATTCTTTACGTTCATTTAATTGCAATTTTTGGGCGTTGAATTTACAATGTCTTCTTAAGAACTTGATATTTTCAGATGGTGGGTAGTCATTAAAAAGCTGTGATTTTAATCCATGTTTATATTTATTGTTATTGAAAATTTGTAATATTTGACAGTATACATAGTTTTAATAAGACTGATTTTAACTGTTGCCATTTATAATAATAATATGTGCGAATTTTTATGATGTTGATATTTACAGTAGGTTTGGTACCTAAACAAGATGCTTTCGTTAAATTGTGACGTCGGTGTGTGACGTCACACCGCTACGAGCCTGCACCGCCCGCGCCAATCGCCCCACCAGCCTGATGTGTCGTCCTGCGACATTGTGGCACTATATAAGCGTAGGACAGGCGTCATTCGTCCTCTTTCTCGATCTCGGAATATTCAGGTGACTTTGCTGTTTACTTATACAGCACTGGCCTCGGACCCTGAAGCCTGTAACCACTTTAAATTCGACTTCTAAAATTGTGTAAATTCACTAGCAACCCACGACCCTACGTCTAATATCACTGTTTGTATTAACGTATTTCTCACATTATATGTATAAAATCATATTAAGCGTGTTCATTTGAGGTTATCCTGAGTTAATTCTGTATTTGTGCTGGGGAGGACTACCCACACACGTCACAAAATGTAGATCTCTATTTTAAGTATTGTTATTTACATAATGTTATACAGCGGTATAACATTATGTAAATGTTTGTTTACATTAATAGTCAATTTACTATTATAATTCTCTACTTGTCTGTAATAACGTAATTGAAAATTTAAATTATTAAAATAAAACATTTTAACAAGTAACGATACAAATATTTTTTTGCAGCCGTTACATCCTAATCCCTCCTAAATTTTGAATAAGTACATAGCTACAATCCTTGTGTGTAGAAAACGGAATCGATTTTTGCTGTGGGTTTAAAAAGGAATTATTATTATTCTTTTAACTTCCGGGTAGAAAGCGGACATAGCCTATTTTTAGCTACTTAAACGATTAGGTAAGTTGGAAACTAGGTATTTTTAGAATATGATAAATAGGACTATTAAAAGTCAGAATATTGTTTGCAGTGAATTTGATGAATGGGGGCAATAGCATATATCGAGGATTGACAGACACCCAGCAAACATACGAATGTAGAAACTAGTGGTCAGAGAATATTTAACAAAGCTGTTTCATGCTTAATGCGATTAAAAAAACTATACATACTCAAATAATTTTATAATACGAATTGCAAAAACTATTGTTTTTTGAAGACTCAAACCAGCGGCTGTGACCTTTTCAGTAGACTCCACTAAGGGCTCTATTAGACAAGCGTATTTTTCACCGCACAACGGACGGCGAGTGGAGAGCGGCATAGGCGCAATTTGTTCGAGGTGCGTGTGAACAAATTCATTATAAAGGTGGGCGTCGGATGTTTGCAGCATGGAGCTGCATAGACTGGTGATGTCACTGTCGTCTTACCACAGTAAAATTCACTGTAACACAAATTTATCCGTAATTATATTCACACAGTAGATAAAAGTGTACTGATTACGAGTTAGTACGTTGAGCTTTATATCTAACGCTTATTAATAGTGCATAGAGTATGTTCTCTTTCGTTATTTCAGTGTACGTGTTCATTTTAAGCCTGTCGTTAGCATTCAGTTCACTGCTGCGGAATTGAATTAGACGTCACTCGTCGCCGTCTATCCGTAACCTATGTATGTGGAGGGATGTTAGCTACGAGTGAAATGACTTCACATGACATGCCAGCTGTGATTGCGAATTCGTCACTAATATAGGGTCGTACTATCCAATTCCAAATCTGAAATGAATGGTTTGGTAATGTCGTTTTGAGACACTAAAGAATCATTTAAAAAAATCGACTTCAACCGTAAACTAAAAAGTTACAATATGTAAAGTTCTCTTCAATACAAATTAATCAAACCCAAACACAACGTAACTGCTGTAAATCGTTGAAGAGTTCCTTTGACTGGCTTTCGGCTCATCATATCAGACATATCAGATCGACTCCAAACCTTAATTAAATGGTAGTTCTTTTTAATACTCTTTTGAAAAAATTAACAAACGCACTAGTCGCCATTAAAATATCTGAAGATTCCCCTCGATTTCTCCGTGATCCGATCATCAGATCCTGGTTTCCTTATAATGGGACCCTTGGAAATATCTCTATTCCAACAAAAAAAAGTACGAAAATCGGTTCATAAACAACGAAGTTATCCGCAAAAAATATACTGTCGAATTGAGAAACCTCTTTTTAAGTCGGTTAATAAAAATAAGGACATTGTTTCAGAAATGGCTAGTTTTAGATCAAAGCAAATTTTTATCAAAAAGACTGATTGCACAACAAGTTCATAGAACAACGAGTTCATTTATTTATTGAAACATTAAGTAAATACGGCTTACGCAATCCTTATAAAATTTGGCCCAAATATAAAAAAAAATAGTGTATAGTTTTTTTTACAGAGTTCCCGTACGATTACTAATATAAGATACGATTTATATTATAATACTTAATTGAAACTACTTCGTATTACTATCCAAGCGGCAGAAACTAGTTTCGAACCATCTAGTACTTTTTTTTTTTTTTTAGTTTGCTACTAAGGCCGCGGCCGCTCTAACGTCCGGCTGGTTACAAGCAGAACGTATTTCCAGTGGCGCCCGGCGGACTTTGACCACCTCTGTGGTCTCTGCGGGGGTTGGGTCGGGATGAGAATCCCGCGTCGTTGGGGTAGGGTTTTATCCCGCGTCAGTGAGTGAATCTGGTTGCGTGCTATGGGGTAAAGGCCCCGCAGCACGCAACCCTTCTAGCCTGCTTCTGTAAGGACGACGGGTGGCGATCCCGCCGTCCTCAGGCCCCGATCATGGAGGTCGATGGTCTTGGGCGTAGATGAGTCTGCGGCGCCCTCGCCGCGCTGACTACGGAACTCGGCGGGGAGGGTACGCTCCCTCTCCCTCTCGGCCGCCTCGTTCGCGAGCACGACTTGCTCGCAGAAGGACACGGCCGCGTTCCACCTACTCCCGCTGGAGACCATGGCTTGAAGCATGGTCTCCAGCGAGAGGGTATCCACGCCCAGACCCACTACGAGGTCCCGGCGCTGACTCGCCCACGCTGAGCACTCCACCAACGTGTGGAGTGCAACCATCTAGTACTTGACTAAACCTAACTCATCAACTAACAGCCTGCGCAATAGAACAGCACACATTGTGTTTAATTAATAAAACGCTTGTCATTGTAGCCTCTGTGTATTCCACAATATCAGTTCATGAGCGGGTACTCGTTATTAGTAAGACAAATATTATTCCCGTAAGCATTTGAGGTTGGATAAGATAAACAAACAAAATAAGTCAAGATGTTTCTATTTAACTTCGCTAATTGAATCACAGCTTATCCGAGAATTTTGTTTCTAATAAAGCAGCTCTTTGCAGCAAAACAGTAATTGTATTATTGTTTAGAAGAAGCAGCTTTAAAAGGTTACCTGAAAAATTAAGTTGGTTTATAATAAAGATTTTATTTTAATTATATTTTCTTTCGTTTCATTTCATATTTTAAATACTTTATGTAATAGTAAGCCTAGGAATACTATTTTAACTAGCTAAAGTCGTACAGTACTAATTGGAGATACTTAGAACTTGACTTTTTTCAAGTTGGTTGTGTATTTTTTTTGTAAGTAGGTACGTTGTATGCTTGTTTACAGATACCAAAGTTGTAAAAAACGTGTTTTATTAGCTACCAAGTTAAAACACGTGTTTGAGGCATAACATGCCGAATATATTATTGAACAGAGCGTTTATGATGAAACATTTTTCATGTGTGTGCCTAATGAAATTATGCATATTAGAAGTAAATTTGCGCGAGGCCAAAGTTGGCGAAAATTTCACACATGCATGATTAAGTTTGTAATGAGTTAGACACGAATGATTATGTGAGTTCTAATAAAATTCTCAGTTGTGTGCTGGCTGTTAATCCGATTTTTCATGCTACCGCAGGAGAATGCAAGTTAACAAACTTGCTTTTAAAAATAAACTCATATTGGTAGCTCGCACATAGTAGTAGGTACCTATAAGATAGGTGCCTCAGATATTAGATAAGTCGAGATTAAGTACCAACAATAAGAATTAAGAGTAATGGTACTCTATACAGCATCCAATTTTCTTCAACATTAAAGTAGTTGTTTGGATTCTTTTAACCATTTTTCTTTTCAATACTATAAGGAGACATTGCCATTCAGATTTTTTTAACAAAAATATTACTATTAGCTCCAAACACCTTGCATCCTCTGGCATTGCCGTTATCACTTTACTGAAGTAATAACGAAACTAACTATCTTAGGGAATAGTTTGGTTAGCGCACTCATAACTACAAAAACTATTTTCTAAACAGTCGTTCTACACGTATAATTAATGGCGGAGAAAATCGAACGACCTACATTATTAAAGAAAATATAAGCTCAATACGTAACAAACATTCATTCACCGACAAACATTGCTTACTAAAGTAATTTAGTATTGATAAATAATATACAAACACACCTTTACCCCAAAAGGATAGGCAGGGACATATTATATATCCACATTTCGCCAGTATAGTATAATATAAGATAAGGTATAGTATAATACTAGAGGATGCCCGCGCCTTGACCCGCTTGGCTACACAAAAAGCTTCATCGATAACCGCTCTATCCATTGGTAGCGCATCACAAAATTCGTTGCGTAGTTTTAAAGATCTAAGCATACATAGAGACGGACCTGGACGGACAGTCCAACTTTGTTTCATACTATGTTAAAAAATTAAACTTGTTTGTTTTAAGCCTACTTTAATTTTGAACAGACTATGTATGTATAAAACATGAAATTATAAAGTTATGAAAACATCGCAAAATTATTAGGTATAATAAATTTAGTTAGCATATTATTACAAAAAAATATTTTTTTTTTCTAATTAGGCCGGTTTCATTTTTTGCAATTTGATACCAGGCCTTACTCAGAGGCTGCGAGTAAGCTCGATAAAAATTTATATTCACCGGACATTTTATAAAAAAAGAGTATTTTTAACACCGTGTGTTTTTCGATATTATATTTTACAATTTCATTGTTTGAAGTTGAATGTCCGCTTAAAAAGTTCTTTTGAATTATACTTTATAGCTGTTTTTATTCTGTAAGTGCCTAAGTTCGAGCCATTGGAAGTGTGATTATAAGAGAAAGTTAAATGTACTGTAAATGAATTGAAATTTAATGCACGTTGTCGCGTCGCTACTTCCCGTTTCTTATGATTAATACCATTGAAAATAACGTAACAGTGTACAAAAAATACTTTTTATGACAAAGAATTGGCGAAAACTTAGTCTTAAATTAATGAATCGAAATAGCATTTCTTTTAGAAAATATCTTAAGTTTCAAAGTCGCTACCATATATTTCTAGATTATGAGAAATTTTAACCACATTAATTAACTTTTTGTAGGTACAAAAAGTTAATTAATGTGGGTAAAATTACTTACGGAGGTCCGTAAGTAGGTCCTTCCAGGACTTCCAAACTGGGGCGGGGCCCCAAGTGATCTTTGTATACGTCCACGCCGTCCGCCCTGGACCCCAACCTGACCACCATAACGGAGTGGCAGGTTGGGTGACCGAACTTCAAAGATCCAGACTTGTGTGGCCAAAACGAAGTTATATTATTTGTAATGTCGGAGAAACCCGATACGGAGTTTGCTACCCCCGGCTCCGGCACTGCCCTCGCCAGGTCAGTGTCGGACCGAAACGACGACGCATCACACTCACGGACACCGAACTTGCCCAGCGCTACGGAGGCTCGCGTCACGCTGCCAAGTCGCAGCGTGACGTCGACGCCTTCATGGTTTGATATGTCCATGGCTGCCGGGACTGACAGTGAGTCAGAGCCCGGCACCGTGGAAACGGAGACGGAGCCAGAGCCGGCGCGCTCTGTTTACCTGAAGAGGGGCCGTCAGAAGAGCGCGCTGGTGAAGAAAACGCAGCCGGTGCCGAAGGACGGTCCGTCGACATTGGTGGTTTCCAGCGAATGCGAGGAGCCACCGGTCAAGGCGGTCCGAGTCCGGAAGTCCGGAAACGACACCAAGGGGCGGGCACCAAACCCCAGCATAACGGTGCCGTTCCTGCCCAGCGGTAGGGACAAAGAGGTGCCGGCCGCGCGAGGGCTGATGGGGGCTCTTGCCCGGATCGTTGACACCATGAAAGGCGGCAAAAACCTTCCGGGCAAGAAGAAGGTGGTGTCGGACGCCATTGCCGACGCTCACCTGTCCCTCGATGAGCTCCTCGCGCGGAGCATTTCCGAGGAGGAGACGAAGCTCAGAGACCAGGTAGCGACCCTGGCTGCTGAGCTCGCCTCCTCCCGGAAGCAGACGGAGGCCCTGCGACAGGAGGTCGCCAACCTTACCATTTTAGTCAAGGGGCCTCCGGAAACCCAGAAGACCGGACCCTCACTGCCTCCGCCGACGGCTAGACCGGCAGCCATGGCGACGCCCAGGAGTGCGCTCGGAGCGCCTCCTGCATCGCCGCCGCAGACTGCGCCGACACCGATGCAGATTCTGGCGGCGATTGAGAGGCGCCTGGCGGTCCTTGAAGACCGGTCATACCGCCCCCCACTGGCACGACCCGCGTTGTCGTACGCGGCTGCCGCCAGCGGGGCTCTCGCTCCTGGGTCCAATTCAAATAGGTCTGCTGCCCGCCCAGCCCCGCCCAGGTCCGATCCACCAGCAACTCGGACACCGGCTAAGCCGGCCACGACGGCAAAGCCGAGGAGAAAAGGGAGGCCTGGCGCCACCCCTGCTGCTCTCGCGTCCCATTCTGCTCCCGCTGCACATCCTTCCAGAGAGGAGGGATGGGAAGTAGCGGGAGCGAAAAAGAAAAAGAGGCGGAAGAAGGCCGCCAAAAAAGTGGCTGAAGCCGTCGCGACGAAGGCGTCGAAGAGACCCCGCCCTCCTCGCTCCACCGCCGTCGTCCTGACAGTGACGACGATGGGTGCAGAGAAGGGAGTGGGGTACGCCGATGTTTTGAAGAAGGTCAAGGCATCGGTGGACCTTAAGGCCCTCGAGATACCGGGGGGGCTCCGGTGCAAGACTACTCGCACCGGGGCTCGCCTACTCGAGCTCTCCGGCGCCTCCAGCGGCCCCAAAGCTGACGCCCTAGCGGCTAAGCTGAGGGACACGCTGGACCCAGAAGCCGTCCGCGTCTCCAGACCCACCAAATGCGCTGCATTGCGCATCTCGGGCCTGGATGACGCGGCCACGACGGAGGAGGTTATTTCCGCCATTGTGGAGGCGGGCGGCTGTCCCCATGACCAGGTGAAGGCTGGAGAGATCTCCTTCAGCCCCACCGGTCATGGAACGACAGTCGTCCAGTGCCCCGTCGCGGCGGCACTTAATATTGCGGACGGACGGAGCCTCCTTATAGGGGGCTTCCTCAGGGCGCAGGTGCACCTCCTGCGTGCCCGGGAAACCAGGTGTTTCCGGTGCATGATGGTAGGGCACGTAGGAGTGCAGTGCGCAGTGGAAGACACCGTGGGTGATCGATGCTTCCGCTGCAGCCGGCCCGGTCACAAGTCCAACGCCTGTGACGCACCGCCTCGCTGCTACAGATGCGAGGCGGAGGGCAAAACGGCGGACCATCGGGTCGGCAGCCGTTCCTGCGCCGCTATGAGGCCAAAGCCTCGTCCGTCCGCTGGGAGCAGCGGGGGTGCCGCTACTGCGCGGCCAGATTCGCGGAGGGATGCTGATATGGACGTCCATTAATGGACACCCATATCCGCATCCTACAGGCGAACTTGAACCACTGCCGCGCTGCTCAGGATCTTCTGTACCAGTGCATCGCGCAGTGGTCCATAGACCTGGTCGTGGTCGCCGAGCCGTACTATGCCCACCCGGGAAGCCTGGTGGCGCAAGACGGCTTGGCCTGCATCTTTGGGGGGTCCGCCGCAAACACCTCGCGGCTTGCAATTATTGCAAACGGCCGTGGCTGCGTTGCAGCGGAATATGAAGGGGTGGCAGTCGTGGCCGCATACATCTCGCCGAACAACATTAACGACGCTCAGTATGAGCTATGGCTCACTGAGCTCGACGTCGTCTTCACTGCGTGTCGTCCTCGCCCTGTCCTTCTCCTGGGAGACTTTAACGCCTGGTCTACGGCGTGGGGCTCTCGGGTAACCAATGGCAGGGGGAGATTACTTGAGGACTGGGCCACTACACGTGGACTAGAGCTCCTCAACCGGGGGAATGTTGCCACCTTTTGGCGGTCGGGGGTCAGCTCGGTCGTGGACTTAACGTTCGCGACCCCTGCCCTCGCCCGCCGTATTATGGGCTGGTGCGTGGAGGAGGGTGTGGAGACGCACTCGGACCACCGATACATCCGGTTCGAGGTCGTCCCCCCACCTAACCTTCCACAGCCGGTACCGAATCCCCCGGAACCGCGTTGGGCGCTCAAGAGTTTAGACCGGGAGGCCCTCCTGGAGGCATCCATCGTGCAGGCCTGGATTCCAGCGCCGGACAGACCTGTTGACGTGGATGCCGAGGCAGAGTGGTTCAGGAGAGCCATGTCGCAAATCTGCGATGCGGCGATGCCTAGGGTTACACCCGGCCCGGCCAGGAAGCAGGTGTACTGGTGGTCGTCGGAGATTGCACAGCTGCGTGCAGCATGCGTCTCCGCCCGCCGCCAGTACACCAGGTTTCGCCGGAGGCATCGTCGACCAGACGACGCGGCAGCCCGGGAGGCGGAGCTATATGCGTCCTACAGAGAGGCTAAGGGCACCCTCCAGAAAGCGATCACGCGGGCTAAGACGACAGCACGCGAGGAGCTCCTGGAGACCCTGGAGCGGAACCCATGGGGGCGCCCGTACCTGCAGGTCAGAGGTAAACTCCGACCGAGGGCGCTCCCACTGACCCAGAGTCTCCAGCCGGATCGGCTGGAGGGGGTCTTGGACTCTCTGTTTCCGACGAGCGCGGAGGAGCACATCCCTCCGAGCATGGCTCCGTCTCAGACGCCCAATGCGGATAGCAGCGAAAACGACGTACCCGAAGTCAGAGAGGGTGAGTTAGGAGCGGTGGTGCTTCGGCTCAGTCGCCGGAAAACTACCGCCCCTGGACCCGATGGCATTCCGGGCCGTGTATGGGTCCTGGCCCTCGAGGATCTCGGGCCTCGACTGAGGGGGCTCTTCAGCGCATGCCTTGAAAGGGGCCAGTTTCCCAAGGTGTGGAGGACGGGGAAACTGGTCCTGATCCGGAAAGCGGGGCGGCCGGTGGACTCACCGTCCGGTTACCGGCCGATCGTGCTGCTCGACGAGGTGTGTAAGCTCTTTGAGCGAATTATCGCGGAACGCCTCGTCGAGCATCTCACGCGTGTGGGCCCAGACCTGGCGGATAACCAGTATGGTTTCCGTCGGGGACGGTCCACCGTGAGCGCGATCATACGCGTGAAGACCCTAGCGGAGGAAGCAGTCTCGCGGGGCGAGGTGGTGTTGGCGGTGTCTCTTGACATCGCCAACGCCTTTAACACCCTACCCTGGAGTTGCGTTAGGGAGGCACTGGTATATCACAAAGTGCCTCTCTACCTCCGTCGTATTGTCGGGGCATATTTATCCGAGAGGGCTATAACTTACCCTAGCTGGCTCGGGCCAGCTCGGCGAGATGTCTCGTGCGGTCCTAGGACCTCTCCTGTGGAACATCGGATACGACTGGGTGTTGCGGGGTGCGTTGCCTGAGGGCGTCAGCGTAACTTGTTACGCCGACGATACCCTCGTCACGGCGCGGGGAGCAACGCACCAAGAGGCAACACTCAAGGTCACGACTGGGGTTGCTGTAGTCGTGGGTCGGATACGGCGGCTGGGACTGGACGTGGCACTGAATAAGTCCGAGGCTCTGTGTTTTCACGGACCTCGGCGCGGGCCACCTCCAGGATCCAGCATAAATGTAGGGAGCGTTAGCATCGGCATCGAGCCCTCCATGAAGTATCTGGGACTCGTACTCGATGGCCGGTGGAACTTCGGACCACATTTCCGAAGTTTGGTCCCCAAAGTGACGGGGGCAGCAGCCGCGCTTTCGCGACTGATGCCTAACTTAAAGGGACCCAACGCTTCCTGCAGGAGACTGTACCTGGGGATCGTGCGGAGTATGGCCGTATACGGGGCTCCCGTATGGGCGGCGAGACTGACGGCCAACAACGCTGCTATATTGCACAGATCGTTGAGGACCTTGGCCGTCAGGACAATAAGAGGGTACCGCACGATCTCTCTAGAGGCTGCATGTCTCCTAGCCGCGACCCCTCCATGGGACCTGGAAGCGAGAGCCCTTGCGTCATTGTTTCAATGGCACAAGGAGGCGCTGGAGCGGGACCACAGGCCTGCGTCTCGAGAAATCGAGGCCCAGCGGTCCCATCTCCGCCAGGATCTCATGGAGACATGGAAGGTGCGACTTGAGCAACCTAAGTGGGGAACCACCACCATCGCGGCGGTGAGACCGATCATGGAGGACTGGCTGCAGAGGCAGCACGGTGGCCTCACGTACCGTGCGACACAGATCATCACCGGGCACGGAAACTTTGGTGGGTATCTGTTTCGCATGCATCGTGAGGTCACACCCGCGTGTCAACACTGCGAGGCTTCCGGCGAAGACACGGCATTCCACACGTTGGTGGAATGCTCAGCGTGGGCAAGTCAGCGCCGGGACCTCGTTGTGGGCCTGGGCGTGGATACTCTCTCACTGGAGACCATGCTACGAGCCATGGTCTCTAGCGAGAGCCAGTGGAACGCGGCCGTTTCCTTCTGCGAGCAGGTTATGCTCGTGAAGGAGACGGCCGGAAGGGCGAGGGAGCGTATCCTCCCCGCTGAGTTCCGAAGTCTGCGGCGAGGGCGCCGCATACGTGACTACGCCCAGGACCATCGACCTCCATGATCGGGGCCTGAGGACGATGGATTAGCAACCCACCGTCCCTACAGAAGCAAGCTAGAAGGGCTGCGTGATGTGGGGCTTCACCCCATGTACGCCTTCACTCACCGACGCGGGATAAAACCCGACCCTAGAGATGCGGGGTAACACCCGACCACCACGCAGTGGCCACTCAAGTGACCAAGGTCCGCCGGGTGCCACTGGGAATTCTTTCAGTATCTACCGGAGGCACTCGGCAATGGACGTAGGTGCGGCCGCAGCCACAAGCCGCGGAATAAAAAAAAAAAAAAAAAAAAAAGGACTTCCAAACTAAATACTGAATTTTTGTCAGGCAAAGTTTGTGCCATAGAATCACTTGAAAGTCTTGTTATTATTCGTTACTTTCTGTAATTTGTCAACGCTAAAAAGCTCAAAACCATATAATTTACCTTATTTAACCTGCAACCTCTTAGTTGCCAAGTCTCTTGGTAGTTAGGACCACTACGGTTCGGTCATATTTTGTATGCATAATGAAGTTTAATGAAAATATTTCTCTAGGATTTACAAAATTTATCATAATAACCAGTTTCTTCCACGAAACTCATGAATACTCTTTAAGTAAGGATAAGTGACATCATTAAATAGCTATTCAAATAAATGAGCCCAAATGTTGTACAACTTTGAGAAAGTTAAATTCGCTCTACAATCATGATTTATATTTCTTTAAAGAGGTACCCATTAAAAGTTTTTTTTCAGATTGCAACTGCTTTAACACTTTCAATTCCAACTGAAATAAATCAGGGCTAACCGCCTCTGCTTTCACGTTATGACTACCTCGTAAAATTTACATTTAAAAGTTAATTTGCTCGCTCTTTGCTTAGGCCAATTGTTAATCTTGGATTCTGACATTACTTTTGGTATAAAATTACAAGTATTTGTCTCAAGTTGCAGCCGTAGTTGAGCATACTTCTCAACTCAAAAAGGTTATGCGTTTTATTACGAGTACGAAGCTGTATCAAATGGTTAGTCGATGAAGTACGTAAGTAACAGATAATATTATGTTAATTAAATAGTCCGAGACACCCAGGACTTAGTCCGAGACGCCCAGGATTTTAATAGGCTGTGCCATAGCGGCTGGCACGTTGTTGCCTTTCATCAACATTTCATCGTAAGGTAATTTATTTTTGAAAAATACAATATAGCTGCTCCTTTTTATTTAATTCATTCGGCCATTTTGGACATAACCCATTATAAATATGCCCGGGGACGGCAATAGGCATGCTCCCTATTACGTGGGACTAAACATACTGGCAAATTGTGGCTGTAATGCACCTCTGCCTACCCTTTCGGGGATATAGGCGTGATATGTGTGTGTGTGTGTGTGTGTGTGTGTGTGTGTGTGTGTGTAATTAAATATGAAGCGCATGTTATATTGTTACGAGGACCATAGAAATTGAGTCATGACAATTATTTACTTTCGTTTCAAAAAACTAATAATGTGGCTACAGTTATGTTGATAGAGGTTTACTATAAAAAATCAAATTATCTCAATAAACGCTATCGGTAACGACATCACATCGCAGCGATGTGACCAAGAGATAGTTGCAAACACGAAAAATTGTGTGACTGAACTGCATAAATATGCAGAATCTGGGTCGTTAACCGAGCAATCCAGTTACACAAAAGACTTTGTAGGGAGTATTTTGTAGTCCGCAAACGAATTGCAAATGCGGCTTGAACGCGGGTTTGCTCAGTCAGTCGCTAAACAGCCAGTGGCACGCTCCTCGCCGCCTGCACCCCGCTTGCATCATAACACTTCTATTTGTTTTGTTTCACGCTATTCTACAACTGAAAGCGGTCAGATAATAAAATCACATTTTGTTCATGTTTATTTTAAGTTGTACTCCATTCAAAACGATGAATGTTTGAACCCAGAATACAATCTGTTTCTTTAGCTTTATTATTTTTTAGCTTTTTTAATATAGGTACCATCATGGAGCGTTTTGTTTCTCCTAACTGACGCTTGCGGAACCGGACTCAAAAAATAGTTTCTCACTTTTAAAACCTGTAGAAATCAACTATCTGTTTTAAAACTATACATACATACATAAAATCACGCCTCCTTCCCACTGGAGTAGGCAGAGACCACGCATTTCCATTTACTACGATACTATACTTCCTTCAACTTTGCTGAATATGCTCGCCGGTAACGGGTACTTTTAACCTGGCCTTTATTTAAGACATCTGCGATTTGGTCGCAGTATGTTCGCCTTGGTCTACCCTTACTAGCTTGTCCATTCACACCCGCCGATATATTAATATCTGCTTTGTCAGTTTCCTGGCATATATCCTATCTACATGCTCGAACCATCTAAGCATCCCTTTTTCCACCTGGGGTACTACATTTTCTGACATACTACAACGTTCTCTTATCGTGCAGTTTCTCATTTTGTCCATCAGAGTCACACTAGTTATAATTTCTCAGACTTCTCATTTAGACCATTAAACACTTAAAAACCTGTGTTAATACAAGAAAATAGTTCATATATGTAGTATTTAAGATTGTGGACACGTTAAATTTCGTGAAAAATCTCCTTAATAAAATTAAACACATTCAGCCATAGAAACTTGCGAGTGTTATTTTAAAGATTCATATAAAAAAGATGGAGTTTATTAATGAACAAAAATGTCTCACGGTTGACTCTGACATAATAAGTTTATAAGTTTTGTTAGCGTAATCAAGACCGCTCCACCGAAGCCACTACCTGAGAAGGTATCGGATGTGGCTAATGATGAGTTTGTGACGGTGCAAAGTAGGAGGCCCCGATCGCGAACCAAAGGGAACCGTTGCGGCACAGATGCAACGCAGTCCAGCACAGCGCTGCGTGCCGCAGTACCGAGTACACTAGTGTATATATCCCGCCTACACTATACCACTACGGCGGAGAACATCGTGGAGTACGTGCGCAAGAAGGGCAACTTCGCGCCGAGACTACAGCTGTTGGAGTCGAGCCGCAACGTCAGTTTCCTGTCGTTCGTGGTGCGAGTGCCCAACAGTCGCCTGAGCCTTGTCATGCAGGAGAACTTCTGGCCACAGGGCGTGGTATTCCGTCGCTTCCGCGGATCGTTACCACCGGAACGCAAAAGGACCTAAGTGCGATAGTGAAGTGGCTACTAACACTAGTCTTAAGGTTCTATCACTAACACAACTTTAAAATATCTATTTATGTATTCTTAGTTTTAAGGTATTTATCTATGGGCCGTAGAATAAGTTTATACCACCAGTAACTTTTCTATTTGTTGCCTGAAATAAATAAATAAATAAAAAAAAAAAATTATAATACCAATTGGCATTTAGCACTGTTTTCCAACTGGTGTAACAATTGTTAGCTGTGTTACTGGATGAATGCATAGTATGTACACAAATAGTCGCTGTAGAATGTCGCAAATAGTTGGATAAATACTGCTGCCACTGAAATGTTTGTTTAACCAAACATATATTATGTGTTGATGCATTGTGTATATAATATCGATTACAACGCATCTGTGGAATAATCAAGATATTTTTTTAACTGTAATTTTAGATCGGTGGATAGATTGATGAAGTTAAACTACAGTTACAATAATAAGAGGTCCATTACCGTACCTCTGCGGTTTCTGACAAATTCTAATATTGGAAAGACGCATAAACGATATACAAAAGTCGATTGCTGGCACTTGTTGGAATTTGCTAACACAAGTGTGTGTTTTAGTTCAACGTATTCATACAGTTATTTTTGTTTCAGAACTGTCGATCACCCTTTAGCGATAGGTGCTTGCCCCCTGTTACCTGGAACCAACAAAGTTAATGGGAAGTTAGCTTATAATGTGCCTCTACATATCCCTTATTGATAAAGCGGTTAAGTCATAACGTAAGAACATCTTCTGTACCTTACTGACTTGATTTGTTTCTGCGACTGCGGCGGTAATCAAGCTACAAGCAACAAAGTTCATCAAGTTACTAAATTGAACTTGGAATTAACCTTTTTCTTGAAAATGTGTACAATTTGACGGAACTATGTAGGCGTTTGAGGGAAAAACCTGGTAATCCCCGCGCAGGCAGCTTTCTCACACAAAGGCAATCCTCAGCAATCCAGCGCGGGAATTTTGCCTGTGTTATGGGGACCCACTCTGCCTAGGGGACCCAGTTTTAGTTTTAGTTTTTAGGTTATTAGTTTTATTTTATGTTTAAGTTTATCATTCCTTTTTTCATGTATGTGTTATTTTTTTGTAAATTAAATATTCCATTTCACAGTAAACATTATGTTCAACAGTATAATTTTAGCTCTGGCGATCTACCGAGAGTACAGTGCATTTAGCACTAGCGAATTGGCAGGGGCTGTCACCAGTGGCATAGTCGTACCCAGCTAACCACCTCTCCGAAAGTATTACACTCAACTTCATCTAACTTCCGCTATTTAGTCCAAATACCAGCACCACTAAGCGCTGTACTTACTTTACTTAGCCGTAAAACGATGTGATTTTAAGTAACGGTTCAGTAGAATAAGTATATGTGTAAAGCTTAACAAGTGACTCGCCCTCGGTTCCAAACAAACTTTTATGAAATAAACTTCTTAATTTTCCTCACAAAATAGTATATTTGTTAGGGAAAAGCAAATGAAAATACATTTTGTGTGGTTTTATAATTATGTAGGTAAGTGGTGTAGATATTTGGGAAGTACCTTTTCGTAAAAAAAAAATATAGGTAACAGGTATACTTTATTACCTCATCCACCGAGCATTTCCACAACGCAATTGGGGTCTGCTTTTCAGTCTAACTGCGATGCGGTTGAACTTCGATATTTTCGGTGAACCGACTGACATCTTACCTTCACAACCCATGGGCGATATCGCAGTTCTGTGTTCGACCGGTCGGATCACTTAAATTTGTTCTAAGTTACTTATATATTAATAACCTCTAATACAGGTAAATCATAGCTCATCATCACCTTTTATCAGACTGGACTATCCCATGTATATTTATCATCGCAATAACACTATGCTTACCGATTCGTGGTCTTTCTTCACTTAAGAAGACTTTTCGTCCAATGGGCCGTAGATTAGTTTATAAGATCTGTAACTAGTCTAAGTTGCCTGAAATAAAAGTTAAAAAAAAAAAAATGGGGGTTGGTTCTGCAAGTGATATGTCCACTGCAAATTCTTGCTTATGCGTTAGACTATGTCGGCGATCCTAGTTGTCTGCTGGTACAATCCCACTTACTGTGGTGGTGAGTATAAAATACAATAATAAACAAGAAGACGAATTTCTTCACAGTGATTAATTATTTCTAAACGTTTAAAATAATTTAACGAAGTTTGACGACTCAGTTACACAACCGCATGGTTACATGTTCCACGATTTCCACGAATACCCTCTAGTCGTATTTACTCCCCAACCTGAACACTCGAAGCCTTATTAGCTTATTCAACATTCCGTAGCAGTACATCAATGTTCAGGCGGAATGTTCACTCGTTAATATTGTTTAGCACTAGCGTAGTAATTAAGTTCACATCTACTACGGGTACTGTGCACTCAAATAACTGAAACACCACAAGTTCTAACAGTCTCTGTAATAGAAACATGAAGTGGACTTTTCAGAATTGCTTTTAAGAAAAAAACGTGTTGATCAGTATATTAGTTTTTCATTTTAGTGGCTACGTACTTACCTAAGTCCTAATTTTCAAAACTGTAACCACAGGTAGGATGATAGTTTGAATTTTGCTTGCTACTCCATGAAGGCTACACGGACAAATAAACTTTTCTAAATTAGGTATAGTACCTACATTAAATTTATGTAGTACGAGTAGTATAGACACACAGTTGTTTCTATGGGAAAAAGCAGAAATAAAGTGATTACAGGCAGGCGAAGCAGGCAGTTTAGTATGTAGTAAATTTGAGGCATTCCTCGATGATCATCGATTTGACCGTCACCGAAACAGCGAAACAGTGGTCCAGTGGTCACCGAAACTTTTGACACAGAACAAAATAGGACTAAGACGCGACAGTCATGAAAGGTACTGATTTTCCATTTGCCCTCTTCTATAGGCTATAGTCCTTTGACCATAACGCCTTACTGTTATATTTTTCCCACAAACAAGTTACTAATAATATCTTCAGTTTTCAATCAAGTTCGTTAGTAGAACCCTCGTATCTGATAGCCGAATACGATAACCACTTTACATATTATACAGTCATAAACAATAACATAATAATATGTAGAGAAACACTTTGTCTAAAATATCTTTCTTTTGGGTGCAAAGGGGCTCTACCAACATCTTTAGGGCCCCAGCGACCTCCCCTGCTAGTGGCGCACCTGCTGATCAACGGACGAGACTCGTTAATTTACGGTACCTATGGAGTGGCTTCGGCCCCTACGTGGGTACCAGGTGGTACAACAGTGTTGGTCCGGGGGGGTACCACCGTGCAGCTGTGCTAAAGCCCCCCAAGTAACCCAGCCCTGGCTGGGTTGCGTTAGGGGTTCAGCTGCTGTACTGCCGGGCCCGGGGTGATGTATGGTGCAGCAGGCATGGGACCAGTGGAGGCGAAACGGAGTCTAGTGTGGGAGGTGTGGGTCGATTCACTGACCAGACACGCGGCGTTGCCGCGGCCGCCCGAAACACAGTCATGGGGCCCGCCTGGGACCAACCACCCCAGGAGGCTGCCCCACATGTTGCGCATAATCCTGATGTGGGATCGCCGCTCCGGGTGGTAACCGGTGTGGGGTAGCGGCGGCCTTGCATCAGGGGGGTTTGGGAGCCTTTCCGTCCGGCGAGTCGGCTGCGACCTAACCACAGGGTTCTAGACAAAGCTAGCCCCTGCGCTTTGTCACTTACTACTGCACCAAATGTCGCCCTGTCTTCACGCTTCTTCTTCATATACATTATGGCAGTGCAACATAAAAAATGTAAACGTTCCACGGCGGCCCCAGGAAACCCCACAACTTCACTTTTCGAGGTGGAGTTCACTAACATCCGTGGACTCCATGCGAACCTCGATGGCGTCCACCATCACCTTGAGACGGCACGGCCCGCTGTGATGTTCCTCGCGGAGACACAAATACGCCGTCCTAAAGACACGTCTTACCTGTGTTACCCCGGATATGTCATCGAGGAACAATTTCGAGATAAAGCCGGGGTGTGCGTGTTCGTTAGCTTCCTTGGCCGCATTCTACTGTATTTACCACGGCGAGTGTTCTGAAGAGCTCTTCAATCTGATCCCACCCTCTTTCTTCCGATCCCGAACAACGTGTGCCGGGCAGAGATGCCACTCCCACACAGTGGATAGCATGTTCGCGAGAACCGAACGATTTAAACGTTCGTTTCTCTGCCGACCGATAGTGGCCTGGAACGCCCTGCCTGTGCACGTGTTTCCTCCCACATATAATCCTGGGTTCTTTAAGCGGAGCGTGAAGAGGCACATCAGTAGGCCGTGAAGTTGAGGGCCACTCTCTATAGTATTGTGTCCTGTGAGAGTGGCCCACAATCGCTAGACGTCGTCACGACTTACCACCAGGCGGGCGTCAATTTGGCGAACCAAATATAAAATGAAAATATAAAAAAATCTTCAATTCAATCACACAAGTAAAAAGTGTACAAAATTTTGTGCAAAATGAACTAACCATCAACTTGCATCAAAATGAGGTAAACATTCGTTGCACAATAATGTAAACAGCGAAGTTTTGGTAATAGGGTTCCCATTTTACCCTTTGGGCACGGAACCCTATAAATGAAATAACGGGACCAAAGGGTTTAATGGAACCCTATTACTAAGGTTCCGCTGTCCGTCCATCCGCCTGACAGTTAAAATTTTCACTCTGCTGCTAACATACAATAAGTCAATACATTTACGAAACACAATACCTATGCCACTACACTACACATATACCTCCACTACTACGTTATACTACTACTACTACTAAAATGAAAATATTTGTAAACATGTTGATAATATTACTATATAAAAGAAAGTATGTACATACATAAAGTTAGTCTTATTCAATATAAATGTTTTCGTCTGTCGGTATTTTTTTATAGTCCCTGCACTATGTCAATGATATTGTCAATGATAGTGGTTATCGAGGAATAGAAAATTTTAATAATATTTAAATTTTAAACGATTATCACCTCTGGTGACCAATCTGGAATAGTTTCGGTGACCACTGTTTCGATGACGGTCAAATCGGTGATCATCGAAGAATACCTCGTAAATTTAACTGAAAATATTTTAGAAGATAGTTATAGCTACAGTTTAAAAAAAAACTCAAAGTGTTTTGAGTCAAAAAGTCAAAATTATTTCATTTCATGTTCATGTTATATCACTTACCACAATAGCTTGGTTATGGTTAGCAGTATTCGTTAAGTAAACTTAAGTTTTGTTCAACGTAATATGAGTTTGATGTTTCATAACATACGTGGGTGTTAGCTTCTTTGTGCACCACGGATATCGGAAAACGCTTACAAGAGAAGTGAAATTTTATTGACAATTTACGGTCTGCAAATAAATACTTTTCGTTTAAAAAATATCCTTAAAAAATTTTCATCATTATTGATAGTTGAACAGGAGATAATACATGGGGCACACTAAAAGTTTTGCACTTCTAGCTAATCGGAACTATTTGAATTTCGAATGTTATATTTTTTAAACGTTGCAACCTTCTTAGTAATAAAAAAAAACAATTGGCGGGAAATCATTTGTCAATTCTTTTTTATCACACATCAAAGTTCTACGTATGCAACGAAAATGGAATTAAGTCGAAAAGATATTAGAACGACGATTTTTTATGATTTTAAAAGTTCTCTCTTTCCGCAAGACTGTGCCGCTCGTCTTCAAAATGCTTTTGGGAGAGAAGCACCTTGTTTGAGCACCGTGAGGCGATGGTTTGCTGAATTTGAGAGAGGTTGAGTTTCTTTACATGACGAATTTCGTGAAGGGCGGCCTTCAACTGCCGTCAACGAAAATAATGTGGCTACTCCGTAGAGGCAGTGATAGCGTTCATCGGCACGTAGAAAACATGCCTTCAGATCTGTGGTCCTCCTGTTTTAAAAAATGGTTCGATCGCATGAAAAATGTTTAAAATGTAAAGGAGAGTATTTTGAAAAGCAATAAACATAATATTTTGGTTTTAACATGTTGTTTTTTTTAAGTTACGCAAAACTTATAGTGTGACCTACGTATAACATAAATAAGTAGTAATAAAGGTCTTAGTAATCGTCAGTAGTAGCAATAATTAGTCAATAGCCACGGTTGGTGCAAACTTACCGAAAAGTCGGGTAACTGTAAGGTTAACTATACGGTAAACTATCTATCCATACCTTCGATGTTATCACGTTTAAGTCCAGTTACATATCAATTTAAGATAGTGGTCGCATAATATCTTAGTGTCCATTGTTAACTTGACTTGGATTCCTCCGCTAGCCCACCACTAACATGCTGACGTAGATTGTTGTAACAAATAGAAGTATTCAATTTTATAGTCGATACAAGGACTAATATATAGATACTGGGGTACGTTGCCTAAGGGCGTTCGGCGTAACGTGCTACGCCGACGATACCCTCGTCACGGCGAGGGGTGCAACGTACCAGGACTCAGCACTCGGCAGCAGTCAAGGTCACGACGGGTATTGCTCAAGTCGTGGGTCGGATATGGCGGCTGGGACTCGAGGTGGCCTTGCACAAGTCCGTGGTTCTGTGTTTTCACGGACCTTGGAACGGTCCACCTGAAGGTTCCAGCATAACTGTAGGACGCGTTAGCATCGGCATCAAGCCCTCGATGAAGTATCTTATCTGTATCATTTCTGGGTCAAAGTACATGTAGGGATGGAGGGGAACGAGAGGGCCGACGAGCTGGCAAAAGAGGCAGCTTTGGGATTGAGGACGGCCGCTGACTACGACCAATACCCGGTCTCATTTGCCAAGCGAATAATCCGGAAGGGGTCGCTTGTTGAATGGGGTCGGAGGTACGTGGACGGTACGACCGCCTCAATAACAAAGCTGTTCTTCCCTTGCGCGATAGAGGCATACCACACCATAGGAAAGTTCGAACCGAACAAATACACGACACAACTACTGACAGGCCACGGAGGGTTCTCTCAATACTTGACCCGGTTCAAGCGTAAAGAGAACCCATCGTGTCCATCCGATCCCGACAAGGTGGAGGACGTGCCACACATAATAACAGAATGCCCTCAATTCGGTCAATTTCGCTTTGAGACTGAACAGAAAATAAATATAAGCATAGTGCCGGTAAATCTTAGTCAGATCATGGCAGGGAAAGCAAGGAATGATTTTCTGAAATATTGCATAGAAATAATTAAGATTGTAAATAATAGGAACAAATGAAATAACAATAAAATACAAAATATAACATAATGTTATATAATATCGTCATATATTAAAACAGTACACAACAATAATCAAGATATAATATTATATATAAGACTACGATGTAAGATACAAGCTAATTATATGTAATAAAGGCTCCGAAAGCTTACATCGGGGGTCCACAGATTGTATAAAAAAAAAAAAAAATCTAGTTCGTAGTGTTTACTGACCGCTGAGCCCAAAATAATCATTTCACGTTATCAACCGACTGACATTGACCTCGAAGCAGTACAAAGTCGATGAAGACTAAAGTTGGTTGGCCCTTGCGATCAGTAGGATTTATTTTCCTTGAAACTGACTGACTGCGTATTTTCACAGCCTATGGGATCATGTGTGGTTTGCGGCTGCTGATGTAGGTTCAATTTTTGTCATGCAAAAAAGGACGATACGGGCTGTTTACAATTTGGGGCCTCCTGAATCTTTAAGAGACCGTTTTAGAGAAATAGATATTCTCACATTACCATCTCTCTCACCAATATATCTATGAGAATATCTTGCATGTTCAGAAAAATCTTGATAAGTTTTCTTCTTAGCGACGTTCATAGTCATAAACAAACACAAAATACTGTCCCTAAACCAAGACTAGCCAAGTCCAGTGATCATTCTTTTCAAGGTAATATGGTCCGATTTAACAATAAAATACCTAAATCTCCACTCTAATCTCGCCGAGGGAAGTTTAAACTACTATTAAAAAGTATCCAATGAATAAAGCGTATTATTCAATTAAATATTATAATGATGACAGAGATGTCGTATACGGCGACAGCGTATACGACGACCGCGTTGATCTATGCAGAGATGCCTTGAAATAATATAGATAATATTCTCCACATGCTGCCTATAAATATATAGTTAGGGACCTCCTTGCGTAGACAGACTGATTGCTAATAAGAAAGGTAATAGGTTGTCATTAATTGACAGACAGTTCCTGGATGTGGTAATTCTTGGTGAATTATTATTTTAAAGACAATTACTTACCATCTAAATTCAGAAATGGGATAAAAAACCTACGAAGATAACCCACTGAAAATTTCGCGAAATTTTTTTTTCTTCACAGATTATGATAAGTGGCACTAAGTGCAATTTTGGGATGCATGCAAGATGCATTTGGCATGCAATTATATAATGGCATGAAGCTTTATCGCTTGGATTGTTGCGATTTGTGGTAAAGTACATATGTATTCTAATAGGTACATATGTACTTACTC
The DNA here is from genome assembly GCA_963556515.1 of Nudaria mundana. Lineage (NCBI taxonomy): Eukaryota > Metazoa > Arthropoda > Insecta > Lepidoptera > Erebidae > Nudaria > Nudaria mundana. Next base: position 14,519,811 of record OY748293.1, read on the forward strand.
CTGGTAAGCGATTTTAATCTTCTTGTTTTGATAAACGCGACGCTGACGGCTGAGTTTTATACTTGTACTTTTGTACTTGTGACACTTTAGATAGTGTGCTGCAATGGGATTCTCATATCACAACCTTGGCAGGAGGACCTAGCTCACGCTCTATGCCTATGCAGTTAGAAAGATGGGGTCACTGACTAATGAAAACACGGCACGATTAGTTTATTTTAGCTACTTTCATAGCGTTATGTCATATGCTACAACGATATTGAGACAACGTTCATGTTACGGAAACGGACTGTACGAGCAATCTATAGACTCCATGACTCGCTGAAGGAATTGATTAAAGAAATTTGATTCAACAGTTGCTTCTCGGTGTGTTTGCGACAACAATTTATACGTAATTACGGAGGAAAATCGATCTCTTAAAAAAAGGAATCCGACTACTATAATTTTTAATACAAGAAAAGCCTTTAATCAATATTTATTTAAATTCAACAAATTAAATGTCAATGTACATGACAAGCTTACAAAATTATTAATAAATATACTAAACCAAACAATTAATTAATCAGAAAAAAAGTCACAAATGCCCCGCTGAATGGCAATAAACAATCTTTGCACCAGGAAAGACCCAGAGCGAGTGTCACCTGACCTATCCCTAATTCTACGTCCCAACTCCGTGACAAAACTCTTTGCTTTGGAACCCCAACAAGGAATAAAACAAGAACTAAAAATAAACTGGCAATGACAAAAGATACTTCATAGGGTGGTGGACAAATGTATAAAAATATCTAATAAAATTCTCCAGGGGCGTACCATCACTTAACCTACTACACTTACTTGACTCGTTATAAGTTGACGAACCATTATCTGATCTGCCATTACTTGACTTAGTTAGTACTGGGGGAGTTATTACTTGACTAACCACGACGCCACCAGGCATGTGTGGGGGTTGTTGGAGAAACATTTGTCGAAAAGTCATTTGATGACGAGCCATTGGATGGCGAGCTTTTATTGGCGTGACATCGTACCATGAGTTGGTATTATTAACTAAATATGAACCTCAGGTAATGTATAGGGCTGTTTATAATTTGGGGCCTCGTGAATCTTTAAGAGACCGTTTTAGAGAAATAGATATTCTCACATTACTATCTCAAATGATCTTGCATGTTCGGAAAAATCTTGATTAGTTTTCTTTTTAGCGACGTTCATAGTCATAACACCAGATACAAACACAAAATAACTGTCCCTAAACCAAGATAATATAGATAATATTCCTCACATGTTGCCTATAAATATACATAAATAATATAAGTAGGTACTATGTAAAATTACAAAAAAAAATTGACCCCGCTGGGTTACTTGCCCTTCTTCTCGGGTGTATGGTAATTGAATGGGCGGATTTCTTAACCTTCAAAAAGTCTGTACTAACTGCCCCTATTTTAAATAAAAATATTCTGATTTGAGTTGATTTGAGTAGTAACTTGGCCAAGTATGTGCAGTTTTGTATGTGTGAGTAAGCATTTGAGGATTTGAAAGTCAGGAATGGACGAGCGAGACGTATCAAGATAAGTGTAAGACAGTATGAACGAAACCGTGAATGGTGGGTTGGTTAACGGTATCGACATCACCCGTAGTTAGTACATACCGCTAGTCGAGCATTGTTACAGATCACCCCAAGCAATGAAGTTCTGTGAGCACGCGACGCACTCGTGGTAATGTGCGATTGAGTTTCATCATCTGTTTTTGCGTAATAAGATTGTCGGCTCTGACAAATGGTAATTGAATTGAAGAGATGGTAAGAAAAAAAAACAAACAAAGGTGAGATACCTTCCAAATTTATTACAGGTTAGGCCGAGCTGTAAATCTAAAAGTCAAATTGGTTTACCAACCGGGCATATCCTAGTGAGGTTAGACCCAGGTTGTCCAAGGCTGAAAACCGCATAAAGTATTAATAACTGTTGGAGAATATCCCAATAGATTTGATAATTCACAGAAGTAAGACATACTGCACTTACTGTCTTTGTAAAGGACCTGTTATCATATAGTACGCCTCTGTCTAACCCATCGAGAATATAAGGGAGTCGAAATGTATGTAGGACTAGGAATGTTCATTCTTTGCATTGGTCATTTTTGGACAGTAACTGTCGTGAATTTCCAAATGAAGAAACTTATAACATTTAACGATAGTCAAGGCTACCCCAGCTACTGCTGCTCGTTTACGTAGACTACCAAGCGTCTGTTGTACTGTCCAAGCTGGATCCCAATGAACTTGCTGTGGTGTCCCAGGACTACCTGATGGAGACATATTCTAGGACGAGTCGAGAGCTACTACATGTCAGAAGAGCCCGATTCTTGGGTCTAGTTGCTGGGAAGTGAACTAATATTTTTCCTTTGATTATATAAGGGTTGTTTTATAGACGACTTACGTATAGGTTGAGCTTGATATCTTTATCGCCTTCTCATGGCGAAGTGTTTTCGGGACGGGTGCGTCCACGCTTGACCTATCTTCACCTGATGCATCAAGTCGAGGGCGACTTGGTGTCAGTATGGCCGAGTTAGTGGCCTCCTTGCGTGTACGGACTGGTTCTTAAAAAGAAAGGTGATGGGTTGTTATATATATATATATATATATATATATATATATATATATATATATATATATATATATATATATGTATGTCAAGGAAGATTCTCAATGCAATTATAGAAATAACACTTGAGAGATTCAGCCAAAACAACATTTGAGCAGAGCAAAGTTTTGCAATAAAATAAGTTAGTAATCCCCGGGTAATTCGTTAAATGTTTGTGCCATAGATACCACTAGTTCAGGAGCTCTCCCAGAGTACTAGTAACGTGATTTGATTACACTACACATATTGTGATTTCGATGATTTACAATTACGTGTTATATATTTACCTGTCATTTACATAATAATGTATTTGCACATAGTTACACTTCTATCTGCTGAAAGGTTTACAAACTAATAAAAGAGAATTGAAGAGGTCAGATGGCAGTCACTTCACGGAAAATACCGAAGTTCAGTTGCACCCGGGCACCACTGGAAATTCTTCTGAGGTGCCTGGCAATGAACGTAGGGGCTGCCAGGACTTGGGTAGCGGAGCAGATAAAAAAAATTTTGCCGCATCGCAATTAGACTGGAAAGCCGACTAGGTTGGGAAAAGGCTCAGTGGATGATGAAAAAGAGAATCGAACCGAAAACGATCGAGGAAACCTTCATTCATTCAACAAAAGCATTCTTTTTGATAGCTTTGAAATTCGCGTATATTCCAAAAGAATCCTTGTATTATAATCATGGTGCTTTATAACACTTTAGTAGAAGGTTCATATTCAAACGGGAAGCGTGTAAGTGCACTAACTGCACCATGCATTTAATGCACCTTGGCAATTAACATGCCAACACGTATAAGCTAAACCGATAATAGCCGTTATTAATGTGCAATGTAAAGAAATACATAATTTTTATAGGATAACATACATTTTTATACGTAACGGCATTTAAAGCCAAATTAAGCTTACAATATTTACAGAAATTGGTTTTAAAATCATCATTGAAAGAGAGTGAGAGAAAACGGCAGAGCCTGTGCTATGGAAATAAGACACCAGATAAATATATAGATACTTGTGTACTTAATGGTACATAGAAAATACTCAAAAACAAATAATTGATTCCTACTGGAGATTAAATCTGGGACTCTATGAGGTGGTATTTGTTCACAGGTCTACCATCCGCAGTAGGTTGTACAATGTTCAACTAACTACGTCACCTTGGTACCTCATTACATAATAAGTAAGCAGGTATAATATCTACCATTCTCATTTCCTTATGTTTTAATATTATTTAGTTAAAAAAATTATACAAATATCGTAGAACAAAAATAAAATCATATAAGAAAAAAGAAAGAAATAGTTTTATTTATGCATCACAACATTTTACATTAGAATTATGGGTAGGGTTCATAATTACGAATAACATATCATACGTATATCGTACATATCTACGTATAGATCTCAAACTTTGAAATAAATACGTTCAACTTAGATATTGAGGACACGCAATATTTCTTTCGAGATATCAGCCCTTGTCCCGTAGTGTCCCTTTTTCCCCTTGTCTTTATGGAAAGCCTTTTCGATTGATGACTTCTATTTCCACGGAATTCGTTGAATGACTTTCAAGTTCAAAAATAGCCACTAGCACTTGGGCTGAGTTTTAAGAAAATCTTTTAAATTTAAAAAAATACGGTTTTTTTGGTTATGTATGACTAAGATTAAAGGTTCTCGAAATTTTCTAGTGTCATCCAAATGACTTTTAATGACCAATAAAATACCCATCACGTATTAGAGTTACGATATTGGTTAGGTTTACAACATTTTATGAATCGAGCCAATATGAAAAACAATTGATGATAATACTGAAATTTACAAAATAGTACACATCAGAGACAGATTTCCTCACACTTAGCAATAGGAATTCATACATGATGAACAAATACACTTGTACAATATTCCACAACTTTATTTAATTTTTTTTTTGGCATTCGGAATTTATTTTTAGGAAAAATAAATTAAATAAAGTTATAAAATAGTGTGCAAGTTTGTTTGTTCATCATGTACTCGTATTACTATAGGTTCCACCAAGTGCCAACAATCGAAAGTATAAACTACAATAGGAAATCCGTTTGCTTTAATCCCCAAAAATTACAATATCTACTAAGAACATACTACACTAATTTATCCACGAGAGGTAGACAGGCATTTTAATATATTTCGCCAGTCACTAATAGCGGCGAACCTATTGCCTTTTCGCATTAGGAAGGGCTTTTACCTGAATCTAGTCTGTTTGTCAACGGGTGCACCGTGTAAGTATAACTTGGACCACATCGATGTTCATACGGCTCCTGAGCTTCCTAAAACAGATACAGATATCTTACAAATCTCTTCTTTTATTTTTCCGTCCTTTACGATGAAGTAAAGGTGATTGACAAAAGACTTCCAAATTGAATAAAAATCAGACAATCAATGTCCCGGTAGTCACTATTTCATTAAAATCAACTTCACAAAAGAGAAACCGTGAAATGGCATTTGAATTTAAGTCGCATTAAAACTTTCCGTGAGCAGAGTTCGCATCACAATGAGGCCGTTGGAAAAATTCTAATTACTTTACCGAGTAGGAATTTTAAAAAGTTACGCTTACCGCCGGCCGTTTGGTTTATCGTACATACTAGTAGTTTTTTGCAGAGAAATAACAGCCACATAATGTTATTTAAGGCTAAATTGATAGTCTTTTTTTAGTTTGAGTTGAATATAAATATATTTTTCTAAATACGTCGCATCTGGCTTCTTTAACTGCATCAACATGTTTTATTGCTGCCCCGCTATTTGGTTGTAGCGCGTTATAGCCTATATTGCCTTTCTCGATATTTATCTCGATATTTATCGATATTTAGCTAGCCTCAGATACTTCTCGTTTTTTTATTAAGCTATTTAGCTTAATAAAAAAACGAGAAGTTTCTGAGGCTAGCGCTTTCAGGCAAACAAAAGGGCCAAGGACTAAACTCTATTTACTAACAAAATGCATTACATACTTTTCAATAAAGACCTAGTTGGTATAAAACGGCAATAATGTTCTCGTAAAACATTCGAGATCGATGAAATGTAACGAATGATGAAGTAGAGTGAACTGAGAAACGCCCTCGGCGCTGAAGTGTTGGCAATTTAGAACAGCCGGTGCCGCTTGATGCCGGCGTTTTTCTTGCCATTTTGTACAATAAATGGACGCCCATAGTGCCTTTTTCACGGTGTTAGCTGCATATTGCAATCATAATTACGACTACAGAATATCTACATAAAATGTTGGTATACTAACAGTTTATTTAATACTTCTATCGAGTACCTACATAAGATTAATAATTTTAGTTTATTCTTTCAACCGTTGACTTGGCACTTGATTTATTGTTTTGGGTACAATTTTAATTTCGTCTGTTTGTCTGTCTGTATGTGTGTTCTGGGCTAGTGGCCTAATTTTCCTTGATTTGAAACAAGTTTTTCACTGTGAGCTTTTCATCAATTGCGGGGAAAATGGTGGCAAGAATTCCAAATATTTTTTTACTGTATGCGAGATCTAGTGTTACACCGTACCATTGGGCAACCACTAGTCTATATATATATCTAAGTTATTTCGTAAAAATTTAAAACTAAAATCGAAAGATGTACGTAAAGGGTTAGCGAATGAGCTTCGCGAAGGATGTTCGTTTCTCAATCACTCTTTAACTGTTGAACAGATGCACATAGACTGCATGAACTAATACATAAGATACCTGTTATTTCGATGTGTTCCTGTGAGAATGGTAAACGAGAAAACTATCCCACGAGATCTTATTGTAAAACCTATCCCGATGTCCTCGTATCTGTCAGAAGAATGCATCGGGATAATCCGTCAGCAAAATATAGATTATACATGCTAAGTATGGATGTGAAAGCAGGCTACGAATACATTTTAACAAAGCTTTTCCGTGCTCCGTGCGAATTAAAATCACAACAATACAGGTGGGCAGGTGTTTTACGTGTGTTGTGTTTTATTCCTATTATCCTGTAACTGTAGCATCCGTCCGTACCTACCTCCAGAGCGTTTCATCTTACGCCCCAACGGGTCAGCGTAATTTATTACCTATTGTGCGGATATTTCATTTATCACGGTGAATTCAATTTATAGAACAATTAATCATTCCACAATACTTACTTGCCGACAGCGGACTCGCTGGGCGCTGGAGACGCAGTACAATAAAAAGTTTTCATGCTCAAATATAATAATAACTTTACTTTCACACCTGATATACCTACCTATGTAAACATTCGAAATACCATTTTGTATTCAGTTTTGGAACATACTCGTACCAAACAATTAATATTCTTCAGGTTTTTGTAACTAACTCGAATGATAAATATTGCGACGTTTTTATCAGTAAATAGCACTTTAATGATCGGAATGAATCGGAAGAACTATTTAGCAAACTGGTCGCGCAGGACGCCAAATAAAATATAATAAAATATGTTTTGAAAAATTCCACGTTGCATTTAAAAAGATTATGATAATGATTTTTATCTTTGTTACCTCAGTTCGGACTGGGTGAACATATTTTTTTTTTATTAATAGCTACTACGTCCCAAGTGGTTCCATTTCAATTTCATCCCATTCCACAAATTATTTGGTCCCATGTCGGGTACATATACAGTCGAATTGAGAACCTCCTCTTTTTTGGAAGTCGGTTGAAAATGCTGTAAAGGTAATATTGCCAGTATCAGTTATTCAGCACAATACTCCTGACTAAACTGAGGGCTAACCAAACATTGCTGTCCCCTCGGCATTTATGCAACTATTTGTGAAACTCCAAAGCTACTATTTATGTACGATGCATTCATCGAGTTACACAGTTTAACAAAGCTAAAGTGAGTTGAACAACAGCACTAAATGCCAATTAACGCTATAATTTTGTTGCACAAACTTTTGCCACTATTTGCGATTTTATAATTGTACTTAACTTAATTCTGTTAAAACATTAAGATATTTTGTAAGTTTGTCCGAAAGTGAGATACTTAGCGTTAGTGATTTTTCGAATTTATTTTGTACTTTACAATTGAGACTAAAAAAGGCTATAAAAGAAACATCAAAAATGCAGGCGGATAAAAGGGTGGTGAGGCGAATACTGCTGGCTGTTTGTCAACTGACTAAGCAAACCAGTTTTCAAGCCGCATTTGCAATTCCTTTCCCGAACTACAAAATACTCTGTATCCTACAAAGTCTTTTATTTAACAAGATTTCTCGGTTAACGACCCTGCAAGTAACTCTTACACTGTTTTGTGTTTGTTATTTTTTTTTTGTAGTTGTTGGAAGGGGATGATGATTAACGTGTTTATGCACTGCATAACCAAATGTCAATATAAGCAGCTAAAAGTAATCCAATATGACCACTGTCGGGTACATTATGCAAGCACCCTTACAAATATGCACTTCAAAGGTTAACTTGGAACGAAATTTTCAGGTAAGCGATCAGGTTTATGATCGAATGCCATTACGATGTATATAAATGATTGCCTTCATGAGCATTCGGGTTTTATTGGGACATGTGGATGCCAGAGATACCCAATACTATGGTCATCATCACTCATCTGTCTAACTTAATTCCTTCACTTGATAGTAAAAGAGTTGGTGTGATCACTAGACTTGTTAGAGCCTTTTCTAAGTACAACTAATAGCTTTTGTTCAGATGTAGGTAAAGATTTGTATTTCCTTTCGGAGGCCCTAAAGTATATGGAGATTGGAAATTATAATCATTCCAAACTCCTTAACATTAAGCACTCCTAAAATTTTTATGAGATTCTTTTTATATCCTGGACTCCTGAGAGACTTCCTGAGATTTTTTTCAACACTAAAATCTTCATATGGCTATAGGTATATATTTCTTATACCATAATGTAAGTATGAAATATAACACGTTCCGCAAGTTCGCAACATCAAGGCACTTTGCACCATTTCGGGCAGTAAGATATGTTACAGAGCAAAACTTACAAAGTAATAAATAGGAAGGTATGTTCAATTTCTTATGCAACTTTTGAGAAATGCTCAAATTTTTACACCGAGAGCAATATGAGATTCCAAGATTAACAATTGCCCTAAGCGGAGACCGAGAAAATTAACTTTTGAATGTAAATTTTATGAGGAAGTCATAACGTGAAGGCAGTCACGGTTAGCCCTGATTTATTTCAGTTGGAATTGAAAGTGTTAAAGAAGTGGCAATCTGAAAAAAGTTTAAATGGGTACCTCTTTAAAGAAATATAAATCATGATTGTAGAGCGAATTACTTTTGCAAAGTTGTACAACATTTAGGCTCATTAACTTAAATAGCTATTTAATGAGTTCACACCGCTAATCAGAAAGTATTCAGTAACTTTGAAATTTAAGAAAATTTTGAATACAATTTTATTCATTCTTTATATTTATTTATATAAAACAATGGCACAGAATAGGGAATAGTATGTAAGTAGAAGAACGAATAAAAACTATATCACACCCACCAAGTTACAGTTAGACAGTTGCGGTTGAATAAAGAAAAAAAATAAACTTTTAAAAGGCTATTTATTGGTAAAACAAAGAATTTTTTTGATATATTTACCAATATTTTAAATTAAATGCAGGTGAAACCGTGAGCAACATCCAGTGAAGGAATGAGTTCCAAAATAATAAACGTTTGAAGTATTTGTATGCAACATTTCCTAAGACACTGTAATTTCATTACGAATTTCAGTTTGAAAGTACTTCAGAGCTTAACTCTTTGAACCGCAAAGTTATATGGATTTGAGCTCTTTAGCGTTGACGAATGGCAGAAGGTAACGAATGTGTACAATCAAAACTTTGAAGAGATTCATTGCCGCAAATTTAACCGGCCAAAAATATGATCCGCTCTGAGCTAAAAAGTTCTCCGAGTTGGATAGGGCTGAAGGCGGTGGGAGTGTAAGAGTTTAGAGGTGTTACTACTTCTGAAACTTTTTCATTTCGGCGGGACATATAAAACGCATGAAGTTTCTCAAGAGGAACTATCCTGATATAGATTACTTTTTACATGCGTTCGCGTAAGTGCTCTTATAAAGATATCAATATTTCTAATACAATACGGAATAGAATAGGGGTTTTCTAATTAAATTACCTTTCTTTTGATTTCAATTTAGATGAGTTACCAAATCGGTGTAGGTACTGTGAAGGTGCTTGCACGCTTCGGATACGACCTCATTAAGTATATTGTGAGGTTGTATTGGCAGGTTACAAATCTGAGAATTTGAATATTATACGAGTAGAATAGAAACTCAATAAAACAAATTAAAGGGATGTCAATCGGACGAGACCCGAGGTGGCGGACACCTAATGAAAGAATTGTAAAAATGAATTGATTGTGAAATATATTTAGATACGGGGAAAACGAAGATATTTATTCCAGTGGATACGATCCTGCGTACGTGCTATCTGTGCACAACGCGACTTGGTGGAGGCGCCGTGATCTACGAAAATATTAGAGGTTGGAGTCCGTTTGTTCTACGCGGAAGTTCAAAAGTTAAGTGGTATACTGAATTATTGTAATAGACACAATGAGTGCATTCTCAGGTCTGTATGATTCGGTTGAAGACTTTATCGACCAATTCAAAGTTATTTGTGTATTGAACAAAATAACGAATGATGAAGAGAAAAAGCTATTTGTCGCAGCTTATTTGACTGGGCCTGCACTATTTTTTATAAATCGGTTATCACAGAATGCGAAAATTTTGAAGATTTTGTAAAATTATTAAAAGATGAATTCCAAAATCAGTTATTAGGTTGTAGTGCGATGCAGTTACTTCGTTGATAAGAAATATTGTCCAGCGTTATGATTGTTATGTCACTATTGGCATAACAATCATATCGCTGGACAATATTACAAATGACCAATGGACTAATTTAGGTCCCTATGGATTAATTTAGGTTTGTAATTAATGATATGATGTTTTGTAAGGTATTGGTGAAAGATAGTAAAGGAGGATTTTTGGCACAACAATTAGAAATAATTCTAATAATTTTTTTTTGTTTCATATGGACCGAGAGCAAGAATGAAGAACGCTTTTTCGGGTTGGGTTTTGTTACTGTTTAACGACGTTGAATTAGATTGATTTGTGTGGTCACTTTATTAAGCGATCGGGGTTTCAACGTCGGAGTGATAGAGAGGGGAGTTCGATTATGACTATTTTAATATAGTCAAAAGATGTGGTCAGGTGATCACCTTATTTTTACAAGTCAAAATCCATACCTGTTGCCCAGAGTGTCAAGAACTTGGGCTTACACTTTGATGCCAATCTAAGCTGGAGAGCTCAAGTCACTAGTGTAGCCCAGAAGGTGACGGGAACGTTACGGGCACTTTATTGCCTGAAAAATTTCTTACCGTCCAAAACCAAGGCAGCGCTTGTACAGACTTTAATTTCCCCATTATAGACTATGGTGATGTATGCTATATCGGCCTGAATGCAGATCTGCTCAACAAACTTGACCGCCTTCTCAACTATTGCATTTGGTTCGTCAATTGTCTTCGCAAGTACGATCATGTCTCAGAATATCGCACAGAACTGGGCTGGACAGACTGTCAGCGTCACTAACTATCTCATTCTATCACTTTTGTTCATCACACACACTCGAGACCCCGATCTGTTAATACAAAAAAGTATCAATTATTATTTTTGAAATGAGCTCAATTTGCAAAAAATAAGAAATAAAATTTTTAATAGCACGAAAAGTGGCTAGTGTTGCACCATTTTGAAATCTTGATTAAATGCGCCATCTTCTGAAATAACTTGCCAAGGGTAGTGTAGTACATTTTTTTTCAAAATGAAGAGTCAAAGTTAACTAACAATATTTTTGTTAACCATGACTCACTAAAACTTAACTTATTTTATTAAATTAACAATGTTTTTTGCATTAATTTGTAGTTGCAATTAATAGCATCGTTAATGAAGATTACGAAATTAAAAAAATCACAGCGAAATTGTGACATTGGTGATCACAGGACTTAAAAATGCGACCAAGGGTGTCGAATTTCAACTTTTTTGAAAAAATGTCTATTATCGCTGAACTGAGTGATATAGATTTTTTTTTTCCCCAGAACTGGTGTAACTTGGCCGGAGATGTCGCTTCGGGTGCCGTGCGCCGAGCCATCGACATCTCCTGATGATTCCCCGGTTGGGGGCGAAACAGGTGTCGAGGTTATTTATTATTTTTTGCACGATAACACAACTCTCATTTTTATTCTATTTTCCAAATTATTTCTCTATTCTTCTTTCGGCCTAATTTTAAGTGGGTTTGGAGGGCGGTCTTGTGCATGAATAAATACGAGAGTTGGGTAATTTGCATGTGGCAGAATATTGCAAAGTAGTTAGATTTCTTTAATTTAACTATGGACTTCCAAAAAGTAACGCCTGATATATACTTTAATTTCTTTATATTTGTTATAAGTTTATTACTTCTGACAAATGCAAGAGCAATAGAACTAAAATAAACACGTTTCTTTTTGTTTTCCTCGCGTTTTTATCACAAAGGGAACAAAAACTCACGGGAAGCACTCAATTACGTTATAATCAAAGTGTCCGGGCCCAATACCGGTGTAGAGGCAACGTAAATAGGGCAGACGGTAAGCGAACAGTGGGTTGGCCTTGGCACCTTTACCAATTACCTAGGTATTTGTGCGACTGGCATCACATCGGGAAATGACAATAATAACTTAATATAACTTCGTTTGTGGATTAATTTGTGATGAAAGATGATAGGAACTCAAAATAACACTCAAATGATAGTTGGCAACAAAACAAACACTAAATCAATTCTTTACTTCCGACGCGTGGTACACAGAGGCGTTCATTACGCAACAGAGGGATTGGACCACATATTGGACAAAAACACTTGTACTTTCCACTTGTTTTTATTTAATTTTCCTAACCAGTGTAGCGTCACGGCATCATAACAGACCTTAATTAAAACATTTCACTAAGGAAGCCAACAATCGACAGTATAAATAGGGGGAGATCTAATTTCCGTTTCCAGGCTCTTTGAGTATTTTTATCGGAGCCTCGTTTATCAGTCAGCAGGACCCTGGAGAGGCCATTAGGGTCATTTAGCACCCAGGTTGACAAATGTACTATTTTATTTATAAAATATATATACTGTGAAGCTTTAGAACTGAAATCCACTTTATCCAATGAAATTGTAAAGTATACACAGCGATGAAAAATTAATTTATTTTCCTTTATAAACAGAGTCCAGTGGTACATTATTCGAAATTGCGCCTACTCCCGGGCTCCGTGTAATGTTATCAAAATGAAAGTGGCTTTAATTGAACAATATTATAGCTACAACACGGGTTTTTTTTACAAATATTACCAGTTAAACATATTTTTGTTTGGTAATAACTACATATATGTATAGGTACAATTCGGTAGGAGTAAGTATATTATTATGTAAAATGGTAAATAAAGTTGGAATAAAATATAAAGAAAGAAATTATAAACAGATCACAAATACTGATGTCATCGGCAGGACTCGAACTTTTTCTTCGTCTTTTCCCTTACAGGGGGAATGACCACTGAGCTACGATGACCAATACCTACGACATTCAATTTTTGCTTGATATCATAATTTCTAGATCGCGCTATTACGGTTAGCGTTGGCTCCATCTACCGAAACTCTGCAGAACTACGGTACCAGTGTATCGTGTTACAACGATATTCACGTAGTAGAATTCAAGCTTATTACCGTTACCAGGCACGAAGACAATAGAAAATCAGTACCATTGACTGCTTTGAAGGCGTGGTCGGTTTACTAATAAAAAGCATAAAATATAGACATAATTTACATTGGCATAACGAAATGAAGTATAATGATCATAACGCATAATATTATAAAAAATAAATATTTTGGTGTAATGCTTGTTGTCATAAATACTAATAAAATAATAATAATGAAGCATAATTTCAATTTTATAAAGTATAATGTTAGAAACGCATAATGATATAAACACATAATGTTCTTTAGAATAAAACTAAAATCACAACCATGAACCTAATGCTTATCGAGAACAGGTAAGTTTTTCATTTTTACTGTCTACTTGTTTGATTATAATTCATACAAAAACAAACATGTTCGCGGCTCATGGGTGGCCCAAGGGCCACTCTCGTCGCACCTTAACCTATTCCAATCGAGTAATTCGCAAATCTATATATTTAATACAACAATTTGTCTGTCTATCTGTCCGTCTGTCGCGTTTTTCAATTTACATACATTTGCATGAAATATTAAGTCTTTTTTTTTTTTTTTTTATTTGTGGCGATACAAAATTCGTCGGGATAACTAGTTATAATAAATAACCAATTATGACCTTTTATATGTATGGCTCATAATTAATAGACGAATAAACATTATGCCTTTAAAATTTATGCAACTCCTTCTTATGGCAAAACATATTATACTAAATGATAGTTATGCTAACATTTGCATTATACCAAAGGATTATTATGCAGTAGTATTATTATGCTAATAAAAGTTATGCGAAAACGTTATGCCAAACTAAATTATGCCTTAAAATTTTATCCCGGCGTGGTCGGTACTGTATCGGCTTTCGACGCCGGAGTCTCGGGTTAGACTCCCGGTCGGAACAAACTTTGTGTGACGACACATACATTTCTACTGAAGTCTGGATTTTTCCTATGTATAATATGTATGTATTTACAAAAAATAGTTTATAAGTATTTATATCACTATTTATAGCACTAGTTTGAAGATGGCGATGTGTGAATTGTCCTTACATATTTATTTATTCTGTAATCCGAACCTTAATAGCAACAGCCACGATCGATGGTACTTACTACAAAATTCAATATGTTATCTCGATTCATATTTTGCTATCCGGGATAGATAATTCCATCAAATCCTGTTAATGTCAAATTGGGAATCGTATGAATTATCAATCCCGGATAGCAAAAATATGGATCGAGATAACATATTGAATTTTTACTACCAAATTCAATATGCTATCTACATTGAATTTGGTAGTTAGCCTCTGCAAGCATTAGGTAGGTACAAGTACATAACATAGCATCACGCCTTTTTCCCCGAAGGGGTAGGCAGAGGTGTGCAAACACAATCACATCTCGCCAGCTATGTTAGGTCCCATGTAATAGGGAGCGAGCCTATTGCCATATACCGGGCACAAGTTCGAGACTCTGGGATAATTATCTGGGTAAAATTCTAAAGAGAATAGGTACAAGTAACCAAAAGAAATAAAATTTCACGTCAAAGATTGACACAACAACCGACTTCAAATTACCGAAATGGGACCAAATTGTGGTCCTTCCTCGTAGTCAAACTTTTTGGTCAAACTGGTTTGACTATGAGGAATTACGTTTCCTCGTGGCCAAACTTGTTTAACGACCCTCCCTGTATTGCTGTTTAGTTCAAAATGTGTACAGTCAATCATTAAAGTGCTTGTTCATAAGCTTAAAAAAAGGTTGCCCGCTCCGAGAGTGTAGTGTATTGTGTGCCGGAGGGTGTTAATCTTTGGTAAAACTGTGTTCGTGTCGCGAGGTGTAAAGGAACATACATACATACATAAAAACATTTGCTCCGCTCAACATTTGCAATTAGCAGCATGCATTGCATACCTAGTTATATTATACGAGTATGTAGGAAAGAGAATCGCCGCACTTGACGTTTGACATTATCTTAGTTATCTATGACTCATACTTAAACTGCATGCATACAGGGCGATAAAAAGTCGCAATGTCAATGAAGTTTGACCACGAGGAAACATAATTCCTCATAGTCAAACCAGTTTGACCAAAAAGTTTGACTACGAGGAAGAAGGGCCAAATTGATATGGTACCACTTGGGAAGTATAAGGTTTCATTTAAAAATATGTCAAAATCGATTCACCCATTCCAGATAAATGAGGTAACATAAAAAAACAGTCGAATTGAGAACCTCCTTTTTTGGAAGTCGGTTGAAAAGATAAATTATTTCCCACAATAAATTATTCGTAAAAAGCTGTACGAGGATTTTGTATGTTTATTCGTTAATTTGTCCTATTCAGTTAAACGTCCAAAAATGACTGGCCGATGTTCGAAAAACGGTACCGTAGCAATTTATTACATATTGCATTGTGCTGATATTTCCTTTATCACGGTGATTCAATTTTCCCAGAAATTAATCATAGAACAATAGCGATGGACAGTGTGCGAACAAATGCTTCAAAAAGACATTACTTTGTTGGATCAGCCAGACAATAGATACCTTTTACATGCATGGTTTCGCTGATCTGAAACATGCAGTTAGAACTTGTTCTTTCGGTCAGCTCCTTACATCTGAAGTGGTAGACGTAGAAGTTTATAACGCCAACATTTGTTGGACCTACATACATAGTATGTATGTATGGTACGAGCATTTTGTCGTTTCCAGATAATTTGAGTAGATTTGTATTTGCCAGCGCCTCGCCCGAGATGTGGCCTGGCGCCTTAGTACCCTGATTACGACACACTGTGTGAGTAGCAGCTAGTGAAACCGAAGACCATACAATAATGTTTGGCACGGAGAGAAGTAAGAGTTGTACGAAAGATTTGATATTGACACACAAAAAACCGGTGAAGTGCGAGTCCGATTCGCGCGCAAATGGTTCCGTACCAAAACGGCAAAAAAAAAAAAGTGGGAATAAATATTTATATGATTCTGTTTTTTAGTATTTGTTGTTAAAGAGGCAATCAAAATACATCATCTGTGAAAATGTCAACTTTCTACCTATCACCGTTCATGAGATATAGCCCAAGAAAGACGGACGGATTTTAGACGTTTTACCCTTTGGGTACGGAACCCTAAAAAAGCTTTAATAACCATTAAATGACACTCGGTATAGCACTGTCTGGTAGAGAATAGAAACTAAACAAAATTTCAAATATTTCACGCAGCTTTATGGTTAATAAACAGATATTACGCTTTTGATAACCATAACTTGGTACGTCCTGTATAAAGGAAAATAGTACCTACATTTTCCTTTTAATAATTTTAAACGTACAACTTCATGATGGTTTCTGCGGAATGTGATATTTTGAAAAACATGTTTTATATTTTCCTCTACCGTATATTGAAATAAAAATCTTAAATCGAAGGATAACGAAAAACAAGAAGACCAAGTCCTACCTTATTATAATGCGTTGACCTTAGTACTGATAGGTGTGACAGACCTGACCACGACCTGATGGAAACCTTCTTCAAACCAAAACCCAGGTGTTCGAGTATAAAGTATCTACACACAAGAAACTAGGCGATTTATTCGGCAATACACGCAATAACTCGCAGTGGGGTGAAAAAAGATCTATGAATCAAATTTTGGAAAGAAGACCGTGTTAAAGAGCTCCGTCGTCCATAAATATAATCACTTGATTTGGTGGGATTAATACTATGGAACACAAAGATTTTCAAGCGTCAAGATCTTTGTTTATTTCGGATACTACACCTGTTGTACTATAGCTGTTTGTATGTAAATACGGGGGTTGTATAGTGTGGCTCGATTAAAGTTTATCATGCTGACAGATCACAAAGTTATTATCGGATCGAGGTAGCAGTAAAACTGGATAATAATAAGCAGTGTTAGTAATAAAACACGGCGCTTACAATCACACAATTCGATGACATAAGGTTATAAAACTGGGTTTGGTATCCTATTCCCTCGGTTTATGTCGCAATTGGTACGCTTAAGAAGGTTTTATGTTCTATCACGTAGCAAAACAATATTTTTGTATTCATGTGTTGTATTAAATTAATTCTTGTTTTAAATTATTTATACATGTCACGAAAGTTAATTTATTTTTACAGCAAGTGCTATCATAAATATAGTATTGTCTTCAGTTGGTAACATGTTTATTGTTTTCTTATATTTTCATCACTTTTATTTTTCACCTAGCATCATAAACAGAGGAAAATTGCATTTCATCTAACTATCATCATCTGAACAGCATTAATTCGGCGACCTATATTTTTGGAATTTTCCCCCCATCCTTCTCCCAATAAAATTGCTTCAAGTAAAGGAATACTCGTTCCAAGTGTCGATCAGATAATAAATAGGGGCCGCTAGCCCGGAAAAACATTTATTAAATAAACATTAAACAATATTTTACCTTTTTATCCAGTTTTCCTTACAATCCAAAAAGCTTATGAACAAAAAATATTAAATCAAGGAGCACATGTGCCAAGTTTCGTGGAGATCGGATAAAAAACTGTGGCTGAAAGCCCGGAACACACATATAGACAGACAGACAGACGGACAAAGGCAAAATTTTCCAATCTCGAAATGTAGACGCTTGCTCGGTCAATAAAGGTCTACTATGTTCGTTTTAATTTTCGTAGGTTTATATTGAAATATACGAAAATGTAGAAAATGAAACACGAACGTTTTAAAACATCTATTCTTACGTCATTTATTTTTAGACGTGGACGTGACCAAGTGACCAAAATGAAAGTGCAAAGTAACATGAGACGCGTCTCATATTAATTTTCTTTCCACAAACTACCAAGTACTTACAGTATTGATATTTCAATTATATGCATCGTTACTTTAAACTTTACTTAGTGGAAGTGGGGTATAGCAAGTTTTAATAAGGGTCTCTTTGGGTCATTACAGGCTCGTAGCGGTAATTGTCAAAGGCGGCGCGGTCCCAGCACTTAACGACACTTCTGGTTGACGCAGGCAACCTCTCCACGTCAACCACCCGCCGTTTGTGTTCGAATTGCTTTGTTATACAACCTATATCTACTCACTAATTATACGAATGTATTCACGTGACGAAATTAGTTTTTCCATTGTTTTATTTTATAAAACAAAAGGTCGAAAACATGAGCCTCGCTGCGGTCTGTATAAGAGGTCGAATTTTAATTTTAATTTGCTAATGACGGTACTGCCTAAGTAGTACTTCATCAGTAGTTATTTTCACAAATAACACATGTTTTTTTTCTTCACATTGCTTGTAAAACCCACTACCAAAATTATTATTTTGTATATCCTACATAATTCAATTGTGAAAGTTTTCTTGCCATAAGGGGTGTTGAACCGATTTAGATGAAATTGACTATAAATTCATGGATTAAACATATAAGAAACCTTTTATACCCCGTTGTGTTCCCGTGAGAATCAGGAACGATATATATATATATATAGTTCATATCGCAGGATCTCTTACTAAAACTAAGTTTTGCAACGAGCAAAGGTGTTTATTAAAATATTTTCTCCGATAAACTGTGATTCAATTAGCGAACTCAAATAGAACCATCTTGACTTTTATTGTTTGTTATCTAACCTCAAACACTAACGGAAATAATATTTGTCTACCCAATAACAGTATAGTTTATCGAACAATTTTATGAATAAACAAAGCCGGCAATGAGAAGCGTTTCATTAATTAAACATTGCTTTATATTCTGTTATCGTGAAAATAGATCAATCATTCTCACATTTAACCGTAAACAGTACCTATAAGTAGATATAACTTCATTCGGAAGTGTTCGGAAAGAAAAACTGACGGAGTATGGCCACTGAAAGTAGAATTATATAACATTTGGCTATCACGGACCAAACTATAGGTATTAAAATGACTGCCTCTGTGGCGCAGTGGTTTGAGCATGTGACTGCAGTACCTGAGGTCCCAAATATATGTGTGATCTATAAAGGGTATTTTCTATGTATAATATGTGTATGTTTTAATATATACGATTTCGGGACTTAAACGCGTAAAATTACCTTATTCAGGGCCTGACGTTTCAACTGAGTTACATAGAGTCAGCCTGTGACCACGGTCCGATGTAACTCTGTCGAAACGTCAGGCCTTAAATCGTATACTTACATTAAAATGAATTCAGAGCGCGATGGTTTAAAAATATATATGTATGTTTTTTGAAATAAATAATTTTGTTTATCAGTCTTCTAGATCCCGTAGCACAAGCTGATATTAGCTTAATTTGGGCTAGATGACGTCGTGTGAGAATGCCCAGAAATATTTATTTATAAAATAAACAAAATCGAATGTAGGTCACGTGATCAAATTAATACATTTTTTGAAATATTCTGCGATATTATCATTGGTTATCGAGTGAAGTTATCCCTGGCTGTCCTAGTCTTGCAGCACCTCAATTTGAAGAAATGGAGCAGCTGGATTGTGTACAAGGTATAGGTACGAGTTTTATGTATTTAATATCTTTTATTATAACCCGCTTCATTTTCGCGTCAAGAAGTGTCCTCAAAGGCACGATAATTAACAAATTAAACCACCGCTTAATTACGTCTACTCGCATTTTAAAAGAACATTTTCGTACAGCAATTATAAAAGGAAACTCTGTAGTTGTACAGTAGTAGGCAGTGTCGACTTCAGCCAGACCAGTGATTATCATATAACGTTGAGTGTAAAGTTGTGATGCAACAATAAAAAAAAAAATTTCTTTTTTTTTTCTATCACAGAAAATTTCGAAAAATGTGGTCACGTGACCGACTTTATCTGCGATATCATTGGTTTGTAACACCAATCACCTAATCACCGTTACTATCAGAAACAAGCACTCAACTACAAATTATGATAGAAACTCTACATAAGGCCAGCATACAAGTGGGATTGCATATGAATCTAACAAAAAAAAAACTATGACTAACTACATAAGATCAACTATAAAAATTGGAAATAATGAATTGGAATATTTCGAACAGTACATTTACTTGGGTAAACAAATTGGATTCAGCAGAGACAGAAACGACCAAGAAATAGAGAGAAGGGTAAAAAGTACGTGGACCAAATATTGGAATTGCAAGGAAATATTTAAGAGTGATATGCCATAGTGCTTAAAAAGAAAGTGATGGATTCATGCCTTACGTTGACGTATGCTTGTCAAACATGGAAATTTACAAATAAAATAAAAAACAATATAAATACATGTCAAAGAGGAATGGAAAGGAGCATGCTAAATATTAAAAAGCGACACAGGATAAGACACACAAAAATAAGATCAAAAACGAACGCACTTGATGCACAAAAACTGAAGTGGAAGTAGGCGGGTCATGTAGCGCGCCTCACAGATCACAGGTGGACCAAAACAGTAACTATATGGAGAGACCCACCAGGCAAACGCTACAGAGGCAGACCGTACACACGATGGGATGATGACATCGCAGGTTCACAATGGATCCAAATAGCTCAGAATAAAGAAAGATGGCATGCCTCGGAGGAGGCCTTTACCGGAGAGGGTTCCTGATACATACTTAAGTATACATAAATAATACAAAAATTAAAATATTTGCATGTACAAAGTACAGTCATAGATATAATTATAATTAGGTTAGTTAAAGTGTATAAATAATTTAGTATAAGTTGAATAGTGTTAAACCTAGTTTTTTTTTTAAGTTTAATTCAGGAAATAAACAAGGCTTGAAAGGTTTGAAAAGTCTATCGAGTTGAGTCAACACTGCCATGCTCATAGGAGTCAAATTGCCGCCAACCGGGAACTTAGAATGTTTGCTAGGGCCTTGTCCGTTGAGCGACAGGTGCACCAATTGCATGTGACGTGTTGAGGGCATCGAACATCCATAAACATTTGTGTGGTTTTTTAGTCTTTTAATAGGTCAGATGGCAGTTAGACCGGAAAACCGACCCATATAGTAGTTTCAATCTGTGCATAATGATGATTGTTTTGAATATAAGAACTTTTTATGGAATTGTTTCGTCTCCAGCACCCAACCAGTCTCCTGTCGGCAAATAAATCTTGTGTAATGATTAATTGTTCTATAAATTGTTCACCGAAATAATGGGAATAACCGTGTAAAATGTAATAAATTACATTTACAATCTCACACACACACCCACAGACGAGACTAAGATGAAATGGTGCGAATGGATGTAACAGGATAATTGATATAAAACACAACACAGTACTCTGTATTGTTTTTGTTGAACACACATATCACACCTGGCCGAAACTAAGGTGATACTCTGATGATAACAGCTTTAAATATTTAGATAGAAATGATACATCACAAAAAAAGAAGATAATTACAAGAAGAGAAGAATAATAAGAATTCCAATAGGTGGTTCCGACGCTAAATAAATAAAGAAATTATATAGAAGCAAAAATTGGATCATGTCGGTCATAAGAGGTCAGAACATTGCCCTAATGCGAGTTCAGTCCATAACATTAGTTTTTGTAATTTATAATTTACTCTCGGACTTCCGCGGTTTCGCCTGCTTGACAAATTTTATAGTAAAACCTCCCCTTTGACTCACTCTTATCTACGTAGGTCACACTATAAGTTTTGCGTAACTTAAAAAAACAACATGTTAAAACCAAAATATTATGTTTATTGCTTTTCAAAATACTCTTCTTTACATTAAAAACATTTTTTCATGCGATCGAACCATTTTTTAAAACAGGAGGATCACAGATCTGAAGGCCTGTTTTCTACGTTCTGATTGAACGCTATCACTGCCTCTTCGGAGTTGGTAAAAGTGAAACCTCTCATCAAATCTTTGATTTTGGGGAAAATACAGAAATCACAGGGTGCTAGGTCGTGGCTATGCGCAGGATGGGTGACGAGTTGTACTTTTACGGAAGCTAAAAATGACTTTGTTTTGTTGGCTGTGTGTGAAGAAGCGTTGTCATGATGTAGGAGAACGCTGCTTTTGGGTCGTCTTTCGCGAACTTTTTCTAACACCCTGGGTAAACAAATGGTAGAATACAACTCGGCATTAACACTCTTTTGATCTTCAAGTGAAATTGTACAGATGGGACCCGTAGCTGAGAAAAAAATCGCGATAATTTTTTTACCAACGTTTCTCGCCTGCCTCACTTTTGTTGGTTTGTTCTCATTTTCAAACATCCATTCACAAGATTGCTGTATTTTTTTCGGGTTCAAAACAATAAATCCACATTTCGTCTCCTGTGACAATGTCATAAACAAATATTGGATGGAAACAGGCGTTACCTGGCGAAAATCCATGACAAGGTAAGTAAGATGTTAAAACTAGTTTTAACATCTTACTTACCATTACAATGTCATAAACAGCATTAGAATGTCCGTGGTCGTACTTCAGTAGCATCTGTGAGCACCATTCCACGCGAGTCCGCTTCTGCTCCGCTGTCAGTTCATGAGGGATCCAACGATAACAAAGTTTCCGAACATTCAATTCTTCGTGTAAAATTTCTGGATTTGACTCATACCAATCCCCAATAGTCCTCGAAATGTCTCATAGGTAATCCGCGGGTTTTCCCTTGAAGATGAGCGGACTTTTAAAACCATAAAAAATCATCGCTCTAAAATCTTTTCGACTTAATTCCATTTTCGTTGCATACGTAGAACTTTGATGTGTGATAAAAAACAATTGACAAAGGATTTCCCGCCAATTGTTTTCTTTTATTACTAAGAAGGTTGCAACGTTTAAAAAAATATAACATTCGAAATTCAAATAGTTCCGATTAGCTAGAAGTGCAAAACTTTTAGTTTGCCCCATGTATTTCAAATTTTGATTACGTATACCTCCCTTACACGTAATCAGAATTTCAGAATCAGAAGAAAAACCCCAAACAAAAGTTTTTCATAAATTTCTTTTAGCACTTTGTTAACGTAGTAAATACACAAATCCATGCAAAGTTTCACGTTTTTAGCACTCACCGTTTAGAAGGAAAGCCGAGGACAAACGGACGGACAGACATGATGAAACTATAGGTTCCGAAATATACTTTAATACATAACGCTTACCTTATATATCTATTATTTAAGGTTTATATAGTATAAACATCTGGTAAGTTTTAACAAATTATTTTCAGTCATTAAAACCGAATTTTACTGATATTATACCTATAATTTTCAATTACTGTAAAACATATTCTACTTACGTCAGTTAATATGTGTTGGCATGTTAATTATCCTCGTACATCGCTGTAATTGCATGTTTCCCGAATAAACACAAGCCTTCTCCCGTGGGTATTATAAAGAGTCATTTGTACCTGCTGGTAATATTTGGAACGCCAAAGGGGTAGTTTTGGTAATACATAAGAAGTCATTTCTTGATAAACCTTTTTGTATACCACACCATAGATTATATAGTAATTTTTTTTTTGAAGTCCGTATATGCACCAGAATTTATTTCTAGTGAAATAGGGTATTGCCCGGATTATATACTCGTAGTAGTAACCTTACCTAAATATTTAGTTTTAATTTTGGAATAATATATTTTTTTGAATATCGGAAATGCAGTTAGTTGATTTTTTTTTTAAATGTTCTGTTTTGCAAGCTCTTCGTAAAATATGTATAGAACATAAATAAAAAGAGTACCTATTTAAAAAAAAAAGATCTTTCTCGGCAGATGCAGGTGTGTATCACTTATATAAACACGGCGTGCAAGTAAGTACATGGCTACAAACAATTTGATATATTATTTCTCATTCAAACCAGTACCACCAGTACCACCATAGCGAAGCGAGCGCCATCCCAAGTCTCTGAGTACCACAATCACTTACATTATAACCTCAAAGTATCACATCTGTTGATGTCAAAATTAATGAAGACGTCACTGAATTGAGTAAGATTTCGACTGCAATCAAGATTATACTTGAGGGATTTATCCAGAACAACATTTTCAACAGCAAAGTTTTGTAATGAAATAAGTTAGTAATCCCAGGGTAATTCGTTAAATGTTTGTGCCATAGATAGTAGTTTGGGAGCCCTCCCCGAGTGGCAGTCTCGTGCTTTGATTACTCTTCGCTGCATACAGTGATATCAATATTTCATATTAATGTGCTGCACTTGTTTGTCTATCATCAAACATTGTTATACTTTAATACATTATAACAAACTTTTCATATTATTCCTCAGAAATACACGTCACGTTTCCTTGTCAGGGAATTTCATATCGTAAGGATAAACTTCTATTTAATTATTTTCTTTCTTATACAATCAGTCATAAACAAGTTATTAAAACACAGTTTGTTGTTATTTATTTTCGAGACAATATTTTTCAACCAACTTTTTTTAACCAGTTAACCGACGTACTTTACGATATTCACAGATTATATTTTTTCACACATACAGTACAGATATTCATGATATTTAAATGCGTTTAGATTATGTATTGGAAAGCAATGAGTTTGCTTCTACTATTGCTCAAGGGGAACGCTATATCACTTCTACGACGACCATGCTGTTAACATTCAAGTTTTG
The DNA here is from genome assembly GCA_963556515.1 of Nudaria mundana. Lineage (NCBI taxonomy): Eukaryota > Metazoa > Arthropoda > Insecta > Lepidoptera > Erebidae > Nudaria > Nudaria mundana. The sequence goes on from OY748293.1 coordinate 14,544,624, forward strand.
CGTCTTATATTTCTATCTTACGTTTTACACGACATTTCATCCTGGCAAGTAAAGGTTTCCTAATGAATTTATGCTAGGATTGTTATGTCTTGAAATTATTTATACTTGTTGATGTAATAATAGGCATTTAATTGTGGTTAACATAAGGACATGTTCAGTGTTGCCACTGGTCATGACAATTTGTCATTACCAGTGGCAACACTGAACATTCATTACATAGTTATTTGGCACAAAGGCCTTTGAAGCCATGCGAAAAATTCTCAAAAAGAAAAAAAAATACATAGTTATTGACAGGGCTACCACATGTAATAAGGATATTAATAATATAGATTTTATTTAATCAATCAATCAGTTTATTTGTGATCATAGCTAAAATACAGGTTTTAAAAATACATATTAGTGTTCTCTACGGTCTGCCAGAGATTGACGTACAAAAAAGATTAATAGTAGTAAAAAGATTAGGTAATACATGTAACAATTAATACAACTGAAACTTTTTCAGTGGGCATTTCACTAAAGTTAGACGGGACTATTCTTCCGTCCAGGTCGCCCGTCAATGAACTTTAAGATACCCAGTTAAATAAAGCCAGTCGAAGGTTCTGGCAACATTTTCATAACACCAATATCTCTTCGTAGCTATAAAAAATGCAAATACAATTAGTCCTTTAAGGTAGCGAGTACCTTCATAATTTATTTCTTAGATGTTGATTTTGGCAGGTCGGCGTGAAAGGCATCTTTATCAAGATAAAATCTCGGTTCTGTACCTCGACTACAAATGAGATTGTTAGAGCACCCAATAAATCATGATAGGCTTCCACATCTATCTTCATATCGTAATCTAATGTTTCATGGGTATATTTTTACGGTCGAAAATTATTAACCCTAACTAAATTACTGACAAAGTGACGGTGTGTAATACACATCGGCCTACCCCTTCGGGGATATAAGCATGATGATATGTGGGTAGGTGTGAAAAGTAACAAATGTTTAAAAAGTACAAACTGTCGCAAATGCCAGTTACTGGCCCTCCCGTTTAACCCTCCAACTAAGCTAAACATGGCATGCTTTTGTTACCAGTTAGTTCACATCAGTAGGTAGCCAGGGATTGAACTCACGTAGTTAAAACGCAAGGCCAACCACCACACCGAAAGGCAGTATATCTATTAACACAAATATAAATATAAAAACATACATATAAACAGAAATATAATATAAAATATATTTCTGAGATTATCTTTTTTGTCATTTGTTGGTGATAAATTTGAGTAATAGTTCAAGTTTCCTTGGCCGTCCGTTCCGTTCCATGAGAAAACTATTTTCTAAGAGTTATAGGTGTCATTGATCCATAAACGAATCAATGAAAGGAACATTGCTGAGGCCAGCTGAGGCTCTTCTCACTCGTTTGTAACCGTAGCATACAGGTACATATACATCTCTATAATAATAAATATCATGAATTGTAGTATTCGTAGCACACTGCTACGAGTCGTAGCCGATCGTAGATTTCTAAGTATAAATTCTAAGCATGTGGAATCAATACACACATGATAAAAATAAAAACATTAAAACAGTGTCTTTTAATCTCTAATAGTATAAAAAATCTAATCTAATAAAATAGATTTAAAAGGAATATCAAAGAAGAATACCGAGGTATTTTAACCTTTGGCGGTGCATAGAGTGAGATGATAACAAGCCGTTTAGTATTCCAGCCACGACAGGTCGATCCACCTGCTTTCATGACAATTGCCGACCCCAGGGAGTTTACTCTATAGTGGAAAGTCTTCTCTATGAGAATCAATTTTGAAGTATGAATACGACAATTGTTATTTCATTGATAGCTTTCAACGCAGTGTGACTATGTATCTGTGTCCCCCTTTAACTATGTAATGATATTACCACAGAATAGGAAATAGTTACATACAGAAACCGTACGGGGTAAAACCGGCCTATATACGGTTTTGACCCGTATATATAAATATTAACTAACCTTGTTTTTTTGTTACAATAGGCACGAAATATGCCGCGTAATTATAAACGACCTACTACTAGACAAGACTGGGACCCGGAACACATGACAAGAGCTGTTCAAGCCGTATTTGATGGAAGTATGGGGTACTTGAAAGCTGCTCAAACTTACCAGGTGCCTAAATCTACATTGCAAGATCGAGTCAACAAATTCAGACAGAATAATGACCTGGTTTCTTCAACATGCAAGGGCCTGGGACGTTTCAAACCAATTTTTTCTTCTTCTCAAGAACAAAGTCTAGTTGACCATATCTTACTTATGGAAAAACGTTTGTTTGGCCTTACCTATAAGGATCTACGCCGCTTAGCGTTTCAATTCGCAGAAGCTAATAATATTGACCACTGTTTCAATAGAATTTATAAATTTGCGGGAGAAGATTGGTTGTCTGGGTTCATGAAACGACACCCACAATTATCACTACGTGCGGCCGAGCCAACATCCGTGGCTAGAGCTATGGGCTTCAACATGGTCAGTGTAAATAAATTTTTTGATTTGCTCGAGGGACTTATAGATCAATATAAATTTCTACCTACAAAGATTTATAATGTTGACGAAACGGGTGTGACAACGGTTCCTAAAAAACAAAGCAGAATAATAGCTTTGAAAGGAAGAAAGCAGGTCGGTATAGCTAGTTCAGCAGAAAGAGGTCAGCTTACTACTGCTGTGCTTTGTGTCTCTGCTTCTGGAAATTATGTTCCTCCACTGCTGATATTTCCACGTGTTCGAATGAAGGCTGAACTCCTAGACGGGGCACCACCAGGTACGGTTTCAGTTTGTCATCCCAGTGGATGGATACAGAGTGAAATTTTTGTGGAGTGGCTAAATCATTTCATATCGACCATAAAACCCAAAAAAGATGATCCCGTCTTACTATTGCTGGACGGCCACTCAACGCATACCAAAAATCTTCCGTTGATAGAAAAAGCCAGAGATAGTGGCGTTATTATGTTAAGCTTTCCTCCACATTGTACTCATATACTACAACCTCTAGATGTGAGTGTCATGGGTCCAATTAGTACGTACTACACCCAGGAGGTGAACATTTGGCTTAGGAATAACCCTGGCCGAGTTGTTACTCAATATCAGCTGGCGCGCCTTTTTGGTGCTGCTTATTGTAAAGCGGGCACGATACAGAATGCAGTGTCTGGCTTTTTAAAAGCAGGCATATTTCCGACAAATCGGAACATATTCAATGAAGCTGATTTTGCTGCAACTGAAACAACTGACATACATGCTTCAACGCCTTTAACTTCCCCAGATCCATATCATAACCCGATGCCATCAAGTTCAACCATGCCAATCGTTCCGGCTCCAACAACTTCTTCTGCTCCGTTTTTTATGACAACCCCGTCAATCTCAACTAGTGATGCTGTGTCTCCGGCAGATAAAATGCCAGTTCCGAAAATCACAGCTGAAAAAAGGTCAACTAATCATCGTAAAGGAAAAACGGCAGTCATCACTTCCTCTCCTTACAAAGACGAATTGATGGCTTTAAAGAGTAATAAAAAGACACCAAAATTAAATTTATACCAGGCAAACAAAACTCAGGAAAACATCTGCCTGTACTGCCTAGAAGAATATGGTGCAAGCCGTCTTGAAGAAGGTTGGGTACAGTGTACGGTATGTACAAGATGGGCTCACGAAGGCTGTACAGGCATCGACTCCGAGGAGTTGGATGACTTCATGTGTATGGGCTGCATAGCTTCACGGTGATTCCGGGGCAGTACCGTATACAGTATAAGATTTTGTCCCTGGGTCGGGGTAAAACCGTAATAAATGGAGTTCCTGTTTTCACTGTTTTTTTTTAGTTTATAATTTTAATTATAGAAAAATATTACTGTGATTATGTTCCTGAAGAGACTGATTAATAATAAATATTGACTGATTCCATTTGTGTTTTAAATTGAAAGTCTTACATCCCTAAACCCTTAAGTATACGGTTTTGGACCGGTCTCCCCTACTTCTTTACTTTTCACCTATAGGTTAACATAAAAACTACTCGTTTCGTTATAATGTAATTTTACTGCGAAGTCTAACTATCAAACAAGGTGTAACAGGTTCGTACCTGCTTATAGTGAAAACAACTATGTATCTCTTGATCGATCACTTGTTAGTAAAATCACGCCTATGAAGTTCTGAATTTCTCAATAGTACAGTCAGTACCAGTCAATGTCATAGTTTATGGCCATGCCGACCTAATTAAACCACCTATTTAAAATAATAGAGAAAATCTATTTTATCAACAAAAACTTCATCGATCAACAAATATTTTACGGACTATAGAATGTTCATACCGTAGTGAGCTTGGGTTTATAATACATACATGGGGCACACTAAAAGATTTGCACGTCTAGCTAATCGGAACTATTTGAATTGTGAATGTTATATTTTTTTAAACGTTGCAACCTTTTTAGTAATAAAAAAAACAATTGGCGGGAAATCACTTGTGAATTGTTTTTTATCACACATCAAAGTTCTACGTATGCAATGAAAATGGAATTAAGTCGAAAAGATTTTAGAGCTATTATTTTTATGATTTTAAAAGTTCTCTCTCCCCGCAAGACTGTGCCGCTCGTCTTCGAAATGCTTTTGGGAGAGAAGCACCTTGTTTCAGCACCGTGAGGCGATGGTTTGCTGAATTTGAGAGAGGTCGAGTTTCTTTACATGACGAATTTCATGAAGGGCGGCCTTCAACTGCCGTCAACGAAAATAATGTGACTACTGTTAGGCGGTTAATTGAAGAAAACGCGCGGATTACCTATGAGACAATTCGAGGACTATTGAAGATTGGTATGAGTTAAATTCAGAAAATTTTACACGAAAAATTGAAAGTTCGGAAACTTTGTTGTCGTTGGATCCCTCATGAACTGACAGCGTAGCAGAAGCGGGCTCGCGTGGAATGGTGCTTACAGATGCTACTGAAGTACGACCACGGACATTCTAATGCTATTTATGACATTGTCACAGGAGACGAAACGTGGATTTATTGTTTTGACCCCGAAAAAAAACAGCAATCTTGTGAATGGGTGTTTGAAAATGAGAACAAGCCAACAAAAGTGAGGCAGGCGAGAAACGTTGGTAATAAACTGATCGCGTTTTTTTTCTCAGCTATGGGTCCCATCTGTACAATTCCACTTGAAGATCAAAAGAGTTTTAATGCCGAGTGGTATTCTCCATTTGTTTACCCAGGGTGTTAGAAAAAGTTCGCGAAACACGACCCAAAAGCCGCGTTCTCCTACATCATGACAACGCTTCTTCACACACGGCCAACAAAACAAGGTCATTTTTAGCTTCCGAAAAAGTACAACTCGTCACCCATCCTGCGCATAGTCCCGACCTAGCACCCTGTGATTTCTGTATTTTCCCCAAAATCAAAGATTTAATGAGAGGTTTCACTTTTACCAACTCCGAAGAGGCAGTGATAGCGTTCAATCAGCACGTAGAAAACATGACTTCAGATCTGTGGTCCTCCTGTTTTAAAAAATGGTTCGATCGCATGAAAAAATGTTTTTAATGTAAAGGAGAGTATTTTGAAAAGCTATAAACATAATATTTTGGTTTTAACATGTTGTTTTTTTAAGTTACGCAAAACTTATAGTGTGACCTTAAACTTTATAACTGAGTCGATTTTGGTTTAATGTGTGCATTTGAAAAAGAGTCAGTTGTGGTTAAAAATAAATAAAATTACATACTTGCCAGGTAAGTAGAGTAAGTTTTTATTTATTTCTTTTTCTTGTTCAAAAAGTTTCTTAAGATTGAAAGGTAGATTACAAATCTAAAACGAAATAAATAGTTGTGATTATTTGAGGTAGATATTATTATGAGCTTTATAAGTATTTTTATTTTATCGCAATGAATATAGTCGATTGTGCGTGTCTTGGTGCCTTTAGATGAAATCGAGCATTCTCGTTGAACCCTCGGGTCGTGTTTACACAATGCATTCTATTTTTTTAAAGCGAGGATAAATTGTAAGTTATCTATTGTTTTTTGAAGTTGGATAGCACAGTTGTAATATTAGGTACTTAGACAGTGTAACTTAAGTATTCGGTTATATTAACATACCCGTCAATAAAATAATCTTAAATTGAGGTACTACAGTTTCCCATTCTAAGAAATCGTCAAAGTCTAAATCGTTATTAAAATTATTCTGTTGCATACCGATATCAATAAATAAAAAAGTTGTTATACCTATTATTGCGTTAAAATATGTACGTTACAGTAAAACATGTTGATAACATAGGAATGTCGTTGAGTACTTTGTAGAAGAACTCTCGTCAAGTCTCGTAAACATAACAACAACAGACATAGGTATAAATAATAAGAAGTATTAACACAATAGCTCCAAATACCTTTATTTTTACGTTCTCAAGTCACCATCTAATTTGGAGTAGTATTGTTTATAAACCAACACACAAATGAATCAGAGTTCCTGTCTCAATAGTTTTCACATAATAAAACACAACACTTCATTCTTTTCTTCTAATATCTTTCTAGTTTCACGAAAAACCGATATTATGTGCATGTACAAAAGCTGACATTCATTGATTAACCACGCCTATCTTTCGTGACATCAGTAGCAACTTGAAAGTTCAGAGTAGTACACATATTATAGATAATAGTACCACACTAACCACATAATATAGTGCTGCACCAAAGTTACATGCCATATCCATTCTTACCACTTCCGTGTTCAATGCCGTGTCACAAACAAGAGACAACCCTTACTGACTTACAACTTTAAGTTGTAGATGACGTCACGTATTTTTTTGCGATTGTCAGGCGAGTGACATAACCCTGACATTACTAGCATTCCAAACTTCCAGCTAAACTAAATGTTCATAGTTCATATGGGTTCATATGTGTATATATATGTATAATGTATGTTTGTATGTATAGGTATGTGTGTATGTATGTATATATGTATGTATGTATATGTATGTGTATGGGTGTGTGTATGTGTATTTGTGTGCATGCGCACGCGTACCTGCGCGTGCGTGTGTGTGTGTATATGTTGCATTCATTATTCATTGGAACACTAGTAGGATACTGTAAAGAAACTCGCTAAGGCCCCTCTTTTTGTAACGGATTAATGGAATAATTAATAATTTCTACTTGGATTAAGTAAATGTCAACAAGTGCTATCCCCGCCGACAAACTGTCTTGCAGTTTGGCGGGTTTATAAATATGTAATTGTGTTTATGCCAAATAAATGTTTTTTATTATTATTATTATATCGTTTATTCATTTATATTCTTATTTTATACATTTTTAAATACATTTATAAAAAACACAAATACATTTAAAAATATAAAAAATAGTGACCCACCAGTAGCGGAGTAGGACCGAAACTACCGGTGGTGGAGGCTACAGACTAAGAAACCTCCTAACAATACGGCACGTGTCGAGGATAACAACCTTCTGAATCTGACTCTTGATCCAACAATCTAACGAGAGTCTCTTGAGATGTTGATCGAGACTCTTCGCTATTAATCCGTTTGCCGAAACGACCACCGGGACAATGATCGTCGAGTCTACGTCCCACATGGCGGTTATCTGGAAGGACAGATCGAGGTACTTACTAAGTTTGTCCTTCTCTGCCTTCACGAGATTCTCGTCATGCGGGACGGCGATATCGACGAGCACAGCCCGACACTGGCTCCGATCAACCAACACGATATCGGGCCTATTGGCAACAATAGCCCTGTCCGTGATGATTGATCGGTCCCAGTAGAGCAATGCACGACCATTCTCAAGAACTGGCTCTGGTGTGTACTTATAGTACGGTACTTCAAACTCAATAAGGCCATATTGAAGAGCAAGTTGCTGGTGGATGATCCTGGCTACTTGATTGTGCCTATGCAAGTACTCGGTGTTAGCAAGATACGAACAACCGGAAATAATATGGCGAAGTGATTCACCAGGACGGTGGCATGCTCGACAAATGTCGACCGTACCGTCCTTCATGATGTATTTCCGATAGTTGTTCGTCTTGATAACCTCATCTGCAATTGCACAGGCAAAACCTTCAGTTTCCCCAAAGAGGTCCCCAAAACGTAGCCAGTTCACCGAAGCGAGCAGGTCTACGTCGGGTCCTGTTAAGACCCGGTAGAACCGCCCGTGTAGCTCCTTACTCTTCCATACATCCTTACGGTCTTCAGTACCTAGCACCTTTGGTTTACGCCAGTTCTCGTTAGCTAAGGAAAGAGGTGTTAGGCCCTTGTCAACCATCACGACATCGCAATGAATATCACACCCGTTCTGTAGAAAGTAATCTCTCAGACTGCACACTTCACGGTTGTGGAGGTTCTTGGCATTCAAAAAGCCTCGACCCCCCCACTTCCGCGGAATGTACAGTCTCATGACAGAAGATCGTGGGTGTAACATTCGATGCAATGTCAGTTGTTGACGGACTCGCCTATCCAGGGCGTCTAGTTCCGTTTGAGTCCACCTAAGTATGCCAAAGGAGTATAACAATAAAGGTATCACACAACCGTTGAAAGCCCGCATTTTTTTACCACCGGACAAAGAACTGTTGAGAACTTTTGTCAGGCGGCCAAAAAAACGTTCTTTCACCGATTTCTTAATATCCTCTACCGCTATACCCAATGACTCTGACATACCTAGGTATTTGTATGTTTCGGTCTCGGAGAGAGATCTGAGAGTTATTATCTCAGAAAGTTGTAAATTCGGTGAATTTACAACCTTCCCCCGTTGTACATGCATAACCGCACACTTATCAACACCGAACTCCATCTTAATGGCATTACTAAAAACTTCCGTAGTTTTTAATAATGTCACTAAATCTTGGTGCTTCAATGTGAACAGTTTGAGGTCATCCATGTACATCAGGTGAGATATAACCTCACCCCCTCTACGAAACCGATAGCCTAGCCCTGAATCCTTCAGCAATGTGCTAAGTGGATTCAGTGCTAAACAAAACCACAATGGACTCAAACTGTCGCCCTGGAATATACCACACTCGATCCTTATCAAGCCTTGCAGGTCAGAGGCGTGCCCACCACTACCTGGTTGACGAAGGACTGTGGTCCACTGCCCCATACACGAGACTAAGAAGGATTTAAGAGTCGGATTAATTTTATACAACTCTAAAATCCTCCTCAGCCATGAATGAGGCACCGAATCATAGGCCTTGTTGTAGTCAATCCAGGCAGTAGAGAGGACGCCCCTACTCCGCTTGACTTGTTGGCTAATGGCCATATCAATGAGGAGTAGCTCCTTAGTACCACGAGACCCAGCCCTACATCCATTCTGAGCGTTATCTAAGATATTATTAGATACTATGTGCGAGTTTATTTTACTTCTCAGAATAGATGTAAGGAGCTTGTAGATGGTAGGTAAGCAAGTGATGGGTCTATAGTTTTTAGGTTCCGTGGTACTACCTGATTTGTGGAGCAGGAAGGTGATGCCAGTGGTCATGAAAGCGGGTAAGGAACCAGACTCAAGGGCTTCTTGATACTGTGTTGCCAAGTGTTCATGCGAACTCTGAACCCACTTTATCCAAAAGTTGTGCAATCCATCCGGCCCAGGACTTTTCCAGTTCGGGGCCGTACGAATTGCACAACTAACGTCTTCGGAGTCTATGGTAATAGACTCCATGGGTTCGATGATACTGCATTCTTATTATTATTATACTCATTTATTCAAATTATTCTCTTAACATAATTTTTTTTACAATATTTATATGAAAATTACATATAATATTATAAAAAAAACCATGTCAGACCACCACCAGTAGCGGAGCAGGGCCCAAACTAACAGCGGTAGAGGTCACAGACTGAGAAACCTCCTAACGATGCGTGCCGTGTCGAGGACGACAGCCTTCTGTATCTGACCCTTGATCCAACAGTCTAGCGAGACTCTCTTGAGATGTTGATCGAGACTCTTCGCTATTAGTCCATTTGCCGAAACGACTATCGGGACAATGATCGTCGAGTCTACGTCCCACATGGTTATCTCGAAGGTCAGATCGAGGTACTTAGAAAGTTTGTCCTTCTCTGCCTTAACGAGATTCTCGTCATGTGGGACGGTGACATCGACGAGCACCGCCCGGCGCTGAGCCCGATCAACCAACACGATATCAGGCCTATTGGCAACAATAGTCCTGTCCGTGATGATTGATCGGTCCCAGTAGAGCAATGCACGACCATTCTCGAGAACTGGCTGTGGTGTGTACTTATAGTACGGTACCTCTGACTCAATAAGGCCGTATTGAAGAGCAAGTTGCTGGTGGATGATCCTGGCTACTTGATTGTGCCTATGCAAGTACTCGGTGTTAGCAAGATACGAACAACCGGAAATAATGTGGCGAAGTGATTCACCAGGACGGTGGCATGCTCGACAAATGTCGACCGTACCGTCCTTAATGATATATTTCCTATAGTTGTTCGTCTTGATAACCTCATCTGCAATTGCACAGGCAAAACCTTCAGTTTCCCCAAAGAGGTCACCGAAACGCAGCCAGTTCACCGAAGCGAGCAGGTCTACGTCGGGTCCTGTTAAGACCCGGTAGAACCGCCCATGTAGCTCCTTACTCTTCCATACGTCCCTACGGTCTTCAGTACCTAGCACCTTTGGTTTACGCCAGTTCTCGTTAGCCAAGGAGAGAGGTGTCAGGCCCTTGTCAATCATCACAACATCGCAATGAATGCCACACCCATTCTGTAGGAAGTAATTCCTCAGACTGCACACTTCACGGTTATGGAGGTTCTTGGCATTTAAAAATCCTCGACCCCCCCACTTCCGTGGAATGTACAGTCTCATGACAGAAGATCGTGGGTGTAACATTCGATGCAATGTCAGTTGTTGACGGACTCGCCTATCCAGGGCGTCTAGTTCCGTTTGAGTCCACCTAAGTATGCCAAAGGAGTACAACAATAAAGGCATTACCCAACCGTTGAAAGCCCGCATTTTGTTACCCCCAGACAAAAAACTATTAAGAACTTTTGTCAGGCGCCAAAAAAACGGTCTTTCACCGATTTCTTAATATCCTCTACCGCTATACCCAATGACTCTGACATACCTAGGTATTTGTATGTTTCGGTATCGGTGAGAGATCTGAGAGTTATTATCTCAGAAAGTTGTAAATTCGGTGAATTTACAACCTTCCCCCGCTGTACATGCATGACCGCACACTTATCAACACCGAACTCCATCTTAATGGCATTACTAAAACCTTCCGTAGATTTTAATAATGCCACCAAATCTTGGTGTTTCAGTGTAAATAGTTTGAGGTCATCCATATACATCAGGTGAAAAATAACCTCACCCCCTCTATGAAACCGATAGCCTAGCCCTGAATCCTTCAGCAATGTGCTAAGTGGATTCAGTGCTAAACAGAACCACAATGGACTCAAACTGTCGCCTGGAATATACCACGCTCAATCCTAATCAAGTCACGCGGACCAGAAGCGCACTCACCACTACCTGGTTGACGAAGGACTGTGGTCCACTGCCCCATACACGAGACTAAGAAGGATTTAAGAGTCGGATTAATTTTATACAACTCTAAAATCCTCCCCAGCCATGAATGAGGCACCGAATCATAGGCCTTCTTGTAGTCAATCCAGGCAGTAGAGAGGGCGCCCTTACTCCGCTTAACCTGTTGGCTAATGGCCATGTCAATAAGGAGTAGCTCCTTAGTACCACGTGACCCAGCCCTACATCCATTCTGAGCACTATTTAAGATGTTATTTGACATTATATGTGAGTTTATTTTAGTTCTCAGAATAGATGTAAGGAGCTTGTAGATGGTAGGTAAGCAAGTGATAGGTCTGTAGTTCTTAGGTTCCGTGGTACTACCTGATTTATGGAGCAGGAAGGTGATGCCAGTGGTCATGAAAGCGGGTAAGGAACCAAACTCGAGGGCTTCTTGATACTGTGTTGCCAAGCGTTCATGCGAACTACGAACCTACTTTATCCAAAAGTTGTGCAATCCGTCCGGCCCAGGACTTTTCCAGTTCGGTGCCGTACGCATTGCACAACTGACGTCTTCGGAGTCTATTGTAATAGACTCCATGGGCTCGATGTTATCGCATTCTCGCTCAACAACACTGATCCAGTTACCCTCCGAATGTTCGACGGGCACCGACCATATGTCACGCCAAAATTGATTCATGGCGTGAGTATCTGGCAGTTGCCCGTCGCTCAAACGTTGCCTAGTTCCCTCCCACACTCGGTACACCTTCCTTTGATCGCTTTGGAAGATACGATTCTGCCAGTATCTATCCACACGCTCTCTATAACGACGAATACGACTTGCCCATGCATATACTTTCTGCTTCAGAAAGTCAATACGTTCCGTGACGTTGGTTAAGTATTGCTGGGAACTAATACCAGTCCCAGCAAATGCCTGAGCCACAAAACGCATGACCCGGGGACGATTATTTCCCCGGCTGAAGCAGATTAGCTTTGCAATGAGAGCCCTAAATGTGCCGATTCGTCGCTCGATTCTCGCCTGCCATGCAGGAACACCATCCGGTCGTGGTGCACGGTTAACTTCGGGGAATTTAACGCGTGCAACACGACAAGCGGCAATAGCTCCACAGTAGAGGATCGAGTGAGTATCTAGCAAATCATTGCTAGTCTGTAGGTATGGAGCTAGCAATGCATTTAGGGCTCCCATCAACGCCAGATTTCGCCTATGAGTGGGCAAGCGTGGTAAACGTGGTCTAGATTGAGGTGTAAACCTATACTGTAAGATCACATCCTCCAAAGTACTCCTTAATTGCTCACTTACCTGAATAGATATATCACTTGTATCATCTTCTGTGTCATGTGCAATCTCGACTGAAGTCGCACTAATCGAAACCGTTTGTGCTACAGGCGACGGTGCCATCGTTGACACAGGAGTTGGACGAGTAGATAATACATCCAGGTGCAGCCGATCAAGCACAGATTGATCCAACAATTTGCATCGTTGGATAGCCCGCACCTGATCCGAAAGTCGTTGAACGGAAACGGTAACTGTCGGTTGAAGAACCTGAAACAGAGGAAGCATCCTAGAACGATACGCTGTCAGGTTAGTTTCCCCGTCTGTGGCCTCATAGTACGCACGCATGACATGTTCATTTATTATTGGTGTCCACTTCATGCGACGCACTACACCACCGATAGCGGGAGCCACTGAGAGTGGGGCATGCCCCACTTGGGTCTCCAAGCTGGCCGGTGGTGGTCGACATCTCCGTCGCGCAGGTGTTGGTGGCGACGGCGTCGAGGGCCCAATCTCATCACTCGACGCACTGCTACATCTCGGAGTGACGTACTCGTCACTTTCAGAGGTACTGGAGGAGGCAGCCGACGGGGTTGAGACGGGCGCAGATCTTAGTTGTGCGTTGGTTATTTCCGCTTTTCGTCTTTTTGATCTTAAATTGTAATTCATGTAAAAATTTTGTTCATATTTCTTATTGTCGGAGTTGTCAAATTGTTCAAATTGTCATCATTGTTGTGTTAGTAATTTATTCTGTTTTTCTTGTTATTGTAGGAAAAGCTGGCCTTAGGGAGGAAATGTAGCCTTCTCCCAATAGCCGTGCCCAGATGGAGTTGTAGTGGACTGTATTATGATGTAGATAGGGGCAGATCCAGTGAAACAACAGCGTACAACTTTCACACGTCTATATTGAACCACGTACACGAGAGAAGAGAGAACGGATACATATTTCTGCAGTGTTGCCACCACATACGTTCTTATGTACTAACACCGATATGGCTAAAGGTCAATTTGACCATACCGTTGGTAAATTACATGTTGGTTTCCCAACATACTGCCCAACTGAGAAGAATGCTATTCGAGTTATACAAAAAAAACAAATGTATTGATCAAAGCCGAACAAAATTCTTAACATAAAGCAATCGCTATACATAGAGAAATAGTGGGCATAGAATATACATATGAAAACAAATTGTTTTACATAATGTGGAATTTACAATAGAAAACAAAATAAGCCTAGTACCTTGAACATTAGCTTACTATAGTTATGTTAAGTATATTCTAGAGTAACATGAAACATATATTAACCAAACAATTTTTGATGTTGCTTAGATAAATTGAATGTTGTAAGTAGCAAAACGAACTTAAACTTAAAACAATACATAATATGGATGCATGTAAATTAAACCTGACTATCAGGGTCTACAGGCAATACACATATTTTTACAATTGAACGCTTATGGACGGAGCCATTAGCAGTTTTTACCTCAACTACTCTAACCTTGTTATCGGAGCCAGGGTACACCCGAACGACTCTGGCCATGGGCCAGTACATAGGTGCAGTATTATCGTCCTTCAATATGACCAGCGAGCCTACTTTTACATTAGGTTGTGGATCTCTCCACTTTGGACGTGACTGTAACATATTCAAATAATTTTTACTCCATACCTTCCAAAATTATTTTTTTATATTAGTACATAATTTCCAAAATTTTAAATTGCTTGTATGTGCATCAGGAAAATTAGGTTCTGGGTAACTATTCAAAGCAGTGCCTATAATAAAATGGCCTGGTGTCAGACAAGAAAAATCATTTGCATCTGAGGACAAGGGCATCAATGGTCGGCTATTTAAAACAGACTCTATTTGACATATTACAGTATTTAGCTCTTCATAGGTTAACAAGGCTTTCTGAACTACTCTTTTCAAATGGAATTTCATACTTTTCACTCCAGCTTCTGCTAATCCAGCAAATGTAGGTGAATAACATGGCAAAAAGTGAAAATTAATATTATTCTGAGATGTAAAAGTATGAACCTCCTCTTGGTGTTCCTTAGAACTTTGTAATTTATACAAATCATGTAATTGACTGCGTGCACACTTAAAGGTTGAGGCGTTATCACAATAAATGTCAGTGGGCAAGCCTCTGCGTGCTATAAATCTTTTTAGACAAGCTAAGAATGTGTCTGTTTTCAAGTCAGACGTTAATTCTAAATGTATTGCCTTGGTGACAAAACACACAAACACACAAACATATGCCTTCGTTTCCAAGGCCTTTCTAATTCTACTTTGCCTTATCAAAATTGGACCAGCAAAATCCATAGCAATTTTTTCATAAGGACGGCATACATTTATTCTATCGTGGGGAAGAGAGCCCATTAGCTGTTTGTTTGCAGTGCCTTTCAACTTAAAACATGTTATACATTTATGCACTACCTTTTTAATCTCTCTCATGCCATGAACAATCCAAAATTTTTGATTTATCGTTGACAGAAGTAACCTAGGGCCTGCATGTAGGTTCTTTATATGCTCTCTTTCAATGATTAATCTAGTTAAATATGAATCTCGAGGCAGAATTACAGGATGTTTTTGAGAAAATGGTACAGATGAATTTTCCAACCGACCACCTACCCTAAGCAGCCCTCTGTCATCAACAAATGGGGACAATGGCTTTAAGTTACCTTTAACAATTTTATTCTTACATTTTAAATCATTAATGTCATTTTTGAAATGAACTTGTTGCTCATACTTAACAATTAGTAACAGAGCATCATTTAATTCCTGAGTTGTTAAATACCCATTTTGGATACTCTTGCTATTTGCATTCTGAATAAAACGTTTTATGTATGCTAAGATATAAATAATATAAAGTTTCCGTTCACGGAAACGGAAACGGAAACTCAACTCGAACACGATAACACGTATAACACTTTTAGGTACTTGTATTTTGTAAAAACCACGAATACTATGACCTTTATTGACGATACACTTTTATGCACACACTATTCTTGATAGATGCGAACACGATTGCTCGACTTCTGTACGTACTTCCGGACGCGTGATGTCGAAGCTGTACACGGCGCACTCACTGTCGAAGGACCATGTAGGAAAAGCTGGCCTTAGGGAGGAAATGTAGTCTTCTCCCAATAGCCGTGCCCAGATGGAGTTGTAGTGGACTGTATTATGATGTAGATAGGGGCAGATCCAGTGAAACAACAGCGTACAACTTTCACACGTCTATATTGAACCACGTACACGAGAGAAGAGAGAACGGATACATATTTCTGCAGTGTTGCCACCACATACGTTCTTATGTACTAACACCGATATGGCTAAAGGTCAATTTGACCATACCGTTGGTAAATTACATCTTTATAATTTTGAAGTGTGATATATATTAGCTATTTATAATGGTGTAAAATGATTCTGAAAACTGATCTATTGTAATAAATTGCACCAAAAAAATTAAATTACAATATAAAACGATATGAAAGACGTCAGCCTGTCAGCGGTGTTTTTGTTTTTATTATTATTTCGTTTATTCGCTTATATTCTTATTTAATACATTTTTAAATAGATTTTGTCATAATATTATATTAGCTTGTAAGCCATAGCCTAGTTTAGTCTATGCTTAGATTATATCAATATTGTCTTGTCTATGTTCACTTCCTTCTTTCCTCACTTTGTAACATGGCCGACTGAAATACACGACACGTATTATTACGAGCTCCTGTCTTTTATTCCAAAAACCAACAAACATCAGGTGTGGTGTAAACTGGCGTGTCTTAGGAAGAACTGGATCAACCAAAAGAAAAAAATGGACGAATCTTCAACGTCGTCGGGTCGCCTCAAGCACATGGACGTTCATGCATCCAACATGCCGCTCACGTGGAAAAATTGGATCACCAAATTCAAAATATATCTCAAAGCATTTAAATATGATCAAGAAAGCGAAGAAAGGCAAGTTGCACTTTTATTACATTATATAAGACCAGATTGCCTTCACATATTTTATTCTTTCAACCTAGATGTCGAAACAGTCAAGCTACAAGTGTTGATCGATAGATTTGCAGGTTATTTCAGCCCAAAAGTCAATATAACCATGATAAGGCATAAACTTTTTAACAGAAAGCAACTGCAAAATGAACAGCTGGACAGTTATATAACAGATCTCAAAAATATAGCCCATCAGTGTAATTTTGGTGAATTGCAAGACGATTTACTAAAAGATATATTTAGTTGGAATCTAAATGATCAGAATCAATACATTAAAGAGAAAATTTTGCAAGAATTACCTACCACTTTAGATGCCACTATAAATATTGCTAAGTCACTAGAATCGTCCCGGAAAGAAGTTCAAATATTATCAGGCACAAATCCCAATTCATCTGTAGCTAGTATAGATAGTATACATAACAGAAGTAGTCAACAGTCCAGTAGAAGTCATTCACAACATCGTCAGTCAAGAAATCATAGTCGTAGTCAACAATCAAGGTATAATCCGCAGTCACAGGACCGTCAATCAAGAATTCAGAGTCACAGTCAACAATCAAGGTATAATCCGCAGTCACAGGATCGTCAATCAAGAAGTCAGAGTCACAGTCAACAGTCAAGGTACAATCCTAACCAGTCATACAATACATCCCATTCATCGAGTTATAGCAGTCCCAATGGTTATAAAGGTAACAATCAGTCTATGAATAACTCAAAAGTGTGGTCAAACACATCGTTTTAAATGTCCTGCTCTTGGTGCAAAGTGTAATTTCTGTCAAAAACTTAATCATTATTCAAAGATGTGTAAGTCCAAGCAAAAATATGTTAATTATGTGCAAGAAGATTTTTCTAATGATGATCAAGCTTTTTTAGGTGCTGTTTATTAATGTAATTCTGTAAAATGTAGTAACCAATGGTCAATAACCCTAAGTATCTGTAGTCAATCTGTTTGCTTACTTATTGATTCAGGTGCAGATGTGAATTTGATGTCTAAGAAAGCATTTGAAAAACTAGCGTTGCAAGAGATAAATCTTATACAAACACCATTTAACTTGACAACATTTACAGGTCAAAGTATACCTACAATCGGTTATTGTACATTACCATGTAAGTATAATGACAAATCATACAACTTGTGTTTCCATATTACACAGTTAGATTGCAAAAATATTCTGGGTAGACAGTCATGTCAACAGTTAAAAGTCATAAAAAGAATACATTCAGTAACCTTTGATGAAAATATATCTGAACACAGTCCAAACTACACACTTAGTCAGCATAGCCAGAACAACAATTTACAGTCAATGTCAAGTCAGTCTAACAGTCAAAGTCAAGTCATATCACAGTCAATGTGTCACAAAGTCCCTACAGAGTCAAACAGTCTGTCAATACTAAAGAAATATAGTAAGGTTTTTAATGGAATAGGAGCTCTTAAAAACTATGAATGTCATTTAACTCTCAACGAAAATGTCAAGCCGTCGGTAGACGCAAGTAGAAAAATTCCTTTTAAATTACAGGATAAAGTCAAGGCAGAACTTAATAAGTTAGAAGTCACTGGTATTATTGCTCGAGTTGATGAACCAACTGATTGGGTCAACTCTATGGTAATTGTCTCTAAAAAGGATGAAAGCATTAGATTATGTTTAGATCCACGTAAGTTAAATAAAGCTATTAAACGTTCACATTACCCATTTCCACATATTGATGAAATTAAAGCAGAACTAAATGGTTCATGTTATTTTTCAAATTTAGACGCTAAGTCAGGCTTTTGGAATCTTGTCTTAGATGAAGAATCATCCAAACTATGTACTTTTATAAGCTCCTATGGCAGATTTCGGTTTTTTAAGGCTACCGTTTGGTGTCAATGCATCTCCAGAAATCTTTCATAAAGAAATGATTTCCCGGTTTGGTGACATTTCATTTTTTTTTATACATGCTAAAACCATTCAAGAACATGATCAAATCCTAGAAAAAGTTCTTTGTCGTGCAAAAGATATAGGTCTAACATTTAATGGTAATAAATGTAACATTTGTCAAAGTGAAGTCAAGTATTTAGGTTTTATATTCAATAAAAATGGAGTGTCTGTAGATCCATCTAAAGTAAATTCAATTTGCAACATGCCACAGCCTAAGAATGTCACAGATGTCCAGAGATTCCTGGGCATGATTAATTTTCTTGGCTCATTCATAAAAGATTTATCAAAAGAAACATCAAACATAAGACAGTTACTTAATAAAAACACAATATGGTCATGGAATGACAGTCATGAGAAAGAATTCAATAAATTAAAGTCTCTAATTAGTTCTTTATATGTCGCAGACACATTGTCCCGTGCTGCATTACCAGAAAATGCATTAGTAGAATTGGATGAAGATATTAAACTTCATGTTAATTTACTCACTGCTAATTTGTCACTTAGTCCTTTCAAGTTACAACAAATTGAACAAGCTACCAGGTCTGACCAAACTCTTATTAATTACTGTAAAAATGGATTTCCAAATTCAAAGCATAAAGTAGAAGATTGTATTAAACCTTTCTTTCCTGTTAAAGATGATATACATTATGCTAATAACCTTTTATTTTTGTCAGATAGAGTTATTATACCTATTTCTTTAAGAAAAGATTTCTTAAAACTATTACATGAAGGTCATCAAGGCTTGAATAGTTGTAGAAATTTGGCAAGACATACAATTTACTGGCCTAATATTAGTCAAGATATAGATAATTACATCAGTAATTGTGAAATTTGTCTCACTTTAAGAAAGAGTAACACTAAAGAAAGTCTATTACCACATGATTACAAATACATTCCTTGGCATAAGGTTGGTATAGATTTCTTTGAGTTCAACAAGCATACATACTTAATTGTAGTCGATTATTTCTCAAAATATGTTGAGATAGCAATTTTAAGTAATGGTTACAGTGCAGACCAAGTCATAATCAAGCTAAAATCAATATTTGCTCGTCATGGTATTCCCCATACATTAATGATGATTTCACACAAGATTGGAATATTCACCATGTCACTTCCAGTCCCTATCACAGCCGTTCAAATGGTATGGTAGAACGGACAGTAGGCATAATTAAAAATATGCTTAGAAAATGTTTACTTGATAATACTGATCCATATTTAGCATTACTGCAATATCGCAATACTCCCAAAAACAATTTATGTTCACCAGCACAACTTTCCATGTCACGTAGACTTCGTACAAAGCTACCTATAGTAGAAAAACTTTTAAAACCAAAATTGTGTAACTATAGACATCTTAAACAAGTCAATAATCAAAATTTACATAAGATGAAAGAGTATTACAACAAAAATTCCAAAGATCTTAAACCCTTGGAGGTAAATAGTCATGTTATGTTTCAAAAACATCCACAATCGTCTTGGTTTCCAGGTATTATACAACAAGTTGGTCCTGAACCTAGGTCGTATATCATAAAAAGTAAATTTGGTACATATCGTCGCAATAGACAATACATAACACTTAGACCAAAGTCTCAATATTCTTTTCATTCACATAACACACAGACTAATAATTTTCACACTCAACCAGTCAGTTCCAATCAAACTTATATCAGTTATACTCCTTGTTATACAAATGATTACTCTAAAATTTCTCATAGTCAATCTCCTCAACGTACTAGCAGTCAACCAATTAAGAAATATTCTAGTTCAGGAAGAGAGATAAGGCAACCACAACGTCTTATAGACACAGTCTTATAAGCATTGTTTCGTATTCATTGTCATGTACTTAGTTATAAGTAATTAATTAGTAAACTAAAATGTTGTAAACCATTGTTTGTTTACATTTAGAAACAATCGTCGAATTGACAACGTCAAATTATGTCAACTGTCAGAATCTTTTAAAACGTCAAATTGTCTCGTGTCAAAACACTAAAATGCGTTTTGTTATTTTTATATAAGAATCTAAAATATAAGTTATAATAAAGTTACTTAAAGGGAAGATGTCATAATATTATATTAGCTTGTAAGCCATAGCCTAGTTTAGTCTATGCTTAGATTATATCAATATTGTCTTGTCTATGTTCACTTCCTTCTTTCCTCACTTTGTAACATGGCCGACTGAAATACACGACACGTATTATTACGAGCTCTTGTCTTTTATTCCAAAAACCAACAAACAGATTTATAAAAAAACACAAATACATTTAAAAATATAAAAAATAGTGACCCACCAATAGCGGAGTAGGACCCAAACTACCGGCGGTGGAGGCTAGAGACTGAGAAACCTCCTAACAATACGGCACGTGTCGAGGATAACAACCTTCTGAATCTGACTCTTGATCCAACAATCTAACGAGAGTCTCTTGAGATGTTGATCGAGACTCTTCGCTATTAATCCGTTTGCCGAAACGACCACCGGGACAATGATCGTCGAGTCTACGTCCCACATGGCGGTTATCTCGAAGGACAGATCGAGGTACTTACTAAGTTTGTCCTTCTCTGCCTTAACGAGATTCTCGTCATGTGGGACGGTGACATCGACGAGCACCGCCCGGCGCTGAGCCCGATCAACCAACACGATATCAGGCCTATTGGCAACAATAGTCCTGTCCGTGATGATTGATCGGTCCCAGTAGAGCAATGCACGACCATTCTCGAGAACTGGCTCTGGTGTGTACTTATAGTACGGTACCTCGGACTCAATAAGGCCGTATTGAAGAGCAAGTTGCTGGTGGATGATCCTGGCCACTTGATTGTGCCTATGCAAGTACTCGGTGTTAGCAAGATACGAACAACCGGAAATAATGTGGCGAAGTGATTCACCAGGACGGTGGCATGCTCGACAAATGTCGACCGTACCGTCCTTAATGATATATTTCCTATAGTTGTTCGTCTTGATAACCTCATCTGCAATTGCACAGGCAAAACCTTCAGTTTCCCCAAAGAGGTCACCGAAACGCAGCCAGTTCACCGAAGCGAGCAGGTCTACGTCGGGTCCTGTTAAAACCCGGTAGAACCGCCCGTGTAGCTCCTTACTCTTCCATACGTCCCTACGATCTTCAGTACCTAGCACCTTTGGTTTACGCCAGTTCTCGTTAGCCAAGGAGAGAGGTGTCAGGCCCTTGTCAACCATCACAACATCGCAATGAATGCCACACCCATTCTGTAGGAAGTAATTCCTCAGACTGCACACTTCACGGTTATGGAGGTTCTTGGCATTTAAAAATCCTCGACCCCCCAACTTCCGTGGAATGTACAGAAGATCGTGGGTGTAACATTCGATGCAATGTCAGTTGTTGACGGACTTGCCTATCCAGGGCGTCTAGTTCCGTTTGAGTCCACCTAAGTATGCCAAAGGAGTACAACAATAAAGGCATTACCCAACCGTTGAAAGCCCGCATTTTGTTACCCCCAGACAAAAAACTATTAAGAACTTTTGTCAGGCGGCCAGAAAAACGGTCTTTCATCGATTTCTTAATATCCTCTACCGCTATACCCAATGACTCTGACATACCTAGGTATTTGTATGTTTCGGTCTCGGTGAGAGATCTGAGAGTTATTATCTCAGAAAGTTGTAAATTCGGTGAATTTACAACCTCCCCCCGCTGTACATGCATGACCGCACACTTATCAACACCGAACTCCATCTTAATGGCATTACTAAAAACTTCCGTGGTTTTTAATAATGTCACTAAATCTTGGTGCTTCAATGTGAACAGTTTGAGGTCATCCATGTACATCAGGTGAGATATAACCTGACCCCCTCTACGAAACCGATAGCCTAGCCCTGAATCCTTCAGCAATGTGCTAAGTGGATTCAGTGCTAAACAAAACCACAATGGACTCAAACTGTCGCCCTGGAATATACCACGCTCGATCCTTATCAAGCCTTGCGGGTCAGAGGCGTGCCCACCACTACCTGGTTGACGAAGGACTGTGGTCCACTGCCCCATACACGAGACTAAGAAGGATTTAAGAGTCGGATTAATTTTATACAACTCTAAAATCCTCCTCAGCCATGAATGAGGCACCGAATCATAGGCCTTCTTGTAGTCAATCCAGGCAGTAGAGAGGGCGCCCCTACTCCGCTTGACTTGTTGGCTAATGGCCATATCAATGAGGAGTAGCTCCTTAGTACCACGAGACCCAGCCCTACATCCATTCTGAGCGTTATCTAAGATGTTATTAGATACTATGTGCGAGTTTATTTTACTTCTCAGAATAGATGTAAGGAGCTTGTAGATGGTAGGTAAGCAAGTGATGGGTCTATAGTTTTTAGGTTCCGTGGTACTACCTGATTTGTGGAGCAGGAAGGTGATGCCAGTGGTCATGAAAGCGGGTAAGGAACCAGACTCAAGGGCTTCTTGATACTGTGTTGCCAAGCGTTCATGCGAGCTCTGAACCCACTTTATCCAAAAGTTGTGCAATCCATCCGGCCCAGGACTTTTCCAGTTCGGGGCCGTACGCATTGCACAACTAACGTCTTCGGAGTCTATGGTAATAGATTCCATGGGTTCGATGATACTGCATTCACGCTCGACGACACGGATCCAGTCGCCCTCCGAATGTTCGACGGGCACCGACCATAAGTCACGCCAATATTGATTCATGGCGTGAGCATCTGGCAGTTGTCCGTCGTTCAAACGTTGTCCAGTTCCCTCCCACTCTCGGTACACCTTCCTTTGGTCACTTTGGAAGATGCGATTTTGCCAGTATCTATTTACACGCTCTCTATAACGACGGATACGGCTTGCCCATGCATACACTTTCTGTTTCAGAAAGTCAATACGTTCCGTGACATTGGCTAAGTATTGCTGGGGACGAATACCGGTCTCAGCAAATGCCTGAGTCACGAAACGCATGACCCGGGGACGACTATTTCCCCGGCTGAAAGAGATAAGCTTTGCAATGAGAGTCCTAAATGTGCCGATACGTCGCTCGATTCTTGCCTGCCATACGGGAACACCATCCGGTCGTGGTGCACGGTTAGCTTCGGGGAATTTAACGCGTGCAACACGACAAGCGGCAATGGCTCCACAGTAAAGAATCGAGTGAGTATCAAGCAAATCACTGCTAGTCCGTAAGTACGGCTCTAGCAATGCATTCAGGGCTCCCATCAACGCCAGATTTCGTTTATGCATTGGCAAGCGTGGTAGCCGCGGTCTAGAATTAGGTATAAACCTATACTGCGAGATCACATCTTCCAAAGTACTCCTCAATTGCTCGCTTACCTGGATATATGTATCACTCGTATCATTTCCCGCGTCGGGTGCGGGCGTCGCTAACGTCACACTTGTAGCAACCGTCTGTGTCACAGGTGACGGTGCTCTCGTTGACACTGGAGCTGTACGAGTAGATAATACTTCCAGGCGTAGTCGATCAAGCACAGATTGATCCAACAACTTACATCGTTGGATAGCCCGCACTTGATCCGATAGCCGTTGGACGGCAACGGTCATTGTTGGTTCAAGAGCCTGAAACAAAGGAAGCATCCTTGAACGGTACGCAGTCAGGTTGGTTTCCCCATCTGTGGCCTCATAATATGACCGCATGACTTTTTCATTGATGGATGAAGTCCATCGCATGCGGTGCACAATACCACCGGTAGTGGGGACCCTACTCGAAGCCGGTAGGCTTCGGGGCCCCAAACTGCTCGGCGGCCGGCCTCTCCCTCGCCGGCGTACAGGTGTTGGCGACGTCGGCGGAGAGAAATACTCGTCACTTGAAGAGCTCTACGCCTCAGCGAGCACCTGTGTCGGCGATGTGCGGTCCGGTGCCTGCGAGGCGGAGTTTAGTGACGAGTCCGGGGGTGTTAGTTGCGCATTTCTGCTTCTGGCTCTTGTTTGCATCTCAATCACTTCATTTTGAATTTAGCCATAATATTGTTGATATTTTCGTAGGTATTCATATGACATGTGTCAAATCTTCTATGTTATTATTATTATTATTATATGGGTTCATGTCAGTAGTGTGGTGGTCACATTGTTCAATAGACTACTCAAACCGTTACCAGCATATATTATTACATTGAACGATGTTTAAAACTAAATTAGCAAGTTATTGGATGACTTTGAGAGATCTAATCAGAAAACTCTTCAGCTGTCAAGTGTTTAGAAATGATTCAGTCTATTTTCTTCACGTCACACAACAATAACTCTTTAGCAAGGAGTGTAATTAACAAACAATTAGTCGAACCAAAGGACTTGCTCTCAGTATAATATCATTCACAAACTCTGGAATCTTAATGTCTGTTTAAATTTCTCGAAAGTACACTCCAACATTTGCACTTCTCGAAAAGTAGTTAAGAACCTGTTTAATATATATTTTTTTCTAATCTTTAGCTTTCGAGACTTTAGATCATGAGACTAACTCGTTTTGGTAGTTTAGTTTTTACGATATCCAGAAAAAAAGACAAAAAAATATACAAATTTACATAAATATATTTAGTTATTACTAAACTTAGTTATTTTAAACCGGACATCGTGATCTAGTATAACTGTTATCACAAACGAAATATCTACCGGTATCTAAATATAGCTACCGGTAAAGTGAAATGATTCGGTGGCGTGATCGGTAGTGCATCGGCTTTCGACTCCGGAGTCTCGGGTTCGATTCCCGGGTTGAATCAAATATTTGTGTGCTCCACAAATGTTTGTTTCGAAGTTTGGGTGTTTTCTATGTATATGTATATTGTGTATGTATTTAGAAATATACGTAGGTCACACTATAAGTTTTGCGTAACTTAAAAAAACAACATGTTAAAACCAAAATATTATGTTTATTGCTTTTCAAAATACTCTCCTTTACATTTTAAATATTTTTTCATGTGATCAAACCCTTTTTTAAAACAGGAGGACCACAGATCTGAAGGCATGTTTTCTACGTGCTGATTGAACGCTATCACTGCCTCTTCGGAGTTGGTAAAAGTGAAACCTCTCATCAAATCTTTGATTTTGGGGCAAATACAGAAATCACATGGTGCTAGGTCGGGGCTATGCGCAGGATGGGTGACGAGTTGTACTTTTTCGGAAGCTAAAAATGACTTTGTATTGTTGGCCGTGTGTGAAGAAGCGTTGTCATGATGTAGGAGAACGCGGCTTTTGGGTCGTCTTTCGCGAACTTTTTCTAACACCCTGGATAAATAAATGGTAGAATACTACTCGGCATTAACACTCTTTTGATTTTCAAGTGGAATTGTACAGATGGGACCCGTAGCTGAGAAAAAAAACGCGATCATTTTTTTACCAACGTTTCTCGCCTGCCTCACTTTTATTGGCTTGTTCTCATTTTCAAACACCCATTCACAAGATTGCTGTTTTTTTTCGGGTTCAAAACAATAAATCCACGTTTCGTCTCCTGTGACAATGTCATAAACAGCATTAGAATGTACTCAGTACTTCAGTAGCATCTGTGAGCACCATTCCATGCGTGCCCGCTTCTGCTCCGCTGTCAGTTCATGAGGGATCCAACGACAACAAAGTTTCTGAACTTTCAATTCTTCGTGTAAAAATTTCTGGATTTGACTCATATCAATCCCCAATAGTCCTCGAATTGTCTCATAGGTAATCCGCGGGTTTTCTTCAATTAACCGCTTAACAGTAGCCACATTATTTTCGTTGACGGCAGTTGAAGGCCGCCCTTCACGAAATTCGTCATGTAAAGAAACTTGACCTCTCTCAAATTCAGCAAACCATCGCCTCACGGTGCTCAAACAAGGTGCTTCTCTCCCAAAAGCATTTTGAAGACGAGCGGCACAGTCTTGTGGAGAGAGAGAACTTTTAAAATCATAAAAAATCATCGCTCTAAAATCTTTTCGACTTAATTCCATTTTCGGTGCATACGTAGAACTTTGATGTGTGATAAAAAATAATTGACAAATGATTTCCCGCCAATTGTTTTTTTTTATTACTAAGAAGGTTGCAACGTTTAAAAAAATATTACATTCGAAATTCAAATAGTTCCGATTAGCTAGAAGTGCAAAATTTTTAGTGTGCCCCATGTATAAGTATATTTATCAGTTGTCTAGATACCATAGCACAAGCTTATAGCTTAGTTTGGGCTCGATGACGTTGTGTGAGAATGTCCAAAATATTAAAAAAAAGGCCAGTAGAATACATCATTGGGTATTTTTTTCAACACAAAACCTTTATTACAATCTAGAGAAAAAGGAGCAAGTGCGCAAAACCATAAATCAATTAACAAAATCATATTTCGGTAATATTTGAGTAGGAAAAACGTGATAAGAGTTAATAAAACTACAAACCTACTTATAACAATCCATACATACATATAAACCACGCATGTTTTCCTAAAGGACTCGTCAGAGGCATTCTTTCACCTTTTCGCTAATAACTTTGTTGGTTAAACAATATAAATGAAAAGTTTGATCAGACTAAGAAAACATGTTGCTCCATACAAACTTTGCACCCACTTTTCACCTCCATAGGGTTGAGTTTTTATTAATCCTTTCCTTATTTACTTTTATAGTTAATTAAAGGTACTATTATGCAATTTCTTAATACTAGGTTCAGGAATTTCGTCTTCCACACAGGTGGTCAAAGTCCGCCAGGTGCCACGGAATTAAATAAAAAAAAGGGGGTTTCGTCTTCACATTTATGGGCCAGTCAAATTCTCTTTCTAATAGTCCTTTCCTAATAATAGTGACATTTATTACTATTGAACAAGTATACTGTACAGCGTAATAATATCTATTAAAAGTACTGGCTGGCAATTTCACGTAAACTTCGACGAAATTCCATTAAAATAGCAGTCGATGAATTCATTGGCAAACTATCACAATAGGCTTTATCGATATCCATGATCACAGAGCGAACTATACAAAACTCCAACTTGCTTTTACCAATAAGGACATGAATGGAACTGCCGTGAAGTTCGACCCTGTCTCGGAAACGAGAAAGGGAATATTAGAAGTCAGAAACACAATGAGGAAGTATTGTTGAAATTTAGCTCTGCAAAGGATTATTATATTCATTTCAATATAAAATGTACTTGAGAATATTGATTGCGAATATTCGACTCGTTTTTATTAATCGGAAATGAGCTACCGCGAGTCTGTGGCATGCATCGTAGCAGCCGAATAGATGGACCAATTTTGATGTTGACTTTTTGTTCGAAAGATCGAGATGGTTCTTAGGTATAAGCTTTAAAAATCATTAGCTAATTTTCTAAATGATGAAGGGATCTCACAAAAATGTACAAGTCCGATTGATCTGAAATGTAATACACTTTTACTTTGATGGTATTTTCAAAGCCTTTTGTGCGCCTATAAAATAATTGATAAATGAAAAAGCTACCGAAAAGAAGTAACTTTCTACGCAGGGTTACAAACTACATTTGTCTCAATTAGTTTTCATTAAAATTGACAGACGTTTTTGCGATGGGTTCACGCAAAAACTGTTAAAAACAAACGAACTCTATCGTTTCCTAATGATGATTTCAATCCCTTTGTTATTTTTACATAAACAATTCTACGAGAATCGTAAATATCAACAGCTTATTCATATTTCCAATGACTTTTTCTTAAAATGATGTAACTGAATGGTTACCTCATAACATAACAAGCTAGCCTTGAGGCTAATAAGTAATCTGGATTTAATTAAATGGCTAAAATCTATGATGAACATAAGGGGAGAAAATTATGAATGTTTAATAGAGTCAAAACGTTGCGTTAGAATGAAACTCAGGTAAGATGTTTGTTACTAAGTCACGCATACCGTTCACTATATCCGTTATATAACCGTTCAATATATTAAGATAAAAATTGGCAGATATATAGACCATTTCCTCAATTGACACCTAACTCTCTATCCATATGTGCTAGGTGTTGTGACTACTATTGGATTACTAAACCCAAAACCACGGAATCTAAATCAAAAACATAACGCACTTTACATTCACCCGTACCTAATAAATATGCGTGAAATTTCGTGAGTTAAATAACAAATTAGCCCTTCAAAGTCACAACAATAACAACTAAAATTACAATTGAGAATGAATTGTGAACTCATGTTCTGAATTGTAAAACAGTTTGACAACTCAACATTAATTGGTGACGGAATCACAACAGACATGTTATATGACGTCACGACTCTCGAAGCTAACATCCCTCCGTCCCTCCCCATACGTAAAGTAACGAAGAGAGGGCGACGACTAATTCAATTCTGCAGAAGCGAACTGAATGCTAACAACGGGCTTAAAATGATCACGTACACTGAAATAGTACGAGAACATAT
This sequence comes from Nudaria mundana, assembly GCA_963556515.1. Classification (NCBI taxonomy): domain Eukaryota; kingdom Metazoa; phylum Arthropoda; class Insecta; order Lepidoptera; family Erebidae; genus Nudaria; species Nudaria mundana. The sequence goes on from OY748293.1 coordinate 14,573,593, forward strand.
TAAGGTCCTTTATTCACTAATAATAAACCAGATATGAAGTTCACATTATCATATTGTACTTTAAGTATTATTATAATAACAACACTGTTATATTAAGTATAATATTGTAATAACACACAACAAGAATCGTACCTTTGATATTATCACTAATAACTATCAGTTTATGAATAGGTACATTAAGTGTTAGATAATAATGTGACCAATATGCACATAGCATATTGGTCACATTATTACTCTCAGTTTTATCAGAATCTCAGTCATTACCTACCTAACTAGGTAAAAATATTATAATAAGGATGTAAAATACACGCTTCAAGCATTCTTTAGTCGTAATTATGTTTGGAATATGGAGCTAACACCGTGAAAAAGGCACTATGGGCGTCCATTTATTGTACAAAGTGGCAAGAAAAACGCCGGCAACAAGCGGCACCGGCTGTTCTAAATTGCCAACACTTCAGCGCCGAGGGCGTTTCTCAGTTCACTCTACTTCATCATTCGTTACATTTCATCGATCTGGAATGTTCTACGAGAACATTATTGCCGTTTTATTCCCAAATAGGTCTTTATTAAAAAGCATGAAATGCTTTCAGAATGTTATTACGTGGTCATAATTGTTACTTGTACAGTATTGCGTTTTGTATGATTTAAAAGTAACAGAGCTAGGCATCTAATAATAAATAGTAAACCTACTACCCCACTACGCTCTGTAAATATGTACTAGCATACAATACCTTACTCTATATATTGTTCTATACCTTTTATTATACACGAGATATGAAGTTGTGATGTACTGTTGCTGTGCTGTGCTCTTTTATGAAGCGTCTGGCACTAATAGACGCTTGCAATAGAGTAAGTGTCTACCAAAATAACGAACCCTCAATAAAAATCTTTATAACGTATAAGTTTTTGTCCATTTCAGTTTGAAAACTTATTTAAACTATTATTGTTCACCACCACTTACCAATAATTTTTCAGCTAATACATATTCAATAACGTGTACCTACATTTGTAACTGCAACTGGTCAGCACTCACACTCACGTTAATTAATGTATCTTGTACGAGATACGATGATGTTAATTAAACTTGTAAATTACCCAACTGCGTCTTGGAAATACAACTACAATACATACTTAAAACAAATGCAAAAACATTAGATTTGCAAGGCTCCGAGTGTAATTGAGGAGAACACTTGAGGGATTTATCCAAAACAACATTTCAGCAGAGCAAAGTTTCGTAATGAAATAAGTTAGTAATCCCCGGGTAATTCGTTAAATGTTTGTGCCATAGATACTAGTTTGGGAGCTCTCCCGAGTGGCAGTCTTGTGCTTTGATTACACTACGACGCATCGCTGTGATATCAATGATTCAAACTTACGTGTTCCAAAAGTTTACCTATCATTTATGATATTATACTTTATCATAAGTAATAAACTTTATCTACACACAACATTATTCCTCGTGCATAATACACGTCACGTTCTGTTGTCAGAAAAGTTCATATCTAAAGTATAAACTTTTATTTACTTTTTTTTCTCATTCACTATGAAAACAGATTTATCTATCATTGCTCAGCAAGTTATGGAAAGAGGGATGTTACAACGTTACTTTTTCTTCGGGAAATTCACTCTGGGTAGGCTTAGGGTGGTCGGTGAGCGACGGTCTTTCATTATATCCATCTTCCAAGATAGATTAGTAAAGTTCGGAGGTTTATTCTACATTTACATGGGTACTTACTTAATTAAGAGGATAATTTATATTGTGATTTAATATACTATAGTTGCTGCTCTACATACATAATGTTTTCGAGCAAGTAATTTGTATTTTTCATTTGTGTAAAGTGCAATTTATATTTTTTTTTTTTAGTTCCGCAACGTCCTTTGCCGGGCGTCTCTGGTTACAAGCAGAACGTATTTCCAGTGGCGCCCGGCGGACTTTGACCACCTCTGTGATCTCTGCGGGGGTTGGGTCGGGTCAACCGCGCCGCCCATACGGGAGCCCCGTATAGGGCCATACTCCGCACCATCCCCAGGTACAGTCTCCTGCAGGAAGCGTTGGGTCCCTTTAGGTTGGGCATCAGTCGCGAAAGCGCGACCGATGCCTGTGTCACCTTGGGGACCAAACTTCGGAAATGTGGTCCGAAGTTCCATCGGCTATCAAGTACGATCCCTAGATACTTCATCGAGAGCTTGATGCCGATGCTAACGCCTCCCACATTTATGCTGGAACCTTCAGGTGGACCGTTCCGAGGTCTGTGAAAACACAGAACCTCGGACTTGTGCAAGGCCACCTCCAGTCCCAGCCGCCGTATCCGACTCACGACTTGAGCAACACCCGTCGTGACTTTGAGTGCTGCCTCCTGGTACGTTGCACCCCGCGCCGTGAAGAGGGTATCGTCGGCGTAGCACGTTACGCCGACGCCCTCAGGCAACGCACCCCGCAGCACCCAGTCGTAGCCGATGTTCCACAGAAGCGGCCCCAGGACCGACCCCTGCGGAACACCGCACGACACATCCCGCCGAGCTGGCCCGAGCCAGCTGGGGAAAGCTATGGCCCTCTCCGAGAGATAGGCCCCGACAATACGACGGAGGTAGAGAGGCGTTTCGTGATACACGAGCGCCTCCCTAACGCAGCTCCATGGCAAGGTGTTGAACGCGTTGGCGATGTCAAGAGACACCGCCACCACCACCTTGCCCTGCGAGACTGCTTCCTCCGTCAGGCTCTTGACGTGCATGATCGCGCTCACGGTGGAGCGTCCCCGACGGAAGGAGTTTACGGGAGGAGTTAATTTATCTACATTTCCATGTAAACTGAGCAGCAAGTAGAACAGTAACATACTGTGGGTTTTAACACTTAGATACCTACTACCTACCGACTTCTAAGAAAGAGGTATTTATTGGATATAGTTTTGTGGCGGGTTGGAGGAAACCGGCGTAGTGATAAGAAAAGCGTTATTTATAGATCCGAGGTGCAAGTACAATAAATCACTTTAAGCTCTGATACTAGGTATTCAGATTAGCATTGCCTTTAATTAGATTGTAGACCTGACATTGGTATTTGAATGTTTTTGTATTAGAAAATCTTCCTTACCTACATAATAAAATGTATGTTTTCGATTAACTGACAACTACGATGTTACAATCGTAATTCGTGGATTACAACTAATTGGGTCAAAGATAAGGATCAGTTGCCTATAGATTTTAAGGTCAATAGATATGAGTCACCAAATCGTTTCAGTGATATAAGTATAATAGCTGTTCATTGTGTGTAAGTAAATTAACTACATAAGTACCTACCTACTACTATGTCACCAACTATTACTTAAACTTCTCTTCTATGAGTAAAATAACTAAAAGAAAAATGATATAAATTTGTTACTAAAACCCTTTGAGCCCTTTTGTATTTTGCTCACCAAACTATATTAGACATTCACCCTTATACTTTTTATAATAGGCAGGTTGCTCAATTTTTCACGAAATGTAAAGAGAGTCACGACCACCGGGTAGGTATTAATGGATGCTTAAATGGAGGTGAAACTTTAGCCAAGTGCCGTTACCGAGGCAATTTGTCAAACAAAAAATATGAGAGAACTTTCTCGCCAGAAGCGTTGTCTGACATGACTTATATAAATAACCTGTGCCCGGCGAACAGCCGACGCGACGGTTAGTTTCAGCTTTATTTTATGGGACTGGAACTTTTTTATTCCCCAGGACTTACTACACTAACTTCAGCTTGTCGGTAACATAAGTCCGAGTGAATTTTTGTAGTTTAAATTAAGCCATGTGCATTTTATTCCCCAAGAACTACTATAACAAGATTAGAGTGACGGTAACTTAAAAATTAACTAAATTTGATTGAGAATCACCCTACATAGTTTCATTGTTTGTCTTTTCAGCAGACACTATGCTTTGGCTTTCCAACTTTTTACAATTCCCTTGCATTTTAGAATAAATTCAATCGATACAAGTTGAGTTTAGGGTTATGTTAAGTTATCAACCATCAAACAATCGCTATTAGTGAAAATATGAAAATACTTCATAGATATTCCGGCTTCGTTAGCATGCCAACCGCAATATCGAAATCAATTAAATATACATTCCAGTTCAGTGAACTGATAAATGCATGAGTGGACCTCGCGCGATGCGGTAGAGGGCAAGTTCGTTCGAATTGAACTCTCCTCCCAGCCACTTTCCACTGGTATGTCGGATTTAAATCGCTAGGAACGATGTTTCCTATTGTTTCATATCCTACGTACTGGCACTGTGTATTTTAAACGCACGCACACACTTATCATGCCTATAAAGGGGTAGGCAGAGGTGCATTACACACCCACAATTTGCCAGTATTTTTAGTCCCAAGTAATAGGTTGCCCCCTGCCTATTGCCGTCATCGGGCACATTTATAAATGCTATGTCCAAAATGGCCAATTTAATTTAATAAAAAGTAGCAGATATATTGTAATTTTGAAAAACTAATTGGAAACCCGTTGCCTTGCGATGAAATGTTAATGAAAGGCAACAAAATCTTACGTGCCAGCCGCTAAGGCACAGCCAATTAAAGTCTTGGGCGTCTCGGACTATTGACCTCGAACCATTTTGTAATAAAAACCTATTAGTAATTGTTTATAGAATTATAGAAGATCCACTTTCCACAAGGTTTTAGTTAATCCTTAGTTAACGCTTAGCCTACTCTGAAAATCACGCCATTAAAGTGAGCAAATTGTTGCATAACTACGAAAAACTGGGAGTGAGTCGCGCCGCTTGGATCCCAAATTGTCAACTTATGTAAATTTGGTGGAGAACTTACGCCTCAACAGACGTGCACGGTTTTTCTGGCTTATTTATACAAACATAATATCTTAAACTACCTACAAAGACTTGGCTAGGTGAGGAAGTGAATCATAAAACAACAATAAAGTACGTAGTTCTAAATTTCTAGTCTTTCGTAGTTCTTAAGTTCTAAATTCAAGTTAAATTTTAGTTTTTACATGATAAATTTAATAATTTATGGATATGTAAATTATTATTCGGTTCCATTCGGAAAACGATAATTGATATTTTAAAAAGAAAGATAATTGCTGAGGGCCGTTATAAGCAAATAGAAGTACTGTACTTAATAAACCTGAAACAAAACTCTCCAATCCTCTCCCAAATTGTGAAGTTAATTAAAAACTAAAATGATAAAGACTTTAACCTTTAGCGGTGTCTCTAGTGAGACGATAACAAGCCATTTAGTATTCCAGGCACGACAGATCGTCTACCTGCTTTTCATATCACGACAATTGCCGACCCCGGAGAATCGACTCTCTAGTGGAATGACAATTCTTGTCTATGAAAATCAATTGCGGAGAACGAGGAGCCTCCGGGCCGACGACAATTGCAATTTCATTAATAGCTTCCGACGCTGTGTGAGGAGGCCGCTGAGCCCACCTAGATCTGTAGATCTGATGAGAACTAGAATGGACAGGTAAGTCATAGGTTTGATTAATAATTTACAGTCGACGAAATATTTTAAGAAATTGTTTTGAACGAACACTTACGTCCCGTACCTACTCTAAAATTAGCTGAAATAGATTACTAGTAGACCGAGCAGTCTGGGTCGTCATGTGAATACATGACGACCCAGACTGCTCGGTACTCCATCAGCAATAGAAGGTTGCTTATGCAACAAGTATCTACGTGACATTTTGACGCTGTTACACTCGTCTCTATTTTCTTATTAAAAAGTTCCGTTAGGTATCATTTATGTAATGATTAAGTATACGTCGAGTAGAAATTTTGAGTAATTTCCTTATACTCGTAGTATCTGAAGATGCAAACAGAATATAACACGACCGCACAAATTAACCAGATTCTTAAAGAAATTATTTTTGTCTTTCAGATCTAGTCATTTAATTCCGTGGTTTTCGCTCAATGTTTGCATTTGGAATGCCTCTCTCAAAGTCTGCTTTATGTACGTCATACTACAGTGATGTTTTAACGAGGAGAGTTATTAACAAACAATTAGCGAGCCAGAGGACGTGCTCCATGCACAATCCAAAACGTCTCAACTCCCCAGTCGCCATGTTTGTTTAAAGTTTGTCGTATGTGAAACTACTTTATAACTTACTAAACTACTTGAACTTATAGTCCCAAGGAAATTGTTATCAAAGTCAAAACTAAACCGGACTTGGATTCAAATTGTATTGAACATTTCATTCTTAACGAAATGGGAACAATATCAAATGCAATCAAGTGGAAAACTTGTCAGATAATTACCTATCAAAAGATAGGTAGAATTTAAGTTTTTTTGCGTGATCCACTGACTACGTATAAAACTAAAGTCCAAACTTTATAGTTGCTAGTATTCTTTTAAACAAAATGTCAAAAATAATCCTCCAAATGAATAGTTTGTTAGCTAGAAATCTTGAGCGTCCATAACCTAATCGCATGACGACTTGCATTCCCACGACATTGTTTCGATCGCCGGCCACTACACTACTGCCGTGAACTTCTAATACGCTTTTAGCTTATATGGAGGGTAAAGGAAATTCTAGAATTTCCTTTATTTTATTTTTTATTGAGCGAAGTGAGCCGAAGGCGAGCGGAGCTCTTAACGGGTGACTCAAATTATTTTTGTTACGATTTATGTTAAATTGTTTCTCGGCGAATACTCGGCCGATTTCGGATTTTCTTCTCATCGAAAGCTTACAGAATTACCCAGGTTCTTACGAAGCCAGAATTTTGAATTTAAACTCGCTTCGCTCAAATATATGCTGCAGCGTAACGGTACGTTTCGCGACTGCGGCGACCTAGTAGTTTATTGATTTAACAGATAATTACGTTATCTGTACTATCGGTACTAAGCACGTGAATCTCTTTGCTTATTTATTGAAACAACAGAGCACTTTATTTTATGATAAGTATTTTTAGTAGGTAGTTTAAATTCTAGTAGAATTAATGTTAGCCTGCACAGCTTCACAAAGTAAGTTAATCTTGTATCATTCGTTTGCCACGATCCGACGACGGTCTCTATAGAAACACAGCAAAATAGACGAAAGAAATTTACTACGGAAACGTGAATAGAATCTAAAACCTATATAAGTGTCAAGTTATTCAGTAGTGGTAAAATATGAACACATCATTTGTATATACTTTTATTTTTTGGGAACATAATTACTAGGTATGCAATGCATGCTGCTAATTGCAAATGTTGAGCGGAGTAAATGTTTTTATTACATATCAGAATCAGAATCGAACACTTAAATTAATTAATCGAATGAAAAAAAATCTTTTTCATTGTGCGTGTCAAGCACGTGTTTCCATGGCAACCATTTAATCATCTGGTTTTTCGGTGGTGTCCAGGACATTTTCGGTGATTATTCCCCCGTGGTCAGCTCTATTTTCATGATTTCAGTGATGTGCATATCTCTGAAATCATGAAAATAGAGCCGGGTATGATGTCGACCAGCATGCCAATTTGGTCAAAATCGGTCGAGCCGTTTCGGAGGAGTTGGCACACAAACACTTGTCGCCTAAAATTGAGTTCCGTTTCGCTCCGCTCAATAATGGTGCTGAGGGTTCTATCGAAATCTTCGGGCCCCAAGACATGGCACCTACTGACAGACCAGAGTGCTTCTAGCAAATACTGACAGCGAAATGTAAGTATAAATGAATTGATCGTCATGGGGCGGTAGTACTTTCACTTGAAAAATTGCAAAAATATTAACTATCATAACTCGAATGTTCGACTTTTCATGGGTATGCCGTTTATGCTCAAAGCATCAATTGTAGTTAAAAGGGGTCTCATTCGAGCCGAAAAAATTAAAAACAGGTTTTTTCCAGGTTTTTTTTCCTTAATCCAGCCCTGGCAATGTTATCTTAATGAGGTTTCTCGTCAGTTGTTCCACTATTAACATACAATAGTTAATACATTTTCCAGAGATCACTTTTTTCGACTCCGGGGAGTTACACTTACTTACACATACATACTACCACTTATTTTGAAAGTAAAAACGCCTCAGTCTGTCTACCTCTATGGTGAGTATAACGTAATTCTGCATTTTTAAAAAGTTTTTTCTTAAAACATTTTACTTACCATTGTTTTAATTCTGCATGTTACCAGTTGAGTTCTGGGTAAATTGAAAAATTGTAATCAGTTTTCGTTCTCCAATTCCAACTTATGTACTCGTATTAGACATAGACTCTCATTGGCAATTCAGCGCGGGAATGCTGCCTGTATTATGGGCACTCTGCCTAAGTCTCCCTGCTTTACATATTTATTTTAGTTTTTAGTTTAAGATAGTATTGCTTGTAGTTTGTTTAGGATTTTTTTATTTAATTTTCCTGTTTCTTGTATATATTCATAAAATATTTATTATTATTACTTATGTATCGTATTCAACTAGTAATAAAACACTTTTTAACAATTTCAATCTCGAACTTTTTATAATTTGTAAAACTGACGTTTCGGAGCCATTACATGGTTTGTGTTCCACATTTTGTTAATATCTGGTTAATATAACGGTAAAATTTTACGAAGCAGCCATAAAATCATCTATCTTTCAAGGCCATTGAAAAAAAAAGAATGAGAAATTATGTCCAAGGATTAATACTATTATTATAAGAATTATTTTATATTATCTGTGCTATAATACGAGTAGAACTCTGATTCATCACACTCAAATATTACAAAGGCGACAGTTTATATGTGGGTGTGTAAATTCATCAAACGGTTTGCCAATATTGATAAAATTTTGGTAGGGAGTTAGCTGACGCCCCAGATTAACATAAGGCTTTTTATCCCCATACTATTTTCTTATGGGAATTGGTTACGAAAAAGCTATTCGACGCCGTTAAAGTTGCGAAAACAACTCATTAAAAATAATGCAAAAAATTACGGGTATGTAGACATCACGTCACCACAACTTGTTATAAAATTCCAGTGTAGAGTTTGTAATAATAACTTCATAATTAAGTAAAAACTTTATTAATTAACATCCTATATGGTAGCGTTGGCACGTGAAGTGCATGCAGTCCTTGAATGTTAATAATATGTAAGATCGTACAGAGGTTCCGTTGCGGTGGCCAGTAGTTTTGTAATTCGAAATTAAGAGCTTTTCACTAAATGCTTAAAAATTTCCAGAACTACATAAAAAACCAAAACCAACTACTGGCTAACTTCTAAAATGGCTGGACTGATTTTAAAGGGACATTTACTGGCAGACAGCTGATGTTATAAAGATTAATTAAGGCTACTTCTTATTCCAGGAATTTGTTGCAATGAAAATTGCGAGATTGCGCACTGGAAAAATATTCCATGCGGGCGAACCCCTAGTAGCAGTAGCTAGTAAAAATAGAGTCATTAATTATTCTGTAGGTAATCTGAACCTACATTCCATGCGCCACAGAATGATGCTACATTATTGTAATTTCTGTATGTGTTATTGCATAACTTGCATTATTACTACTCGTATATAAGAGATAAAAAAGAAAGAAAAGGAAATAGAAGAAGAAAAGGAAAGTAAGTAAGAAAAAAGAAAAAAGAAAAGAAACCTTATTTTCCTTTCTTAAGAAATAGCTTTAAACCATCGGGCTTATTGACACTTACCTCTGTTACACTCCATTCCAGGGTAAAGGTTAATTTACACATAAATAGTTCTAGTTAATTTAGTTATAACTAAGTGTAACTAGTCGACACTTGATCTGTACCTACCTACCTACCTATGTCATTTAATATTTATATGTTTAACACGTTTTGCCGCAACGAAAGCGTATTTTTGGTGTTGGTTGAGTAGACTCTGCTAGGTCAAAAATAACAGAATATGTCGTGTCCGGGTCCAGATGATGATTACAAAGACATGGACGTTCTTACAAAGACGCATATTACGGCTATTTCCCTAGTAATCATTATTTACACAAAAACCGACTTTAAATTACTAAAACGGAACCATATGATTGTCAGAATGGGGCCAAATTGATATGGGATCAGTAGGGAAGCGGCAGCTTTCAATTAAAAAAAAAATTCAAAATCGTTTAACCCAGTCCAAAGTTATGAGGTAACAAACATAAAAAATACATGCAGTCGAATTGATATCCTCCTCCTTTTTTAGGGTTCCATAGATAAAGTTACGGAACCCTTATAGTTTCATCATGTCCGTCCGTCTGTCCGTCCGAATTTTTAAATATAATTTATTTTGGAGTACAGTAAAGTGGGATTAATATTTTTTTTCGCGTCTACACCATCGTGTGGGGTATCATTAGATAGGTCTTTTAAATTTATTGCGAAGTTTGTAACATCGTAATTTCATTACACTCACAAAACGTAAACAAACATTTGTAATGATATTATGAACGTCATTAGTGTCAGTTGATGTATAGATGTCAACTCGACAAACGTCAAGTCTTGACTATGATTCATTTACCATACGGTGTTCTACAAATTGTATAGCGCACTCTAGAGGATTTAGTGGGAACTGGGCAGAGTAATATCTAGCCATGTCATAATATGTCCTTAAAAAGGTGAATGTCAATGATATTGCTTTTTATCTATAGAGGTGTTTCCGGCTGACGATAAGTTTTGCTTGTAGAAAAGTGGTTTGAACTAGTTTTTGCAGGAAAGGAAGAATCTAGAAACAGCTCGGAGTTGATAAAAAGCCGGCGCGGGCTGTCGTGGGTCTCTTTCCACTGCTGGATACTTTAGTGAAAATATCTCTCGATCACTACATCTGTCTTATACTTAACCTACAAGTCTGGAAGAAGTTATTTTACTGGGAATATTATAAATGAGTCGAAGCAATTGTCGATACTTTTCAAGCGTCCTATCGAACGTGATCTCAAGAGGCTGGGAGTGTTCCCTCCCATTCGACTTGGACGACGTGGAAGCATTTTTCTGTTTTAGGCAGTCCAAAGGGCGTTTCTTGATAGTGATACTGATGTCCGATGTCTTGGTGCAGAATTGCAAAGGTAGTCGACGTTTCTGGAGCAGTACCGAAATAGCCTAATCATTCTACGGCAAGGATACGCGAGGTCGTCTTGGGCTCACAGGACCACACCACGTGCGCCCCCCTGACAATCCCAGCTGACCGCGTGAACCATAACAATTAAGCTAAGTACTTTGCTCAACATCTAATCCTGTGTTCTTCATCCATAATACTGTCTACTCCAGTTTCAAGAACTAGCGTCATAATATAAGGTCAAGTTTAAAATAATTACTGTACCTGTAATTTATGATTTAAGAAGTAGGCTAGCAGCTACATACCTACCCTTTTTGTGTTAACTTTACAACCAAATTCAATATATATTGTTCAATATTTTAAGCTTATAACATTATACTCTCTGTGAACCCTCTAACTGTTGTACCTTATTGAATTCTCCAATCATCACACACACCGTTCATAAGAGAACTGGCGCCCTGGGATACCATCCAATTGTCTCGTGAGCCTCCGCTGAACCGCCGGTGGGTAAGGTTGACTTCACCTGTTATAAGTTGCTATGGTGATTTATTGATTTAAGTCTCCGGTTGCGAGATATTTAGCTTTGAAGAGCATATTTTTGCGATAACAGGGCGTCCCCGTCCCCGTCCCCCCTCTATAATCTAAACGGCTGGTGTGAAGAACTTCTTGATAAAAATCAAGATGGTAGTCCATGTACTGAACTTTAAAGGAAAACTATAACGGATGCTATGACTCTGTTACTTCAGGAGTTATAGAGGTTTATGGGTAACTACGGAACCCTATCTTATGCGTGGTCCAACACGGACTTGGCCGGTGTTTTGGACTAACGGTATTACGACCCAGAGCAAAACGCTGTGGGGTGGAATTATTTGGCAAACTTTAATTTGCCAAGTTATTACAAATTAAAAGGTTAATTTACTGTTTTATTTAAAATGTCCAAAAGACTGATCTGAATCTGGTATGAGCTGCTAGTTTTACTTACACACAAAGGCTGCTCACTTTGTACTCAATATAATAAGCGTTAAATAATATGTGATTATGATTACAATAATTTCTGTTCCCGGTGAAGATAAACGAATAATACAAACGGGTCAACGAGGTTTCAGTATATCCAATAGCTTTGTTCATATACTACGTTTGTATTGAACTCGTATTATTTTTTATTCCGGTCACGTTCACCATTTTTTTCCGCATAGTGGTCGTATGTTATCGAAATCTGATATTGTTACATTGATTTACGGAATTGCCCACTCGCACCTTGTTCTTTGACTTGAGTTTACAGGGCGATAATGTTGGCTTCGGCAATAGTCATAATTTATAAAGTGTATACTTTCAATTGTCGGCACTTGGTGGAACCTATAGTAATACATTATGAACAAACACATTTGTACATTTATGCCACAGAGTTATTACAAAAACCTGACCGGTTTCGCCTTACGGCATTATCAAAGGTGTTCTACTATATCTATTTACGTACCTACATAATCTTTAAACCATTGTCGACGTAGTTAATAAGTGAAATAAGTGTGTTTGTTCATAATATGTGTATCTAATTTATAATTAATATAATAGAAGAATCCTGTCTGTCCAACATTGCCAAGCTTGGATGATGTTAATTAACTGCAAGTTAAACAGTTATTGCAACTGACGCACTGCGCAGGTGAACTTACTAATAAGTAGAGGTTGCATAATGCAAATGCAATAAAATTATATCATTAAGTTCTACCTAGAGTATTAGCACTTAAGGCAAACTGACTCTCGGTTTTAAATTAAAATGCAAAATACGTAAATAAGTAGCTACATTTTATGTAAAATGTCAACGCTTTATGCTCTGGTAATACTGATCAGTCTTAACAAAGCATGTCATTTTTATTTATTATACCTACTAGTGCTCGTTTTGTTTAGTTTCTTGGACTTGGACTTGACTTGAATACGTTTTCCTAATTTTTGGCGATCTATATTACTATTATAAAGAGGTCACTTCTGTTTGTTTGTATCTTTGAAACTACTAAACCAAAAAATGTTTCACTAATATGTACCTAACTGTACTGTTCCGGAGTGCCTGGATACTTTTTATTTATGAGAATTGGGAACCAGAAAACTATTCCACTTGGCCATAGGGATTGTGTGACGTCGGCGTGTGACGTCACACAGCACGTCACGAGCAAGACCGTCGATCGGCCCGCGAGGCGTCTCAACGTCAACAGCGAGTGTCGCGAGGGATCCGGCCTCTGTGCGCCGTACGACTTACCTAGGTAATGTACTCTCTTCTCTTATTGAGTACACGTCCCGTGATTCTGAGACCTGTAGCCTGTAACGATACAGGACTAATATTGTATCGCTTCTGATCACCCACGACTCCTAAAGACGTGACAAACTGTATGTAACATCTTATCTCGGAAATTATATATGTAAAAGTTTTCCAGTGTTTCTATTTCAACTCAAACAGTGAAGACCCTCCTGGTACCCTAGGCAGGAAGGCATCTTCGTTACAATTGTAAGTTACGTTAAAAGTAGCCAACGTTTCTGTCCAGCTAAGGTTACACACATAAATCACGTCTTTATCCCTGAAGGGGTAGACAGAAGTATCATTACGCCCACGCTTCGCCAGTCACTTCGTTAACCCCCACATAATGAAAGTGGCGAGCCTATTGTCGTTTCCGTGGACTGGGTGTCTCTCTATATTTGCCAGATTAGGTGATGCAACCTTAGATCAAAAATACCTAGATTACCAATCAGTGCTTTGAAAACGGCACCATTTCGCCTCGGTCATTGCACACTTGGGCGCTTCACTTCAACCGCTTCCGTACTAAGTTCCTATTCCACTTGCTGACTCTCGAGGGATGCGTCAACGGCGCTGTACATTGATGCTTTTGTATTAATTTTTACGAATTATTTCTATGTCAACCATCAATGTACAATCTTGTTTATTTTATAGATGGTATTTGTAATAATTACCTCTATAGTATTCGAGTGCCAAGATTCCGCGTTGTATTTGTACTGAATCCAATATCTTTAGTATTTTTTATCTAAGGATGCAATAAATAAACGTTCCTCCTGAAAAGGTCCGAACTTGAACAGTCGTCTGTTCAAGTTCGGACCAAGACTATCGCTTTTGCGATTCACATTGTAAAAATTATTTGAGAAAACTTAAGAAACTTAATTACTAGGATTAGTATGGATTCGTTATAATGTTTTGGTTTGTAGTTTATACTTTCGATAGTTGGCACTTGGTGGAAACCTATAGTAATACATGATGAACAAACACACTTGTGTGTTTTTTAATTATGTATTACAATGCTTCTGTTGTTTGTTCCGTTTTAACGCTATAGTGTGGTAATAAGTTGTGGCGATATACAATAGCATATTTGTAAGTATAATGTATTTGTAAATGTACGGAGACTCGATCCCCCAGTCAAACCATTGACTGAGTTTTGGGGGATAATGAAATTGGCTTATTTGTATATTCCTGTAATTAATAAATAAATAAATAGTAGAATTCTATTAGTTAGTACTGGCAATAGTAGAGTTATAGTAGATTTTCAAATTGAAATGAACACCGAGTTCGTGGAACACTTTAAATTATCTAAGTAATTGCTTCGTAATATAAATTATATATATTAAGTACTGACTAGGTACTTGCTTAATTTAATTGATTGCTGTTGTATAATTGAATTACTCTTGCCAAATTTTTCAACAACTTCTGTGCTAAAGACTTCCTTAAATTTGTTTCTAAGTTATAGATAATTACTAGTAGTTCTGCGAACAGTTGACCTCACGTTATTTTTGTTCTTCCCCATTTTCCCCCCATTTCTCCCCCATTTTCCCCCCAATCGAAAAATCCCTTCGACAAAAGTTGCGCCTTGCAACAAAGAACACTTGTGCCAAATTTCATGAAAATCGGCTGAAAAATGCGGCCTGTAGACCGGAACTGACACACATACATACATACAGACAAACAACGCCAAATCGGCCAGTCCTCGAATTGAAACTGAGACGCTTCGCTCGCACGGTCAATTAAATAATACCAGCTGACAGCTTTCTCTTTCCGTAGGAATCTACAGGAATACATTACCGGGTTTAAAGGTAGTCTACGTGTTAACCAAGAATGTCAGCAATATCTATAGCAAATTTTGTGAAATCCAGCCAGAGGAAGTCAAAGTCAAAATATCGTTATTCAAAGTAGTTCCGGTTAATACACACTTAATGCAGAAGACAAACGTACATAAATACACTCACAAATACTCACCTTTTTAGCACATAACAGACTAACCCTAATCATAGAACTCTACACCATAAAAGTGTACACCTTCACGGTGTAGAGTTCACGGTGTAATCTTAAGATTTTTGTAAAAAAAAATGTGTTTGTTTTTCAAAGTTCCAGTCGGTTCTGTTATCGAAACTGTTTCTAAATATTTTTTTGTAAACATTGGTGCTTCACGGTGTATATACATACACTTACACTCGTCTTGCCAAAGGGTAGGACAGAGGCTTGTTACACTCCCACGTTGACGGCCAATTAAAAAAAACTTCCACGTTTCATCAGTAATTTTTTTAATCTCACTTAAAAGAGGGCGAGTTTATAACCTCTAATAAAATAACTAACTGGGCATTTTTATTTTTACCAGAGCCTCGTCCTTTTATCTGCATGTAAGTTTGGATCCCTACGATCTTGGAACCTCTATGCACCTTTCCTTTGAGTTCGCCTCTTTTGAGCTAAACCTTGTGTGAAATGGAGACATAGACTATATGCTACAGTTTCTCGAATAAGCCTAGTGTATATTATGTGGGGTAATATAATAAGGCCCGCCTGTTGCCTTCACATTCAAGTATCCTAGTAAAGGGGATTAATAATGTGCCTACCGCCGCCGCCACCCCGGTGCGGTTTAGCGCTCACTCGAATTACTAAGCCTATAGTGTAATTAGTTTCTATCTTACGTTTTAACATTTTACGGTTATATGCTTACACAACTGGCTTGCTTAATATTTTTCGATATATAGACACACGTGTGAAGATTAAGTATTTCAAATATCTTGATAAAAAACTGAAATAATCAAACCAGAGAACCAGTTTGTTAAGGATTGTGCAACTGCCAAAATCACTTGGACAAACGGTTTTGAACAAACGAAATCGCTAGCAAGGAGCAAAACCTCTTTTTGTGATACCTACCTATTGTTTAAACCTTAGATGACACGTCTGTGTATCACGTAGGGTGATAGATTTATCATTTATCCTACATTGCCAGTCGGCGACGAGGCGAAGGAATTCTTTGACGCATAATAGAATTTAGATGTAATCTTAGTAGGTATAATTAGAATAGGTAATGTAAATATTTAGTTAGTTTCAATTGTATTGTTTTATATGTATATTGTAATTCGTATTGTAAATAAAGTCCTACAATTAAATACACTTTACAGTTGTACCCGTTTTAAGGCTATATATGGACACTTACATCCTATGTTTAGATTGTCTTCACGTTTTAGTAGTAAACTATCGTTCATATTACTTAGCTTCTTTATTTTGTGGTTGTGTCATGAAAAGGGAATGTTACAAGATTAACAACAGTTGTGAAACCATATACATATCTCCGTCCAGATATTCAGCTATAACTGTGAAAAATTTAAAAGAAAATGCAATTTTATTAGGAACTTCTGATGCAACTAGATAGTTCACGGAGAATTCAGAATAGGACACTATTGAAATTAAACTTGTTGTCGTAGGATGTGTGAAAACATGCATGAAAAGCACCTACCTGAATTTAAGTAATTAGTATCGAATTGAAGACAATAATACTCGTACCTACCAGAATTGGGTTGGGTTTTTACTTGTGATTTCATAGACAGTCCATCAACCAATTAAGGTATAGGAAAACATATAATATTTTGAAGACAAATTACTATTAAACATAATTTCAAAAGTGAACAATTACCTCTGTAGTGTAAGACATGGCAAGCGGCAAACTCCCTGAAAAATTAAAATGACTGACCAATCTGTAAACATGTGATTGCGCCTATACAAGTTTGTACTTTTTGTAAACCTTGGGCCAAAAGGAGTCAATTGGTAAGAAAACAAAATTTGTGCGGTGTGGTTATACTGATAAAAAGTTGGTTTTTATATTGGAAAATGATGTCTAAGGGTAAAACGGGCAAAATAAGACACTTTTGCTCTTTGGGTTTATTCGAAAAAAATGCGTTTTAAAGAAGTTACAACCATTTTAAAGCGCAAAAATGTTCAAATTCAATTCGCTACGTGTATAAATAGATTATACGTTGTAAAAAATGTATATTTTCTCATTTTGAAAAATAGTCAGTTGAAGCTTAAGATCTGAGAAGTATTCTACCGCAGGATTTTTTGAATTCAATCAAAACTCGCAGAGATAAAAAAATTTGAATATGACCATTTTTGCGCTTTAAAATGGTTGTAACTTCTTTAAAACGCATTTTTTCGAAAAAACCACAAGAGTAAAAATGTCTTATTTTGCCCGTTTTACCCATAGAAATCATTTTCCAATATAAAAACCAACTTTTATCGGTTAACAAATTAATTTGTTCATAACAATTAATAGCCCACCCGCACAAATTTTGTTTTCTTACCAATTGACTCCTTTTGGTCCAAGGTTTATAAAAAGTACAAACTTGTATAGGCGCAGTCACATTTTTAGTAATTGGTCAGTCATTTTCATTTCTACGCACTTTTTCGTATTAAGAAGTTATAATAGATCTATATTATTCAGAATATAATGTAAGTTTTATTACGAACCTAGCAAACCGCCCCGGCTTTGCACGAGTGCAATGTCGTGTACATACAGGTACCTACATTATGTAAACCTTCATCTTGAATCACCCTATCCATTGCAGAAAACTGCATTAAAGTCCGTGGCTTAGTTTAAAGGAAATAAGTGAACAAACTGCGGAAGCGTGTTGGTTTTATTCTATGTAAAGATTAATCCTTTCATATCGCTGACTTCAAATTATAATCACTTAGGTATAAATGATGCAAAATGATGACATTAGCCAAAAAACATTAATTGAGCATTACATTATCTACGAACCTGTGTGCTGGATAGGATAAATTTACTATAATTGAATTAAAATTTAATCAGTGTTGAGAGTGCGGCAGTCGGCATGCTGTGCAACACAATTGTGAACGCAGAGCGGAGAGACCCAAGTGCAGTCAAGTGGAAACGATGACGAAAGATATCGAGATGAAAAGTATCTAACAAAAAGTCACAATGGGGCAAATACTTTGCAATATGACCTTGACTGTCTACGCCCTTGATTCTAGTGAAACTGATCTAAAGTTCTGATTATGAACTCATCCACGTTAAAGTGTTTATGACGTATGGATACTTCAAGAAACTAGTTACCGGAAAATTCTGTCAATTCTTGAACAATATTATGACGGCTATATCCCGAAGGGGAAGGCAGAGGTGCATTATGTTTATTCTTATTTGTATACTGGCCTTATGCACAACTTAGAAATAGGAATCAATTATTTTTTTACCTTTATACCATTCTGTATTATAATTCGGTATGTCATCAAAACTTTGTAAATAAATAAATGCATGTGCATTATTATAACGTAAGTACATCTATTATTATTCTATTTATTTATTTAATATTTCTAACCTATACATTTTTACAATATTAGATATGAAAAGATACATAAAATATTTAAAAAATATATCTCTGACCACCACCGGTAGCGGAGTAAAACTCAAACTACCAGCAGTAGAGGTCACAGACTGAGAAACCTCCTAACAGTGTGAGGCGTGTCAATCTAACCCTTGATCCAACAGTCTAGCGAGAGTGTCTTGAAATTTTTTATCGAGACTCTTCGCTAGTTAGTCCGTTTGCCGAAACGATTATTGGGACTATGATCGCCGAGTCTTTTTCCCACATAGCGGTTACCCGAAGGACAGATCAAGGTACTTAGTAAGTTTGTCCTTCTCGGCCTTCACGAGATTCTCGTCATGCGGGACGGCGATATCAACGAGCACTGCCCGGCGTTGAGGCCGATCAATTTGCTTATTGGCAACAACAGTCTTGTCTTTGATTATTGATCGTATTATTATTATTAAATGTAGGTAGAACCCATTGCAAGTAGAATTGCCCAAACATAAAAAAAATACACTTCGATACCTACGTAATCTATTCTTCAGGCTAGCACTACGTTAGCACTATTTTGTTGCAAAAGCATTTAATTCACTATCTCAGACAAAGACTACTGTAATTAACTTGCAGACATATTTTGCCTACACATTAATTGAAATACCAATTCAGGTCACTAGCTTACATGTGACCGTCACCACTTACCCTGACCTTTTAATTATAACAAAAACCACCACTATTGGCAACACTATATAAGCTTAGAGAAATCTGTAACAGTTATCATTTGGCAATCATTGCTCAACAGACCAAACTGAATCTAAAAGCTACAGCAGCTACTGGCACGATGAGAACTTTCATCGTTTTTTGTGTTGTGATGGTTAGTGCCTCTGTATACGGCAGAGGTATACGGCAAAGAAGAACTATCGACCTAATTGCAGCTGCATCTCACTCATGGGGAAAAGGTGACGGTGGTGACGATCATTCTGGACACGGTGGATATGCAGCTGGCTCTCACTCATGGGGAAAAAGTGACGGTGGTGACGATTATTCTGGACACAGTGGACATGGAGCTGGCTCTCATTCATGGGGAAAAAGTGACGGTGGTGACGGTTATTCTGGACACAGTGGATATGGAGCTGGCTCTCATTCATGGGGAAAAGGTGATGGTGGTGACGATCATTCTGGACACGGTGGACATGGAGCTGCCTCATACTCATGGGGAAAAGGTGACGGGGGTGACGATCATTCTGAACACGGTGGATATGGAGCTGGCTCTCATACATGGGGAAAAGATGATGGTGGTGACGATCATTCTGGACACGGTGGACATGGAGCTGCCTCATACTCATGGGGAAAAGGTGACGGTGGTGACGATCACTCTGGACACGGTGGACATGGAGCTGGCTCTCACTCATCCGGAAAAAGTGACGGTGGCAACGATCATTCTGGACACGGTGGGCAAACAGCTGGCTCTCATTCATGGGGAAAAGGTGACGGTGGTAACCATAACTCTGACCATTATTCTGAATTGGGTGGACATGGAGAAAAGGGTCACAAAGGAGTCCACGCTTACGAACATGGGCAAAAAGGACATTCTAATAATGAAGGACATAAGGGGCACTACGATGAACAAGGAGGTCACAAGGAGTCCAATCATAACGATAAAGGCTACTATGCTGAACATCATGAAGGTGGAAAAGGTGAAAAAGGGCAAGGATTAAATGAAAAAGGAGGCTATAATAAAGGACATTCCACTAAAGGACATAGTGGTATTCACAAACTAGATGAATTCAAAAAGGATAATCATTTTCACGACAAACATGGCAACACTGGCTTCGAAGAAGGTTACGGCGGTCATCACGTAGATGGAGGTCAAAAAGAAGGTGGTAGTTTTAGCAAGGGTCACAAGGATGGTGGTTTTAACGAAAATGAACAGGGATCGAAGGGTTTCATCGCGAAGGGTGGGCATCACAGCGGTAGTCAAGGACACGATGCTAAAGGTGGTAGTGATGAGTACTGGGGTCATGATGAAGGACATGGCAGCAAAGGTGGTGCTGAAGATCATAAAGGTTGGGGATCGGACAAGAGCCATAAATGAAGCGATGTTTTCTGAACGTAAGACGTTGTATTGTTTTTGTTACTGCTTTGTGATACGTTAATAAAGTTAAAATTTTATTTTTGTAATCAACTGTCATTTCAATAATGGATAATCAATAGCGTAATTATTATACTTGACTGGAAATACGAAAATGCGAACAGTCTTTTCTGAGTATACTTGCAAGTAAATTAAGTAACCCTTCCCAGTCACATATCTAACTGTGAACAGAGAAAGACAGAATTACTGTTTTATTTTCCAATATTAGGCAAAATTTATTCATTAGAAAACTTTGTGAACTCTCTACATTCGCAACCTTCAATACGTATAGGGGATGGTTAATCAAAATAAAATCATATCTGCTTCAAAGTTTTTCCTAAATTGGTAAAAGTTTAAAGATAACTACGTCCTAATCAAAGGGCGTACCTAGTTGTTTTTATGTTTGCAAGGGCATATAACAGATTCAAAACGTTTAAACATTAACTCATAATTTATGTGTTGTAACCTCATCTTTCTTTTGAAGTTAGATATCTATGACGCCATTTATAATTAAGGGATAAGTTACTTGTTGTCTTTAAAAATTTAAATAACCTTATAAAATAAATATTTGCTAAATGTAAATATTCCCAAGTAAAAATTCTAAAATAACAAAATGTAATAGTGTAGCAAAGCGTCGCCTGTAGAAATCCCAACTGAATAGCTAATCCAGTGGCAGCAGACCACTTCACTGCGATAAAAACGACTACACTTTTAACTAGATAGCTTCACATTCTATACTTACGTGAAGTTTCATCGTACAGTACGATAAAGGCCACATTACAATAGTTACTGTTATAAACTATCGCTCAGAGACACCTTTGGCTCCACCCACATGATTAGGTTTACCTTTACCCTTTTTCCTCAAGAAACTATATTCAAGATGAGAAGTTAGCTATATAATGATTTTTTCAGGATACGGGTACCATTCGACCTGAGATGCACGTTGCTATGTTGCTATGGATGAGTTTACTATCCACCAATCATATTAATTCGTCCACATTGGAAAAGAATTCAAATACAGTCAAATCTGTTCAGTAGTTAGAACAGGCACACAAACATCCAAACTCTACATTTTTATAATAGGACGAAAGTAGAACTGTTACTGGAAGTGTTATTTTTATAAAATCTACTTTTTAACTACGTATCACAAATTTAAATAAACATAAAATACGACACTTTTATACAATTAAAACAAGTGAACAAAAATGGAAAGAGAAAATAACATATTTTAAAAACCGAGTCAAATGCAAATAATTATGGTACACGAGTGGAACAATAATTTACAGCCGTAGGTAATAACCGTTTTTACTAACATACAAAACGTTTGGTACCTATAGGAATTCATTAAGTTACTCCATTTAAAAATGTTTAGAGTTTAGACAGAATAAACTTACGTAGTATGTACACTCGCAGTTTATTTTATTTTGTTAGTAACCGATCATTTGATGATGATATTAATTTAGGCATTTATTTTCCATTTATATTTATTTTTTTGTTACTCTTTCACGATTCACTGCAGTCTTGCACATCACCCTTATTTTTTAAAATGGGCACTAGAGAACTATTGCACCATTCATCGGGGATCGTCACTTCATACAACAACTTATTGAAGAATAAGGTCAGCCACGCATATCCATCTTCTTCCAATATCTTCCACGCTTCCACTGGAATACCGTCGAGCCCTACGGCTTTCCCATTCTTCATATTTCGTACCGCTTTTCTTATTTCATCTCTATCAATCTCCTTCACTAAACCTACATTCACACGTCCCTCTTCTAAATTTCCACTCCATGCATTCTCTTCATTCATAAGTTTTTCGAAATACACCTTCCATCGATTTCTTACTTCATCCTCTATTATGAAGTAAGAAATCGGTGGAAGGTGTATTTCGAAAAACTCTTCGTATATTTTATCAATTTATTATATTATTAATACATTGTACACAACCCCTATAATCTCTCTCCATTTTCTTTCCATCCTAAGGTTGCCTGGAAGAGATTGGTCTTTAGCAATAAGACCGCCTATTGTACATTATTCTTAAGGCATGAGTGACATATCTGTTTTTTTGTGTGGAGAGTATTTATTTTATCTTATCTTATTTATTTTTTTTGGCATTGCCTGGTATTTGAGAAGAAGCCCTTCGAAATACCTAATTCCACGCCTAATTCTCCTAGATGGATAAAGCCTATTGCAGTTACTGGGCACCATAGGCCATAGATAATACTAAATTACCATTCTGTGATCGGATAAGGTCAGGTAGATGATGAATAAAAACCTAAATTTCAACAACCGGGTCTGATATTATTACATAGGTACCGACAATCTCTGTAGACAGGTTGATTTCTTTCAAATATAATACTGTAAATCATTCCTTGCATATTTAAAGATAAAAATTATTGTTTTATTCATTCATTTCATTTCTCGCATACCACTGACAGGAATGTCCGGATCTTACAAATAGCTTTGGGTCGCCAAGATAATGACATTCCTAACTATAACCCCTCACATTGCTATCATTTCATAAATAATATTGATATCCACGCCATCCAAAACGATTTAATAAATACTAAGTAATGCTTGCGGCTTCACCCGAGTGGTACCTTTTCTTCTTTAGAAAACTATTACTGGTTTGAAAATAGTCTCCAATACTCTGCAATATATAACACTGCAACACATTTCAGTGAAATCCGGAAAGATAGGAAGATACCATTAAATTAAATTTGATAAAGATATAGATTGAAACCTTAAGCAAATATTAAAAATAACATTAAAAATTTACGTACTCGTATGTATAATATTAACTGGCATTAATGTAGCAATATAATGGTGCATACCATTATTAATTATGTTATATAATACCATATTCATGTTAAGCTGTAATAAAACTTAATGAATTCAATGACTAAAGCTCCTAGAGTGCTTAGAGCTGAATTGCTATTTACATACTTCAATAGCATTTAAGTTGAAACTACCCTCACACAATCACGGTATGAAACTTTTGGTTAAGTAACATCTAACTGACATAAAATAGTTTGGTAAAGTTCAATTAACTAACACAAAGTATGTAGGTGTTTGCCGAGCTAAACTATACTTATCTGCGAATAGTTCTCACACAATACTTGAAGTAATGGTAATTTACAATGTGATTACATAACAACTACAATTTCTAACTACCTGTGTTTTAGAAGAAGTATTTTTCGGGTTATTGATATTGAAATCACTAGAAGCGACATTATTGCAACAACTTTTTGAATTGGTTGTAATAAATTAATTAAAAAGTACCTATCTATTAAATAGAGCACCCAAGAGAACATTGTATTTATTGATTTTTAACATCAATGGAAACACAAATAATTACTCCTTCGATATCTATATTCTCAATACAGGGAAACTGAAGGTCCCCCCTCAGCAAGGTATTAATCTACTTTTACCCTAGGATACAATTAAAGTCTATCCTAGGTACTAAATTATTCTTTAATACAAGGTATTAGGTTGGTGCGCTTGGTCGGTGACGATAGATTTATGTTTAGAAAGATAGGTACTGTGGTAATTAAATGTAAGATTTTTTAGAATACTTCCCGTTGAGGTCCGCCTGGCCTGCTGGCCGACAGACACCGTCTCTGTTCCGGTTTCTGTCCACCACAGGCAGAAGGAAACTGGCTTTATCGCCAGGTAGTAGGATATTACCGTAAACCTCCTGGAATAGGAGTTAAAAACTTATTCCTTGCATTATGGCCATTGGTACAAACGCCCACCACGCCGTACATATTATATGCACTTACCTTTTGGAGGCGAATATCCAAGCTTCACCCAAGTTCCGGTGAATTATTTAACAGAACTGCAAGGAAGTGTATCGTGCAGGTTCCCAGTTAATCCTGGCAAAATCAAACAAAGATTCCTGCTAAATTTGGTAAGACAACCTCAGACGTGACACGTGTGCACTCAGAGCCTGAATTAAACGAGAAATCATTCTGTAAAATTACACAGCACACGCGCTAACACACGCCAGCAACAACAAGATTTTCGTTAAAACTCACCAAACGTTAAAATAAATTACAATAAATGAAATTGTAATATAAGTAATGCAGACACAGCCTGCTTGTAAAGATGGATGTCTCAAAGTCACGCCATCCACAGGCGTCCAATCACAGCCCGCTCCTTTGAAATCCAGTGTTGCTATATTATCCCAATTTCAACCAACTAAAATGAAATATACCACTACAAAAAAATACAACATTACAGTACCTACTCACGATAGAAAAACATTCAGCTTACCTTTCTGTCAAACCTATTATGTCCAACACTCGCCGTTGTACTGTATGTGTTATGCCTATAACGATACTTGTAACGAAGTTCATATATTCAATATCGTTCTGTGAAATATCATTTATAAACACACTTACATCGTATTGTCCACAAAATGTTTGACTGTAATGTATTCACTACGAGAAGGACACACACTATTTCTGAAACTATTCGAGTGATGGTAGTACATAGCTTACTGAAGTGTTATATGTTTATTGAACCTATAATTAAAAAAACACCCTCCTTGTGGTATTGGTATATGTACTCGTACCTACAATTCTGAGAGACTCATAGTTTTGAGATAATTTAGCGATTTATAATTATGTCATGCTCGCGAAGGAGGCGGCCGAGAGGGAGAGGGAGTGTACCCTCCCCGCCGAGTTCCGAAGTCAGCGGCGAGGGCGCCGCAGACTCATTTACGCCCAAGATTATCGACATCCATGATCGGGGCCTGAGGCGGATAGGCGGGATAGTCACCCGCCGGCCTTACAGAAGCAGGCTAGAAGGGTTGCGTGCTGAAGCCCCGCAGCACGCAACCTTTCTAGCCTGCTTCTTCAGTTCAGATTCACTCACCGACGCGGAATAAAACACTATCCCAACGACGCGGAATTCTCATCCCGACCAAACCCCCGAACAGGCCACCCAGGTGGTCAGTCCACCGGACGCCACTGGTGCGATGTGTGCGAGCTAGAGACGCCCAGCTACGGACGTGAGAGCGGCTGAGGCTTTGGGCCACGGAATAAAAAAAGAGACAAATTATAGAGAAAAGTATCATTCAACGTTTTAAATAACAGCCAATACAAACTTACTTCAATAAGTCATAGGTATGCTATGTAAGTATGAGACCATTTTCTATGGCTCTTCCAGTCATAGTTTATTTCACAATCTGTCAGTCCTCTCACGAAATTGTTCTTAATGATGATAAAATCTCTGCAAAAGACCACAAAACAAAGATAAATTGCGGAAACGCGTACAAGAAACCGTCAAAACATCTTTATGTTTTGACGGTTTCTTGTACGCGTTTCCGTTTCTTGTACGTGATTCTACTTTTAGAATCACAATCATTTGTCATTCCCTTAGGAATATAAATGTTATTTGGCAAATGTGACAAGAGTGGTGTTAATGCGCGAATGCGAATCTCAGTATCATGTTTTCGCAAATATGATAACGACTCGACTCCCACTGGAACTCAGACAATAAGATAACAAGATCAATCATTATTCCAGTTGTTCTGTTATTCTAATTCTACACACAAACAGTTGTGCGTGTATCCTACCCCTGTAGATAGAGAATTAGGTAATAGTTAATTTTTACGTCAAATCGGTTTAGTAGTTTTACATGTAACTTAAAAAAACGCACAAACTATATATAGCTCTTTATATAGTAGATATCTAAAACATTTGGGTCAGTTAGGTAAAAAATAAAAAGATTCAGTTTACCACCGGTGGCCCTTATCCAATTACGTATAAATCTCAGATTAATTACTAACGTGGCCGAATAAGCAAAAAAAACATTCCCTCAATCTTACATATGAGCGGGGATAAATATTTCTAATTATATTGGATTAATTACCACTCCGGAGAGAAATAAGGGTTTTAGTAATATTGAACTGATTTGAGGAATAGTGTTATATGTCAATGCTACATCAGTACCCGGGTCAATGCTTGAGTTCCGTTACAACAGGGACCGTCTCGTAGAGAAACTACGTCACACTGATACCAAGTTAACAAAGCTAGAAAAGTAACATAGAATAATTTCTCAAAATGTTTAGGTAACGACTAGCGTAAGCGGGATCCTAAGTGTATTATTGCGACTATCTGAGTCTACGAGCATATTATTATGAGGTAAGTAAGATACAATATCGAAAATATTGTTCAACATTTTCAACTTATTTATAAAGCAGGGGCATTGGGTAGATCTACCGTGCTCAACGTGTTTTCGTGAAAATAGTTATGAATTAGGAACCGTGGTGTTAATCGCCTTAGGTTAGAACAGAATGTGTGTTCATATTCACACTCAAAAACAAAATATACCTACGATGTTTTGGAATAGGAAACACGTCCTTAAAAAAAGTCCTTGCACTAGGCTGGGAATGTGAATTTATTTCGTTTTTATATAGGTACGCACAGTTCAACTCACCATGGTAGTCTACACAACAGGGAATGCTTCTAACCTAATGAGAGCTAGCGCTCAAATGATTATAATGATACTATTATGAAATAAATAAGTACTTCCGACGTGGAAGGAAGTGGAAATCTCCGCTACTAGTGAGTGTCAATAACCTTGACTGCGACAGCTTACCAAACTGTTGCTAATGATTGGTATATAAAATCGTAGACGACGATGATCTGATATCATTCAACGACAACAATTGTAATCCATCATGAGAAGCTATTTTCTCGTGGCAATTGGCCTTTTGGCCATCGCTACCCTGAGCTCCGCTAGAGAGCTTCGGGAAAAACGGGATGCTGACCTAGAATCCGCTGCCTCCCATGGAGGAGGAGGGAAGTGGGACAAGGGTGGTGGGCATGAACACCATTCACATCACGGCCACGACCATGGTGGGGGAGGTCATAAAGGACACAAAGGACATCATGAGCATCATCATGGTAAAAAGGGTCACCATCACCACGATGGACACAAAGGACACCACGGTGAGCACGGTGGACACAAGAAGCACCATCATCACGATGACGGCTACCATCATCATCACCACCACGGTGAAAAAGGAGATCACGGTCACGGCCACGACGAACATGGTCATTGGCACAAGGGTCATGACACGAAAGGGCACCATGGCGTTGAGAAACATGATGAATTCAAAAAGGATAAGCATTTCCATGATCATCACGGTGCGAAAGGTCACCACGAACACTATGGTGGTCACCATCATGAAGGTGGACACAAGAAGGGCGGTGGCTTCCACCATGGACACAAAAAAGGAGGACACCATGAACATCACCACGGTAAGAAGGGGCACCATGAACACGGAGGCCACCACCACGACCACAAAGGCCATCACGGTGAAGGAGGTCATCACGAACACCATCATGGTCATCATGAACATGGCCACAAAGGTGGTCACGAGGGACATAAGTCTTGGCACCACAAGGGCTGAGTTAATGACTGAATCGTTATATGTAAATATAATACCATTGTTATTGCTGTTTACATGTGTTACGTTAATGATGCAACAGAATAAACTTTTTATAAAATAATTACAATAAGTTTTTTTTCTAACGAAGAATTGAATCCCAAACTTCGTAATCTCCTGAGAGAATCGCACGAAAGTATTGTTTTTAGAAAAGGTATAAAATTAGAAGAATTGTCTCTAAGATCTTAGAGACTCAAACCAACTTCACCTACAATTGTTGAACATGCTGATTAACCGACGAGACTTTGGCTCAATAAAAATAAGTGGCAATGGGATTGCCTTCTATTAAGCGGAACTAAAAAAAAAAAAAAATAAGTAACATATACTATGCCCTCATGTTACTTATTTTCAATCAGGCAAGACTGTTTGCATGTATTAATACTGATTGAATAAGTACATCGCATACAACAAAGAATATATTCCAATGGAAGAATTTTATTCTCGAAATGAGAGACTTTTAGGTTAAGATTTTCTTCAGGTTAACTTCAACTGACCACTAGTTGGCTAGATTTGAGCTAAGACTCAGAAAATGGAATAACCGGCATTATCCAGTCAGAATTTTAAGACATTTAATTTGGAAGCATTATATTATATTATTAGGGAATAAAATTATAACAATGAATAATATTTTTGCCCGTTACAGTTATTACCAACAAGAACTTATAGGTACCCGAAACGAAGTGTCATTCCCGCTTTTACCCCGGAAATGAAGTCGGATGGATCAGTAAATATGACGTCTGTGGTCTTTTTTCAGCTATGATTTCATTGTTTTTACGTCGTGGAATGCATTAACGCGCCGCGTTGCCATGCAGTATTCCTTATTCTGTGGCTGTAGTAATTTTATTAGGTACATATTTTTTAATATTTATTATATTTTTTGGACATTCTCACACAACGCCATCTAGCCCATATTAAGCTAATAATAATAGGAATATAATTTTGGGTTCACCAAAGATACTGATCGTGCACCCAATATTTCTGAATGGGTAGGTTAGATTATGTTAAAACCGTGACCTCCCGCACGAGCCGAGCGAGCGAAGCGAGCGGTG
The DNA here is from genome assembly GCA_963556515.1 of Nudaria mundana. Lineage (NCBI taxonomy): Eukaryota > Metazoa > Arthropoda > Insecta > Lepidoptera > Erebidae > Nudaria > Nudaria mundana. Next base: position 14,602,777 of record OY748293.1, read on the forward strand.
CCGCGGCAGCGGCCGGCGGGGGCCAGAAACGACTGCCAGAAGTGCCAGAAACGACTTGCATGGTTAGGTTAGTGTTTATTTATTATTAATAAAGCTACATTGGGTATTAATTGGTATATTAAATAAAAAATTTGGTGTGAAATGAAATATGTTAGTGAATATATGGTGCACATTCAGTATATTTTGGTGCACATTCAGTATAATTGAAGTACGTTTAAATAGCATCCATAATAATACAACCTTGTGCTATGGGATCTAGACAATTGAACTTACTAACATATGTATTTCTAAATACATTTTAAATTCAATTACACTTAGAAAACACCCAAACTTGGAAACAAATATTTGTAGATCACACCAACATTTGATTCGACCCGGGGATCGAACCTCTGACTTCAGGAACGGTAACACATTCCTCTTCGCCACCGAGACCGTCAATCAGATTGTGAATCCATATATAAAACATCACACATTTCTAAGATAGGTAGGTATAACAATTAGCCTAAATACATTTTAAATGGACTTACCACATTTATTTTAGTCTATTTTAGTTTGAATTGACGTAGAAAGCGTCGAGGGTGTCAGGTCCGACAAGGCTGGCGCGTCTACAAACTTAATTATAAAGTAGCTGTCTTTTTCACATGCACCAGGAAAATGTACGTACATTTCAAATTGAAGTTCCTTTTTAATTTTCCTAATTTGCCACTGTGGTAATTAGGTTTTTCTTTATTATTCCTATGTGTTTGATTGCGGATAGAAAATAGATTATATTATGTCGAATCGATTTATGAAGTTCATAAATTTTGGTTAACTTTGAAAACAATTCAGCAACTGCACCTTATTGCACGCCAATAATTTACAGTAAATGCAATAACAACAGTAAATGAAAAACTGCTGAATCATCACATCGTGCCAGATAATCTTCAAACTATTTCAAACAGATTGCTCTATGAAACACATTGTGTCACAAGCTTATGTAACTATTTAGAATCTATTGCCAAGTTACATTCGGATCAGTCAGAAGCAAGCTAAGAAAAGTTGCATAATTATAACTCTACAGTGACTATGACATCCTCAACCGCACGCAGTGTACCTGCTGACAGGTGGACGACGCTCTGGCAAAGTACTCCAACTGTCCGGAACCGGCTATAGATGTGACCAACAGTGACTGGTGAAATGTGGGCTTAATGAACGCTTCTGTCTACACTTTCAGGGGTATAAGATGTGATTTTGAATTTTATGTGTGTAACTATCAGAGCACTGAATTAGTCAACCTTGACAGTAAAGTAAGAGCAACCTGGCATGAAATTTGCTCAACTCTAAACGACAAAAAAGAAATACTATCTATAAAACGATTTAGTTGACAAAGACGGGCGCATAAGATCGCATCAGCCATGAAGACCAGGTTAGTCACAATGGGCCTGTTGGCCTTCGTAAGCTTCAGCTTGGGTTGGGAGTTTCCGGAAAAACGTGATAGTGATCTCGAATTCGCTGCTTCCCATCATGGAGGACACTGGGATCACGGTGGTGGTCACGAGCATCATGATCATCATCATCATGATCACGGTGATGAACACCATAAAGGCCATCATGGACATCATGACCATCATCATGGCAAACACGGTCACCATCACCACGAAGGGCACAAGGGGCACCACGGTGAGCACGGCGGACACAAGAAGCACCATCATCACGATGACGGCTACCATCATCATCACCACCACGGCGAAAAAGGAGATCACGGTCATGGTTATGATGAACATGGGCACTGGCACAAGGGTCACGACACTAAAGGGCATCATGGTATCGATAAACACGACGAATTTAAAAAGGATAAGCACTTCCATGATCATCATGGTGAAAAAGGATTCCATGAACACTACGGTGGTCATCATCATGAGGGTGGACATAAGAAGGGTGGTAATTTCCACCATGGTCACAAACACGGCGGACATCACGACCACCATTACGGCAATCATGGTCATCATGACCATGGTGGTCACCACCACCATCATAAAGGTCACCATGGTGATGATGGCCACCACGAGCATCATCACGGTTATCATGACTACGGAAGTAGTGGTGGTCATGACCACCACAAGTCGTGGCACCATAAGCGCTAAGTTATTGCTTATTGTACCTGAATTGTTATTTAATTGTAGGCTGTATGTGATGTTTAGTGCCAGAAAAATATATGTTTTTTGAAATATGCCTTGCAGTTCTTTTTTTTATTCTCGAAGAGGTATACGCCAATTACTTAGTTGTTCGTCGTAGAGGACATTCCTATTAACGTTTCTGGGCACTTTGGGTATTGTGCCAGAGCCTCGTTGTCTTAGGCTCTGCAGATGTTGATAGGGCCCCTAAGTACCCCAAAGTATAGTAAAAGTCCAGTAAACGCAATAGTCTTCTATTGCGTTTACTAAATTGCCGAACGCCTCTGGTAAGCACTGAAAGAATTTCCAGTGGCGCCCGGCGAATCGGGTTTTACCCCGCATCTTTGGGGTCGGGTTTATCCCGCGTCGTTAAGTGAAGGCGTGGGTGGGGTGCAGCACTTCTCACTGTGTGCACTTTCTCGCCGTGATGGTGTTTATATAATGTCGTGGTCAGTATGGTGGCCCTTATGCCCTTCTTTGTGGTGATATCCTTTTTTGCCATGCCTTATTGTCTCCGATGGAGAGACCATCATTTCTTGTTGTCTGTCAACAACGGCACATGCAATTTAGATAATTCTTTTTGCATATGCACCTATTATAATCAAGCAGAACGTGCTTGGTTAGAATAGTTGTAAAGGCAACTTTTTGTGACCGGAAGAGTACTGGAACTACCCTTTGGAGACGATGATCCAGAGGAGTGTAAATGGCAGGAAGCCGTAAGATATTGAGGGTCGAGTCGGTGCAGCACTATCATTTTGGAATAGTGCGGCCGAAACGAAGGCCCTCAAACTTTCTCTCGCCTCGCGCTACACCGTCTACCAGGCCGAGCTCCTGGCTTAAAAGTATTTGTAACAATATTGAATAAATATATTATTGACATAATAATGTCGTATGCTAAGATTGAATTGATTGAACTCTCATGTCCTATTATAAGGAAAAATAGAAAATAAATAGAAATGTAAAATAAGTAAAAGTTAAATTGTAAAATTGTAATAGATAAGAACTGTTAAAGTTAGTAGTTTTTATTTACGTGGTCGGTGATGCATTTACGCACTTCCCCGTCTCGCTGCGGGGGGGAGCGAGACGGCTTCATGTGGGACTCCCGGCCCTAGGATGTAAAACGGGCCGGACTACCCACTTAAACCTATCCACGGTGTTTCTCCTTCGCCTTAGCCGGGCCGCCGGATAGACAGAAACTGTTAAACAACGGCGGCCCGGAAAAGGGGCGCTCTTTCGAGCAACATAGAAGCAATGCCCCCGAAACACATAAGGGGCGTCCGACTCCTCAGGGCCATTCGCGTGAGCGGTGGGCCCCCCGACCCACCGCCCACGGCCCTATCAGTCGGGGACTTGTGCGTAGGCAATGCGCCGTCGCCCCCTGACCGGTGCCCGCCGGGGCGGGAGTGTACGGCCTGCACGCTCCCGCTCACGCAGGGCCTCTATTTTCGCCGCCATCACCTCCCGAGCGAAGGAAGCGACGGCGGCCCAACATCGGTCGCTGCCGGCCATAGACTGGATCAAAACCGGCAGCGAATCCACTCTTCCAATAGTGCCCGTGAGGACCAACCTATCCGTGTCCCAGGCTGCGCACACGAAGAGCGTGTGCTCTGTCGTGTCCACGGCGCCGCCTGCGCAATGAAGACAAACGGGCTCCGATAGAATCCCCACCACTTCCCACAGGAATTTGGCAAAACAGCCATGAACCGTGAGAAGTTGGGTGAGGAAGTAGGTCGGAGCCCCTTGCGCGTGCTCCACCCACTGGCGGAGCACGGGACGGCCTCGCCATCCGACATTTCCCGGCTTGGGGCCATACGGCGAGGGACCCACTCTTCCCGCGCGGGGAAGAGGGAACTGACCACTTCTTCTACAAAAGGTGGCTCGAGAGAGGTGGTGAGAGGGGGAGCCCAAGGCTTGAGTTTTCCACTCACAACCTTGTAAGGCTGCCGCCACGGACCCTCATTCAGTCTCTCGAGCCACTCCTTCCAGGCTGCATCCTTGGCGGCCCGGATTGCCGAGCAAAAGGCCGCTCGAGCGGCCCGGTACGCGGCAAGCAGCACCTCCTCCTGGGCAAGGTCTCTTTGGCGTCTCCCGCGACTGCGGGTGTACCGTCGCTGAGCTGCGTGACAGAGTTTCCGCAGCCCAGCGAGGTGGGGACGCCACCAGTAAACCCGCCTTCGTGGGGGTACCGGCCCTGCCCTCTGCATCGCCACGTCGCAGACGCGAGCCATCGCACCAGCTAGATTATCCGCCCTCGCATCTACGTCCAGGCCGTCGAAATTGGGAGCGGCCCAGCGCTCGACAATACCCGCCTCTCTGGTCAGCTCCCGGTCTAGCGTGTTTAGACGCCACCTGGGTCCCTCCCCTGCAAGGGGGCGATTAGTCACCGCGGGGGTGGCCGAGTGAGCGGCGACAACGTCGAACCATATGTAGCGATGGTCCGACAGGGTCTCCACCCCCTCCATCACTCTCCACCCCCGTATACGGTCCACCAGGGCAGAACTGGCAAACGACAAATCTACGATAGAACTACCCTGGGACCGCACACAAGTGTGGACCGCCCCCCTGTTCAAAAGCACCAAGCCGGTTGACACCGCCCAATCCTCCAGAAACTCTCCCTTTGCAGTAGTCGCCGGGGAACCCCAAGATGTTGACTTGGCGTTAAAATCCCCGACGACCAGTGCAGGGGTGGGGCGTACATCCTCCAGCAGGGCCTCGACTTCAGCGAGCACCAGCTCGAACTCGGCGAGACTCCTGCTGGGGGAAATGTACACCCCAACTACTGCAAAGCCGCCCATCAGGGCCAAAACACAACCACGCCCCCTCAGCACCCTGCCGAAGGGGGACGCACCGACCGCACCCTGACGGACGACTATGGCCACTAGGCCGTCGCAGTCACCAGCCCAGTCGTCACGATCGCGGACCAAATACGGCTCGCTGACGACGGCAACGGTCGCCTGCCACTGTGCCATGGACTGCATCAGGAGATCCTGAGCAGCGACACCTTCCTAGTGCCCAGACGGTGGGCAGCCGGTGCACCATCCGTAGAACAGACGGGGCACCGGGGCTCCAAAGAGCAGCCTGCCGCCTCATGGCCCGGCTGTCCACAACGGAAGCACAGTCCACTGCGATCCACTTCGCAAGTGCACTGTACTCCGACATGCCCCGAGTCTAGACAACGGAAGCACCTTTGGGTGCAAAGGGGCTCTACCAACATCTATAGGGCCCCAGCGACCTCACCTGCTAGTGGCGCACCTGCTGATAAACGGAAGAGGCTCGTTAATTTACGGTACCTATGGAGTGGCTTCGGCCCCTACGTGGGTACCAGGTGGTACAACAGTGTTGGTCCGGGGGGGTACCACCGTGCAGCTGTGCTAAAGCCCCCCAAGTAACCCAGCCCAGGCTGGGTTGCGTTAGGGGTTCAGCAGCTGCACCGCCGGGCCCGGGGCGATGTATGGTGCAGCAGGCATGGGACCAGTGGGGGCTAAACGGAGTCTAGTGTGGGTGGTGTGGGTCGATTCGCCGGCCAGGGAGACCCTTAGCAACGGCGTTGCCGCGGCCGCCCGCAACACAGTCATGGGGCCCGCCTGGGGCCAACCACCCCAGGAGGCTGCCCCACATGTTGCGCATAATCCTGATGTGGGATCGCCGCTCCGGGTGGTAACCGGTGTGGGGTAGCGGCGGCCTTGCATCTGGGGGGTTTGGGAGCCCTTCCGTCCGGCGAGTCGGCTCCGACCTAACCACACGGTTCTAGACAAAGCTAGCCCCTGCGCTTTGTCATTTACTGCTGCACCAAATGTCGCCCTGTCTTCACGCTTCTTCTTCAAAATCTACAATGGCAGTGCAACAAAAAAGAAATAAACGTTACACAGCGGCCCTAGGAAACCCCACAACTTCACATTTCGAGGTGGAGTTCACTAACGTCCGTGGACTCCATGCGAACCTCGATACCGTCCACCACCACCTTGAGACGGCACGGCCCGCTGTGATGTTCCTCACGGAGACACAAATACGCCGCCCTGACGACACGTCTTACCTGTGTTACCCCGGCTATGTCATCGAGGAACAATTTCGAGACAAAGCCGGGGTGTGCGTGTTCGTTAGGGCGGATGTTTGCTGCCGCCGGTTGCGCTGCCTAGAGAACCCCTCCAATTCCGTCCTTTGGCTGCACGTAGACCATGGCTCTATGAGCCAGATCTACGTGTGCGTCTACCGATCCCACACAGGGGATTCTGAGACAACAAAGCTCTTCCAGTACCTCAGCGAGACGGCTGATGAAGCGCAGGTGCGGTTCCCGAACGCTGACCTAGTATTTCTGGGGGACTTCAATGGCCATCACATTGAATGGCTGGGGTCCCTCAAGACTGATCATGCGGGTAGAGCCGCCCATGCGTTCGCTCTCTCCCACGGTCTGACCCAGATGGTATGCGGGATCACCCGGATACCAGACAGGTCAGATCACGCGCCCGCTCTGCTGGATCTACTGCTGACGAGTCGCCCAGCCCAGTACAGAGTTTCGGTAGGAGCCCCACTGGGTAGTTCCGACCACTGTGTTGTTCACGCTGGCATGAAGGTGTCACCTCCTGCACGTCCTGTACAAACGTCACGACGAGTATGGCACTACTCGTCAGCGGATTGGGACGGTCTACGCGATTATTATGCGTCCGTCCCCTGGAGCCAGCGCTGCTTTGTAGGAAAGGCTCCTTCGGATAGTGCTTCTGCTATTGCTGGCGAGATCAGTTTAGGGATGGATTATTACATCCCTTTCACTGATGTCGCCAGTATCCGCAGAGCTCGTCCCTGGTTCGGGCGAGATTGTGCCAAAGCTGTTCGACAAAAACAGTCGGCATATCGCGCCTGGATCAGGGCCCGGGCTGTGCGCGACCCAAACGTGGGCCACCTCAAAGCAGCGTACAACCGGGCCACAAAGTCGAGTAAGAGGGCCTTTAAGAGAGTTGTCTCCAGTATTAACGCGTCTGTACCGCCTGTCATACTCTTCAGGGCTCGTGCCGGAGGTCTGGAAGGAGGCGAACGTACAACCGATCCCCAAGAAAGGGGATCGGTCCGATCCAGGCAACTATCGACCCATAGCTGTCACCTCAGTCATTTGCAAGGTGCTTGAGCTCCTTATAAATAAGCAGCTCATGCAATTCCTAGAGGATCACTCGCTAATCAATGATCGACAATACGGCTTCAGGCCAAAGCGATCAACGGGTGATCTTCTGGCATTCGTAACGCATGTCTGGGGTGGAGCTATGGAAAGGCACGGCGAGTCCTTGGCTATTAGCCTGGACATCGCCAAAGCCTTCGATAGGGTCTGGCATGCTTCGCTCCTTTCCAAGCTTCCGGCATATGGTCTACCTCCTCAACTGTGCAGCTGGATTGCCAGCTTTTTAAACGAGCGCCGAGTGCGGGTCCTCTGCGATGGCCAGGCTTCTCGCTTCTTGCAAGTGAATGCCGGGGTACCGCAGGGGTCCGTACTATCACCAACTCTCTTTCTTCTGCATATCAATGATATGCTATCCCTCGGGAACATTCATTGCTATGCAGATGACAGCACACTGCACGGGAGTTACTCGGTTCGTCCGACGGCGGGGCGATCTGAGATTGAGGAGGAGAGACGACGACTTGTAGCTGATCTCGACCGTAACCTCGACAGTATCTCTCAATGGGGTACCGAGAACCTGGTCGAGTTCAATGCCCGCAAAACACAGGCGTGTGCATTTACTGCGAAGAAATCCCCTTTCCTTCCCCTACCCTCTCTTCAGAATGCATTATTACCAATGAAGGACAACCTTGATATCCTTGGCATAGACGTTCGTCGAGAGCTCAATAATAAAAACTACATCGAAAGATGTATAGGGCTAGCTTCGCGGAAACTAGGAATACTGAATAAGGTAAAGAGATTCTTTACACCGGACCAGAGGTGTCTGCTGTACAAGACGCAGATTAGACCCTGCGTCGAATACTGCTCTCACCTCTGGGACGGCTCCGCGAAGTATCTGTTGGACGCTCTCGACGCTATGCAGCGACGGGCTATCCGTATTATAGGTTGTCCGGAGGTAACGGGAAGCCTTGAGCCGCTAGCTCAGCGCCGAACAATAGCTTCCTTGGCCGCATTCTACCGTATTTACCACGGCGAGTGTTCTGAAGAGCTCTTCAATCTGATCCCACCCTCTTCCTTCCGATCCCGAACGACTCGTGCCGGGCAGAGATGCCCCCACACAGTGGATAGCATGTTCGCAAGAACCGAACGTTTTAAACGTTCGTTTCTCTGCCGAACGATAGTGGCCTGGAACGCCCTGCCTGTGCACGTGTTTCCTCCCACATATAATCCTGGGTTCTTTAAGCGGAGCGTGAAGAGGCACATCAGTAGGTCGTCAAGTTGAGGGCCACTCTCAATAGTAATGTGTGCTGTGAGAGTGGCCCACAATCGCTAGACGTCGTCACGACTTACTACCAGGCGGGCGGCGTCAATTTGGCGAAACAAATATAAAAAAAAAAAAAAAAAAAAAGCACCGGTGGACTCGAGGCGCGAGGAGGGTGGCCCTAACTACAGACCACCCAATGGTGAGGCGGCGGCCATCCAACAACTTCTTGGCCGCCGCGACCGGGCACTTCAACCAGCAGGTGCCCTGCCGGCCGGGTGGGCAGCTGATGTCGCCCATTTTAATGCGGGAGACGTCACAGCCACCGACTTCTGTCACCATAGCGGCAACCCTCTCCTTTGTGGCGGTGTCGCCAAGGTCTGAGATGCGCAATTCTACGCATTTCTCAGGTCTCGCGACCCGAACCACTTCGCCCAGCACCGACCGCAACTTATCGGCCAGGGCGTCCGCCTTGGCATCTTTGTCCGCGCCACTCACCTCGAGGATCTTTCCTCCGGTGACGGCAGCGCGGAAACGCAGACCGTCTATGCCCAGGCTCTTCAGGTCAATTTTGTCTTCAGCCTGGGCAAGCACGGCCGCGTAAGTGGTTCCCGACTCCTTCGCGCCCTGCTGCAGCGTGATAGTCACTGCAGCAGTGCGCGTAGTGCGGGGCTTTTTGGAGGCCTTCTTGGTTTTGGCTGGTGCGGACGCTGGAGCCGCAGCGGCCTTCTTCTTCGCAGGGCGCGCCGCCACTACGTTCCACCCCTCAGCAAGTGGCTGGGGAGCAGCAACAGTGGGCGGTGGGCACACCTGCCGAGCAGCTGCGGCTTCCGCTGCCGCAGCGCTCATCTTCTTTGCCCTCTTCCTTTTGCCCTCTTCGGCGACCACGCCTGAAGTCGATGTAGAGGGGACAGTGGAAGGGAGCACCGGTATGGAGGCGACGAGAGCCTCTGGACCCGAGGCCAAAGGCGGAGGACCCTTGGTTCTCCGAGTAGAGGCCGACCCATCGGAGTTGGCAGCAGCGGAACGCGAGGCGCGTGCAGCGTTCCGCACATCCGCAGCCAATGGAGGGCGTATTGGCACCTCAGGAGGCAGGCGGTCCACAACCCCGGCGAGGCGCGCGTCGATCATAAAACCGATCTCATCGCGCGTCATCGCCGGGGGGACGGAGACCGCCACTCGTTTGAGGCCGTCCATCTCCGTCCTCAGGGTCATCAACTCACCCTTTAAAAGGACCACCTCCTCTGATTCTGTGCGCGACCTCAGCTCTCGAACGTTTTTCAAATTAGGTCCGCAGCTTCTCTGAGGTCGCGCACTAGCTGGCCCTTCATTTTATTAGATTTTTGGGCGATTGAGTGGATGATCCCACCGCCGACTCAACGACACCAGATAATTGGTCAGCCGATTGGTCAGCTGCTGATGTCGTCCCCTTCGATGGCCCTGATGGCTTGGGTTCATCCTGGAGGAGGGTCGCCCTAAATTCCTCCCTGCGGGTCTCCTCTGTGAGCTCTTTCTCAGCTTGCCGCTCAAGCTCGCGCTCCCCGGTGGCGGCCAGATCGACCTTTGCCTTGTGTAGGCAAACATATTGGCCTGTCGTGCGTGCAGGACGCCCGCGGCCTCTCTTGGGTTGACCGCCGCCAGGAACCCGGATCACCTCCACCACGCTGTCGTCACTGTCCCCCTCGTAGCCCGTCTTACGTTTGCCCCATAGCCGACCGGGCAACGCAGGGGTGGGCTGGGCAGGGGGTGCGGGGGAGCGCGACGGTGATCGTGAGCACAACTCTACAAGCGACATGTCTGATCGCAAAAGGGAGGGCAACACGCTGCAGCAGGACAACGTGACGCGCGCCTCCTTAAGAAGCAGGCCCCGAGTTGGACTTCGGGGCCTGGTGACGTCTTCCTTATCGTCATGTAATTTCGTTTTCCGTTGGGCATTCGCCGGGTCGTCAGTTTGGCCCGACTCCGCCCTAACAAGGGCAGCGCCGGGACCGGGGGTATCAATTTTTATTTTATTATTTATATCCATGTTATTCCCACGAGTATGAGCCGACTTAAAAACGACTCCCTGGGTGACGCTCATCCCAGGGAGCGGGATAATTACTGTGAGGTGCTCCAGGTGCCCCACAGGTTTTCACGACTTCACTGTTGGGTTTTAAAGACTTTTCTATGTCGCGGTCTGGCCAATTAAGGCAAGCCCTTCGGCTCCCAGGGCAACCACGTACCAACTGACGCCACCAGTTGGATTGTTGCAGAGACCCCAGGGATTACGAAACGCGGGGAGGAGGCTGCCCTCCCCAGCTCCGACGCTGGCACGAATGCCTGTAAGCCCCTGCGCGAGCAGAGGGCCTACACGTCCACAGATCGCTTCTACCGGCCGTAGCCGGGAGCGACGCTGCTTTGCGACGCTCCTCCGGACAGAACCGGGAGCTGCCGCCTACAACCTACAACCGCGGGTCTTGTAGGCCCGCCATCCCACGACCCCCTCGTGCAATGGGGTCAGCTTTTGCCCTGCAACACCGCCCTCAAACGCCCCTCTGAAAGCAGAGGGGGTAGAAGGTGGGCGGCGCCGCACTCAGGCGTCCCCAAGAATGGAAGAGGGGAATGTGCCTGCCGCCAGTTGTCGGGATATTGGTACATTCACTAACAGTCGCAGCACAGAGTACTGCGGTCATTAGTGAATGATCCAGGGTGCACCAGCAAATCCGGGTTGCACTACCCCAGGCCAAAGCCCGAACGAGAGCAACCAAGACCGCCCACGTGGAGGTTTCCCGACCGAGCACCCCAACCTAGGTTTTTTTTTTTTTTTAACGTGGTCGGTGATGCATTTACGCACTTCACCGTCTCGCTGCGGGGGGGAGCGAGACGGCTTCGTGTGGGACTCCCGACCCTAGGATGAAAACGGGCCGGACTACCCACTAAAACTTATCCACGGTGTTTCTCCTTCGCCTTAGCCGGGCCCCCGGATAGGCAGAAACTGCTAAGCGACGGCGGCCCAGCAAAGGGGCGCTCGTTTAAGCTCAACATAGGAGGGGCTTCGCCCCCCCAAACAACATAGAAGCGACGCCCCCGAAACACGTAAGGGGCGTCGGACTCCTCAGGGCCTTTCGCGTGCGCGGTGGGCCCCCCGACCCGGCGTATGCAATACGCCGTCGCCCCCTGACTGGTGCCCGGCGGGGCGGAAGCATGCGGCCTGCACGCTCCCGTTCCCGCAGGGCCTCTCTCTTTGCCGCCATCACCTCCCGAGCGAAGGAGGCGACGGCGGCCCAACATTCTTCGCTGCTGGCTATAGCAAGAATGACGGCCGGCAGCGAACCTATACTGCTGATAACGCCCGTGAGGGCCAACCTCTGCGTGTCCCAGGCGGCGCACACGACGAGCGTATGCTCCGCCGTATCTACGGCGCCGCCTGCGCAATGATGGCAATCGGGCTCCGTCAGGATCCCCACCATTTCCCACAGGAATTTGGCAAAACAGCCATGACCCGTGAGAAGTACCCCAACCTAGACAGAAACTGTTAAGCAACGGTGGCCCGGAAAAGGGGCGCTCTTTCGAGCTCAACACGGGGGGCTGACCCCCCCCCCCTCCCCCCAAACAACATAGAAGCAACGCCCCCGAAACACATAAGGGGCGTCGGACTCCTCAGGGCCTTTCGCGTGAGCGGTGGGCCCCCCGACCCACCGCTCACGGCCCTATCAGTCGGGGGCTTGGGCGTATGCAATACGCCGTCGCCCCCTGACTGGTGCCCGGCGGGGCGGAAGCGTGCGGCCTGCACGCTCCCGTTCCCGCAGGGCCTCTCTCTTTGCCGCCATCACCTCCCGAGCGAAGGAGGCGACGGCGGCCCAAACCTAGGTTAGGTTTGGTTTTTTTTTTTTTTTTGTTGACGCGGGGAATGCATTTAAGCACCGTCATCCCCGCTGCGGGGGCAGCAGGGACGGTGTGTGGGACTCACGGACCCAGAGAGGAGAGGGCCCGTACTACCCACTAAACCACCGCGGTGTTCCACCTCACCTTGAACCGGCTCGCAGGGTAGGCCAGAGGTTAAATCACTGCGAGCCGGCAAGGGGCGCTCCGTGAAGTCGGGGCTCGCCTCGGGGGGGCCAGATAAGTAACCCCCCCGGAGCTCCCTAAGGAGCTGAAGACTCTAGCCCGCACCTCCACCGTTCTCGAGCACCTCTCTGAAAGCAGAGAGAGTAGAGAACGGCCGGTGCGGGCGTGCGTAAGTGGGCACCGTCCGGAACACGAGGAGGGTGCCCGCCACGGGTGACCATCGGTGGGCGGAGGTCCCCCGACCTCCCGCCCACGGTCAAAAACACTAGTCGGGGGCGCGCATGTATTCGGCACGACGACGCCCCCGAACAGCACGGTAGGGCGGGAGCGTCTGTCCAGCACGCTCCCGCTCCCGCAGCGCTTCTCAATTGGCCACCATCACCACGCTAGCGAACGTGGCGACGGCGGTCCAACACTGTTGGCTGCCGGCCATGGCTTGCACCACGGCCGGCAGCGACAAATCACCACCAACGATGCCCGTGAGGGCAGAACGCGGTCCGTCCCATGCCGTGCACTCGGCAAGGGTGTGGGCCGCTGTGTCGACGACACCGGCCGGGCAGTGACGACACACGGTGTCCGGCTCCAAGGTTAGGTTTTTTTTTTTTTTTGTCCAGGCGCTGTGGCCTGGCCCTCGTACTGTATCCCTGCCATGAGCAAGGCTTTGCTAACTTAATACTTTCCTACATATTTCAATTGTACATTCTTAAATCAAATGGGGTTATATAGTGCGAAGTTGTAGACAGTTCAAAATTTTTGGTGTACATAATTAATCTAGAATCTAATAAAAATAAAATCATCAATACAGTAAAGTATGGTAATTGTAGAATTGTCAATAATTTGTAAGTATATAAAATAGTCAAATAATAAATTGTTAATAATAGTCAAGTAAAAATTGTATATAAATAGTCAATAAAGTGTATAAATTCAATAATACCACTTGACATCAATAAATACCTAAAAATATTATAACACCAATAATTAAAATATTACGAGGTATTTGTGCGATGGCGAGAGACAGGGCCCTGCGGATAACTTCCCGGCTGAGAGCAATGTATGCTAGCGGCTTAAGCCTATCATAGATGTTCAGCCGGGGGTTCCTAGGTCCTGTTTCTCTCCACCGCACGTCCTGCCACATACGTGAGGAAGGTAATTACCTTTCCTCTATTGTTCCTATCTAATATCAATCTACCTACACTATTTAGACCAAACTCAGTGGCCAGGGACATCTGCAGGTCATACCGTTGTGTCCCGAAGATGGGACACTCGAACAGGAGGTGAGGCACGGTTTCGTCGACGGTGGCGTCACAGGCACACGACGGACTCGCCTTGCACTTGAAACGGTGCAAGTAGGAGGCGAACCCGCCGTGCCCTGTGAGTATCTGTGTTAGTAGGTACCCAGTACCTACTTTGACGACGAATTTGTGGGCTGCGCGTACGTCAGGGAAAAACAACTTGGTCACGCCGGCGACCCCGCCCTCTGTGTATCGCCGATTCCACTCGCCAACCGACTTCTCACGGAGAATTCGTTTGATGAATGAAACCGGCACTTGATCGTAGGAGGGTCGGGTTTTCAGACTCAACGCGGCACTCTTCGCCAGCTCATCGGCCCTCTCGTTACCCTCCAGACCGGCGTGCGCTTTGATCCAGAACAGGGATATTTCCCTGCCCTGGACCTCGCCGGCCCTGATGTTGGCCCTGGCCTCAACGGCCAGGCGGTGGGTGGAGGCGTGGTTGGTAACGGATTCGAGGGCCGATCGGGAGTCGCTGATGATTGCGAAGCGTGTACCGGGCCTTTCAGCCGCGAGCCTCGTAGCAAGCAATTCGGCCTGGTAGACGGTGCAGTAGGGCGACAGTCCAAGTTTGATGGCTCTGGTTTCCGTCTGTCATTCCCAGATCGACAGAGCGGCTCCTACCTTGCCATCAATCTTGCTGCCGTCTGTAAAAATACGTACTGCATCGCCTACCAGGTCTGCCACATCACTCTGGGAGGCGAGCCGCATGAATTGCCTGCTAATATGGTCGGCTGGATGAGGTCTCTGGCTGAATGGGAACGGTGTCTCTACATCCCGGTCGGCCAGCACTGGTCGTCCTACCCCCCTTTTCGATTCGTACAGGGAAGCATTTTCCCTGATCCGAATGTCCAAGGGGAGCAGGCCGGCCAATGCCAACGCGGCATTGAGAGACACCGTCCGGTAGGCCCGGCACAGCTTCTGTGCGAAGCCGCGCTGCACCACGTTGAGTCTCTTCTGCACCATTTTCTTTTCTGTCGCCGGCGCCCAAGCTGCTGCTGCATAGGTGATGATGGGCTCCACTGTCGCGGTGTAGATGATCCGGATTATCTCCGGATGGAGGCCCCAGCTGGATCTGGCGGCTGACGACACCCGCTTGTAGACGCCCAATGCCCGTTCGCACACGTTTGCGACGTGGGCATTGAACGTCAACCGCCGGTCGATCGTCAGCCCCAGCAACTTGATTTCCTCCGCCATTGCAATGTCGACCCCGCCCATGCTCAGGCGTGGGGTGTCATAATCAAGCTTATTGGTAAGCACCATAGCGCACGTTTTGTGCGGTGCAAACCTCAGCTTGTTCATGACACCCCAAGACCGAACATACTCGAGGGCGCCATTGCCGCGGCGCTCGATCTCCATTGCCGTGTCCCCGGAAAAGACGACGACTATGTCGTCGGCAAAAGCCTGACAATAGTCGGCTCTCTCCGTGAGACCCTTCAATAGGAGATCGAGGAGGAGATTCCAGAGGATAGGGCCTCCGATGGAGCCCTGCACGCAGCCCTTGGTGGTTTCCCTAACGTATTCGCAGCCCCCGTACCTCACTCGTACCCTCCTCTCGCTGAGATAGTCGGCTAGCACCGCACGTAACACCGGTGGACACTGTTCCTCCGCTAGCCGAACCTTGATGGCAGGCCACCACGCGTTATCGAAGGCGCCCTCTATGTCCAGTGTGACCATCGTGATGAGCTTCTTCTTGCGAAGTTCGCCCCTCACGTGGCCCACCAGGGCACAGAGGGCGTCCTCGGTACCGCGCTGCGGCATGAAGCCGTACTGACGGGGGCTCATCCTCGGTGCTAGGTGCCATACCAGCCGCCTAACCAGCATCTTCTCGAATATCTTCCCAAACACTGGAAGCAGCCCAATGGGTCTGTACGACCGTGGATCCTGGTAGTCGGTTTTACCCGGCTTCCGTAACGCGATCACGGTCGCCTCCTTCCAGTCTTTGGGAAAACATCCGAGACGAAAACATTTGTTGAAGAGGATAAGGTGGGTGTCCAGATTGGTCAGCACAACCCGTGTGCAGATATCCGACGTGAAGCCATCCACCCCGGGAGCCTTTTTCGGATTGAAGCTGAGCACAGCCGCACGCAGCTCGTGTTCAGTGAGGTCCGGCTCATGATCATCATGGGGCGCGGGCCCCACTGTCTCGGCTTTTATTCGAATGCGGCTGTGCTCCGGTGTGTCTTCCCGTGGGGAATCAATGGGGTAGAAGACTTCCGCCAGTACCCTGACGGAGTTCTGCTGGTCAATCTGGATTCCACCATGTACGAGAGGTAAGTCCTCCTCCTGTCTCGAAGTGTTGCGTATGACCCTGTAGATGCCCTGCCACACCCCTTCCCTATCCTGACGCTCACAAAACTCCTTCCATGACTTAATTCGGGCCGCCTTAGCCTGCTTCACGTAAAGGGCCTTGGCCGTCACGTACTCCTCGACTACCCACTGCCGCCGCGACGGTGCTGCCCAATGGACTCTGCGCTTCTTGGTGGCGATTGACTTTTTCATCTGTTCCAGCTCCTCCGACCACCATGGGATGCTAAATCTGTGCCGAGATTTGTGTTTAGGTATCGCGTGGTCACATGCTTCGGCGACCGATGCTTTCGCACAAGTGCGTTCAGAGCACCCGCATCGCAAATGGGCTGGATATCTTCCACAGTGATTCGGTTCAGCGAGCTTACCTCGCTGAACTTACTGTGGAAGTCCCCCCATTTAGCTTTGCGGGTGTTGTACACACGGGTCGTGCGTTCCACGGCGATACCTTTGGCTCTTTCGAGCAGAATTTTGAATAGCATCCCATTGTGGTCGGAGGTAGCCAGGTCCTTGAGTACTCGCCAGCCGTTCACCAATCCGAGCAGGTCCACGCTGCAGCAGGTCATTTCGACATAGCTGGTGAGGTGGGTCGTCCCTCGAACCGTGTCGAAGGTCGGTCCACCCCCGTCGTTGAGTACGTGAAGGTCAAGCTCCCCCACGAGAGCAGACAGATCGTCACCCCGGTCGTCATCTATCGGGCTACCCCACCAGGCGCTTTTCGCGTTGGCGTCCCCTCCAACGAGAAGTTTTGGCGTACCGAGCTCTCTTCTAATTCGGGCCAAGTGCTCCAAGTATGGTGCAAGAGGTACGTCGGGCTCAAAGTAGTACGAAACGACGAGCACCTCCCAGACCCTGGTCCGAAGCATCACCACACAAATGTTATTGGTGGTGAGTTGGGGGCACTGGTTAACGTCGATGTCGTAGTCGAAGACCACGACAGCGGCCTTAACAGTGCCCTCACCTCGGCAGGTGTTCTGGAAGATCCTCGCCCCTCCGTACGACTTCATCGCCTTGATGTTCCCAACGTAGGGCTCTTGCACCAAGGCAAAAGCGATGTTACGCTTCTTGGCCTCTAGCATGAGCTCGGTAGTGGCCAACTCTCCCCGCTGGAGGTTAACCTGGACGACGTTGTAGCCGGGGGTGTCCGCAGCACTTGAAACGCCAAAGGTGCCCTCAGCAATACGATACTGAGGACCGCGCTATGGCGTCCCACTTGGCGCGGACAGGGCAATCCCGGCTAAACGTCGCATGGCTAGCGTCTGGTAGTTTAGCCCGACAGCAATTTACACACGTTGGCCCGCGGCCGGCCAAAGCCGCAGGACATGCAGCCCTCAGATGAGGTCCCCCGCAATGACTGCAGGTTTCCCCAGCCTCGGCGCAGTTCCTGCGGCCGTGGCCGTACGCGAGGCACGTAGTGCACTGGACGACGGGGGATTGATCCTCTACCCGCACCTGCTGGATGTCTATGTAGACCCGCCCAGCTGTCACCAGTCTCTGCCACAACCTGGGATGCACCTGGAGGACGGCATGGCACTCGAGGTCGTTCCGTGCCCTCCTCCGGTACCTCACGGTTGCCGCAGACTCGGCTGGTGACAGCCCATCCAGCAGGTGTTTATTTTGTTTTCTTAAGGCAGCCAATATATCATCATCTGAGTTGTACCTCATCAGGAACCGGAGGACCACGAGGGGATGCTTGGCTGGTGCGTCCTCAACAAGAAGTTTCTTGTTGGCACTCAGCCTAGCCTGTGCCCGCTCGAGGTCGTCCCGTGAGGTACAACTCAGAACTACCCTCTTGTCCCTCACCTTTCTTACCCTTTCAACCTGGATGCCCGTCTCCCTCGCATCCAGGGCCTTCCTTACATCCTCGATCACTCTTTCACTACTATCGTTTTCGTCACCGGACGACACCAGAACGGAGAATGTCGGTTTCGGCTTTGCGAGGACCGCCGCGTAGGAGGGCATCGACCTCTCCCCCGCGGCGACCCGTCGCTCAACCTCCTTAGTAGTGTGGCCAATGGCCCTGATCTCCTTTAACAGTTCTCCGTTCTGTTGCCCTCCGGCGACCTCATTCGTCATACCTTTCAACCCTTCAGTCATTCTTTCCATCTGTCGTTTGTGAGTCGCCAATGCTACCGCGTGCTCTTCTAGTTTAACTAACAGGCCACAGTCGCCTGGAGGACCCTCTATCCCTACACCTACCCCCGTTGCTACGCTCCTGTAGTTCGCATGCATCTTTCTCTCTCTTTCTCCTTCCATTTCATTCATACGCTCAATCTTATCCGTAATTTCTTGCATTCTTCTCTCATTCTCCCTTAAATAGCTAGCATTCCTCTCTATTTTTACGCGTAATCTTTCCTCCATAGTCTTCAGTTGCTTTACCACCTTTCCCGTATCTTTTCCTTCCTGTCCCTGGTTTTGCTCATTCTGACTTTCCCCCGTACCCGTTTCCGCACAGTCTCCTTCGAGTGTCATCTCTTTGTAGATATTGTACAAGCCCTTTAGTGCCACCAGTACGCCCCTTTTGCAATCACCCCGCATGTTTCTGGTGTGGGCCACACTGTTCTTGCCATGTATCACCATAGCCTTCGCCCTGGCTGCCCGGTTCTGTCGGGTTGGCGTATACGGCACGACCACCATATCCCCATTAAAGGGTTCCGACTTTGATGGTGAAGTGGCGAGTGCGGTGGTATCTGTGGTGGTGGTGGTCGTGGTCGCAGTGGCGGTAGTGACATTGGTGGTATCGGTGCTGATGGTGGTAATGGTGGTGGCACCGGTGGTGGTGGTGGTGGTGGTGGTGACTGCAGTGGTGGTAGCAGTGGCAGGGGTGGAGATGGTGGTGTCCTCGACAGTGCTCGAGGCGGCGGTAGTAGTGCCGGCGGTGGTGGTGGCGGCCTTTGTAGCGGCGGCCGCAGCGGCAATGGTCTTGGGCTTTGAGGGCCTTAACCCTTACGGGCGTTCTCGGCAGGGCAGACTTCTTGGTAATAGGAGGAGGGGTGTATTCCAGTCTGAGTGCTTCTTTCGGTTGGTTAGACCCACCGCTAGCCGCCTCCAGACTCCTCCGTATAGACGCCACATTGGTCAGTGTCTTGGTTCTAGAAGGTGAGACACTCGGCGCTTTACCTTGCTTGTTTGGTGGTGGTGTTCTAATGGGGTTCATAATGGGGGCCCGTTGGCACACCGGGTGTAAAGAGTCCGGTGTGTTACCTAACCTAACTCAACCCAATGCAAATCAAATCAAATATTATCGAATAATTATTAATAAATTTAAAACCCAATAGGGAACAAAGTAGACAAACACAGTGTAAACAATAAATTATTAAAATATAAGTCCCTTAATCTAAAGCCAATAGGGCGCAAAATAGTCAAAACACGTATAATAAGAATCATAGTCAAGTCCTAAAACTAAGCCAATATGGGCGATATAGTCCTACTAAATATTATTTCACAACGTCTCTTAAAGCTAAGCCAATAGGGGCAGAACGTCAAACAAAGCAAACAACAAAAACAAACGAACACTCTGTAAATAATCCTAAAAATGATTTAGTTTAGCTTTTGGCCTAAAAACTCCCTGTGACCTTCCAGTAGCTCAAACCTAGTTGATATACCCAGGAGCAACTGGGTGGGTGGGCGGTCAAAAAATGCAAAATTTATGTCGTCCGATCTAATCGGGAGAGGTGTCTATGGAATCCTCTCGCTCGTGCGATGCCAAATATGTTATTCCGGAGCCCGTCAGGGGTCGGGGGTGGAAAATAGGGGTGCAAATGTAGGTGGTTAAAGTTTAAAGTTTCAAAGTATTGCTGTACCGTCGTGGTAGGTCGCAGATAGGCCTTAGAGGGCTCTCTAGATGCGGCTTGCTCTCCCCAAAACGATACAGGAACACGCAAAAAATTTGGAGAAAGTATGTGAAAGTTATTCAATAAAACGCCTAAAAATTTAATAAATTTCCCTGTTTAGAATATTTTAATTATTTTTGTGTGTTTCAGATGGTGTACGTGCAGTCCAGAGCTTCCTCCGGGTGCAGGGACCCCTTCCTCAAATTAAAACACTCCAAAACCGAGAATAAATACAGAAATTATGCCAAAATTAATGTTAACACTTAACAAATTACCAAAATTTTACAAAATGTGCACAAAGTTCGAAAAAGTTTTAATTCAAAAGCTGTAATAATAATGTACGTTCCTTCGGGATATCCGGGAGATGACCCGTCAGTAAAAACACCCAAAAAGATGTTTTTGGTTGGTCAAATTTCGCAGCAAACGAGAATATTCCTTAAAATTCAATTAATTACTATAGAAATTTTGCTAGTCCTAAATTGATAAAATAAAAGCTAATAATAGTTCCCTAGGGACGTGTCGGGACGTGTGCCGACTGTCTAGTATGTACTTCCACGTAAAATGGAGTCAGAATTCGGTCAAAAAGTTAACAAAACAAACGAAAAACACTTGTGAAAATTTTCAAAGTGGCCGGTTAGGTTAGGTTAGGTTAGGTTAGGTTTCTTTTTTTTCTTTTTTGTCCAGGCGCTGTGGCCTGGACCGCGAACAGTTTCCCTACCATAAGTAAGGCTTTGCTAGCTCTGTTTATTTAAAGCGTTTACAATTTATAATTTAATAAAATATAACTAGGTACTAAGGCTTAACGTAACAGATTATTATAGATTTAATGGCGATATAATGGTGTAAAATTAAAATAATTATGTACAATATAATGGTGTAAAATTCAAATAATTCGGTAATAATATTATTAGCAATGAAATAGTCAATAAATAGAATTAAAATAGTGTAAAAAATAAATATTCAATAATTAATAAAATTCCATAACTAAAACACCATATTTAAAAAGTATGGTGCGATGGAAAGAAACAGAACCGTGCGGATTGACTGCCCGGCTGGTAGCAATGTATGCTGTCGGCCAGAGCCTATCATAGATGTCCAGCCGGGGGTGTCCTAGGATTTGTTTCTTTCCACCGCACGTCCGGCCACGTAAGTGAGGAAGGCAATAACCTTCCCCCTTGTGGTTTTATCGCCTAACAAATTCCCTACATTCCCTAAGCTAAAATCTGTTGCCAGGGACATCTCCAGGTCATACCGTTGTGTCCCAAAGATGGGACACTCGAACAGGAGGTGAGGCACGGTCTCGTCGACGGTGGCGTCACAGGCACACGACGGACTCGCCTTGCACTTGAAACGATGCAAGTACGAGGCGATCCTGCCGTGCCCTGTGAGTATCTGGGTGAGTAGGTACCCAGTACCTACTTTGACGACGAATTTATGGGCTGCGCGTACGTCAGGGAAAAACAACTTGGTCACGCCGGCGACCCCGCCCTCTGTGTATCGCCGATTCCATTCGTCAACCGACTTCTCGCGGAGAATTCGTTTGACGAATGAAACCGGCACTTGATCGTAGGAGGGTCGGGTTTTCAGACTCAACGCGGCACTCTTCGCCAGCTCATCGGCCCTCTCGTTACCCTCCAGACCGGCGTGCGCTTTGATCCAGAACAGGGATATTTCCCTGCCCTGGACCTCGCCGGCCCTGATGTTGGCCCTGGCCTCAACGGCCAGGCGGTGGGTGGAGGCGTGGTTGGTAACGGATTCGAGGGCCGATCGGGAGTCGCTGATGATTGCGAAGCGTGTACCGGGCCTTTCAGCCGCGAGCCTCGTAGCCAAGCAATTCGGCCTGGTAGACGGTGCAGTAGTGCGACAGTCCAAGTTTGATGGCTCTGGTTTCCGTCTGTCGTTCCCAGATCGACAGAGCGGCTCCTACCTTGCCATCAATCTTGCTGCCGTCTGTAAAAATACGTACTGCATCGCCTACCAGGTCAGCCACATCACTCTGGGAGGTGAGGCGCATGAATTGCCTGCTAATATGGTCGGCTGGATGAGGTCTCTGGCTGAATGGGAACGGTGTCTCTACATCCCGGTCGGCCAGCACTGGTCGCCCTACCCCCCTTTTCGATTCGTACAGGGAAGCATTTTCCCTGATCCGAATGTCCAAGGGGAGCAGGCCGGCCAATGCCAACGCGGCATTGAGAGACACCGTCCGGTAGGCCCGGCACAGCTTCTGTGCGAAGCCGCGCTGCACCACGTTGAGTCTCTTCTGCACCATTTTCTTTTTTGTCGCTGGCGCCCAAGCTGCTGCTTCATAGGTGATGATGGGCTCCACTGTCGCGGTGTAGATGATCCGGATTATCTTCGGATGGCGGCCCCAGCTGGATCTGGCGGCTGACGACACCCGCTTGTAGACGCCCAATGCCCGTTCGCACACGTTTGCGACGTGGGCATTGAACGTCAACCGCCGGTCGATCGTCAGCCCCAGCAACTTGATTTCCTCCGCCATTGCAATGTCTACCCCGCCCATGCTCAGGCGTGGGGTGTCATAATCAAGCTTATTGGTAAGCACCATAGCGCACGTTTTGTGCGGTGCAAACCTCAGCTTGTTCATGACACCCCAAGACCGAACATACTCGAGGGCGCCATTGCCACGGCGCTCGATCTCCATTGCCGTGTCCCCGGAAAAGACGACGACTATGTCGTCGGCAAAAGCCTGACAATAGTCGCCTCTCTCCGTGAGACCCTTCAATAGGGGATCGAGGAGGAGATTCCAGAGTATAGGGCCTCCGATGGAGCCCTGCACGCAGCCCTTGGTGGTTTCCCTAACGTATTCGCAGCCCCCGTACCTCACTCGTACCCTCCTCTCGCTGAGGTAGTCGACTAGCACCGCACGTAACACCGGTGGACACTGTTCCTCCGCCAGCCGAACCTTGATGGCAGGCCACCACGCGTTATCGAAGGCGCCCTCTATGTCCAGTGAGACCATCGTGATGAGCTTCTTCTTGCGAAGTTCGCCCCTCACGTGGCCCACCAGGGCGCAGAGGGCGTCCTCGGTACTGCGCTGCGGCATGAAGCCGTACTGACGGGGGCTCATCCTCGGTGCTAGGTGCCATACCAGCCGCCTAACCAGCATCTTCTCGAATATCTTCCCAAACACTGGAAGCAGCCCAATGGGTCTGTACGACCGTGGATCCTGGTAGTCGGTTTTACCCGGCTTCCGTAACGCGATCACGGTCGCCTCCTTCCAGTCTTTGGGAAAACATCCGAGACGAAAACATTTGTTGAAGAGGGTAAGGTGGGTGTCCAGATTAGCCAGCACAACCCGTGTGCAGATATCCGGCGTGAAGCCATCCACCCCGGGAGCCTTTTTCGGATTAAAGCTGAGCACAGCCGCACGCAGCTCGTGTTCAGTGAGGTCCGGCTCATGATCATCATGGGGCACGGGCTCCACGGTTGTTTTTTTTTTTTTTTTTTTTTTAACGTGGTCGGTGATGCTTTTACGCTCTTCACCGTCTCGCTGCGGGGGGGAGCGAGACGGCTTCGTGTGGGACTCCCGGCCCTAGGATGAAAACGGGCCGGACTACCCACTAAAACCTATCCACGGTGTTTCTCCTTCGCCTTAGCCGGGCCCCCGGATAGGCAGAAACTGCTAAGCGACGGCGGCCCGGCAAAGGGGCGCTTGTTTAAGCTCAACATAGGGGGGGCTTGTCCCCCCCAAACAACATAGAAGCGACGCCCCCGAAACACATAAGGGGCGTCGGACTCCTCAGGGCCTTTCGCGTGAGCGGTGGGCCCCCCGACCCACCGCCCACGGCCCTATCAGTCGGGGGCTTGGGCGTATGCAATACGCCGTCGCCCCCTGACTGGTGCCCGGCGGGGCGGAAGCGTGCGGCCTGCACGCTCCCGTTCCCGCAGGGGTTCTCTCTTTGCCGCGATCACCTCCCGAGCGAAGGAGGCGACGGCGGCCCAACATTCTTCGCTGCCGGCCATAGCAAGAATGACGGCCGGCAGCGAACCTATATTGCTGATAACGCCCGTGAGGGCCAACCTCTGCGTGTCCCAGGCGGCGCACTCGACGAGCGTATGCTCCGCCGTATCTACGGCGCCGCCTTCGCAATGATGGCAATCGGGCTCCGACAGGATCCCCACCACTTCCCACAGGAATTTGGACGGGCTCCACGGTTAGGTTAGGTTAGGTTAGGTTAGGTTAGGTTAGGTTAGGTTAGGTTAGGTTAGGTTAGGTTAGAACCATGTAAAACATTTTAAAAAATCCTAAATAAATTTAATTAATAAATAGAACGCAAATTCTTCCTATAACATGGCATGAAAGGTAGAATGGAAGTGCGAGAGGAATGCTAGCGAGAAATTGTATTGTGCTAGGACATGAATAAAAGATTATAGAAAATAAGAGTTAATTTATTAGTACCTAAGCCCTGAGGGAAATTTTTAGGAACCACCACGCAGCGGCCACACAGGTGGCCAAGGTCCGCCAGGCGCCACTGGGAATTCTTTCTGTGTCTACCGGAGGCGCTCGGCAGAAAAAGCCCTGAGGGGAGCTATTGTTAAAATTACCTTTACCATAGGCAAAGGCATGAGCAATAAAATAAAAATCATGGGTGGAAACAAACATGCAGACAAACTCTCCTACCGCCTAAAGCACTTGGTAAAAACTCATTAAAATTTCAAGGCGTCAACTCTTCAAGGTCAGGGTATATCGCTCCTTATTGACTAGCCACAAATACTAGCTTCCAGTGGAAGAAGTGAAGAGGTATTGGTTATTTATTTGTACTTGACACGTTGACTTGTTTTGCACCGAAGTGTTATGAGCGTTAAATAGATAACAGAAAAATCGTGAGTTGACATTGAAGTGACCGTGAACCTCAATGCACGTCCTATTGTTTTTCTTTAAAAAACAGTACTCTTCTAGACTAGAAATAGACCAGGACTTCTGCATACCCTTAAATAGATGAAATAGAGAATTATACTTTGTAATGTCATATGTCACACGTGTCTTAAAGTAAAACTGAGTCTGTTGATCCCTATCAGCATGGTAGTATCGAATAAAGTGGATCCGCTTGTTCAACCAATGATAAAATGTCAATCACGTGACCCAATAACACAGTTTTTGAAATTTTCTGTGATGCACAGCACGCTGGCTGTGCTGTGTTTGCAGGTCGACAGAAATCTTATGGAAAAGATTAATACTCTTTGTTCATTCGTTCGCAGAAATAAGAACGCACGTGGGTTTCAGACAAGAACGTTGCTTGGAATTAGTGAAAATCACGGTCAATAAGTACCTACTTAGGTGTTAAATATTTCATAATATGCCAGATCTATCAATTAGAATAATAAGACGCTAAGTTAATCAATACGACTTTGTTGACCGCAACTGCAGCGAATTTCGCCTAATAGAACTCCAATCAAAACTTAACCTAGCGCTAGGGCATGTGACCTCGGTGAATGAATTGCTCAATATAAATCCGAGAAAACTATAGACACAAATTGTCTATAAAACGTTGTTGTGAACAATGATAAATACCATATCTCATCACGATTTGTTAACGAATACACCAACTATGAGGACGGCTCTCGTACTGAGTAGCATCGCGTTAGCGCTTCTGGCGTTCGCACATGCTAGAAATGTACGAGAGCGGCGAGAGACTGATCTAGAGACTGCTGCTACAGGTCATCACCACGAAAAGGGAGGTGGGAAAGAGCATCACCACCACCACCATCACGAACATGGTGGTAAAGGCCACAAAGGCTATAAAGGCCACCACCACCACGAGCATGGCAAAAAAGGACATCACCACAAAGAAGGGCATAAAGGCCACCACGCTGACCACGGCGGCCACAAAAAGCACCACCATCATGATGATGGACATTATCACACACACCATCACGGCGAGAAAGGCGAAAAAGGACACGGGTTTGAGGAAAAAGGACACTATCATAAAGGACATTCCACCAAAGGACACCATGGTGTCCACAAGTTAGATGAATTCAAGAAGAACAAACACTTCCATGATAAACATGGAGAGTCTGGGTTCCAAGAAGGATATGGTGGTTACCATGGTGAGCACGGCCACAAGAAGGGTGGCCACTTTGGCCATGGACACAAGCATCATGGGCATCACGAACACCATCACGGTAAGAAGGGCTTCGACGAAAAGGGAGGACATCACCATGAACACAAAGGTCACCACGATGAGGGCAGTCATCATGAACATCATCATCACCATCAAGGTCATGGTAAAAAAGGTGGCCATGAGGACCATAAGCATTGGGGTTTCAAAAAAGGACACTAAATAGACTGAAGTAGAAATAATTTATTGTTATACCTATTCTTATTATCACCGAAATGTAAATAGACACCGTTTCATGACAATGTTATTTTTAATTAATACTATGTTATGCCAAACAATGCTCCATGTTATGCAGCAATGGACGTGAGAGCAGCTAGTGTGAAATAATACATTCTACCTCACACATTATTTACCGGAAGAATTGAATTAAGATTATTGTCACAGGTTGCTCATGGCTTGGAACAATATTTTCTATGAGCAACAAGAACACAGCGTGAGCGGAGTCAGTGGTACTTATTAGTAATCAATGTATAACTTTCAAGGACTACCAAGGGATTCAAAAATCGTCATAAAACTTTCATATTATTCTGATTCATTATAACATTCTACATAATATATGTATACATAGGTGCTATAAAAGTTTTCGTAAAAGGACTGTTAAGTAACTATTGAGTGAGAGTAAAGGCTTCATAAAATATTAAGAAAGAAATTATAAATAGATCACAAAAACTGATGTCATCGGCGGGAATCGAACCCACGGCCTTCCCCTAACAGGGGGAGTGCTCTGACCAACTGAGCTACGATGACCACTACCGACATCATCGAATTTTTGCTTTATATCATATTCATAATTTGTATTCATAATAGTTTAAGAATAGTTTAAGCATACTCATTACTGGTCGATACCTGGTCGAGTTCAATGCCCGCAAAACACAGGCGTGTGCATTTACTGCGAAGAAATCCCCTTTCCTTCCCCTACCCTCTCTTCAGAATGCATTATTACCAATGAAGGACAACCTTGATATCCTTGGCATAGACGTTCGTCGAGAGCTCAATAATAAAAACTACATCGAAAGATGTATAGGGCTAGCTTCGCGGAAACTAGGAATACTGAATAAGGTAAAGAGATTCTTTACACCGGACCAGAGGTGTCTGCTGTACAAGACGCAGATTAGACCCTGCGTCGAATACTGCTCTCACCTCTGGGACGGCTCCGCGAAGTATCTGCTGGACGCTCTCGACGCTATGCAGCGACGGGCTATCCGTATTATTGGTTGTCCGGAGGTAACGGGAAGCCTTGAGCCGCTAGCTCAGCGCCGAACAATAGCTTCCTTGGCCGCATTCTACCGTATTTACCACGGCGAGTGTTCTGAAGAGCTCTTCAATCTGATCCCACCCTCTTCCTTCCGATCCCGAACGACTCGTGCCGGGCAGAGATGCCACCCCCACACAGTGGATAGCATGTTCGCGAGAACCGAACGTTTTAAACGTTCGTTTCTCTGCCGAACGATAGTGGCCTGGAACGCCCTGCCTGTGCACGTGTTTCCTCCCACATATAATCCTGGGTTCTTTAAGCGGAGCGTGAAGAGGCACATCAGTAGGTCGTCAAGTTGAGGGCCACTCTCAATAGTAATGTGTGCTGTGAGAGTGGCCCACAATCGCTAGACGTCGTCACGACTTACCACCAGGCGGGCGGCGTCAATTTGGCGAACCAAATATAAAAAAAAAAAAAAAAAAAAAAAAAACTTTAAAAATACAAAAAAAATATATAGGCTTCATAATTCTCTTAGTTCATTTTATTAACATAGATCTGAGTTGGCCATCTATTACCTGTTCATCTATCTAAGAATTTTAAAATATTCACATGTCACAGTATTCGCGGCTTGAATGATTCTTATCGGAAAATCGATCGTAGGAAACTATTTTTTAAACCCCTCAGCGATAAGGGCCCTTAAACAGAACAATTTTTGCAGGGTCGATCGGTAGGTACAGCAAAGAGCAATAATATTTATTCATGAAGGTGCCTATATCTACTCACATCATTACATCTTCTAAATACTTAAACTCCCATTGAAAATGTAGATATTCATAAGCTCATTTCCCTTTCTCTTCTCTTTCTATTTTTCTTTTCCCTACTTGTTCTCTCTACAGACGCTACTAACTAGGACATATTTACACTCACCATCAGACCACACTGATTTTCGTCTTGTCTACCTAAGTGTGACAAATTAAAAAATCAATTTTTTATCAGTCACTGTTTCCCGTTTACCATATCTTACTTGTTAAGTCTCTAGGTATGACATTTACATACACGGTTTAGTAGATGAAGAGATGTGGAAGGCCTGCTAGTATTTAGTAGTTATCGAATATAAAATAATATCTTTCTTATTTCTTCATATTTAAATATAATACCCATAAAACTGCTTGTGCGTAATTTTATTGAGAGCAACTACAAAGTAGGTACCTACTCAATAAATTTTATTGAACTGATTCAACTAAAGTCTTCAGATACTGGAAACATAAAATGAAATTTCCTTGAAAAGCATGAAACGAACAAACCCCGTATTTATTGAGGGAATTACACCGGCTAATAGCCACGAATGGTAAACTTTTGTAATCATACTAAGAGCTAGAAAACTGGAAATTGCTATTAAGCTAGTAAATATCCTAAGTACCTAATTAATGAAAGTGCTCAGTAAAGATTACTACATTATAAAGAGTATTTGGGTCGCTTTTGAACTCGCATGTTCTTTGAACGTTGAATGTAACGGACGTACTCAAATAGCTCATTTTCATTATCAAGATTGTATGTCACAGATTGTCCGAAAAATAACTATAAGTATCACATCAAATATGACTTTCACTAACGTGATCATTCATAATAATACTTAGATACCTAAGCATGTTTAGTATGTGTGTAAGAGCCATATTGCAACAATCGTGATAAACGTACCGAAAAAATACAGTTTGGTTAATTTTAGTGGGTAATTATCCAAATTTGGTTTTGGAAAATTCTATTTGGTAGAGACTTTCATCTAACCGCCCAAATTCCAGTCTGCCAGTCTTCCCACGAGACCTAATTGGCTACTAACCTGACAAATCTTAGTGAAGTGCTAAGAATCACCACCGGGCGCCACTGGAAATTCCCTGTCTTCACCAGAAGCGTTCGGCAATGGACGTAGTAGGAGCGTAGTAGGAGCCTTTAAAAAAAAGCACTAAGAATCATTGTCTCCCGTGGCCTGCTAAACCAATATTTTCTGCTAGCAAAGTATCAATTTGAGTAATTTGCATTCACTGTTGGCAAGGCGTTCAAAATACAGAAAATTATTAACCAAACAAGACATCGTAATTCAATTGTTTGTAATGAGTATGAATTTAAAAAAATCTCTATATATATGTCATCTAAATTATTTACGTTCTTACATACAACGCCAATATCCCCGGGGTAGATAGGGTTGATCCCACTACATCTTGTCAACAGTATTGTTAATTCCTCGTAATAGGGGACATTCCCATTGCCGGTACCGGACACTATATATAATAACAAATACGAGTAACTATCCGTTCTGAAATCCGAAGCTAAGCCCCCAGCAGCCAGGACCAATGTTCACAACTACAATATATCTGCAGTCTGAACACGTTATGGTCTAAGTACACTTTATCTAGTCTATATCAGGTTATTCATTGGCTCTAAACGAACTAGCAATTTATCTATGTGTGCAGAATTGCAAGTAAACCGCAAAATGTTAAACCAGGGTTGAAGCTTCGCTCAACTACAATGAAACTGCTATTAAAACGGATGTGATTCAAGTACTAGCCCACTCGCAATGGCACGCTCTGAAATTGAACAGGTTTTGAACAGTGTAGTATAAACTAGGTAATGGCAGCGGCATCGCCCACCAAACTTTATTTAGATAGTTCGTAGTTTCGTATCTCACATCACAGATACAGGAATGCTCTTTACTAGTATAGTAGTGCCAGAGCCTCGTCCGTTTGTAAGCAGGTGCACTGAAGGTGAGGATGACTTGGGCCATGGAGATGTTGGTGACCCCTTTGCACCCTACTTTACTTGCTTTATAATAATGCATTTGTTAATATTTGGATAGTTAGGCATTTACCTAAAGATAACTGATACTAAACGTGATATCTAAACGGGACTGTGATGATATTAAAGGCGATTATTGCTCCCCGACATTTCGGTTGGATCGTATCAACAGTGGTCCAAACATACATACATCCATCGATACAAACATTCGCCTTTATAAAATTAGTAGGGCGTTTTACTTTAAACGATTAAAACCTTGATTGGTCGTTGAACTCAAAAACGCCAATTCCATATATAAAAACATTTTCGTTTTTTACACTTATTGTGTCTATCGATCGTAGGCCTCATTCTTGTATATACTTATCATAGATCGTAGGGTACGTAAGGGTGATATTTATTGGACATTGGCAGGAGTGAACAGCGCGTTAGCTCCTCTTCACGTTCGGATTACGTGTGACAGCGACTGTACTCTGTACCCATAAATCTAGTGCAAGGCGTGACGTCCTAAGCTCCATACTTACTCACTAATTAGTGTAAAAGCGTTATTCATTGATTACACTCATTCCCGTTGACTATATCCTGATATATGTGGAACGAATCTTTGCGGTTGACTGATTAGAACTGACGTGGAGTATAAGACATTTTAATATGTTTTAATTTATATATATGTTCCTAGGTTATCTAATCGGAAAATTTGTAAGAAGGGCACAGGTTTTGCTTTTCAAGTAATAACATGCATTTCCTAAAATGGTCAGACTATCATGGATAATAGAAAGTGGAGTGCAATTCAATAGCAATTAAGGATAACCTTCTTCTGAATTACACTACGAACTTTTCTAATTAGTACTTAGTGTTTATAATTAATAGTTACACAAATTACAAATTTCACTTTAGTTCTTTGCAAAACTTAACTAGGTACATTAAGTATGTAATTACATTCAAGGTTTAAATGACAAGGATTAGTTTCGTAATACAGCCAATATTAAGAAACTTAATCAAGACGAACAAAGCAGTTGCAGCTCCGCTAACAAAATGTAAATATGCAAAAGTCTTGCTCGCTTTCAGTTATTTATGGACCCTAAGATAGCTGATTCGTAAAATTGTAAGCATTAGACGCATACAATGAGAATCCCCTCACTGGTAAAAGTAATAACATCTTTAAGTACCTACGTTAATGGAGAGTGTTTGGATATGATTTCAGTTGCAGAGTAAGACCTAAATGACAATGTGATTCGGTCGTCGTAACTCGTCCTATGATTATCCTTCCAAGGATATGATTATCCTTCCAAGGATAATCATAGGAATCAAACCAGGCAACCAGGCTTTGCACATTAGGCAAAAAATTCTGTAATTTAAGAATAATTGACAGAGCGAGCGAAGCGTCTACATTTCGAGATTGAACAATTTGCTTTCGTCCGTGTGTCTGTATGTATTTGTGTTCCGGGCTAGTCACAGTTTTTATCCGATCTTTACGAAACTTGACACCAGTATTCCTTTACTAGAAAAATTATTTTCGGTTTGATTTTTTTGGGAGGGGTTGGGGTGGCCAATTCCAAAAAATGTTTTTAATGTTCGCGAGGTCTATTGTTCGACCATAGAACGACCACTAGAGTTAGTTTATACTAACTCTAGTGGTCGCTCTATGGACATAAATTTGTAGTGTTTGCTTCACTTGACTGACTAATGAATATAAGCGGTTAACTGAACATAGAAATAATGTTATAATAACCTATATTAACTAGGTATGCAATACATTTTACTGTTGCAATAATTGAGCTGAGTTTGTCGATCCGGGTCGAACTCCTAAACGACTGGACAGATCTTTATGAATTCAGATATATGCACTCGCGGTGATGGTCACTATGACCGTGCCAAATTTCAAAAATATCGGTCCAGTCGTTTAGGAGGATTTCGATCACGGACGAAATACACGAGTCGCCTAAGAAAGAGCTTCGTAAACTCAGCTCAATAAATATATTTGACTTCGACTTTGACTTTGACTGGACTAGTATTATCTTTTCTATAGGTACGAAGGTTTTTGTGGGCGCCAATGCCAACTGATTTTGACGTTTGGAGCGTAGACAGTTAGTTTAGATTCTAAAACACGACAACTAAAAAAAAAAAAAAAAAAAGATTCTAAAACAACACATACGATAGATATTGTCTCGGTAAAATGTTTTCGTGGGAATTGGGAACAAGACGAATAATAGCTCTCCATAAACTTAAGCCTTTAATCACATTCTTGAATTTAATTCGAGTTGAACCCCTACAAGAATTATTCTTTACCATAAACAGGAGCCCCATAAATACTCTACGTGACACATCACAGTGATTAATTATTTATCAAATAGTTGAAAGGTTCTGGGGTCTATTCCCTGATGGCTATCTTCTAATGTAGTTTGTTACGACACCATACATCTACCATCTCTTGGGGTATTAAAAAGTTAATAAATAGGTTAAGGGTGATAAGGTAAAGTTTATTAGCATGGACTTGTAAGTAGGTACCTACAAGAACATCTAGAAATACATTACATGCCTTTATTATTAGTGTAACAAACAGACGAACATTATAATCTCCTTTAAGTTTAAGCGGTTGAGTCGTTGACTCGAGTAATAGTTTATGATTTCAATTGTCGGCACTTGGTGGAAGCTACGTATTTAATAGGTACATGATAGATAAGTATATATCAAGTAAATACAAGAGGCATGAGACTTTGTTCATATTATTATGTAGTTATAAAACCACAAAAATCTCTTAATGTTAGTTGAGAAATTGAGATTTATCTAATTTCCACAACACCGAGCACAACGGAATCTCTAAAGAAATAAATGTTCGGCGGTTTTTGCAACAATTTTCATTTCTGCCCCGCCCTTATTTGTCGTAACATGTTGTTTTATAGCCTTCCTCGATAAATGGGTTATCCAACACTTAACCAGGAAATTATCACACTCAAAATGACGTCTTTAACTCCGAAAGGGTAGACAGGGGTGTCTAATTAATTTCGCCAGTCATTTTGTTGGTCCTACGTAATTGGGGTCGAGCCTATTGGCGTTCTCAGGTACTTTGGATAATTTTCCAGAACCTCATTCTTTTATCAGCAGGTGCACCGCGTGCAGGAGCCGTTCGCAACCATGAACTGATCAGCAAAATACAAAAACTCTTTAGCTTAATAACAGTGGTATTACAGTATACATAACTGAGTTTGTAACCACAGAATACCATTCCGTAGTACTTTAATTAACTATGTACCTACAAAACTTTTTGTAAGTAGCCTACCTGCTTTAGTAAATATCAGGTACTTTTAAGTCAACACTTATTTACAATTTAAAAGTAGTTTTTGTAAGCTGGTCTAAATCACACGTCAGTACCTACAGTACAGTACAGTATAAAACAAATTCGCTTCCTTTCCTTATGTACCTATGCTTAGATCTTTAAAACTACGCAACGGATTTTAATGTGGTTTTCACCAATATGGATAGAGTGGTTCTCGAGGAAGGTTTTAGTAGGTATATTATTTGTCAGGTGGACAAAGCCGCGGGCGTCCGCTAGTATACCAATATTATATACCTAAGTTACAGAAGCAAAAACTTAACTTTAAACCTCAATAAAATATTTGCTATTAGTAGGAAATAATAAAACAGACCGTGATTCGTACCTTTTTTATGACTTAAATCTTAAAACACAAATAATAATTTAATATTTTAACTATCACTATCATTTCAACGGCATTCGCAATAACAAAAAAGCAGTCTCTGAATAAACTACGATTGCCAAATAAATAAATAAGTCACTAGTATACTCGTATCCTGTCAGTAATTGGTTAATATCAGTGGCCTTTCTTGTATCCGTGTTTCTTGTGATGGGAATGATCACCCTTGTTGCCGTGATCAATGTGGTGTTGATGATGCGTGTCGTGTCCACCGGCTTCTTTGTGTCCCTCGTGTTCATGATGATGGCCACCTTTTTCATGAAAACCTTTCTCACCATGCCCATGTTCATGATGACCACCATGATGATGACCCTTTTTAAAGTGTCCGCCCTTCTTATGGCCATGCTCCTCGTGGAAGCCTCCATGTTTTTCTTCATGTCCTGAATCACCGTCTTCATCAAAGAAGGTTTTATCCTTCTTGAATTCATCCAATTTGTGAATTTCATGGTGCCCTTTCGTTGAATGACCTTTATTGTAGTGTCCTTTTTCAGCGTATTTATGACTCTTTTCACCTTTTTCGCCTGCATGGTGTTCCCCATAGTGTCCATCATCATGATGATGATGCTCCTTGTGTCCTTTATGGTCATCATATTCACCCTTATGGTGTTCTTTATCATGATGACCCTTGGCCCCCTTTTCATTATGGTGGTGGCCCTTGTAGCCTTTTACACCTTTCTCATCGTGATCCTGATGATGCTCTGCATGGTGTTCTTTTCCACCACCTTTCTCGAAGTCGTGGCTCTGAGGAGCTTCACCTTTGTGGCCTGAAGCAGCAGGTTCTAAATCTTTAACTGTAGCTGCAGCTATAACTTCTTCTTCTTTTGGTTGTTCTATTTTTTTTGTACGTAAACGTCGCGTTTGTACGAATGCCAAAAGGGTCAAGAAAGTTAAAATGAAAACCCACCTCATGTTGCGGGACGCAATAATGCGCAGTTGTACTACAATCTACTCTATTCCTAATATTGGCAACATCATTGATGGTGCTGCAGTTTTATATAAGGAATTGTGTAAGCTGAGCTAATCGACGCGTCGCGCGATAGACTTGGTGTCGAGAGTTGCCGCAAGCGCTTCATAGAATAGGTACTATTGTATTCAAAAACTTATTTCAATATTTTATTTAATAACATTAATACATTCATGCTTAGGTTTATCAATCAAATAACCGAATCTATTAAAATTATTACTCAAGCAAACAGCTACATTTTAACTATTACCTACCCACTGAACCCCGAAAATATATAATATAATATATAGTGTATATACCTTCATACAGTGGACGTTTACACTTATTAGCAAAACATTAAGTACTATTTGTTATAAGTAAAATTGTAAAAAACAAATATCATAACGCCTAATTAAGTGATTTGGAGTCCATGAAACCGTCTTGAAGCTATGTTTATTTTCTTCGTGTCTGTTTCACCGGACATCACGTGAAAACAGTTGATACGATTTTCATGAAAGAAAAGGAAATAGCTGGAGACTTTGAGCCGATAAAAGGGCCTATTGCCCGGAAGAGGAACACTACGGGCACAAAATTAAGACAGTACTATCTTAACTCTGTGCTACGGGTGGAGCAGCGTGAGTTCGTTTGTTCAAAATATATTAAATGTAATACATACATCTAGTTACTTAAATTACCTATACTTCAATAAATTTGCCACAAGACTGTAGTCCGTATATGGGTGAAGCTGCTAGCATCAGCGAGTATTTTCTTTGAACACAATAGTTTGAATGTTTTATACTTAATGCGGTTGCAGAAGGAGGCAGACATTACAGCTAGGGCTAGCTTGGTGTTTTAGTAATATGTGTTTGTTAGTAATATTGGATATTGCGGCTCGCCACCGACCACAAGACTTGACCACTTGTTGCTACGATTCTGATTAACTCACATAACATGTGTAAGGACCTAAATACATAGATCTTGTTACTGTCTATTCAGTTAATATTATTAAGTATTAGAGTTACGTACCTACAGTACTAATATTTAGTTACTACTTATTTACTGTTTAGGGGTGAGGGTCATGCTCATGGGGTTCGAGAGCTCGCCGCCTTTATAGAGTCCTCGCTAAACGTCTGTGCGATGCTTCCCGGGACCAGAAGACTGGTTATATATTATATCCTGGCACAAAGAATAAGTAGGTATCGCCATATCCAACGTTTCAACGCAGCCGGCATTTTGGAAACCTTCGAACCTAATGCGGAGGATTTTTAAACGATATATTATGTAAATATTGGTGGCGCGCGGTGAAATGGTAACCGACTGGGTTAACGAATTGCAAAGGTTAAGCAGTATCTAGCCTGTCTTCGGATTGGTGACCTTTTTCTAAGACATTGAGACCCCTCCGAGCCTCGGAGAGCACGTTAAGCCGTTCGGTCCTGGTTGCAATATGAACATATATGGCAGTCATTACGGGTAGTTGGAGCCCTAAATCATAATTAATTAAGTCTGGTTATTAAGTGGAGGTA
This sequence comes from Nudaria mundana, assembly GCA_963556515.1. Classification (NCBI taxonomy): domain Eukaryota; kingdom Metazoa; phylum Arthropoda; class Insecta; order Lepidoptera; family Erebidae; genus Nudaria; species Nudaria mundana. Next base: position 14,639,072 of record OY748293.1, read on the forward strand.
ATAAATATTTTTAAAACATTTGTGATACTTACTCAAAGTTTCGAGTTACATTATAAACACACTAAAAATAAAATCACTGACAGAAAAAAATGATTTTTGTGTATGTTTTTATTTGTTTGTTCATGCATCGCGTACGAAACTAAATCACGAGGGTGGAGCCGGTGCATCTGGGTCTCCCTTGTTTGACCGAAAGGAATTTGACAAATGTTCACTTCCCAAAAATTTTTTCGCATAATTTTATTTGCCAAATTATTACTTAGCAAAAAATCGTTTATTGTCTGAAGATTGTTTGCTGTAATAAATCATTTGATTAAAGACCAAATGCCATAGTAACATTATACTTGGTAATATTTTGCCGAGTAAAAATTTGACCGAATAAAAATATGCGTACTAAAATAATTGGAAATATTGCAATGTAATATTGGTATATAAAAAGGTTTCTAAAATTTGTTTGGGTAATCAAATTTTGTCAAAATCTTTTCGGCAAAACGGCAGGCACCCGGTGCATCTACATCTAATATATTAAAAATAAAATCGAAATACATATAGGGAAAACGGTTGAAAGTAAACTAGATAAAGGCGTGAACCATGCCCACAATGGCAAAGAGCCAAGTGCTAACTGCATTTATTGTCACTGACAGTCGACGATGTACAATATCATGCTAAGTGGAAAACTATTACCATAAAAGAAAGACTTGATCTTTTTGGAATCTCAGTTTATGAACAAGTGTTTGGTTAGCATGTATAGTTTATGGACAGTTTTTAGTTGGATTGGTTTTAGTTGGCCGAGCGAGCGAAGTGTTTACATTTCGAGATCATACTTACTGGAGAAGACTTTCGTCTGTCTGTATGTAGATATGTTTGTTCCGCATCTATTCGTCACATGTAAATAATAGGGACGAGCCTATTGAAGCTAACCTGGAGCTTTTAATTTTTTAATGTGTACCGAGACACATTGTGTATTTTTTATAAGTATGTACATACCTACTATACTAGTCTAGCTGATGCCCGGCTTCGAACGGCTTCTAATTAATTAATGAAATACTTTTTGTACGTGGTAGAATGCAATCTGCGCGGGCAGCGGGACGGCTTCGTGTAGAACTCTCACCCCACAGAACACCTACAGGTCAGAAATGCGGGCGTACGCTATAGGCTATAGGGAGTGTGAGCCTCCCGTAGTGTCTCTCTTCGCCACCATTACCTCCTTCGCAAAGAAGGTGACGGTAGCCCAATATGAAGATGCCCATGGGTGCCAGTCTCTGCTCGTTCTAGGTAGAGCACACGGCGAGCGTGTGCTCAGCCGTATCCGGGTCGCCGCCGCCGCGCCCCCCAACCAATGAATACACTCGGGCCCCGCCTCTATGCCCACCACTTCCTACTTAACGAAGTACTCGGTGTAGCAGCCGTAACCCGTGAGAAGTTGGGTGAGGTGGCAAGACGGAGCGCCATATGTGCGCTCCACCCAACTGGCGGAGCACGGCACGTATGGCCCCCACGAGCACCCGGCTCCCGGTGGTACTTTCCGAAGGTTCGGCCCACTGCCGGAACATATCATCGCAAGCCTCCTGTCGTTTGACCTGCTCAGCATATACCCTCTTGAGGACCCAAGCTTCGAGATCTCACAGGGGACTTATCGCTATCAGGCACGCTCGCCTCGAAAGAGACGGTGCAGTATAGCCCATTGCGAACGTCGCAAAAGGATCAAATTTGCGGCGCAGAGAGCATCCACCCACCCAGATATTCGCTCCGTAGAGCGTCTCATAGAGGCGGCGGCGGCAGGTATTTCCTGGTACCCCGATGTTGGCTCGCATCCGTCACCAACTTTCGCGACAGCTGTCGGAAATCCTAAGTTACTCCTTATGACCGGGGAGCGATTGATGCTAAATGTGTAGATACTCAAGTGTCACGGGAACCTATTAGAATGGGTAAATTAGGTGACAGGAAGAATAAATGGTCTGATGTTTCCACTTCTTTCGATATCGCCAATAGTTGTGTGGCAGTTCACGGAAAATATCGAAGTACAGTAACATCGCAGTTAAACTAGAAAAGCCTATATAACTGGGTTAGGAAAAAGGTACAGTGGGTATTGATACTTTCAGATGCATTTAGTGAAAATACTGGTATACCCCCCGTAAAGTGATAAGGTGTGATAAGGTAAGATGGCACAATACACCAATTTTTTCAATGTATGTAGTGTGTCTGTACACGCAAATTTCGGGAGAAACTGAACTGACGGAGAATGCCCATAGCATCGAAGACTATCATAAAATAAATTAACCTTCTAATTAACACCTCGAACTACAAACCTGAATAATTCTCGTAATAATGATTTGAGAGACGTAGATAATAAATCGAATTATCTACTTATTTTAATAGAAAATCAGCAACCTTGACCTGTCAAGTTTGCAATCAAAATAAGTATTGCGATATTCCAATACTTGTATTTCTTTCTCATAAATCAGTCACACAAATAAAGACTCTTGTATCCACTTTATGAGTGCAATACACCGTGAAGAAACGATACCTACCGTAAAAGCCTTCTAGAATGCACGACAAACTCCTATATAAGTATAGTCAGGCAAAGATTGGCACGAAGAAATCTGATATGAAATAAACTTGTGTCTCTGGCACAGTCCAAATCGCTTTATTGAGATCTCCGTATGAACATATTGAGCTGAGAGGCGATTGTAAAATTTTATCAATTTCAGCCGCTGCGAGTGTTTTCTATAGGCCACGACTGGTTGCAACCACGACTAATTCACCGCCCAGAAGTAAAATGTAGGCCAATCTCGGGCACCGCTCTAGTTTCTCAACTAGAGTTACTTATCTCGCCGGGAGCCGTTGCCAACAGACCACCGCGCCAACTATTTTATGTAACTTTGTTGTCGAAACGTGCTGTGAAATTGATAAGTTTGTTTTTGTACCTGTATCAAATTAGAAACATTATGCATTTTTTGTTTGTAACAAAAAGTAATGGCTGTAATTCAATAAATCAGTAGAGCAGTAGTTGTGTGCACAAATTATTAAATTAGAAAAAACAAATAAATTGTATTTTTTAATAAAAACAATAACAGATCACAGAATAACAACTTATCAGTAAAGAAAGCTTAATTAGATAATCCTAACAGAGGCTTAATTACGAGTATTTAGCGACACATCGATCGAAGTCTTATTGGAATATTCGTTTAGTGGCCCTTCTTGTGACCCCAGTGCTTATGCTCATCATGGCCACCTTTCTTTCCATGATCATGATGATGATGATGATGCTCATGGTGACCCCCATCGTCATGGTGTCCTTTATGATCGTGATGGTGTCCTCCCTTCTCATGGTGACCTTTCTTTCCGTGCTCATGGTGATGGTGTCCGCCATGTTTATGACCCTTATGGAAGCCACCGCCCTTCTTGTGCCCATGTTCCTCGTGGTGCCCACCATGGTGTTCAGAATGTCCACCGTCGTGATGGTGGTCATGGAAGTGCTTTTCTTTTTTAAACTCGTCATGTTTATGAACACCATGATGTCCCTTTGTCGAGTGACCCTTGTGGTAGTGTCCTTTTTCGTGGTGGCCCTGGCCCTTGTGTCCCTTTTCACCGTGATGATGTTCATGATGATGTCCATCATCGTGATGATGATGTTTTTTGTGACCACCGTGCTCGTCATGGTGTCCCTTATGACCTTCATGGTGGTGGTGACCCTTTTTACCATGTTCATCATGGTGGTGTCCTTTGTATCCCTTGTGGCCCTTCTCACCGTGGTCGTGATGATGGTCTGCATGGTGATCGTGCCCACCTCCCTTGTCCCACTTGCCGCCACCACCACCGCCACCGCCACCGCCGTGGCCGCCTCCACTGGCGGCTACCTCAAGATCGGCATCGCGCTTTTCTCGTGTGATTCTACAACTAACGTACGTAAGTGTCGCGAGAGTGATGCAGTACACCAGTAAGCTCCTCATGGTTGAGCTCCTATTGACTGATGACTGCAGTTACAACTGCTAAGGTTTTATACTGGTACACCGTTTTGTTGTTATTGTATGAAAATTGTGTAAAGCACCAAGGTTGCAACTATGTAGCGAAGGCAAGAACGGGACCGTTGCGCAGTGTCACCGGATGGTTGGAGTATCGTTGTGAAAATTTCAACAAACAAAAAAATACCGAAAGCTAAGGCACAGAAGCGATACTGCACTGCCGGGATAAGTCTGAAGAGCAAGATAATAAATGTGTAATTATAACGATTACTTACCATGGTTTATAATTTTATTTACGTTGTTAATTTCGAACAAGTGAAATTATGTAAAAGTCTTGATACTTATCTATAATATTTTTTCATCTCTTTAGTTCACCGAGCACTCCGAAACCCATGCAGACCTCGGCAATAACAACACTCGATATCTAACCGGCCGTTCATTATTTTGCTCTTGTATGCATGATAAACCCTGTTGATGCTCGTTTTCCTAAAAGAGACCTATCATTTTGAAAGAAATGACAGGAAGAATTTTATCTAAATTGAAATTGTGCAACCGCACATCACATAGGTACCTACCTAATTTAAATGCTTGTGGTGCTCGGTTCGATACCAGGGTTGAAAGATTTAACCAAAATCGAGCATTCGCCTAACACAGCCCAGGCGACCAAATTAACCATTGAACCTGTGCTCACACACATAATTATATAAACGCCTGAACCTACTTTAGACGAAGGTTTTAGGCTAATACTGATCGCAATAAAGCGTCTAGGGAGAATAGGAACCCTGAAAATATTTCACGCAAACAGAGCTGCGGGCTTCCGGTTATCATCCGGTATCTATCACTACCTACATATTATAAAACAAAGTCCTCTGCAGTGTCTGTCTGTTCGCGACAAACTAACTAAAACTACTGACCGATTTTCACGCTGCTGTCCCCAATGGTAGAGTTCTCAAGGAAGGTTTTGGTATATAATTTGTCACAGGCGGAGCCGTGGGCGTCCGCTAGTATTATATCACCCAGCCTTATATACCTACCACTGTTCATTGTTCTATAATGGTAAGCACAAAGGGTCAATTGTGAAAAAGTGTCTCAATTTTAGTAATCATAATGGCTTGTGGTTGGCGCTTTCACGGACTATGGTAATACTAGTTTGGCAATCTGAAAAGGAGAATTTGGAAGTTTTACCTAGGATATTTAAATTTTCCCTGAGTGCGAGAGCCGAACAACGTGCGATGAAACAAAGAGAAATAGATAGAGGTACGAAAAGGGTAGTTAGGTTAGACTTTCGCTAACAGTACGCAATATAGTCTAATTATTCGAACTGAAGCTAGAATCTAGAATGTAGTAGAAAATGTAGAGAAAATGACGTAACCTATTCAATACATCATATCATTGGTTATCGACAAACTCTTCCTACTGGCCTGCTCGCCCTGCAGCCCCCCTTGATTTTAACGCGTCCCCACATGTCAGTGTCAAATACGACTCAGTCATCAGTGTAAAATGTATGAATAAATATTTTGCAATGATATCGAACAGTACTGGTCGGAACTGAGGCTTCACTGATATGTGTGAATCGAACTTAACGTTACATCGCTCGTGCCCCAACGGAACACGGATCAGGCACCGACACTGTCACGTACTTACACGGCACGCCACGAGCACGGCCCGGTCTAGTATTAATATTCATCCCCTAATTTATCAGAAGTATATCGATATGCGTGTTTATAATCTATTTTTTTAGAATCTTTGCAAATAGCAGCATGTTATTCGTGCTCGTAGATAATTTATCCAGAAACTCTTCTAATTAAATCTACCCTTGTAATGCAAACGTGTGTTTTAGAATAACGTGTTGTCAGGCTGTCCCTCTTTTTTTTTCTTTAATTCCCGCTCCCACGTCCGTTGCCGGGCGTCTCTGGTACGCAAAAAAGGTACCAGACGGTATTATTTCCAGTGCCCCCCGTCCTCAGACCCCGATCATGGAGGTCGATAATCTTGGGCGTAGATGAGTGTGCGGCGCCCACGCCGCCGTCGCTAACTTCGGAACTCAGCGGGGGGGTACGCTCCCTCTCCTTCTCGGCCGCCTCCTTCACGAGCGTGACCTGCTCGCAGAAGGACACGGCTGCGTTCCACCCACTCCCATGCTTCAAGCCATGGTCTCCAGTGAGAGGGTAAGAATGTCCTCTAACGTAAATAATAACAGGGTTTTAACTTAAAGGAAATAAAAAAATCTATGATTTTTGCTTAATTTATTGATACAATCCTCAACAACAATTAAATGAGCACTACATCATGCCATATGGTTAATAATTTTAATCTAAATACCTATTAAATTTAAACTAAATATATATTTATTCGTAAATTACTTTTATAATGATAAATCACAATATATATCAACTTTCAGTTGACCAAATTATTTAACTAAAGGAACATATATAACTATCTCTCGAAACTCATAATTAGTGTTTCACACCTAATTTTAGAATATTTATTATATTTAAACATTTCAGTTTGAAATGGTGTTAAGTATCACAAATACTATTGTAAGCAGAGGCTAAACTTCACTGATGTTCAGGGGTTACACATAATATGGTCGAAATCTGAAAATGTTTACAACCCCGATAGTTCAAAAAATTATGTCAGATCTGTCACATTAATATACCGTAATCGGTCATCTTCAGTTTTACTCCGGTCGCAGAGCAGAAAGAAATTCGGTCATTGACGTCTCCGTATGTCCGTCACTCGCGTACAATTATGTTTCAGTCTCGCTTACACAGAGGCGACGCCAAAGCGAGACGGCAACATAATTGTGTGTGAGTCTTATATTGTTAAAAGCTTGTTGTAATACGAGAATATCTAAGACTTATGAATATCCATATAAAAAGAAAGAATTAAAACAATAATAAAAGTTGAGGAAGCGAAAGAAATATGCCAGCCTCGTAGCAAGGGGTAATCCGTGGTCTCTGTCTACCCCAGTGGGAAACAGGCGTGACTTTATGTATATATTTAGCTACATAAAAATAGTCCTTTTACAATACTGTAAATGTGATAACGGCTGGGCCGATGTCGTTAATTATTTATTTTTGTTTTTGTTATTATCAGGAGAAGGATCTATTGGAAAAACAGAAAGTTTTACGGAACATTAGAGAGCATAACGACCATACATAATGAAACTTTTTTACGTTTGAAATGCCTGCCAGTATTTTTGAGGCGGTACGAAGTTCGCCGGGACAGCTTGAGGAATATAATTAACAAGGGCGAAGGACATTTTCAGATGCGTACTATTACTATAATATTAAAAGTAGTTTCAAGTGAATTTTGTACCAAAATGTATTTTTGTCTGGATCACCGTTAATTTAAATCATCATCACTGGTAATGTCTAAAAGTGTTGTACATGAGAAACTCTAGCAATCGTTAAAAATAAAAATAAACTACAATTCACAATATATCACGAATGCAAAACGTTTATCTAAAGTTATTAGATTGAAAACCCTACTTGCCTAGTCTTTTATATATTAATACATACTTGATAATCTCACACTAATGTATTTAAATAAACTCTAAATCTACTTTACAATCCTGCTGTAGAACATTTAAGTGAGACAATGTAGAGGAATAATCACTTACACAATACTTATTGATATTAGTTATATCCAAAAATACAATCTGTGGTGCGGCTGAATACATACTATTATAGGTTTGGTGTTGTATTATAATAAATACTGATACAATTTTCGAATGCTAAAATACAGTACAAAGCCTCTTCTTATCTTGTAACATTAGTTTGTCTTTGTCTCGAAGCCAATAAATACCACAGTATCATAGCTTCTATATTTAAAAATTAAAGATAAAACAGTTTAATAGCCTGTCTAGCAACATTTATATAATAATAAAAAATATCAATAATGACAAGCACATGTATGAATATATTAGCATAATGGGAAGATCTTGAATAAAATATATATCAAGAGATCAGTTTACAATGAGCTGGCGTATAATATTATAGTAAAATCTATGTTAAAAAATAACTAACTTCTTAAATAACACACTCTTGTAAGGTCTTTTGTAAATAAGAACCGTAGGCTACCATATTATTTGGCTATCTGGAATAACGGCGGCTGATGACATTATCACAATATTAACAACTATTGATCCACTAAAATCCACATAATTGTAGAGTTGCTGTACTATATTCAATGTCAGACAGAAAGCGTCCAGTGACGTTTGTCCTATGTTCGGGGAGCGCGGTTTGGCGCTATTACCACAGTGCGGTTTGGCGCTATTATGCGAGATTTGAAGTATGACGTCATCGGAAACTTTGTAGTCTCTGATAAGTCGCGAGCTTTCAAATAATATTCCCCGAACACGGCCTTCGTATATGACGCTACTTACGTTATGCTTCTAGTACGTGGGCCATAGAACACTGAAAAATATTGATTAACAGCAAGCTCATTTTTCGTAAATAGCTTTATGTTACCGAGTCCTACCCCAATATCTCAAAAAGAAATCTCAAATCAGGTAGCTAACAGAGTTATCCAGTTAAAGTATTCGGAACAAAATTGCTGGTAAGGTTGCATTAATTCGTATAGAGCTGCAAAGTGGTGCAGGTATTAAGTACATCATTATAAATCAAAGACCAAAAGTTTTCATTGATCCGACTTGTGCTAAAAAAGTTATTCAAGGTTAAAGTTGAAAATTTTAGCTTTTTTTTGGATTTTTCTCGTAAATAGTGAATTATATCAAAAAATAGTTTTGTACAAAATTGTAGATAATAAAATAACCTACACAAACTGACCTTACAACTTTTTTCCTAAGAATTACCATTTCTGAGAGATTGCGGTTATTAACGTCTGCTGGTCCGCTCCTATTAACTCTGTCGTCATGTTATAGCATTGTCTATAGCTTGTTAGACGTTAATAACCGCAATCTCTATTTTGCTATGTTTTACGGCCCACGTACTATTCAGTTATACTATGCTCGCCACATCATATGCAGTGATTAATCACTGATTAAATGACAATGAATTTATATAAACATTTTATCATATGATAATTATTTTAGAGTAGCAATCATATTCATGCCTTGAACTGTGTTTATCGCGAGTGTGTAGACCGATACTAGACGACACCGTAGGCTTCCTATCTGATGTATTATTATAATACTAGTTTTGTTGAATAATCTGTGGCTAGGTACTAACTGATTTGTAGTTAGTTGAGATGAAAACCACGTTCATTGGTCGCCGCTAGTAACCTCTCCCGTAGTACTTCCTTGCACGAATACTCCGGCAGCTTCAGGTAGTGAACACATGTGTTTACTGATGGATACGATCCGTCGCCGGCGTCCACCTAAAACGTACAACAACAATTAAGGTCGATTCGCACATATCATATCATAAGTGAAGCCTCAGTTCCGACACAGTTCCTACCGCCACAGTTCCTTCATACATTTTCTATGAACATGTCAGGTGTCATTGAACTGACTGAATCGTATTTGACAATGACGTGTGGGGACGCGTTCGTAAAAAACGTATGAAAGAATATTTTCTATTAATTTATCTATTTTTACTGATAAATCACTGATACTGAAACTGAGCCGGTACTGTGTCAACGGCTTCCCTGATATGTGGAATGTAATGTGTAATTTAAACAGTAATATTATTTGGCAACCTATATGAGATAAGATTTTGTTTTGGTAACGTTTACCTTTACATATTAAATTTCTCTGTATTATAGAAGCACCTAGGTCACCTAGCACAAGTATTTCTCCACTTTACAGAGAGTTAAGAGACCCTATCAAGTTATCCAGAGCCCAAGTCATTGTTACCTGCAGGCTGTGCACCTGCTGATACAAGGACGAGGATCTGACAAAATCTCCCAGTGTCCGGACACGGCATAGACTCGCCCCCTATGACGTGGTCTTAGCTGTGACTGGCGGATTTTGTTTCTTACCAACTTTCGACTGGGTGGACCGATTATGAGATTTTGATGAAAGCTGATGTTTCGGTGTGGGGTCTTATTTTAATTTGGTCCAATTTTGACTATTTAAAGTCAGTTCTACTTTTTTTGCTAAAATTATTACGTCAGTAAAATCCGAGTGTGCTTTCTGATAAAATGTTCATTGGAGTGATGTCGTTTTTATATACCTTCCGCACAACGGTAAGCCTGGGGTGCAGGTTAGCCAACCCGCCGGGCGGCAGGCTGCTGCAGCCGGTCGCAAACTGCAGGAACGCCTTCCGTTCTCGTAGAGACATCTCGACTAGCACGTCCACGAGTCGAAGGAATCCAGGGCTGAAAGTGAACAAGTATTTTAGATCTCCATACATATTGCAGTAAATGTCACTTTAGAAAGTGACTGTTTATAATAGAATATAATCGAAACAACTAAATTGAACGCTGACAAGATTAACATTCACTACTAATCGGGTTTCATACCATTCACACCATAGCCATAGGCTATTAAATTGGTTTCCACCTTCGTGAAAATATTATTCAAAATTTTAACAGTATAAAGCGCCCCATACAGAGAGGGGCTCGTGGTCTAGTGGTAACCAACAATGTTAACACATTGCAAAGGTTAAGCAACATCGACCCAGGCCGGTCTTAGGATGGGTGACCATTTCTTAAGACATTGAGACCCCTCCGTGCCTCGGAGAGCACGTTAAGCCGTCGGTCCCGGTTGTCATACTAACATCTATGGCAGTCGTTAGGGGTAGTTGGAGCCCTAAATCAAAAATCCGACCGGTCTAACTACAGAACTTCGATATCGACCATGGGTTGTGAAGGTCAGATGGCAGTCGCTTCACGGAAAATATCGAAGTTCAGCCGAATCGCAGTTAGACTGGAAAGCCGACCCCAACTGAGTTGGGAAAAGGCTCGGTGAATGATGAAAGCGCCCCATACACTAACAGTTCGTCGTCCGTCCGTAACTGTAGGATATTGGCCCGTCAGTTAGCTGATAAAGTTGAAGTTGACTACAAATTCAAGGTAGGACAAGCCATATCCGCCGGCGGAGTGCAGGCGATTAGTGTGTGTGCAGGGGCGAAGCTTCTTAAGCTGAGGACTGCATGCCCGATATATGAGGTAACAAAAAAGTGTGTGTGTCAGCTCCGACGCACGACTGGAGTTTACTCCTTAAGTACGAGTATCTAACCATAACAAATTAGAAAGTTGCGCACTAGAGGTGCGCACCAAAAACGTGACACGATTTTCGTTACTTGTTAGTAGGTTTTACCCCTCGGATTTTTCTCATACCGGGCGCCTTATATATGAAAATCGATTCTTAAGGAGTAAACTCCAATAAACTCCAATACATAAAAAAATAAAGCAGTCGAGATGAGAACCTCCTCCATTTTTGAGGTCGGTTAAAAGTCAAAGTTAAATTGCAACTGATTTTTTCTATTTTATTTCATGCGCTATTATCACTACAGGCATAATTGTTCGCGGTGGCTAACGTAGTTTTTTATTATATCGGCTACAGAGTGAATGAAAACAGAGCGGCCCGGGTTTGTCGCTTTGTTGATGTTGCATATGCTTTTCCAAAACGCTATCATATTTCGATAATAATGAAACTAATTCTAAAAAGTTACCTCTATTTAATGAATCTTTGGACTCGTCATGTCCTCTAAAAGGCAATACAAGTCTTTGAAAAATACTACGGTTTTGGTCAACTTGCTGATTGTGTTTTGAAATTTCTTCAGCAAATTGGCGTGACAAGTGAGTTTTACTTACTTTACAGCACCTCAAATCATCACAAGGCACAATTTCTTCCATATTTAATACTATAATAAACTAATTCACAACTTTTAAACAATAAAAAACAATTTTGAAATAATCACCCACTCTAAAAAGCAAATTACTACGCGAAACTGAAGTTAACAAACGCGAACATAGCATAGGTCGCCACGCAACCAACCGATGTGCGACGAACTTCAGAGCAAAACCAGGCAGATTTTGCTATAACCACCTACTAAATGTTGTGGTATGCTAGCGAAAATATCCATAGGTGTGAAAAAGAAAATGCAAGCCCGATTATAACGGGAGTTGTAAGTAGACTCAGTCTACTTACAACTTGTGCGAGCGAGATGGCATCCGCGCGCTCAACACCGTACAGAGTACCACAACATTTGGAACGGTTAGTCGGTATAGGAGATTGACCCTTAGCGGGCGAAATTTTGAAATAATCGTTCGAAATTTTTTAGGGTCAATATTACAATACACAATATTATTTTAGGGTCAATGGTACAATATTATTATTATATTATTTTGAAATGTTTTAGGGGATTCCGGGCTTATGGGAATGTATGGAACATTCGCCACTGTGTGTGTGTCCCTTTAGATCGTGATAATTACCTGTCTCGTGTGTACCCGAGCTTAGGTTCAGTATACTGCAGCAAGTGGTCCCTGGTCCACACGGGGCCCCGCTCTCCGCAGAGCAGTAGCCTCAGTTCCTGTGCGGAGAACGCCCGCAGTCTGCGCGGAGGGAACACCGCGCCGAAGCCGCGTCTGAACGCGTTGGTCTGGCGGCGAACACCTTCTCGCACTATCCACCTGGCGCTGGCCTCGGCGTACGCCCGGGCATTGTCGCCGCCCACCTGTGGGGTAACCGAAAACAAACATGTCTTAGAATTATGGCATAGTTTCAGACTACATAATAAATACCGATTTATAACTCTCCAGTTCCAAACATAAAACTAGCAGGTAGTGAAAAATACTTAAAAATATTTTTATCCAATCTCATGTCATAAACTTCAAATTATGATTTCAAAAGTTGACATATAAAGACTATGATTATGAGACAGTTACTATAATAGATTAAAATGATACAGATTTTGTCATGTGTTGTGTATATGTGCATGTACACAACACATAAATACTCACATATACACACACATATATACACAATATCCACACATATTTATACAAAACATACTCATATATATATTCTCTTAATGAACATTCTCTTCATACCTAATATAAACCAATTACCTATTAAAAACTTTTTTATTGTCCCATTTTAATTGTATATGATAAGTTCTTGAAGTATAAGCGTGTAGTAGTGTTAATTATAAGTTAAGGTCTAATAGCTTACATTTTTGAACAAAATTTAAATAAATTGTAAAGTGCTATGCCCTAAAAGTACAAATTTTAAAAAGTGCACTGTTTTCCAAGATAAAGGCTTTGGCCTTGTTTGGAGACAAGTATCTTCACTGATTGTAAATGTATATTACACAGTATTGTTTGTCATACATTCATTATGTAAAAACTGTTTCTCAGAGACAAATAAATAAAGATATCATATTATATTATTATTATAGTGACGTCGATTTTTTTTTATTCTAACACGTCAAACATATAATAATAATGGCGAGCTACCGTTATTTATTTGTTTTGATTCGTGTTCAATGTTTATACTTGGTAATAAAATAATAACAAATAAAAAAGTAATACATAATAATAATATCTAGTGAATAGTTTTAAACCTTTGATAATGCTGTAAGGCGAAGCCGGTCAAGAATAAGATCAATGAAAACTAGTTTTTACAACACTCATAGGAAACCATAAAAAAACTCGACAAGCTCCGTTTATTTAAAACGAGGTTCTTATGGAAAAAGAAAAAATAGAGTCGCGCGGAATATCTAATCGCAAATTTAAGAGGAAAGTATTCGATGCAGGCGGATCCGCGGACATCAGCTAGTTGTAAATAAAATTAATATAATATTCCTTACCTCGATGTTCTCGCCGCTGTCACATAGCGGTTGTATGGCGACGTCGGCGTCAGGGTGTGCGGCCACGTGCGTCATGGTCAGAGCGAGCTCTTCGAACGTCGCACCTTCTACTGTCAACTCGTTCACCATTCTGTTACGAGTTTCTGAGTCTATGGTCGAATCGCGAGACAGCTTATCGTAAGCCTCTGCAGCTGCCAACATGTTTTGTAGGAACCTGAAAATGATTAATTATTATTTTACATGATGCTTGATGAAGCTTCTCCCGCGTCGGTGAAATTACAAGCCTTGCCTAAAAGTAATTAGTCTCAAGTGAAAACCTTGTTATTTAAATCATAATCTATATTTTAATATAAAAAGTGTAATTTGCCTCATGTGAGAGGGTCGAGGATAAGACTTGGGCCATGACAATAATAATGTATCTACTTGATTATTGAATTAACATAGCCCCACATCTTTACATAGTATAAAACAAAGTCGCTTTTCCTGTCTGTCTGTCCCTATGTATGCTTAGATCTTTAAAACTACGCAACGGATTTTGATGCGGTTTTTTTTAATAGATAGTGACTCAACAGAAAGGTTTTAATGTATTATACATGTATAATATACTAGAGTAATACCGATTATTTTAGAGGTTTCTAATGTAATGTCTTAAATAAACACATTTTTTTGCGCTTTCATTGCAAACGCTGACGAAACCCTACGAGACAGATCAAAATAATGTACTACAGTATTGTACACCATAGAAAGGTCTACAAAAAAGTCCGCGATAGCATATGTCTACCTGTTTCCACCCAATATATGTCTATCTCTTAAGGATAATTCACAGCAACCATTTTTATCTTTTACAAATGACAAAAAAATAATGTGTCATTTGCCAAGCTATTTTTAACAATGCAGTATTATTCCTTATCTAATTGAATACTTTACATACGTTGTGCATTTAATTTAGACCAAAATTGCCATTCAAAAATTTTGACGAATGACTTAGAGATATCTCGTGATGAAAGAAAAATAACAGCGCGGCGACGCGGCTGGACGGTGGTGGCCAATGACGGCAGTGAACGCAAAGCGATTTTAAACAATCTATACCTACTTATAATAAATCTGTAGAAGTGAAAATTCTGTACATTGAAAATATCAAAAAAATAAATGGCAGGGGGTGTTACTAGACCGACACCGAACACAAAAATGTGATTAAAAAAAATTGTCTGTGTTTGTTCAGGCATCACGCAAAAAACTACCGGTTCGATTACGATGAAACTTGGTATAATTATTCTTTAATATCCTGGGCACCTCACTGGGTACTTATTATCCCGGAAAAGTATATATAATAAAAAACAAACTTAATTTTGCGGTTCGATCCCTAGACCCGATTACCATACCAACCGCAAATAATAAATTTGTCTTGGGTTTTTTTTAAATATTGGGTTCGCCTAATTGACGCCGCCCGCCTAGTGGTAAGTCGTGACGACGTCTAGCGATTGTGGGCCACTCTCACAGCACACAATACTATAGAGTGTGGCCCTCAACTTGACGACCTACTGATGTGCCTCTTCACGCTCCGCTTAAAACACCCAGGGTTATATGTGGGAGGTAACACGTGCACAGGCAGGGCATACCAGGCCACTACCGTTCGGCAGAGAAACGAACGTTTAAAACGTTCGGTTCTCGATAACATGCTATACGCTAAACAAAAATAATGCTAAACGGCTTAACCGATTTGAATTTTTGATTTGAATTTGCGGTTTGATTTTCAATCGTTTCATAAATAAAAAAGTTATGTAGATCTAAAGTAACACGCAGGCGGAGCTGCGGGCAACAGCTAGTATATAAGAAAATCCTTACCTATGTCTTATGGGATCAATCTCCTCCAAGCAATCGTTCGTAAGCTCTTCTCCGCACATTATTCGTAGGAAAGGTTCGGACAATGGTAGATCTACAAGACGGCCATCTTGTAACACCTGTACAATTACACACACATTATATGACACTTACTGACTGACTGAGGAAAGAATTTACCTTACTTTTTACCAAGAAATAGTTTTCACGTAAAAATCGTGATGTTTTAATGATCAAGTGGAAATATTTATATCATAGGAACACATGGTCAAATTCTTCTTCTAGAGTAGGCACAGGTCAAAATACCTATGCCTACTCTCGGAACTTTTGGGACACAGTAAACCATCGCACTTATACAGGTGGACCACTTGCAAATAAAAATAACGCAGACCTAGCTCTAAAGATCTTCTTAACGTTTGTTCGTGTTATCTCTTTTTTTGTGTAAGTACAGTATTTATAATTACCTTGGCTAAGAATACTCCCAGGAACCAGAAATATTTGCAGACTTTATCACAGATAGGGGCGTCCTGGGGCAGCGGCGCCGGGAACAAACCGCCGGCACGAGTTACGTAGTAGCCCGGGGGTTTCTCTGTTAACATTACCATATTCATACATACGGATGCTAATGGTACACAATAAACTTGTGTACATACTAATATTGATTGTCTCATTTCAATTTTTCTTGGGAATATTTAGGTAGCGAAATACTACTAGTAATTTATTTTTCCATCGGTTTATAACAGAGAATTGACATAATGTAGTCAATATATAGAATCATAATAATATATTAAATAAAAAATGAGTGAGGCCACTTAAGCTTATGTTGCCATTTTGCTAATGCTGCAGCCTGATAGGCTGTCAGGTGCGTGCCATCTTGGGTAAACATTTGTCAATTGTCATAGAGTAAATTAATGTTGGTATAACTATGTATGGCATTTATTATCCATAATCTATATAAATACGTCTCGCCCTCTCTCAATATGAATAATAGTGTAAAAAGTGTTTACAACTCCTTGAATGGTTCAATGAACTTTATTCTCAATTTGTATGGCCTAGTAGGGTATAGTCGTACACGAAATAGTAACGATTAAATGTGGATGCCTTAAAATGAATGTACAAAGAGCAGTCATATAGCTAAATGAATTCTTTCAGCTAACCCTTATTGCAAGTGACTTGTTGTTAAACCCTTTGTTTAGTGTGTAGTGTGAGTTCATACATTTTGTACTTCCAATTGTCAAGTGATGAGTAAATGAGCACTTAACAAAATGTAAACCGGTAATTACCGTCGGGCAGCATGAGATGGTGCGGTGCGTTGTCGTCGTCGTTGACCTGGTCGGCGTGGTCGTTGAGCCACATGTAGAGGTCGGCGCGCTGCAGCTCGGCCGCCACCAGCGCGTAGAACTCCAGCGTGGGGCCCAGGCCCGTACCCTCCTCGCCGGCGAATTCTACTTCCAGCACGGACTTGCGACCGGCGTGGACGCGCATTACCTGCAAATGGAAACAACATTTGAAAGATTGTAAGTACCCAAAGGATAGGCGATGTATTTGTTAGCGCCATAGACAAAATAGTCGATTTTGTCATATTGTCGATAGTGGCGCGACTTACGTCATATCACTATGGAAATTCATTCTACAATTCAAAGATTTCAACCTGGATGTGCAATTACAATATTCTCTTTTTTCAGTGCTTGACTCTGCTTATTAAGAATCTGCTTATTAACTATAATGAAACCATTAAAATCAGTGCTCCTTTAGCAAACTAAAGCTCAAGCTTTGTGGGTCCGCGACTATAACAAGACATGGAGGTTAGCGGCAATACTACTCTTAAATAAACCCAACTAGAAATAATGAATATAATACCTGCATAGCAGAGTTCAATAAGTTTGGTTGTCGTGGTATCCGGACTCGCTCGTGCCGTAAGCGTCCCATTCGGAACTCAGTAGCTTCTATTTCGGCTCGTCTCGGCGACACTGTGTTGCCAGCCCTATACGAAACATTTTCATAATGTAAAACAATTTAAGCAACTTTAAACACTTTAGTATTGAAGAGATAATGTGTGAGTCTACAAACCTTTGCCTGTCGAGTGCCCGGTCCCTTTGAGCTTGCAACCAGACAATGGTTCGAGATGTGCCAAATGCGGTACACGCAAAGAACATCTGTCGAGTCTCCAACGGGAACAGGAATGGACACCAGTCGTTTAGCTGTTGACACCTGTAACACACAATTGAAATATTTTGCAACTGAATCTACTGAATTATATTTGGTAACTGAAACCCGGCGGACACGCCAACAACAAGCTTAACCTTAAAGGCCATTTCACAAAATGCGCCGTCTTAGTACGGTGCCCACTTGTGTATCGTAATTTATTGTAATTTCGATTGAAGTTATATCAATATTTTGACAAAGTATATGCAAGAATTTCCTATATTTCTGCAGAAATCGGTTCTCTAATGAACGTAGTTTATTTTGGAATAATTTTATTTTTGTAATTACTGTGTATTTAAACCAAAAATCACGATCAAATGGCGATGTTAAACACAAAAATTGGCCTAATGGTTTATTTTTTGACTAAATAATTGTAATACAATTCAATCATCTGTTACATTAAATGACGATTAAAATATATATCCAATGCTTTATTTATTTTTTTAAACTCAATTTATAAGTATTTTTGATTGAAATACGACTCTGAAATCAACTCTGCGCCCGTTTTTTCAATAAAATGCTTGTGGCAAATTATAAAAATATATAATATATGTATATCAAATAAGTTATTTTTAGTAAATGTGTTACATTAAACGTCAACACGAAAGCTTGGCCCATTTTTTGCGCATATTCAATAACTTCTAGTCTGTAATAAACAGACTATGGTAATTTAGGAGCTCAAAATATTAGAAATTCGTGCGAAAACGTGAAATGGCTCTTAACTATAAAGACTAACTTATTATCAGTTATCATCCAAATTATACAACAAATAGTTTTGCAGTAAAAAATGAAGATTTGTAACACTCATATCGTATTGCCGTTTTGTGGTCGCACTCCTCCGAAACGGCTCGAACGATTATCATATGTTTTGTAACTTTTTATGGTTTCCGCTAGGTGTGAATGCAGCTTTATAAGCCGCGCACGATGACAGTGGGATGTAACCTTGTCACAATAACCGCTTCGTGACATCGTCAAACGCTACAGAGTACGGATAACATTTTTTTATTCGTACTTTTTGGCGATAGATGACGTCACGCACACGGTTATTGTGACGTCGGTTCCATCCCCCGGTCATCGCGTGCGGGTTACAGCTAGTATGTGTAGTGTTACCAGAGTGGTGTGGCAGCGGCGGCGAGGGTGAGCGGCTCCTGTAGCTGCTGGTGTAGCTTGTTGGTGAGGCGCGTGGACACGAAGGCGTCGGGCGCGAGCGCGGGCGCGGCCAGGCGCAGGCGGCGCAGCACGCGCACGCAGCACGTCGCCGACACGCCCTCCGCGCCCTCCACACCCGATAGACCGCGCTCTAATAACAGAAGACATACATAGACGTATAAGCCGCGCAAGATGACAATGGGATTGGCGGCCATGTCATTGGCGTCATAGTGACGTAGATTAACCTGTATACTGTTTTGTCATCCGTACTTTTTAGTGATTGATGACGCCACGGAGCGGTGACAAGTTTCTATCCCACTCACATCGTGCGCGGCTGGATTTTGTATGAATAACATACAAAATCAAGCCTTTATTCCCGAAGGAGTAGGCAGATGCGTTTAACACGCCCACATTTCGCCAGTCACTTTTTGGTCCCACGTATTATAGAGGGCGAGACTCCAAGAAACATATTACAGTTTCCAGGCACTTTAGAATGTACATAAATAGAAGATTTTTTTTCTACTTTGACCATAATATAAGAGTTGATGTTAAAAGCTGGGCTTGGTTTTTCTGGCCAGTGTAAAAAAAAAATTGAAAGGTACTTGTGTTGTGTGGTTATACTATACAACACAAAAGAGGAGTAAACAGAGGCGTTCTCAATTACCTGGATCGCAAGGCTCGTCATCCTCACTGTCACTTGAGGAAGCGAATGTCTCCATACCCTCGATCTCTTTGTAAGTCAACCTGATAAAAAGAAATAACCAATATGAGAGTGTTGTCATAGAAAAATAATTCAACATTTAGCATTTAATTAAAAAGTAATAATGCTTACGTGTAAGTGGTATCTCGATGTGTATCGTGTGCGGGTAGTCTTGCATTCAACGCTAACACAGCGCGATATAAAGTCCAAGATGGCCGCTCTAAAGCTAAAGAAGCACCTGACGCACTTAGCACTAGGCGCAATGCCGGTAAGCGACCACTACTATTGCTACTATTTAACGTAGTATTTGCAGCATTTGCAGCGTTAATATTATTTGTACTGGTAGCAGCCGCTGTGACGTTCACAGAGGTTTCTGATGTATTAACATCTTCACTGTCTGAGGATTCGTTCAGTGGTATTTCGAGATCTGAAACATAAGTGAAAAATAAGTACCAACCAATATTAATGGTCTGGACATTCTTTGTTATGTCTCTCAAATAGAACATGTTTATTGGATTCATTTGTGCAATAACCATTGTTTCAGTGCCTTAAACCTAGAATGTACCATGAAAAGAAAGAATGATGACTGCTTAGGTGGAGTGTTCAGTAGTACACCGGCTTTCAACTCCGGAGTTTCGGGTTCCATTCCCGGGTCGAATCAGATATTTGTGTGATCCACAAATGTTTGTTGCGGTGTTTCCAATGTATATTTAGAAATATATAAGTATGTCTACATTCCATAGCACAAGGTTATAGCTTGGGCTAGACGACGTTGTCTGAGAATATCAACATATTTAAATAAGTAAGTTAGTAAGTACTTACCAACTGTTTGGTTTAGATTGGTCCTGCCCGGACGCGGGTCGAATGCAGGTATGAGCGCGGAGAACTGTCTCTTAAGTACAAAGTCATCGTCCCACGGTTTACGTTGGCGACTCTGTCCACCTCCAGAGTTGCCCCGTACGGCCTCTAAAGCCTCTTCTTCCATAAGGGATAGGAGATTTCGTGACACCTGTGAAAAACACCACTCCTTTCAAACACACAGTCTTTCCAGTGTTTTTCCTCACAAAAACACTGGAAAGACTGTGTGAGAGAACCCTTCGGGAAAATGTGTTGACCCACTTTCCCCTTCATACAAATCAGCATGCATACACAGCAGGCAAATCAACCGAATCGGCCCTCCACCAGGTGGTAAGCCGGGCGGAAGTGGCGATACAAAACAAAGGTATATGTCTAGGTACTTTCATCGATATTGAGGGTGCCTTTGACAAAACAAATTTCACCAGCATCATGTCAGCACTGGAACATCATGGTGCAAATCCGGTCCTATCAGGATGGATAAAGAACATGCTCAGTAATAGAACACTTCTACTAGACCACGAAACAGAGGTGGTAGAGGTGGTGAAGGGATGCCCCCAAGGAGGAGTCCTTTCACCACTTCTGTGGAACCTAGTAATAAATAGCTTAATTACTGAACTAAACAAAAAACACCTCTACACAGTCGGCTATGCAGACGACATCACAATTCTCATTACTGGTAAGGAAGCCAACATAGTATGTGACCTCACCCAAACTGCTCTCCGAATAGTAGAAAAATGGTGTGCAAAATACGAATTAACCGTAAATCCAGGTAAAACGGAACTCGTAATGTTCACCCAAAAACGAATTCTGGGCAACTTCAGACTCCCCAGACTCTTCGGCACAGAACTAACACTTTCCAAGGAGGTTAAGTACTTAGGTATCACCTTGGATAACAAACTGACCTGGCGCAAACACATAGACGACAAGATAAACAAGACTAGCATCACCTTCTGGCACTGTCGCAAGATGTTAGGTAAGTCCTGGGGTCTCTCGCCGAAGGTAACACTGTGGCTATATAATATGGTCATACGCCCCATGCTATGCTACGGAGCGCTGGTATGGTGGCCCAAATGCCAGCAAATTACATGTCAGAAAAAACTACAAAAGTTCCAAAGGCAAGCCTGTCTTGCGGTGACAGGGGCCATGAGAACCACACCGACCGCTGCTGTTGAGGCCATGCTGGGCATAACCCCGCTGCACCTTCACATTACACAAGAGGCCTCTGCAGCAGCTCTTAGATTAAAATCCCTAAACTTATGGAGTAACATCAGCACCCATCACACAAAACTTCTAGATATCATCTATAACGACACTCCCATTCTCATGTCGGGATCGGATAAAATACCAAAAATCTTTATTTTTGATAAAAAGTACAAGATCCAGTTATTCGAGGAAGACAACGTTGAAGGCTTAAACCTCACAGAGCTTAGAGTCTTCACGGATGGATCAAAAACCAGATCTGGCACAGGCAGCGGAGTTTTCTCCGAGGACCTACAGATCAGAATAGCAACGCCACTAGGATCACACAACACGGTTTTTCAAGCCGAAACCTATGCGATCTTAGAGGCAGCAACGGCTATAGCTTCCAGAGAGGTAAGGAACACTAATATCAGACTACTCTCGGACAGCAAGTCAGTACTACAGGCCTTAAACAACCACAGCATTAGCTCAGGCCTCATCTACGACTGTCATCAGCGTCTGGCTGAGATAAGTAAGTACAACCACGTCACTCTACAGTGGATCAAAGGACACAGCGGCTCCAGAGGCAATGACGCAGCAGACGAGCTCGCAAGAAGCGGCTCTAGCCAAAGGTCAATCGGCCCGGAGCCAATGCTACCACTACCGATAGGCACCATGAGGACAATGCTGTCCCACAGAACACACACTCTACACAACACACTCTGGACAAGCCTAACGGACTGTCGGCAGGCGAGGGAGGCACTGCCCGAACTCGACTGCCGACAAGCCAGAAGGCTTGTGACGTTAGAAAAATCCCGTCTGCGTCTCTTCACAGGTGTCTTAACAGGGCACTGCCTATTAAACAAACACCTACATACGATAGGAATTACTGACAGTCCCCTTTGCAGGGCATGTATGGCTGAGGAGGAGACGGTCAGCCATCTGCTACTGCGATGTGAGGAAGTCAAGAACTACAGGGCGAAACATCTCGGCAACCCGGAAACCGTCCCTGAAGCTCTGCACAACCTGCGGGGCCTGCTGGCGTTCCTGGAGGAGATCGGCTGGCTCGTGTAAACGAGTAGAAGAGTCCTACCCGTACGCAAAACCCGCGCATTAGACGTGGAATTGCGGAAACCAGCCTGCGCCGACAAGTACAAGTACAAGTACAAGTACAAGACACCTGTGAAATATTACAAGGTGTAAAAAATAATGACAGCTGTAAACTGTAAAATCGTGAATAGGATGTAAATAATTAAGAACTTTGGTTCATTAAATAACGATTTGATCGGACTGCAGAGATTCTATTTAGTGGTGTGTAACATCACTGTCCTGACTGTTGGAATTTTGGTTTGAACGTCAAAGATTTTCTATAATGCCCGGTATTGGCAATAGGCTTGCCTCCCTACGTGGGACCACTGGCAAAGTGTGGCTGTTTAATGCACCTCTGCCAATGCATGATATGTATGACTATGTTAATAAAGATTGAAAATTATACACCAATGCACGGTACAATATACAATTTGCATTTGAGATAGTACAAGTCGGTACTAGTGCTACATAATATGGGAAAAAAGGTATTATTTATTTTTATCCATTCACATTTCGTATAAACTTTCTAGGAACCTTTTTTTTCAACAACCTGTTGCTATTATGTAGGTCCGACATTTGGTTGTTTAAAAATCGCCGTTTTTATTTCAATCGTTATCATTTAAACCCAGTTCGTTTCGATCGTAATCATTGCAGCCAACGACTTTTAAATTGCAAGGAAGGCAGCTCATAAGATATGCCTTCGTAACAGCTACTTTCTTTTGACTTCTACGAAAATTAAACCTAAAGAGTATGATATAATATAAGGAACTGTGGTCGTAATTACCGAAAGCATACTCACTACCTCCTGGTATGTGGGCTCGTTTTCTTTGTCGCTGTCGAGTGCGTCGTCCGCGTCGTCGTCGTCTTCCAGTTCTGTTAGTAGTGCAGGAGCTCGGCAGGATTCCAGGAAATCTTCTAGCGATACCTTCCAAATAACATTTAATGTTGATATATTTACTACATAAGTCTATTTACTTAATATTTTGAATTGAATAGGCTCCAAAACTACTGAACCGATTTAAAAACATGTTTCACTAATATGTACATAACTCGAGTGCTATACAGGATCCTTATACCAGTAATGTCTATGGGGATAGAAGATAAGAAAACTATAGCACGCGGGCGGAGTCGCGGTAGTTTGTAATATATTAACCCGTTTCTAAATAAACTCACTTGTACATTCCACAATTTCCTTTATTACTTAAAATCCTGACCGGTTTGTGCCGATAATCGAAAGCATATATAATATATTTACCCGTAATTCACCAGTTTTGCCGTAACTGATGCGGCATGTACAGATATAACTATCTGATCCACTAGAATCGATGAAGTGAAACCTATATTTTTTAAAGCTTACAAATTTTGAGACGAATGATATAGAATCATTTTACATTTCAGCAGAAAATGTGATAGCTAATACGAGTGAGATAATATCACTGACATTTTAACAGAAACGAATATCTATTAGAAATTGATAATTAAACACTTATTAGATAGTAATTACCTGTTCGCTTTCACTGGAAGTGGATGTAAGTGATAGTGTCAGGGCATTTTGAGCGTTTGGTGCCAGCGAGGGGTAACTTTGTGCCGCTGATAACAGTCCTCCAGGGAAGTTACTTGATAGTGCCAATCGCACTAAACTGTAAACAACATGTTTTAGACTAGTTACTATCGATTGACAAGTGGTGAAACTTGCTACACATATTGGACAAAAACATCTTTATATACAAAGATCTTATATACAATGGATTTCGGATCATCGCTCAGAAGTGTCCGAACTAAAAGAGAAACAAAACGCTAAAAGAGAAACAATCGCGCGCCAGTCTTGATTTTTAACAACTGAACGACAACACGTTGCACAATGCCGTACTGTATTGTAAAAACGTGTAAAAACTACGAAAAAAAAGCAAATTGAAGACGGTATATCATATTTTCAGTAAATAAACTGTTGTTTTATCATTTGCAATATATTATTTCACCTAAAATACAGTATTTCGTCGATAATAAATTTAAAGACAAAAGTAAATATTGCAATCCAGTCCGATACCGAATCTGTCTCTTTCGAATTCATCCCAAGCTCAGTAAAAAGAAAGAGACCATTTCATTTTCACTGAATAATGTACTAACAAAATGACCATTCAGATTTATTCGGATTACCGATAGCGATGAAACTATTTGGAACAAAGATTATAGTGGAGACTCCTTGGCTCTTTATGATTTTTTTTTTGTTATATGAACCAACATCTATTTCAGTTTTCCTCGGGATCCAGTACGCTGTGCACAATGGAAAAATATTATTGCCCTAGCACGGCGAGAAGAATATTTTGATCCAATAAAATAACAATCTTGTTTGTTCGGCTCATTTTATGGACATAACAAAAAGAGATCCGATCTTTATGAAACTTGTACAATAATCCCTTGATTGAATACAATTTTTTCTTTTGATTGGCATGGAGGAGATAAGCCCAAAATGTTTTTAATTTTCACAGGGTATCATTGTTTTGTCATAAATATAATTACATAATTACACATGTCATTTTATTTCGTGTATGTACCTGTTATTTTTTTTATTTGGATACTCGGTAATGTATTCCCACGGGAATCGGGGCCTAGATAACTATATCTCGCGGGCGGAGTCACGGTGATCAGCTAGTAGCCAATAATTTCGAATCCCAAAAATTAACCATAAAGATAAAAATAAATTAATGTCGCGCAGTTTTAGCAACTAATTCAGTCACTTGAAACACGGCTATCTTATAGTAGCCGTAGCGAAATAGCGTTATGAAAATAGTTAATGAAAGCGGAAGAACTTTGACACCCGCAGGAAGTTTGGCATTTATAATATTATAATTAGTTAAATTCATTAATTCCCTTTTTTTTATTCATACACTACAGTTACTTATTATGAAACTGACTCGAAAAAAATACTTAAGGGTTTCGATATTAAAAATACTTTCTACGTATCTTTGTCAGTCGTTAATTAGTTTTTCAGTTTATTTCGTCTAATATAAACAAATAATTACACTTTATAAGATTATGGAATTTATTATAGTCTTACATTAATTATTATGTAGGTACCTACATGGCATGGAATCCTTAAAAGACTAACAAAATAAACCTACTCCATTGTTTCTATGTTCACGTAGCTCAAGTAGAAGCTGCATAAGGTGAATTAGTCAGGCGAACAGATAGAAGCTACGTAATGCGATAAATTAGTCCAAACAAAAGTGAAACTATTCCGTTGAATCAAGGTTTAAATTTTAATATGAAATTTGTTTATATCTATGTATGCCTATGTATAATGTATAGGTCGACTCGGGACATTATTTTCTTGGGATTTGTTCTAGATCCATCGTCCATTGTATATAATGTCTTTGTTTATATAGGTACTTTTTCACTAGTGATTTTTTTCATTCACTATGTGGTTACATACCAATTTCGATGAATTTGTAAGGTATATCTAAGTATTCACTTATAAGAGTTCTCAAGTCTCGCTTTGAAGAAAGTGAGGTCACTCCCTCTCTCTCTCTCGCTCTCATTTCTCTCTCTCTCTCGCTCTCATTTCTCTCTCTCTCTCTATCTCTCTCTCTCTCTCTCGCTCTCATTTCTCTCTCTCTCGCTCTCATTTCTCTCTCTCTCTCGCTCTCATTTCTCTGTATCTCTAAACCATAGACTCACCTAGGGAATAGACTCGTGGAATGGTTAGTCCTGGGAGCGCGCTGCGGGTTACTGCCTCGTCCTACGCCCGCTCCACGACCCACTCCTAGAGTTTCAAGTAGACGTGCAGCACCCTGTATAGAAATTATGTAGAATATAGAGGCCAAAATATAATTGACTTAATATACCTACTAACGCCACATTGGCATATCACTTGATACATTCAAATAATGATGTGAAATAACAATTTACTATCGAAAAAAATATACGAAAATGCGGTAATAGTTGTACTGGCCAGCGATTCTTTAATGCTATAATAGACAACTTCCAACCGAATAAACAGTGGGAGCTCGAACAGAGTGCCAGGCGCGCAGAAATAGATAGTGAATGCCAAGATAGTGTTTTTAAATATTAGTATCTTTTCTTTTTTCATTAAGGAGACATTGTACCTGTTGCGTAAGGTCTGGTTCACTAGCACTCATGGCATTAGAACCTCCAGACTGATTGTCCTTCTTATGGTCACCGTACTGACTATCGGCAACATCGTCCTCGCACTGGAAAATAATATACATTTATTTTTGTCTATTAACTTTTTCTCCTAAATAAACATGTCAGCCTCATTATAACTACAACATATTACAATAACACATATCTAGTGTGATTAGATTAGTAGATTCATAAATAAATGTGCTTTTTCTGACGAAAGATGAGTCAACAATAATAATTTAAATCTACAATAACTAACCTCTTGACTATTAGCTTCAGGTACTGGTTCCTTAGCTGGATATGGCTTGGTGATATCAGTGATACTTGTTGGACCCATCTCCATGTTGGTAAAAGACGTGTTGCCCAGATCACTCATACAATTATTGCTCTCCGCACCTAGCGTCAGCGATTCCACGATCGTTGCGAGATCTATAGACAAGTGATTATCTATATATAGAAATGGGGAATGTAATTTTTGTCCCCTCTTAGCTCTCGAAAACTGCTTATGCTCCAATGATGGTTAACTTAGCCCTAAGGGGTCAAAAGTTATAGGCCAAAACTTATGGCGTAGTGCGACGCGAAGCACCGCGCAAGACACCGTACTAGTTCAGTATATTTGAGTGACTAAATAGTTTTCACGTACACAATTCCCACCGAAACATATTACCGAAATAAAGGTAAGGGACTCTATGTGTTAAGTAAAACAGAAAATAGCCTATCTACGATTCAAATGTCATCCAAATGCGTTTAAAGGTTTGCATTTGCACGTGAAAGAGTAAAAACCATCTACACATCCACCCATACAAATCTTTCACAATTTAGTAGTGTAGTTCATCAGTTGGATTGTAAAACCTGGCCAAGTGCGACTCGCACTCGCGCACATATGGTTCCCAACAGAACCATTTATCTATAAAAACTTTGGTACGGAAATCTATAATTACAGACCTTCCAAATAAGTTGAGCAATAAGAGTGTATGTATAATACGTACCAGTGTTGATATGGTGTGTAGAATTATTAATCGCTGATAGGTCAGTGGCATGAGTCCGCGGTCGCGACATGTTGCTCGCCATCTCTTCACTCGATATGTTGTCGGCGGAGGATGCTTGCTCGGTTGACGCCACCGACATCTTTTAACAAATTATGAAGTTCCAATGATAACAAATCATAACTTGAAGTATGTGTTATACAATACAATACAATACAATGTGAGAAAGAAGGATATAGTATAGATTAAGAGAAGGTTAAGAGTCAGTTTGTTGAGAACCCCAAACACTACTGATCACAGTCTGAAATGCACATGCTTGCACATAAATCATCATTAATGTGTATTGAATTTGTCGATATAGGTTTTATTGAATCAAATAGAAGAAAAAAGCAATGCATTTTTCTAGCTTTACAATTTTTTTGTCGACATACCGGATGATCAACCGCAGTGGCATCAGGCAAACTGGGCGTGGAATGGCTTTTCCGTCCTTGTTTAGCTTCACCGCAGGCCGCTCCACCGCTCACAACCTTCAAATCAAACTTCCCTTCGGCACCCATACGGTATGAATTACGACCGCCGTTGTCCCATCTGTTCATATGAAAAAAAAAACACGAAATGTTCAAGGTTACATATATATTACGAAACATTTACCGCGCACGAATAGTGGAATGGAACCTCGTCACAATAACCGCTTCTTGACGTCATCAATCGCTAAAAAGTACAGATAACGTTTTTAGCAGTTTTTTTGCGATTGATGACGTCACGAAGCGCTTATTGTGACAACGTTCTATACCGTCCTTTGTACAGATTTTTAAAGTTGTGTGAATTGATCTCGTTAAATCTTACCTAACATCGACCCATCCATTATGCAAGTCGGAGGTAACGGTCCCCAGCGCGGGATGCGGCCCGTCTTGGTCCCGCCACTTCCAGTCGGCGCCGCGCACGACCCGCGCGCCCGCACACACGCCGCGCGCGCCCCGCGACCAGCGCCGGGCACGTGCGCCCCCGCACCCGCCGCCGCCGCCGCCGCCGCCGGGCGCTGGGACACTCGCTGTACCGTTGGAATTGCTCGTGCTGTTGTTGCGAGGCGCTGTGTCGCATACGCTCATTACCTATCAAGGTAATACAATCAAAATAATTTTAATTATTTAAAATGAAAGTGAATTGTATTGCGAACAGCAGAAAACTGAACGCGTAGATATTAAAATTATTTAATATTAATATTTATGTGAAAGACACTAAATAACTTCTGATTCCCCAAAGTGAAAAAACACATTGTATTTAAATTAAATAAATCTAACTACTTTGCAATATTCCGCCACATGCAAATTACCCAACTCTCGTATTTATTCATGCACAAATTAAACTCACAACTCGTAAATGCATTTACGAGTTGTGGCTCATTCGGTCGCCGTGCGCCGAGCCATCGACATCTCCTGATGATGCCCCTGGTTGGGGGCGAAACACGTGTCGAGGTTTTTATTATTTTTTGCACGATAACACAACTCTCATATTTATTCTATTTTCAAAATTATTTCTCTATTCTTTCGGCCTAAGTGGGTTTGGAGGGCGGACTTGTGCATGAATAAATACGAGAGTTGGGTAATTTGCATGTGGCGGAATATTGCAAAGTAGTTAGATTTATTTAATTTAACTATGGACTTCCGAAAAGTAACGCCTGATAGTATTAACATTGTATTTATTACGTCCACACTTTGTAGGTCCAAACTCCTACGTAATAAGAGGCGAGTGACGCTATAGTAGCTTCCGGGCATATTTGCCATTTTCTCGGCAGTTTGTCAGCAGTCACGCGGCATGCAAATGAGGAAGACTTGATAGAATATGTTTATAGAGACCCTTCACACCCACAGGTATGATTGATTTGCTTGCATCTAAAAACTAGTTGAAATTGTGTCATCCAATATCTTTATATTACCTTGCCATATACTTCGAGGCCGGAAAGAGAGAGATAATGACTCTGACCACTCGCGTTCTTGCCATTTTGTTGAATGCGTACATAACGATATGCAGCTTCTGTTCGTATGCGCCACGTTGCCGTACTGCCCGGTTCTTGTAGAGCTTGTTCATCACTATGCACTAATAATGTATGCCACGTCACGCCATCTAGCGACACCTATAACAAAATCAACTAAAATAGATATGCTATCCATTGCGTGTACAAAAAATATTATTATTCTTTAGTCGACTTACTTGAAATAGCCAATTCCTAAGAGCTGATCGGCCATACCCCCGAGCATGACGTAAGGTATACGCTGAAGGTACAACATTCAATCCTAGATCTAATGCTATAAAGGCTCTTCTATCGTCGTTCGTGTGAACGTTAAGTGGATCCGGGGACCTCGAGAGAGCGTCTTCGGCTCGTCCGTAAGGCAACTGTCTACCGTCTGAGGACCAAACGCTTACTAGACCGTGAGCACCTGGATTAACCCATTCGCATGTACCCCCGTTAGTACCAATAAAATAAAGAATTCCATTTTCGTCAAAGTCATGCTGAAACAATAAAAAAATGTATTTATATTTTAAACAAATATTACTAAGGTTCATAAAGTGTTGATTATTGTTGGCGTATTTAACTTACGTCATATGTAAATACAACAGGCGCATCCGCCTTAATCTTCTGTATAAAGTTGAAAGTAGAACGATCCATATCATACCACTGGCGAGCGACTGACTTTGCGAGGAATCGCTCCAGTTGTCGCACAGTAGTCAGAGCTTCCACCTTCAGATTACGAGCTGCGTTATTTCCATTGTTTGTTGTAGTTATATCTTCGGCAGTATCATCACTAGCACGCTCCACGCGCAACCTGGAAGATTATAAATTTACTTTTTAGAGTTCTGTACCCAAAGGGTAAAACGGGACCCTATTACTCAGACACACAGACATATCACGCCTATATCCCCGAAGGGGTAGGCAAAGGTGCATTACACACCCACAATTTGCCAGTATTTTTAGTCCCACGTAATAGGGGGCAAGCCTTTTTCCGTCACCGGGCACCTTTATAATGGGTTATATCCAAATTGGCCGAATGAATTTAATAAAAAGTAGCAGCTATATTGTAATTTTGAAAAAATTTGAAACCCGTTGCCTTGCGATGAAATGTTGATGAAAGGCAACAAAATCTTACGTGCCAGCCGCTATGGCACAGCCAATTAAAGTCCTGCGCGTTTCGGACTAAACTCTATTACTATGACTCTACAGTCCGTCCTTCTGTCACAAGGTTGTATCTCATGAACCATGATAGTTAGACAGTTGAAATTTTCAGTGATGTATTTCTGTTGCCGCTATAACAATTAATACTAAAAAACAGAATAAAATAGATATTGAAGCCCCCCTTAAATAAAGGTCTCATAAAACAGACATGATTTTTTGACGTGACAATGTCTTATAATTCGATGGAGCCGGCTGCACGCACGAAAAAACATGACGTCATGCGGCGTTAGCTCGCTCTGAGGCGTTTCATTTGAGGCTTGAAGTGCAAGCGAGAGCGCGGAACGAGCGACAAAGAGGCACGATCGGCCTCCGCGTTCGGCAGTTATGACGTTGTCACGTTCAACAATCGTCAGTAAACCGACTTTACAGACAACCGATTTTTTGTTATTTTGGTCCCTAAATACCTCCTTGGAAGACCCCTGAAAGTTTTTATAGGTAATATGATACAGAACCCTTCTTGTGCGAGTACGACTCGTAATGGCGAGACTTTTAATAAGTATTGTACTTACCTAATTCTCTTAGTGAGGTGATGTAGTGTCCCAGCGGCTGGTGGCGGCGCATCTCCAGGTGGAGCCAGTACGGGAAGTCGCTCCACGCTCTCTAGCACGCCGACCAATCGCGAGGCTAGGACGCCCCCCGACCGGCCCATGTCGCGCGTCAGCCAATCGCGGACGAGGCGCTCGCGTTCCAACGCCTGACCGGACACGTCTGGATAGGTAAGATAAAGATACATAAAAACTAGGTATGCAATACATTCTGCTATTGCAATAATTGAGCTGAGTTTGTCGATCCGGGTCGAACTCCTAAACGACTGGACCGATCTTTATGAATTCAGATATGTACTCACGGTGGTCACTATGACCATGCCAAATTTCAAAAGGATCGGTCCAGTGGTTTACGAGGAGTTCGATCCCAAACGAAATACACGAGTCGTACAATAATCACTGAAGTCACATAACCGGGTAAAATACGAATCTAAAGGAACCTTACAGTTCAGAGTTTGTGAAATTGTTCAGGATACCAAAGCTATAGAACTTATTAATTAAGTTATCGAATAAGTCACAACCCAAGGAGTGTGGCAGCAGCACTATATCTATGCCATTTTCTAGGAGGGGGGGTCGTATATAAAGTTAACCGTTATAAGTATATTGTTGTGTAAGAAGATTAATGTTAAATGAGTACAAAATACACAAAAACTAAAATGGCAAGTTTAAATTTTATTATCATCTACGAGAATATTAAACAAGGACTTGACTTTTAGGTTAATAATATACGAGTTAAAACACTAAAACAAATTTGAATCAGTTACAGGTGTAATTCACCATATCACTTATGTGATTTAGTTCAATGAATCAAATCTTTAGCTATAGTTTCCAAAACAGCACTAAATGTTCACAATAAGCTAACATCAAATTATCTTACCATTAGCTTGAGGAGACAATACTTGTAGCAACGAGGGCGCCAGTCCTGAGGATTGCAACTCGTAAGCTGAAAGTAATTCATCTCCACACAGTAGGTCAGTCAATTGCTCCAGTGATTCCGTCAGCTCGTTCTGCCAATCTTCTGCAATACAACAACTTAGCATGTAGACAAGAATCTAATATGTACAGGTGAATTTTGATTTTACAAAAAATAATGTTTGAATTAAGTTGCCGATATACTTTGTGGTCTTACCAAGCGTCCGTCCACGCATAGACAAAAGACTTGCGAACTCATTAGAGGATTTCAGAATCCACTATTGAGATTTTCGGGACAGAACGGACTCTCATTGGCTAATTTCGGAATCTGACAATGAAATCTCAAGTCTTTTGTTTATGTATAGACGGACGTGTGAACAAGGCTCCCAAACACTTCAAGTAAATTACAAATTGTTCTGTGGAATCATCATGGTATGAATCAGACAGACACTTGAACTCGCTAAACCAATAGCTCACAGACATAAATATACATACCGGTAGATTGTGTAGCTAGTCGCTGCATGCGCGCCAACAAGGCCCGTAGCCTGGCGACTGGCGGGCGAGGTTGGCGGGTCGCGGCGTTCGCCAGGTGACGGGAGTACAGGGCACGGGCACGCTCACACACCTACATACATACATACTTATATAACCACGGCCACGTCCCCGAAGGGATAGACAGAGGAGTTTAGACAGAGGAGGCATTCCTCCAACAATCTTCCTGCACATACTTCTACTTTTCATACGTCGCCGTCGCTTGTTTAATGTAATTACAGTATTTTCTTTCTTTCGTTCTGTAATTCGAACCTAAATTCTAAAAGCCAGGACCAATGATACATAGCTACAATCTCAGCGTCCGAGTAAGGAATTCATAAGAAAAAAGTAGTTTGGAGATAATACGTAACGATGTTGGTATCAATTACATACCTGAGCTTTCAAAGCTTCGGTTTTTGCCGAAATTCGGGACCTGCTTTGGTTGGACGTAGCGTTATTAGGTACAGCGGGCCTTCGATCTGTCCATCCACTTGCCAATTCGGGACCTAAACGGTAATTATGTACATTAATAAACATAAAAAACTTGTATACTAAAAAAAATGTATGTCCAAACTAAATAGGTAGGTACAGTTCGCGAGGAATAAGCTTTGCATTTGTGTAAGTACACACACACACACACACAGCTACAAAAAGAGTTTTTACTCTACTTTTCGTGGTCACTCACACAAATGGCTCCGCTTTTCTCTCGCGAACTATACTTATTTAATTAGTCTGGCAACAATAGAAAATAGCTCAGAACCCTACCTAAAAATGTTTCAGCCGTAAACGAATGTTTTGTACCCCTATTTGACTCGAAAATAAAACCAGGCAAGTCTTCTCTGAGCATAGTTGTCTGCTGTTGACCATCTGTATTGTGTACCTGAAGTTCTTTTTCTCTGAAACAAAAAAATACAAATATAACAAAAAATATAACAATGAATATTATTAGTATAAAATAAATATTGGTGTAGAATTTTACTTACTTTTTACTTGACAATGACCAATTTCCGATAATAAGTTTAGCTGACCCAGGTTTAGACAATATCGGTTGAGGTACTGAATTTTTAACGGAGGCACGGGCTCTTTGTAGTTTATCTATAAATTCACCTCGATTTTCTGAAAAAAAAATACATAAACAATTCAACATAGTTGATTCTGATACATACCTCAAATCATTTTAATTTAGTACTGATTACAGTATCTATTTATTTAAAAAAAAAACATACTTAAACGGATTCTTATCAACTGCTCCATATAAATATTGTTACCCATAGGAACCTATTTAACAACCCAACTTTCACATATCCAAGTATAAAATTACCAGTATTGTCAGTTTGATGTTCGGGACTGCCACTCGAGTACATGGTAGCGAGCTTGCCATCGAGCAGGAAACGGAACCAGCCATTACTGCCTGTGCTGAGCTCTAGAGCGGCCGCGTCGCTCCACACGTAAAGCGCGTCCCGGCCGCGACACAGCGACCACTCGCCCCAGGAGTATGCCACTGCACTAGACAGGCACGACGCGTCCTCACTACATCCTGGACACAACTACTCATAAGCAAAACACTCCCCAATCAGTACAATTCATTTGTAAGTAAATTCCTTATATTGACTATAATAGATTTCAGATAGGATAGGTATGACGATGCTTTGATTGCAGAGTTTCTATTTAGTGGTATGGGACATCTGTTCATGAACATTCAGTCAATTTATTACATTGTAATAATGGGAATGCACTTTTGAACCTTGACTGTATCATATTCATAAATATGAAACATTTAATTTTATTGTTTACAAATTTTAATCAAGAGCCGTGCGGAAGAAAAGATGTAGACATGGGGACAAAGACTGAAGAAAGTAGGAAACCAGAAGAGGGATTCTGTTTCTATTATGAAGATACACATTTTTGAACAAAAGACACTCACCCTCTTTCAGACCGTAAACTCCATTATTTTAAGACTTGGACTCAGTAGGTGTCTCAAATTATTTTAGTCGGTAAATTAAGTTTTATTTACCTGTCAGGTTTGAGTTTTCGCTATCGGAAAATGTCGCGGGAGCAGCTGCCAAATTTTCCACCTTGCTGAAGACACCGAGTCGAGCAAACTGTTCCAAATATATGTCGGATGCTTTGACCATCAGTTCCTCCGCAATACCGATTACTATAAGATGGCCGTCGTCGTCATCCTAGACCAAAACAACAATCCTTGTCATTACTATAAGTCAAGAATTGAAGAATAATAAAAGAACTAGATTTTAACGTTTTTAAGCAATTCTGTAATTTTCTTAAAACATTATTGTGGTAAATAAATTCTATACTATATATATTAATAACTATACACTTTAAAGACATGAAGTACATAAATCAAAAGGGCATATTATACACAGACAATAAAACACACAAAACGAATAAAAAAGGAGTTTAATGTAGGTAAGTTTCGATGGTGTGATTTTTTTACATAAATATGTGAATGCATTGAAGAATAGATGCGAGGTGAGAAACAATAATAATATATATGTTTAGTATATTAATTGTATGAATTAATTTACATAGAAGCCGAGTTTACAGGACAGCATTGTCACACGGGCTCAGCTGGTGTAGCGAAACAAATTCGTGCAGGAGTGTCTGTGGAATGCTTTTGTTACGGCTCTAAAATCGAGTCAATCTAAGCAGATTCTATATTTGTTATAAGACATACTACTTAAGATATACTATACATATAACTTGTGGTCGCCTAGCCAACGGCTAACTAGTAGTTAAACAGTAGATCTCGCTTACATTAAAAACATTATTTATTCCCCTCCCCATCAAAAAAGTTGACGATGGAAAGATAGTTTTAAGCAAAGAACACTTTCGTGGAGATCGGAAAAGAATAAGGCCGCTAGTCTGGAACACACATACAAACAGACGAAAGCAAAATTGTCCAATCTAAAAATGTAGATGCTTCGTTCGCTCGGTCAATTATATTGCATATTGACCTCAACCTTGGCCTTAACATTGTTACAACTATCTGCGGATCATATAAACGTTTGTGCTGGCCACGGGACAAACTTTTGAATGACCTGCTTCAGTTTTATGTACCTACACTATGCGCAGAAAACCGAAGCAGTTTCATGATATTAAATCTATTTTTAATACTTTATGGCAACACTAGGTAATTAAATAGTAGTTTACGCTGATGTTTGCCGTATATTTCTGATCAATAAAGGGCAAGTTAAATTTTGCATTTTGTGGGTCTAGAAGCCTACAGAGATCAGTTTTAGAGCCGCTATTAATATGTGAGAGTAGTGTAGGAGTGGGGAGCATCACACCATCGGAACATTACCGCCGGCGCGCGGATATAGCGGCTGCGTAGATACCGCGGGGGAGCGCGGCGAGATGCCAGCTCGCCCTGTCACATATACAGGGGTTACCTCACTCACCTCAACTACTTACGACATTTTATGGTATGGCAACTCTAAATCTTGTAACGTTTGTAAATTACCCTAACATACAATAACCCCAGTAAATTACTTCATAACAAACAAACTAACAGTCACAAATAGTAATTATGCCTTTCGACTGCAGAATATTTTATTGAGTTACACTGAGGAAAGAAATACATACTCCTAAATTTTCTATTTATCTCCAAACAATAACAAAAATTTTTTTTGGTAGCCAATAATATCCGGAGTAAGAGGCTGAATTTGGACAGATAAGATTGGACCATTCATTACACATGGAATCTAGGTATATCTTAACCAAACGTTTTAAACAATTGTTCCACTGCCGAGCAACAGTTTCCTTCCTGTTACAACCCCGGGTTCTTTAAGCGTGGTTAACCACTTTCGATAGCACCGTGTGCTGTGAAACTGGTATCCAACCGCTAGACCTCGCATTAACTTTCCATCAGGCGGACAGCGTCACTTTAGCGAGCAAAATATTATGATACTCACAGCATTATCCAGTACAGCGGCGACCAGCTGCGTAAGTAATGCGGCCGTATGAGGTTCCTTGCGTACTGAGATGGCTCGCAGCAGTTTGGCGGGCGCGTAGTGCACCATCTTGCGAACTAGCGAGAGACACGCGCGACGCACGCCCGCACCGCCCGCGCCGAGGTACCGTCCGCAGAACACCGGTACTAAACGTCTGTAGGGATATTACTCACATTATTATGTGAATTATTAACAGACTCTTATTAAGGAGGAGGTTCTAAGTCGACTGTATTTGTTTTATTTTACGAGAGTGGATTGAAAAGTTATCGGCCTAACCAAGAAAATAAATACATAATAAATGAAATGTATTTTTATTTTTCAACGTAATCACCATCAAGTTCAATGCACTTTTGCCATCTCCCTTCCAAGCATTTAGCCCGTTGAAAAAAAAAGATTCTTCCTTAGAGTCAAAATATGCGTCTACTGCTGCTTTGACCTCGTCATTTGTCAAAAATCTTTGACCTCCCAAGTGCTTTTTTAGGTTAGGGAACAGAAAAAAGTCTGACGGTGCCAGATCAGGTGAATAAGGTGCCATAATAAAAAAAGCCATAGTTGTGAATTTCTACTATTGATTGGACAGACGTCGTATGAACACGAGCGTTATCTTGATGAAACAGGACTTTTCTTCTGATCATTCCTGGACGTTTTTCTTTTATTTCCTCTCGTAAACGACGTAGTAAGGTGCAGTAATAATCATAGTTTATAGTCTGACCCCTTTCAAGATAATCAACCATAATCACACCCTTCGAGTCACAGAATACTGAAGCCATCACCTTACTTGCCGACAAAATCGACTTAGCCTTTTTGGGGGGTGGTGAACCAGGTCTTTTCCACTGTTTTGATTGTTGTTTTGTTTCCAGTGTACAGTAATGAACCCATGTTTCGTCCATAGTAACAAAACGATTCAAAAAATCACATTCATCAGCTTCAAATAACTCCAAACAGTCGCGTGCAATAGTCAATCGCATCCTTTTTTGCTCAACTGAAAGCAGTCGCGGAACCCACCTCGCAGACATCTTGTGGAAACCCAACACGTTGAGTATTATGTTTTGAGTACGTTCATAAGAGATGCCTATAATCCCGGCTATCTCTCTAATTTTCAATCTGCGGTCTTCCATAATTAAGTCGAGTATTTTTTTAACATTTTCATCAGTATTGGACGTCGAAGGCCTTCCAGAGCGGGGTTCGTCTTTCACACTCTCTACCACGCTTGAATTCTGCTATCCATTTTTTGACGGATGAATATGAAAGAGCGCAATCCCCTAATGTACTGACCATATCATCATGGATGGCTTTTGATGACAGCCCCTTCTTATGGAGGTACTTAATGACGGCACGCTGCTCGATATGCTCCATTTGCGGAAATGATGTCAGATTGCTTTGTTAATAAATTTATAAAATTAAAACTAATTATCGCACACGTTTCAAACTTCACACAATTAACAGGTCTGAACTGAACTAAAAAATGTGGGTAGATTAGATTTTTAGAACTAAATGGATCAGTGTTAGGCCGACTACTTTACAATCCACCCTCGTAGTTCTTTAGAACTTCCGACTAGGGTAGCCGATTATTTAAATGGCTATTATAGTGTGACACGTCAGCCCCCCACTGGCGCGTAAATACTTACCGCTCTGATCATAAAAACCTGTGTAACAGCTTAAATATAACAGCTACAACGAAAATAAAAATATAGTTGAAACTTATCTACTTCATAGCAATAATTTATAAAACTTTCAGGGCAGGTAGAACTGAAATCCGAAATACAAAACAATTAAGATATTTCTCTGAGGGCTCCGTATAAATTTGTTTTTGGGATGCTTTGGGATTGACGGCTGAGTGGTTCATTACCTAATTAAAAAAAGGACATTGTTCATCTCTATTACAATTTACACGTAAAGCCATTACTATGCTTGATGAAAAAAAAATTATATCAGATCTCTAAGCTATACGCAAATAGTTGATTTACAACAGTTCAATGAATCTATGAGAGAAATAATAATGTAATACCTTTTCGTATTGAGTAATAAACTACCGATATGGTGTTGTGATACTCACTCAAGGTAAACT
This sequence comes from Nudaria mundana, assembly GCA_963556515.1. Classification (NCBI taxonomy): domain Eukaryota; kingdom Metazoa; phylum Arthropoda; class Insecta; order Lepidoptera; family Erebidae; genus Nudaria; species Nudaria mundana. The sequence continues at coordinate 14,678,163 of OY748293.1, forward strand.
GCTGCCATTTCCTTATCACCAGTCTCAGGGAAGTCATCCTCGTTGGACGGCGTGGGAGAGTCGTGACTACCAACTACGAGCCACTCTCCGGGACACTGGAGGATTGCTGCCACCTCTCTATGACCTATAAATCATTAGCTTACGTAGTTTAGTGGCTGAATTGTTAAAGTTTTCTGCTTGTAAGATAAAAATTTCGTTTCGATCAATCCCGGACTTGGTTGAAATGTTGACTTTTAAACGCTTAAAACTTTGTTTACATATAAAATTCGTAAACAAAGTTTTAAGTGGCCTGATCCCTTTTAAATACAAACTATATTTATCAAACTATATATATACACTATATATAGTTTCGTATAAACCTAGCTAACACATGCAGGTCTGCCTAATTACTAGTCTGCTCTACAAGAACATATTCCAGGCATAAAAGTAACCTATTTCCATTAGGTACCCTTTTCCCACCTTCAGTGTCACCAGAGACGCCCGCAGCAATAGACATGGGAACAGTCACGGTCTCGCGGAATTAAAAAAAAAAAACCCTTTTCCCAAATAACTGTAAGGTTCATAAAACCTCTATGCTTATTTTGCATAAATCAATGCTTGACATTTACTAGACAAAGAGAGGAAAACAAGAGATTTGGGTATTATGTCATGGTAGAGAATTGAGCAAAAACAGAATTATAAAATATCTTGAATTTCAATGGTTTTAATACTTTTAATAGTATTTATATCGTTTGAAGACCCTTATTATCGATGATTATCAATGTTAAATTGTTTATCAATGGACAACGAGCTGATGAGATAGCAGACTATGTTCTGATAACCTAGATGATTTGAGGAAACTCAGATACGTGTATCTAAACATCGGAGTAATAAAGTTAAGTATAAGTTAATAAGACACCACCCCTTATAGTAAGGTATCTGTAAGTGCATAAAACCTTTATGGTGGGTTTTCATAAATTGACAACTGTTTAGAAAATTATGTTTGAAAATGTCATTCAATGTGATCAAAATGTGTGGGTTTAGATAAAGTATTAGATAATGGTTTCTTTGTGTTTACTAGGTTAAATTGTGTTCATGATTCTTATAAATAACTGATTGAACCATGAGGATCACCGTCAAGTAAAGATAAGTTTACATATATTTACATCTTCTTTCTAGGATCTTACCAAATTTAACTATGTGAAGGGGGAAATACATCGTTGGGTTCTATCCTAAACCTACAACTGAGTCGCAATTCTCAATCGCCAGGTATGTATTCCCCACTTTATCACACGAGTACTTAGTATCAGATAGTAATATTAATTAGTAACAGTAGTTTCACTAACGAAATGTTTGCATCACAAATGTACCGTTACTTAGTTACTTTGCAATAGTCAGCGATTATGTTGTTGAATTTTTTGATCAAATTTTAACTGGATGGCATAGCATTTAATTGAACCTTATTTCTATTGTACAACCATTCTTAGAATGTTTACCTTGATCATGTCGTTCTCTGGCTTTATCCAATGGTGTTTTCCCATCCTCATCTCTCAAGTCAGCATTGGCACCGTATCGTAGGAGCACCTTCGCGATCGCCGGACGTCCGAAACATGCTGCGTAATGTAAAGATGAACTACGTTGACCGCGATTCACATCAGCACCTGAAATATATTTTGCATTTAGAATATACCTCCAATTGCAATTAAACACCAATTGATCACATACTCATCATCCACCGAGTCTTTTTCGTAATCCAGTTGGGGTTGACTTTCCCGTTTAACTGCGCGAAGCGACTGCCATCTGACCTTCACAACACATGGGTGATATCGAAACTCTGTATTTACACCAGTCGGATATTGTTTTAGGGCTCTAACTACACGTAATTACCGCCATATATGTTCGTTTGGCAACTGGACGACTTAACGTGCTCTCCGAGGCACAGATCACATACTGAGTCTACCGATTAGTAGAATAAACATAGATTTCTGGAAATTGGGTGATGATGATGAGTGATGAATGATGACAAAAACACATTTACGCAATATGGAAACACTAACCTTTTTCACAAAGAAATTCAACCATTTCCCGAGTGCCGAATGCTGAGGCCCAATTCAATAATGTTTGTCCCACATCATCGGTGAAGTTAACATCGACTGCTCCACTGGACACAGCGGTTAGGAGAGCATCAGTGTCCTTTCCTCGTATGCAGTCGATGAGTTGGCGATGAGACTTGTCACCACGAGGACAACTAGTACTGGACCCTTCCCCGCTAGCCCCACCTGCCCCGCTAGCTCCGCTCGTGACGCCACCACTGCTGGAGCCGGAAGCCGAACCACCGTTGCGGTTTGCACCACTGATATAAAAAAGATACACATAATTTTATAATATGAACCGCAAAAACGTTAGCCTTGCGCCGCGACTATAATTTTTACGATTCATATTATAAAATTATTAGAAAAAGTTAGCAATGCATTATTGCTTAAAAAAATTAACAAAAAAATCTGACTTCAAAGTTTGACTCATGGATGCCATA